>OY776280.1:1232500-1907500 GCA_963675445.1 Linnaemya vulpina | reverse complement strand
AATGTATATTCTTGATGTTTTTTTTAAATTTCTGGATTAATATAAAATTGGGTATTTTCGGCTTATATGAAACACTTACATATAATCTCATTAATTCATTGAGAAATTATGGCTACTAAGACGTCATTTCATTAAAAACAACTGGATTTGCATCTCTATATATGCTTGTGTTAGGAGATTAGGTAGCTCTCGATATGTGTTGTTATAGAATTACTACCAGTAATCCGAGCTCATCTCCAAAACTTAAAATTGTCTTTAACAGTTTTGGTACGGCCCTGTGTTGCCGTTTTGTTCATTTCTTCATTTCGTTATACCTGAATTTTTTCTCCTTTGTTTCTTAAGCCAAACTTTTTTTGTGTTGAATTCTCTTGAGTAGATGTGAACGCTTCTGGGCCTTTTTTTTGGCATAGCACAAGCCATAGCTCATATGTTATATTAAGTATTTTGTATCGAACTATTTATTGCTAGAACTAATTTTAATTCCGAAAGAGTAACTAACGGTAATAGGCGTTTTAGTCAATCTGCTGAAATTAAAAGAATATAAAATATAATACGCTTTCTCTTACTTTAAAAAATATAACTTATTTAACGTTAAACGAATTTTGCTTTGAAATCTCTTACTTACGTCTTCTTTTTTATGCAAAGCTTTCAACTATTGTTGACATATGTCAAAACCTTGTCCTATTTACTGTCATCAAAATAATCAAGACAGTAATTCAGACAATCGGTAAGTGTATTTTTATGACAGCATCGTCAAGTGTAAACGCAGTGTTAAGCGAGTACAATTATTGTGAAGTTAATTGCGAATAAAATCAAAGCATGTAGATTGCTCTTATGAGATTCCAGTAAATTATAATTAGTTTTTTTTTCATGGCTCAATTTTTAAAACCATCGATAACTGCTTTTCCGTCAAGACTACGAGTAATCCCGATAAATTTTGTCAGATTAAAAATGACGTTATTGCGATAAGACTTTGGATTTTTTATTTAAATATTTATATCCAAAAACGTATGTACTTAAGAAACAATTGATGTTGTGAAAATACTTATGATGTTGAATAATTTTTTAGTTTTAATCTACCAGGGCAAACATCACATATTCATGTATGAATCGATGCGCATGTGTGTATTCAAACACTTCTTTTGAATTAAACATTAAATGCAAAATTTCTCTAGTTAAAAAAAGTCGAGACTTGAAGTTGAAATGAAATAGTGAATAAAATGTGAAGCTGTGTACGACTTGGCAACATGCAGTCATCCACGAATAACCATGAACAAATTTAAAGCACCAACAACAATTGCAAAATACAGCATAAATATGGAAACTTCACTAACACATGGCAATGACACATGTTGGCAACATACGATATATGAACACAACACACGACATTTGGGGACATTTGTTTTTCAATTTTCAAACTGGCGATAAATCGGTGGAAATATCATTTGCAAACAAGAAAAAAAAACACTCGCATACACATAAAAGGCAACGAGACAAAAAACGCCGGGCGCCAAAACAAGATATGGACAAGAGCAACAACAACAGCTTGAACATATAAATTTAAAACTAATAACGGGACGGAAAACGTAACATTAAAAACTCTTGGTCACAGACAATGAATCCCATGTAAAAATATAAATTCATATCTGTGTATTCTCATGTATGTATCCAAACATATGCAGATACATATGTATGTATGTACGTACATTCAAAAGTAAAATGTATCCAACTACATATTTATGTATGTATTTTACTCACACTCAGTTTTGTTCTGCAGCAAAAGCTCAGACACACGTTGAGTCATCGTCGTTATCACAAACTTTAACACTTCAACAAAACCCAACCAAACGAAACCCAACTAAACTGAAGTGTAGTGAAGTAAACTCAGTGATTGGTGTGGGTTGTAGGTGGGGGATCCTTAGCAAAATACGAACTGGTAAAGGAATAAAGAAAAAGTTGTTTATATGAGTGCAGATGTGCTCATGAGTACGATTGCGGATGCAATGAACCTTCCGCAAAAATTTTACAAAGAAAGAAGTGGATGTAAATATATATAATTTAGCGCAGTTCCCATAAATGGACAAGCGTAACGTTGGCAATACTTTTGATAATTTGGAAACGGTTGCTCAGAAATATTTGCAGAGGAATATTAATTTTTCTAATAATTCCCCTGCAAAATGATGCAGGAAAAATTGTGTCTGATAACGAACTTCTAAAACCGTGTTTATTAAAATGAATGAAGAGTACCCCTCATTTTAATGCTCTTCACTACATTACATTTTGAAACGGTAAGAAAACAAAGTCTTCCAGTTCATTCGCTCGTTTTACGCTAAAAGGTATCATCAATCCAATGCGATTTAAATGGGTTTGATCATAAGCGTTTGTCTAAAACGAGCGAATCAATTAGACCCAAGTCTAGTAATAACAATGAGATTATAAGGTGTTTATGGCATAAACACAAACGTCGAATACGAATTACGTGTATACAAAAAGGTCCGAATATTTGGCGATTCGGGTAATAATACTCGCGCTGCGATTCTCTGGGGCTTGTTGGTATTACCTTACGACTTCAAGTATGCGAGGAAAAATATGTCTGGAATGGTTAAATCGGAGGATTATTTGATCAGGACGCGCTATCTTCACAATATACACTGTAGCTACTGCTTTCTCATAACTCGAAGTTACGTTTGATAAGTTATTCATTCACATGTTTCCAAATTGAAAATTTTGTTTTAATATCTCGAGGAGTTCCAATTCTAAACAGCTTTTAGTTTCTCCTTTAATCTTATGACAAAGTGATGTGTCTGATTCTATATTTGATGTGTTTGTATTTCAATATATCGATTACTCCATCTTGAAATCGGAACAATTATGAAATGAAGATTGACTGGTGTGAACGTATGACAAATAAAAGTGTGAAAGTAAATACAACTGCAAATAGCAAAAACACTTCTAAGTAAAAATTTTAACTAAACTTTTTGCAAATCATCCCTCAATATACATATGTATGTATGTATGTATGCACATATATTGGCTTAATCTGAGTGTTGCCAATTACGTATTTTGCATGTGTAGTCTATTTTAGTTTAGTATTATCTCAAGAATTAATTATATTGCAGATATTAGATGCTGCCAAACCTAAACTTAATTTGTTTTTTATTTTCTCTTCAGGCCGCCATCGTCATTCCTCCGTTAGACGTTCTAGTTTGTCTGTTCAATATTTCCTTCAATTTTCTTTTAAAATTAAAATCGCTTTCACACGTGAAGGCAAGGATGAGCTTCAAGTATAACAGCGAAAAAGTGGAAAGCAAAATTGAAGAACACGTTCAAGTTTGTAACTTGTTTAACTCACTTTACCTCTCTCTCTCTCCAAAAAACTCAACTCTTGAAGATCATCCTTGCCTTAAAACGTCTAAAAGCAAGTTCTTTTTTAATGATTGATATATTATATCGTTACCTAAAATGCCAAGATGTAACTGAGAGGAACATTTGAAATAGTACTTCTGATTGATTATGATATAAATAGCAAAAATACACAATAATCAAAAAGATGATTTTCAATGTGTTATATATTGGGACCTTTGCATTTTGGGTTGCGATATCCATGTGCGCAATGAGTAATTTTTCCTTTGGATGTTTAACTTAGGAACCGGAAATGTGTAATTTACAAGTTCTTATTGGCAACATTGTTTCAAAGTTAACCACACAGAAACACAAAAGCGTATTTGACTTTTTACGCTTCGTTAGAATTTTTACTTAAACGTAAAGCAAAATTCTTAAAGCATTTCACAAACCCAAAAAAAGGTGTGTTTTAAAGAAAACATCCCCGAATGAACTGAACTGAAGTTCACACAAAATACGCATTATTTAGCAAACAAAACGAAGTGTGAGTGAACAAAAATCATGGGGCATGTTGTTATTAACAAAAGAAAAAGAGTTAATGTAGCTTTAAGAGTCACTTTAAAATAAATTAAAAAAATTATTACAAAATACACAAAGCCAACTTTAATTTTTTCAACAAAAAATAGACAAAACTTTTTTTTTCTGTTTTTCAAAAGGAAATTATTAACGCGATTTAATTGATATATTTAGTTATTTTTGATTTTCATTTATAAGAAACTTATTTAATTAATTATCGTAAATGCAAAACTGAACAATTCTATATATTTGCGAAATTAAGTGGGGTAACACTGGTTCTTAATACTGGATTTTTGGGGAAATTTTCTAATTAAGGAAATTATTTATCTACCATTTTTATCAACTCCAAATGTTTTGATCATATTAATTTGAATATATTTTGAGAATTTGAAGTACAGTTATAAAAAAAATAATAATAATAAATAAACAGGAAGAAAACTGAGTCACAAATTAGTCACTTAAATATACGGGAATTATGTACTAAATTAATAAATAGTGTTCAGTTTTATATGGACGGATTGCTTTCGAAGCATTTTAAATTGTACAGCTTAGCGGCTTCCGCTGATTGCCGGAAATCAGGTATGCATATACATACATATGTGTGAATAAATGTGTGTTTGTATTGTAAATGCATTAGTTGTTGGGTGGGTAAGACTCATACACGATGTTTAAAGAAAAAATAAAAAGAATATGGAGTAGTTATTGATGACGATTTCTTTGTGAGGTGTGTTTTTGCTTTTTAAAGGTTTCTTGAGACAAAAATGTGTTTGATGTATTGATGTACATATCGTACGCTGAATCACATTTAGTTTCAGCCCAAATTGGAAAACTGTTATAAATAATTTCTTATGCCCCTAATAGTAGCACTAAATTTTCAGGTGCACAAGAAAGGACTCAATCGAAATAGATTTAAATTTCAGCTGTGACTGTTTTTAATTTAGTGTGCGATATGTTGTGTTTTTAAATTTATTTACATAACAGTATGTATGGATATCTAAAAGTAAAGACTTTCAAGGAAATGTCAAAGAACTTTATTTTTAATGTATTTCATATAAAGTGCGAATGCATGAGTACTTTAAAATAAACGTCAACGACTTCGTTGACAGAAGGAAATCCATAAAAATGTTGCTTGAAAATGAAATGCACATTTAGTTCACGCATGTACTCGTATCTATTCGTAGGTAGCGTCAGCAGTTGTGAGCTTGTCGCCTCCTATCTCCACACAGATGCCCTTGAAATAATTTGTTCTATTTTTAATTTATTTTACTTATTGTGCGTATTTGACTATAGTTTGTGGCATTCATTTAGTGGCATGCATATGTAATATGCGTCTAGTACACAAGCAAGTTCTCCAATGCAATCCAAATCTCAGTGAAAGCCCACAATGACATCTTCAGTTGTAGTCTGTGCAAACAAAGCAGGCGGAATAAAAAATAATTACAATACGATAAACAATTTACAAAAACGTCTATTTAATGGTATAAATTAAAAGGAAAAAATAATTATATGGAAACCAGTGGATTCTAAACGCCATAAAAATTTAATTCATACACAATTTAATTTTTGAAGCACAAGCGTTAGTTTAGCGCATATTTTGTCTTCTATCCCACGCAAATTAATTTCTGTACAGGCCTACCTGATCGTCGAAAGCACCAACAACGTTAAAACAGGTGGGTACGTTTTACATATTATCTTCTAATAGCGCCACAGTTGCCACTGTGGTACAATTGAACCAAAAATGGTTGTTTTTTTTACGTTTGGTTCGCTGGTTCATTTTTTTTATTTTATGAAAAGTTAACGATTATAATATAAATAAATTTTGAAAGTTTTATCAATGTATTTACGAAAATTATTACTCTTCACATAAAGTAAAAGATTTGATTCGTTTACAAAACTTGATAGTAATCGAATCAGTGAATAGCGCTTTAATCAGCGATTGCTTTTGTGGGTTAGTAAGCCACAATAAAACGAATATAAGGCAACATTTTCAGTTTTTATTTACAAATAAGTAGAAAAGAGTCATCCGATAACTAAAAGAGGGTGAATGGAAAATGCTGCCATCATCCGCTAAGGAGTGGATAGAGCCGAAAGTCTCAAATAGAAGCTCGTTAAGAAGAACGAGGAATATGGTAAAAAATGGAGCAATGGGTTTATTGCTTTGGAGGATTGTTCTGTCAAAAGTCCATGTATGCAAATGTTTACCGGGCATGATCGAAATATTTATTCAAGTCACTCGTACACTTGCTTGTAGATGTGTGTATGGATGTATGTGTGAGCTTTTGTGCAAATGTTTTTTCATATTCTTTTAAAATGGGGGAGTCAGCCATATAACTAAAAATATGCAAGAAATAACAAATTTCAAGATACGAGTATGCTGCCGTCAGTTATTTTTGGAAACAATATTCAACTGCAATGTGGATGATTTCAGATGAAACATGCTATAAATTTGAAACAAAATAAGTATAAATCAATAGCTTTTATCTAGAAGCGTCAAAACTGCATGATATTTTTCTGTCAATTATAATAATTTAAATGTTATTTGAAATATTCAAAATATCGACTACGAATGTTATCTTAGTGTTCTACATACATACATGCATATATGTATGTATTTATTATATGTTTGTGTTGAATTTTTTATCTTTATATTAAGTTTTACAAGCCAAAGACCTTTTTATATCACAAAAGGGAACTGCACTTTTGAAAAAAAGAAAACAATAATAAATCTCTTCTTGCACTTTAAAAATTTGAGATTGCGTTTCAATTGAATTTTTTTATTGCAATTGTTTTACCACAACCCTGTCATGTCTGTTTTTTTCTTGTGTTTTTAATAAAAATCTTAAAGCAACAACAATACAACACACATACTGTACATACAGTCATACAACAAACTTCATGAAAACAATAGGAAATAAAAAGGGGAACTCTAATGTGAATTATGTCGCGCCAAACGGTTTCTATTTTATACACATTAGTTTTGCTCCATTGGAATGCTGATGGAAATGGTAATAGAGTTAGTTCGTTGGCAAAAGCCAGCATTTAATGTGAATTGTGGAATTGTGTATATGTCTGTTGTACTACTGAAAACATGGATGTTTTGCTTTTCTTTGGATCCATACCAACATCACGTTTTACGCTTTAGTTTCATTAGCACCGTCATTTGTTCTTGTTCATTTCTTTATATCAGTTTTCCATTATGAAGAAAGATGAGTGTTTGCAGGAAGCTGTATTAAGTGTTATGCTACCATTGTGTCTAAAGGGGTTAAGCAAGCCATACTCCGTGTGAGAGAACAAAATAATAAGTAATAATTTTAATTTTAATTGAATCCTTTTTAAGAACAAGAAAAATTCTAATCAGCTGTTTTTCAAGATTCATTATTTTAGGCTATAATACACACACACACACACACATATATATATATATATATATATATATATATATACATATTATATATATATATATATATATATATATATATATATCCAAATGCACGTAGTACATTTGTTTGCTTGAAAAGATCAAGACAGCGGTGTTAAATATCATGTTTTTTCTAAATTTCTTGGGGACTCCATTATGAAATTTTACGGTATTGCAAAATAACTGGTAATTTGAATGTTATAACAGTTTTTATTTATACAATTATTATTATGAAATACTATACGAGAACTATAATACTAAAGTGAAACCCCTGAGATACCGTTTAACTACTTTTTTATAATTTCAGGATTTCCTTAAATATATATATATATATATATATATATATATACAATATATATATATATATATATATATATATATATATATACATAAATATTTAAATGCTTAACAATATGAAAGATATGAATGTGTTGCATGCAATCTCATATGCTGCGCTCTTGATTTCTTTTATTGGTTCTTTGTTTTTTCATTAAATACTTGCTACACTTAAGAAATCATTATAGACAAGATAGAAAAGAAAACTTGATACATAGATTCCATTGATGTCTGAGAAAAAACAAGATATTTTGTAACAATTGCTGTCTGTTTGTCTGCTTACGGTAGATATAAAAAATCTTTAAATTAATTGATTAACTATTCGTTCTTCATATTCTTCAAACAATAATTGTTTGTGTTAACATTTGATAACAGTTTTCAGATTTTTTTCTCTTGTTTTTCTAGAGTGACACTTTTTCAATAACAAACAGCTCGTTTGGCTTGATTTAACGGTCTATAATTTATTTACGCTGAACAGTAGAAATACCTTTTTTATTTTTTTGTTGCAAAACAAGTGCAAGTAAATAAAATATAACATGGTTCGGCTTTTGAAAAATGTTCTGCAAGAATAGAACATGATTATAGATCCATTTGTTAGCTGTTAAGTGGTATGTTTGTTGTTAACAAATAATATCTTAAGAACAGTTTTATAAATTTCACAAAGTGTTTTCTATGTCTAGTAGTTATGCATGAAACTGTTGGCGTATTTAATCAAACTGTTCTTCATTAGTATTTAGTGTTTACGCTATTTTGGGCAAATATTTGCCAAGTGTGACGTAACTTAAAGTGGAACTATTGGGCTAAACAGGTGCCCAGATATTAACAACTACGTGTTATAAACCAACCTCCAATTTATTTTTTTCAATATAAAAAGCCTAAGCTTTTTACGATAATGGATTTTTTACAACCGTAAATAAATAATTTTCATCAAAAATAGAAGTTGATAATTCTGTCTCTCAAAATTTATTTTATTGTTGTCATTAAATTTAATATAAAAATTAATAAAATTCTCAATATAAATTTCCGTCAATGTCTTAAAAGCTTTATTTTGCCAACAACGTAACTGAATGAATTAGATCTTGAAATTGATGCAAATTATTTTGAAAGACTTTTTAGAGCACCGTTGTTACAAGTGAAGCTAATTAAAGTGTATGAAAGAGCAACTATTTTAGATATAAAATTGCAGCCGTATTTTTGAAAGCAACTGATTGACGATTTCGGCAATAACATTTAATCATACAAATATTTCAACTATAATGTGTGTGTGTGTGTAAACATAGATTTTATCATCTCTATGTGCGGATGTACGCGTAAATTTATGCAAACCAGCTTATAAAATAAATTCAAATAACTAGAGATAATTTATGTTTGTTTTATGGACGTTACATTCCCAATTGTCGACACAATTTGGCTTAAACAGACATTGATAAACTGCAGCCACTTTTGATACTTAACGTCGCAAGAAAATAAAAGGTAATAATACACAATAACAAAAGAATTGTTTTAACCATATTTGAATGAACTCCCAAATAAGTATTAAGCCAAAAAATTTCCAAATACTTTGTTATGCTCAAATCAGTTTTAGGCTGAAAATCAGTTTACAACTGAGAAATGGAAGATGTAATTAGCTTTTCTTTCTGCTTTATTTTTATAATTTATAAATCACTTGTGGTAAGATTTGCTATAATAATCAGTTACAGTTACATTTCTTTCTAAATATGGTTTAATTATTCACAATATCATATTTATTATAAAATAAATGAAAAAAATGTAAACAATAACACTTTTTCTAAAAAGCCACAAGCAGCATAATTTGCAGTAGAAAAATATCATCATACGCCCGACCATGTTCTGACAAAACGCTAGAAAGTTGGCGTTTTGAAACCACCAGTGAATACCGAAGCGATCTGGTCTGTAATTCAAACTGCACTATAAAAAGAAAAACGAAATGTCATACAAGCTATGAGTGTAAAATTTATTTCTTAATTGATAAATAATTTTCATTATTGTGCGTGATGTTTTTACAAAAATTTATTGCAAATTTTATATTAATAGGGATTAAAGCAAGTCGGAACTTTGTAAGCATAATTATGTTTTTCAAATCAAAGCGGCTTGAAAACACTATGATTTCCAGATAATATATTTTCGGGAAATGAGTAGAAAGTTGTGTTCGGAAGTAAATTCTTAGAATATACTTAAATAGAATAAATCAAGGATATTCCGTTTATAGCTGCTTACAAGAGTAATGCTTTTTTACGCAAAATAAAAACTTTTTGCGAAAAGAAAAAAAAAACCATTTTAGCAAAAGTTTAGCTCAATACTGTTATTTTAAGTTTCATATAATGCCAAACTGTTTTACTGTAACTAAGATGGCTTTAGCGCTCTATTCAAAATATTGAACTTGTATATATTTCAGTACAAGTTACTGAAAAATATTATTTGAAATGCGCCATCTATATCTGCTAAATTAAACAGTTTGAATGAATATTCTTAACTTGTCTTAAAAATTAATTCTCAAGATATATAAAGATATATAGAATAAAAAGCTATCTTAATAATAAAATCATCAATCTGGCAACGCTGCCTACACCATTGTGCAGAGCATAGAGATAGAGAGAAAGCGACTGAATCATGCATATTATTAAACTCCCAGATCTTGAAAAAAATTAAAGAAAAAATTTTCATCAGCGACCTTCCACTAATAGTGTTAATACGTTAACAATAGTTTTAATAATGACGTTCATTGAGCAAACACCAGCATGTTTGATGGCATTAACGAACACAAACAAACAAATTCTTATTTCCATATCAAGATGAAAATTTCATGCTAAAGAGTGCGATGAGTTTTCCCAGCGTCGTCTTCTTTTGTTTTGCAATTAATTGCGCTGAAAAACTGCAATCTTGCATGGCACACGACTAGGAGACAAGATCGCCCAGATATCCAATAATAAATTGCATTATTCATTATAATGCGTGTTAAAGTCAAAAACGAGATCGACTGCAAAAAAAAACGCTTGCAAAAACTTTATGAATCAAATACGAGTATAATGCAGTCAGTTTCTGGGCTTCCTATGGTTTGTGTTTGTAACTGTTTCAAACACTTCATGCCTGCTTTCATACAGTCAATCGTGCAATACAAAGATAAAATGCAAACTGAAGCCGAAAACACACAACAGTAGATTGTGCCATCGCATATGTGCTGTCATTTAAAAACTTACAATTTGTGGGCAGTACCATATAACGACTGTTGTGTTTGTTTGCGATGGCACAAAATGCCATAGCGAGTTTTCAGCTCTCGGTTTTCCTCGATAAAACTTACAGAGCTGTTGCATTGCGCTTTAAACAAACGTGCCACAATATAAGAAATCTATCTATTTGCAACATTATAAGTTGCAAATTTTGAAATTGACACATCAGTCTTGGTCCACTCATATTTTCAATGTATTCTTTTTTGTTGTGTTTGCAGTTATGAACAGCTTGCAACACCATGTACGACAACTTTACGCAAAGTCATCAAATCTTCTTTGAAATCAATGCCAGCAGCATTTTAGCTGTTTTTCATCGATTGTGCTTTTGAATCTTGTTCCATTGCCAGGAAGCGATGTTATGTTAATCGTGTCAGAAGTTTTGTAACAATTAGAGTGTTGAAAATGTTCGAGCTTAAAGTTGATCGAAATGGAGTTATAATTAACTCCATATATCCATAAATACGTAGATGCGAGCGATACAAAAGAGTTTGAATAGGAAGTGATTTTATAGGTTCAAGTTGGCGAAGTGATATTCGGAAAGAATTAGACGCCATTTGCAAGCAGCAACAGTATGTTTACACGGTGCGTGCTATTATGGCATGAAGAATAACTTAAGATGTGATTTGTGGTTGTTTAGATTTAGGGATTTTGAGAAAAAAAATTTAAATAATCTCTGTTTGGGACCCCATAGAGTAGTCTGATAAAGATATTTTTGCAGACAGGTTTTCCTATCAAACAGCTTAAAAATTTTGCTATGAATGGGTTTCCACTTTGGAGTTTAGGAGATGTTAACTGTTGTTTTGATTCCGATTTTTGTAGATTAAAATAAAATGGTATAAAGGCATTATTCGGTTTAAATTTAAATAAAAAAAATCAATACTCACGCTTATACAGAGAAGAATCAATCAAATATTCCTTAATTTAAAAAAGTGTCTGCAAAATTATGTACTCTCGTATTTACAGTTATTTGAAAGTTAAAAATTTTTAAAAATGTTCGTTTCAAAACAGAAATTTTTATTTTTGGCAATTTGAAAAATTTAATTGGGAATTGTGGGGATCTCAGCAACAAACATCTTTTGTTTTACTTTCCACCACTTTGAAAATTTTTATAAATTAAAATATTTTTCATTACAAACAAGCACTTTTTAACTAAAATTAATTAAAATTATAAGTAACGGTGATTACCTTGTAACCCATTAAAAGCTGCTAATCATTACAAAAACGCTTGAATATTTTTGCTGGAAGTGTACAAACTATTCGCTATTTATTATTTTATTGCATTCAGTTCATATGATTGTGATATAAAATGAAATAAATTTATTTATGATCTGATGATCTGATTGTGTGTCACATAACGCAATCACAAAACATGAAAAGAAAGAAACAGCACTTGAAACTAAAGTGCTGATAAACAAGTTTAAGTGCTACGAAGAACAAGAAAAGCGTTCGGATAATCGTATCACAGAATAAATGTGCAACAACAGCCAGTAACTGCATTTTCATTAGATCTTGTTGAACCAGTTTCAATTAGATCGCTACTAATTCAGCTTAAGCTGCTGGCTGTTGCTGGCTTGCTACTTCGTATTTTTCTCCTTTCTCTATTGAAGACAGTCCAACATTTTATTTTATATTTATTTTTTCTACTCTTTTTACATTTTTGAAATTTACAAGATGCGACTACGAAAGTTGTATAACAAGCTATTAGATCTGCTGTGCACCACTGTATTCTATATAAAGACTGAACAAACAATGTTACGTTCGTATTGCATGCCACCTGATCGGTGGTGAATCTTTTTCTCAAATTCTTTATTGTTGTTGTAAAATGTGTCTTTGCCAAAGCTGCCACAAACAAAAAAATCGTTTTGTGCAAAAAAAGTTCTGAGAAATGCTACCTACCAAATAAGAAAAGATTTGATGAAACTATTTTTATTTTTCGTTGCCAATAAAATTCCAAATTTACAGTTACACAAAAATTTATGAAAAAAAAGAAAACAAATTTTTTAAGTAACAAACATCAAGTTAAATGCCGTGTACGTATGACCACAAATTTTTAAACATGAAGTTTTTATTTTCAAAATCAATATATATCAATTTACAAGTTTCCTTCCTTTTTTGCAATGTTCTTATAATTGCTATTTATTCAAAATCCTTATCCTTGCAACTTGAATAGGACGCCCATACATATCCAAATTCTTCGACAAATTTCTTCTGAAAGGTTCATGACTATAAGGATTGAGAATCTTAAATTGTTTGATTTGAAAACATTTCTCTTATTCAATATAGATATTTGTTCATGGTGTCATCATTGTGATCAGTTGTTATCTAAGAAAACGACTGTGGGCTACTCGTTATTCCACGTCATGTGACATCTTAATTCCAAGCGTTGTTTATGCGGTGGATTTTGTTTTTAATCCTTGTCGCTTTAAATGTACCGCTCTGAAAATTATTCGTTGCACTGTTCCTACGCATCCTTAGTTTGTGCTGCTGAGTCGTGAGAAGTCGATGCTGATCTAAGTATTCGCAGCTTAAAGAGCAGTTTTGGACGGTCGTTTATATTATTTTCGTAGTGTAAGTGATATCTGAAAAAACTATTATCTGCTTAATTGTGCAATTAGAAAATTCACTCAATTGCATTCAATAATTGAAGTCAATTTACCATATTGTGAATCATTTGATAAATTGTACAATTGGTTTCATATACATACGAGTATTAAACAAAATTCCTTATGCAGCAGAAATGTTTGTAAAATTTTAACTGAAAATACACGTTAATTTTTAAGGAAATAAATTCAGGAACAGCACAAAAAAAGAAGGGACTGTGGTGGAATAATGCCACTGAAACATCTCAAGGTTTTACCAACGAAATGAATGAAATAATTGAGTAAGCGAAATTGCATATATATTCCAAAGTCGATAACTCAATTGATATTTTAATTATCTCAAGGTGCACAAACTTTGAAGAAAATGCATAGAAATTTGGGTTAAAAACAACAAAACCGGCAACACTTTTCTTTAAGTTGATTACATTATTTTCTCTTTATTTTAGTTTCTTTCATTGAAAAACCGTTAACCAAAGGAAATTGTCTAAAGATTCAGATAATAAGTATGGAATTGGATTCTTGCTAAATTGCTACATAAATAAGCTGAGTTTTAGAATATTTTTGGCTTTATTGCACGAACAGATTAAAGTTAATTTAAAACATTCATTCATGAGTTTCTGTACACGAAGTTACAGTCAATAGAAAAAATGTGCATGTTACCTCTTAATGGCTGCTGGCTCATCCTTGGGGATTATTTTTTGTTTGTTTTGAATCAAATAATATCAAATAATTTAAATTGAAAATGTGTAGCAGAGTATTTGGAATGAAATAGAGAAATTATAACGTTAAATAGAGCGTAGACATAAATATGCTTGAATTAAATATTAAAGCCAGTTGATAAATATTTTCTAAATAATTATACAATTATAAAAATGCTATGGCGAAATGTTTCGGAATCGTTACTTCCTAGCAGTAGCCATCAGTCGTTGAGAAAAATATATTCTTGTAGGTATTATTATTTAAAAGCTAATGTATGCATAAAAGCTCTTGAATATAATTTAAAGCATTCATGCACCATTTGACTTCGATCAAATTGTCATTGGAATGGGCTCAGTAAATCAAGCATTAGAATTTTTCCCACTATGAATGAGAAATGTAAAAATATGTCAACTGACAAGAGAAAATTAACTAAATAAATTCGGGACAAGTTTTTGGAATTATTATTGGAAAGGTTAACTGTAAATACGTAAAATATTAAAAACTTAAATGAAATCATAATAATAATTATATATGATTTTGTTAAATATGAAGTTTTATTGGCCTAAATAACACCACTTCAATTCTTTACCAGTTAATTATATTAGCGATTGATTATACGTACACTGGGAAAAAATAGCACCCATTTCTTTTTAGCACATTAATAAACTACTGCCTTTCCTGTTAACAAAATGCTAAAAGTGTTTGCAGTCACGTTTTAAATGAATGTTTAAAATTTTGATTAAAATCCAATTAAATACTTTGTTTGGATCAATGTAGGTTAACATTTAACTAACAATCATCCTTTATAATCTAATAGCAATCATTATATTTATGAAAAGAGGAAGAAAAAATTGCCAATTATTTATGCTTTCCTTTTACAGATTCATTTTGTTTAGCATTCGTATCTTAAATTACAATAATAACTTCAGTAAAGTTTGATCTCAAACACAAAAAAGCAACAAAAAAAATTGAACTTCCTTTCGAAAGAAATTATATTTTACTATTGAAAACTACTTTTCAAAATAACTGAACTGAATTGAACTCAAAGTCAATTCAAATGACTAAACAAAGGAAAATAATAAGCCAGCAATCATTTATAAATTTTGTGGCTTTCATTCGCTAAACTCTTTCTTTGTATAGACGAAAGACAATCTCTGCATCTGCTTATATTAAGATTTGGACAGGGTAACGCAGAGAAAAGAAAAGCGGGAAAAAATGTTGGCGTAGCGGATTTTTGCTTTTCTAGTACAACAAAAAAAATAAATAAAAAGTTTATAGATTTTTTTTATACCTCAAGCCATGTTGGTAACGTTTTTGCTTTGAACACTAAAAACTGTTTAAGAGGCGTAACTAAACACGAATATTTAATTAAAAAAAAACACACAAAATTGCAGGTTAAAAAACTTTTTTGCTTCAATATTTGACTATGAAAATTTTATAACAAAAACCTTTCAAAACAGTCGCTATTGTGGTTAGATAAATTTTGATGGCAAAATATGAATAAGCGTTTGTTTGTCTTGCTGCTTGAAATAACGAAATAACGAAATAATAATTTCGTTATTGAAACAGCAACAAGAAACTTCAAGAAATAGTTATTTTAGTGTCAATATCTTGGCATGGCCAATAATATTTCTGCAGTTAATTTATCATCTCGTTTTTTATTTAATTCTTAACACAGAACTGATCACTTTATAAATTAAGTTAGAGATCTCTTACTCAAACACATCTCTTCTTTGTTTTAACGGTTGTTTGAAAATAATTTATGAGTTTGAGAATTTCTTTCACTTCTAAATTTCACAGCAGAAATCCACACTGGGATAGATCGGAATATTTTAACTCAAAAAATTGAGTATTGGGGAGAGACAACAATAAAATGTTAAGAAAATTCATTTAAATAAATAAATAATTAATAATAAATAAATAAATAAATACAAGGTGCCACATTTCATTATTTTTGACAGTCTGAAAGCTGATATTTTAAAGATGTATTTGTATTTATTTTTTCATATTGGACCCATTATGGCCGTGCATTTGAATTTCGTGAATTAATAAGTGAAAAAACAATAGCCAACTTTTCCTTTTGATTTAAGCTGTCAGCTTTAAATACAAATTATGAATAAAATTCTTGTACTTTCAAGACACAAGTTTCCTACAGCCGGTCTTTGCAACCATTTCAATTTTTATACAAATCCATTCAGTAGAAGTTCTGTTTTTGTTTATTTACACCACTGTGCTACATACTACGGCTATTGGCTCGCACCCACTGTAGAGTATTGTTTTTTTTTTCTTATATGCAGATCTTTTTATTTCTTTTCTTTAAATTTTAAATTTGTTTAATAATTTAAATGAGTTCTTTCAATTTATTTTACATACCCAAATCAAGATGTGTATTCAATTTTCTATAGAGAGTGAAAAACCGTTTTGTTTTTTAATTAAATAAAATAATAAAATGTTGATCTAAATTGGCTGAGTTTATTGTTTAGATGTTGTGATCGTATTGGATTGGTTATTAATCGATAAAGACTATTGTGTTATTTGACTGAAGCTCGTAACTATTTTGCCCAGAAGTAAAGGGATCTGAGACAAAATTCTAATTAGTAAGAAATAAAATCATAAAACGCAGTTTGCCAACGATATTTTAGGAAGCCCCTAACTTCCTGATAAATTTTTTTATTCATTCGCTCATAAGTCCGTCATATAAAGATCAGATTTGGAAAATACTAATTCCATTTGCTTTCTTTTGTAAAATATGATTTCGTGAGTTTGAGCTTTCTACATGTGACAAGCGATATATAAACATAAAGAGAGTTGTATTAGTTAACAATCTTAAATACCATTCCAAGATTTGGCGTAAAAATAAAACGGTAACACTGTAGTAAAAAGTCAAGAATGCACCCTGAAGATGAGTGAAGGAATTGCTACCAATTCTTTTCTAAATGTAGTTTGAAAATGTTGCCCATTTTTCTTAGAAATTAACACAATTCAATCCGAACATAAAACTGTTGCGATTCATATCGTTTTAACCATTAAAACCAGATAAATATCTGCATTGAATTTTAGTCAATAAAAAAATAATATGATCAATACAATTGCAATGAGAAATGAAATTATATTGCTTGAAGTGTTGAAAGGGCGATCACAAGGTGACTCTTTGGCTGAGTGTGGAATAAAAGTGAAGGAAAAAATTAATTGAATACACCCGCCAGGTTTTTGTTTTCATCTAACCAGTAAAAATACTAAAATCCGATATCTTCATGTTATTATTGAATTTTACTCAGGGGCTTTGTTGGTATAAATGAAAAATTTTGTTTGATCAATTCAACAAAATAATTGATTGACATGCGGTTTTTGTGGCATGAATATTGCTGTTGATCGCAAATGTTGACTTTAATTTTTTCGAATTAGTTAAACTACTTCTATTACAAACTCGTGCATAAATATAAAGTATTTATGAAACTCTGATTGTCTAAATAATTAAACAGTAAATATAAATTGCTTACGTTTATATGAAAATATAAAACAAGTAAATAATTATTAAATACGAAAAAGGAAAGTCCACGAGTAGTTTAGTGTTAATCCTGACAAATTTCACTGCACTTACGAATGTCGTGGTTAAAACGAAGCCAAATGACTCAAAATGTGATGTTTTTCTTATGTTAAAGTAGTAAAAATTTACACATAATTTTTGAATTAGTGTTGCGAGCAGAGCTGACAATATATTAAATCATTTTTTATTTTCAAGAGAAAATGAAACATAATGGATAGCCGCATCCCTCAATTGCACTGGCTAAAGTAACAAAAAAATATCAACTGCAATTGCATAGATCTATTGCAAAATTCTGTAATGCAGCGTAAACGAATAAATGGTATTGATGAAATTCAGTGGGATAGATGAAATAGTTGTAGGCTGACGTTTTGCACTGCAATAAAACTAAAGAGTGGTATTTAAAAAACTTTCTTTCGCCAACTGAGATGTTTTCGTGTAACATGTTACTGTTAAACAGTTTGGTCTACAACTTAACCCGCAACTGTTGACGCACTGGGAGCCAATAATGAATTCATGAAATACCGGCCTATATAATGAAAAAATTGAACCCAGGGTATGAACATTTTGAAGCGTGATGCACTGCAATGTGCTAAAAATGTACTGCATTTATTTGAAAATTGAATACTTTCTATCGAATGTTCGGATAAGAAAAAATATGATGAAGTTTTGTTTGTAATATTTTTGTATTTCATATTGTTCCAGAAACGGTTTACCAACTGTATGTTTTTGTTATTTAATGCAACTTAATTTTTTTATGGAATATAAGACTATTTTCGATGGTACAAAAATTATATTTTAACTTTATGCTAGAAATTTCCATATTGTAGCATCACTTATCTATTCTATTCATTCAATTATATCCAATTTTAGTAACAAAAATGTTTGTTCATCATATTGCAAGAATTGAAATTGGAAATAAAGTATCAGATCCATGTGATGTAGCGTGCGTCACAAAAAATTGGGTTATCTCTTATATTTTGAGTGTAATGAAATACTTTTCAAGTTCGCCTTTTGTGATTATCCAGATAACAGAAAATACCGACGAATGAATTAACTCCTTCCACTCTCTGTTTTGAAAACTAAATACATTTCTAACTGTTCGAAGTGAAAAAAGGCGATCTGTTCAATTCGTTACTGCAAATCATAAAGATTAATTTACGATTCGTATGAAGTATTTTTTAAAATTAAATGTTTTTTCTTTTTATTTTTTTTTTTTTGAAAAATGTTTAGAAAAAGCTTAATTATAAAATGCTCAAGAAATAACGCCAAACAACTTAATACTTCGCACATTTACAATTGGATGCAACTGAAAAGTGTGAAACAGCGTGTCTTGTAGATATGGATGACCAAATACTCATGCAGTTGAACAAACAACCAAACAAAACAGTAAACAAAAGAGATCTTGAGTGATTGTTGTCATTTGGAGATAGGGGAGAAAATTTAGTCCATCATCGACCGACCATTAAACATAATGCAAGTAGCCATTAGCGTCCACAGCGGCAGCAGCATGAGCACTCTGAACGTTAAAGAGATTAATTTATTTTGCCATCCGGACTACCACCATTGTGTGGCTGAAGTTAAGTGGACAACTTAATTTGATGTGCAACATTTAAAAATTGAATTGCGTTGCAATAATCATGAATTTCGAAACATTAATTTGATTTTCTTTATTAATTTGCTTGCGTTTGTTTATCTTCTTTATTAAGTGTGCCTTTTATGTGGCCCCGTCGCATACACAAATTTTTATCTGCATTTTGTCTCAACAAATCCCCTTGAATTTTAAATATTTAAGATGATGTACTCTTGCAGTTTTTAGTTGGTAAAATTTGATAATATTTCTTTGTATGGATATTTCGTATGCCCATTTTGCCAATTTCAGTTGACATGATCTGCGGTAAAGATCTTCAAATAACAACAACTCGAGAAAAATAAAGCAGTTGCTCAACATGTTTTTCAATCTTAATTTCATGTAATTGTATACAATTTTTTGCTTGTACAATTATTTCAAGTTGTAAGATGTTAAGAAGAAAAAATGTTAGTTGTCTAAGAAATTTCCTCAATTTTATTTGCAATTCCTTTCTGCAATACAAGTTTGCTGCAGACGACTGCAATATCATTAGCAATAACAATTAGACAAACAATTCTTCTTAAAACTCCGCTGATCTTGTGTGCAATTTTGTACAATTGAAACCAGTTTTAAGTGAATCATTTTAAATGCTTCTCTTCAAGTTTATTTGGTTTAAAGTGAAGTCGATCGGGTCGATGATGGATGTTGAGATTGAATAACGCAATCTGTGCACGCCATGTTGAGGAAACTCGTTTCATATTCAAAATACTATTTTGTGGGTGCTTTTGTTGGCGTTATATTCGAGTACAAAGAAAATTAATAGTTGGCGAAATGTAAAAATCGTAGTTTCAGATGGCACTTTGGGTCCTTGACACCAAATTCTTTATTTTTGGCAACCTGGAACAATTTCAAATAAAAGTACATTCTTACTATTTTCTTGGCCAGCGATATCTTGTGTTATAGAAGGTTCAATGTGATGACGTTGAGATAGCAAACTTCAAGTGATTGCATTTTTGTGGTATGAATAAAAATTTGATAGTATGTTTGACACAGACGACGCTTGATGGAAAATCAAATCAATTTATAAAATGGATATGATCGACGTCAAGCACACGTACATACACGAGTTGGAAAAGAGGCATTTTGATTGGGTCTACTTGGTTTTGCAATTCCAATATCAGATTTAAATTGTGTTTTGCTGTACTGTTACACCACAAATTAGAATTAGATTTCAACAATGCTGCCAAACATGTTGGAGATGTCAAAAAGGAGAAGTTTTAAAACGGCTAAATTGGCAATACCGATTGAGTTTTTATTTGCAATTACTGTTTATTTTTTAGCTTAAGGCCAATAATACGTGTACAGCTTTTATATTTTTAAAGAAATATATATATTATTTATGTTTTTCTTAGATACGGTTTGTGAATGCAGCCAACCATTCACTAACAGCCATGAAAACAATGCAAAACTTGCGGTTTATTGCGACTTTTCTTTTGTCTGAACTATGTCGGTTGTGAGTTTTTTTAAATAAAATATCTGAGTTGAAAAGAAACAAATATCTTTATATCTTTTTGTTTGTTTCTCTGCTTAAAACTTGTAACTAAAACATACAGCCAACGAAAGATATTTGTGATGAATGTATTAGATTTAAAATAAAATTGTTATTTCTTGCTGACTAAAAAGTTTTATAGAGTTTTGCTAAATAAATAAAGTTTTAAATAGTTTATATTGAAAAAAAAGACGAAGCAATTGTTGGAGATTGTGAACAACAATTGCAAAAAGAGGAATCGTTAAAATAAAATTAACATTTGATGACATGTCAATTAAGACTATTTAATTTAATTCAATATAAACATCAAATCCGCTTTTTTACTAACAACGAAATGTGAAATAAAACCGCACTAATCGAAATTAATTGAAAGGAGATTTTCCAGCTGTCTAACGCGTTTGATATATAAATATTTGGCATCAACCCGTTTATTTATCTGCAGTCACCGAGATGGTGTCAAAGAAAAATGTAACGCAATTAAAGAAAGAAAAAAAATGTAGAGAAACTTGTGGTGGGGCTGATCTAAATTTTGTATTACGTTTTTATCATCACTTAGGAAGCGGAGTTAAACAACTATTTGTTTAAAATGTAATCACTTTTAATTGGAAGTAGTTAGATATTAATTTCGGATCAGAGTTCATTATATTAATTTAAAAGTATACTTTTATAATAAAAATAGAATATGGATGAAACTATAACTGGTGTTGAAAGACAGTTTGATGTCTATTTAGCGACAGCTGGTATAATAAATATTTTCAGTGATTTTTGTGAAAATATTTTTACTCGCAATGATATGAAATTAAAAACTTCACAATTGAATTTTTCAAAATTTTCTTAGAAATGGCTAAAGTTTTGTTAGCACCATGCATTTTACCAATATTTTCCAATATTATTGCTCGAAAAGCTAAAATTGTATTAACTATTCCAATGAGGAATAATATAATCTTAGAATTCACATTAAATGAAATTCAATTGGTGGATTTTAAAGTTGTTTAAAGATATATTTTACATATATGAAAAGATTTTCTTTAGAATAATCTTTTTCATTTATTTATTCGTATTGAGAAAAGTAAAAAATTTGTTTATGCAATTACTCCAAAATTAAGAAAACTCTGTTAACAACAATGTTGTATGCTCTTGTGATTTCTGTCGAAATTTCAACAAGTTCAACTACTAATTGATTTTTGAATTGCATTAAGGACGGCACAGAGGCTGCAGGTATTTGCAATGTTGTTACAAAACTATTGAGAGAACAAAGTGGAAACCTAAGAATTAATATTTATATCGGAAACAGAATGATAAGAACGATATGCAGAAAATATCTGTATCACCAACTTCAAAAATGCATATTTTGAGTTATGACAGTATTGCAGTAAATGAGCGATATGTATGTATGTCCTTAAAGACATATATTAAACGATATTAATTAATTGCTTTACATATTTACTAGCACAATCATCGAATTAGTTGCATATTGTGAAATGCATAAATTATATTCTTGAACAAGGTGCTACATATCTTACCACCACTGTAAAAAGAAAATTAAAAATAAGAAAATGAAATAAAATAAAAAATTAAGACGACTTTATCTTTGCAAACAATTGAATTCGTTGCATTTTGTTAACTGTTTAAGTGAAATTCGTTAAATTTTACGGTTTGTAAATTTCTTTCATCCAAAAAGAAAAAAACAGTAGTTGTTTGAAATGCATTAGATATCTTGGCTGACTAATAAGCCAATTAAAATGAAATAATTGGTTAGAAAAAATAGTTTAAAAAGTCTCTGCATTTCTAAAAAAATGGTAAAATGAATTTAAGCACATCAAAAGAAAAGTTTCTTTGTTGAATTATAAAGCAACATTTAGTATCTAGTATCTAATGCAACTAAAAGAAAAAAATTTGTTGCATAGACGTTACTTGCCAAAATTAATTAGCACAACTAACTGTTTTGAAATTAACTTAATGGAAGTTTACTATCTACTAATAAAATGCCGAAAAATCATTGGCAAAACTTAAAAAAACAGTTTAAAATACGACCAAACAACTCGTTAGACTTTTACTTTTTATGACTTGCAATTAAAATTTATAACAGTATAGTAGGAAAGACTGGAATATCTAACACACACACACACACACACACTCAAACACGCGTCAGTCAACAGACAACGCCCAATCCTTTGTTCAGTTAAATCAGGAAAACACATAGAAACTTAACAGCACACAGAGGAGATGCACACAAACAGTTGCATATTAAATTTTGCATTTATTCTTAGCCACGTTAATAGAGAAATGAACAAAAGCAGCCCTACTTCGTGCATAAATGCTCGCAAACTCATTGAACAAAAGAAATAAAAATGTTTCCTTTTTAAGCAAATTTTCATATAATTTTTTTATTCGCTTCTTCCTTTCATTTATTTACTGGATACGACGATGCCCCCCTCCTTGTTTAGCCTTTGGAAGTTCAGTATAGATGATTGCTTTCTTGCATTCTTAATTAGTATGCAAATCCACACACCCAGTCCGTTTCAAAATAAATGATTAATAAAAATGAAAATCGAAAGAAGAAAAAGCATTCATTGGATTTTTACTATTTTTGGCCTTTAAAGTCAACGTCATGAATAAGCTGGCAAAAAAAAAACATGCAACTGACAACCGACAACGGAGACAGTGAACAAGAGAAACACGAAGAAATTATCGTCGTTCACTTTAAAAGCAAGCCTCACCTATAGAGTCGATAGCAAACGAATCTTCGAAGCCCCTACACGATTCAGAGAAATTTGTTGATAACAATGATTGTGTCAAGTTGCCAAAAAATCACGTTTTACTTTTTCGCGCTTACTGCGATGCTATTTCGTCGATAGTGCTTGAATGGTGATTACGTATATAAAGACAAATGGGCCGAAGACGGCTTCGGCATGTAAACCGCTTCAAACAGATTTTTTTCGGAATGTAATCTGTAGTGCTCTGTGAGAGGATTGTACTCTGTATAAAAATCCACACTTCTGCCTCATTGTCCGCTGAGCCAGAAATGAACCTTATCGATATTCGTCTGTTTCTGAACACACGGGTCAGAACGGCGTCGGGTTAGAACGTCAATGGTGACCGCTGTAGAGCCATGAGTGCTGACTCCTTCGCTCATCAGTTAAAGAAACAGGACTTTTGGCGTTCTGTTGACGTCGCAATATGTTATCCAGCACTAATGGCGCTAGTGTATTTTCTGTGTTAATCTACGCTAATAATCCCGAAGCGGTTGACCACTTGGAAGACAACATGCCCTGCTTTATTACCGATATACTATTTTCAAATTAGACTACGTCCGTCTTTTATAAACTTTAATGCCAGAACATCATCTATCAAGTCAAGTAAATTCCATGACAGTTATAAAAATGCATCTATGCTCTTTTCCATTTTAAAGTTCATACAGCCCGTAAAATTCTGAAACCTTCCTCGTATGTGGCAATCAAGCTACATTGTTCGAAAGCGTCTGTTAAGCCATGATATGAAATGTGTCCAGTTTAATAATATAATACCTGCTTATGTATAGACATAGATGCACACATACTTACAAATATATTTACATCTAGTCCTTGACTTCTACGACTTCAATTTAAAAAAATTATATGTGTATATCATTCATTCATGACGTTGACTTTAAAGGCCAAAAATAGTAAAAATCCAATGAATGCTTTTTCTTCTTTCGATTTTTATTTTTATTAATCATTTATGTGTATACAAGGTTAATTCAATAGGTCTTTGGAAAATAATGTCAAGTCGCAAAATACTACAGAAAATTTTTCCAAAAAAAAAAAACGAATCTGTTGAGACAACTTTATAAAACCCGGGTTTTCACCAGTAACACAAGATTTTTCAAAGACGGATTTTTCCTGTGCTCAACAATACCAACATGAAAATTAGTCGCTGTATATTATTTGTCTTCAGCAAAATTCATTTGAACTTAAGTAAACTTAAAGAATTTATTCATAGATCCCCTGTAATTAACCCTTTTAATGACATACATTTTTTTCAAGTTATTAATTAATTTTTAAGTCGCAAACAAAAATTTTTAATCGCATCGAGGACGAAATTTCGAAATACTCCTACCTACTATGAATATGGGCGTCGACGTCACGTTGACTCGACAGCAGCCACTTGATCTTGGACAACAACTGACAGTCGATAAAGCGTAGACAAGTGACAATTTTTACTGTCGTACTGGCATCGTCTAATAAGAGATTAAATTTTATTAAATAAATTGTGATTTTTATTTTTATATACATACATACATACATACATACATACTTACATATGTATATTCATTTTCCCTTCATAATTTGTAGGTCCTTTTATGTGAATCATATTTCAAGTGCGGTTATCGGCATGAACTTGTGCATCTTGTTTGTCTAGGCATCGGTGCACACATGTACACTTCTGCTTTTTTTACGAATACAATGAGTTTCTAATATATGCACTTCCAGACGTCTGATGATTTTTCCGGCATTCTACATTATTTTTCTTCAAATTTTTTTTTAAATTTGGGAAAGTCATTTGTTATCTTTGTTAAGATGTTTTCAACAATAGATTGTTGTTTCTTGTAAGTCTCGACATACTTATAGATTTATTCGCCAACAAAGTAAATAATTTATTTTCTTCTTTTGTTATAAACATGTCATTCTTTTTCATGGCATATTTTTGCCAAGATTAGTTTGGTTTTTTCTTTTCAAAGCATGGCTAAACAGGTAGATGTACGAATTCGTACCATTTCGTTTAAGTTGGGCGTTGGTTTCTGTTGCAATTTAAAAATAGCAACATTGAATGGAGAGAACACCAAAGAGTTTATTAAACTCATCTCATAAAATATTTTTCAACGTTTTCACTTGGTAAAATTCTCAGAAAATAAAATAAAACTGTTAAAAAAAAACCAAATGGAAACAATAAAAAGTGAACAAAAGATGTATGTACTCTAAAATATTTTGAATTAATTGCTTAAGCCAAAGCCAAAGCCATTTGCAATCATCATTTAATTTTAAGACTGGTGATTCGATTCATTAAAAAGGCCTCTGGGCAAAACATGCAATAAAAGGTACATCTATTCAAAAAAATTCTAGTTGCTTGTGTTAATTTCAACATTACGTTTTAAGTGATGAGCATACAGAAACATACATAAATATACATACATACATAAATATATGTACATACATATACCGTACATACGTAAATAAAAAATATCTATTAATCAATGCCAAGCCGTTATTAAGGGAATATAATAAATTTATACTATCATTTAAGGCCTAAATTTTGTACTGAACTAAATAAAAAAGTAATTCGTATTTAATCTCTTTTAAAATTAATATGTTCACATGTGTGTATGTATATATAAAAATTCTTTCTTATGTAGTCATATCAACATAAACTTATAGGATTTCTTTAGCTTTTTGCAATGACCGCCAGCAGACCGTGATTTTATAAAAATATAAAAGAACTGAAAAAACAAGACTTGTATTTATAGAGAATGTTTTTTATTAAACCACTATAATAAAACGCAGCTCCATGTAAAATACATATACCACTACATACATCCACCCATCCATACATACTCGTATGTAGATATTCAATATTTACAATATGCAAGAGGGAACCAAGAAAACCGCCACTCGTACTCAAATAATACAAAACAGAGTTTTTTGTTTTGTTGTGTTAAAAAATTAATGCAATCCAAAATTTGAATGAAAGAAAAGTTTGGAGAAAAATCATGTGCGAATGGTTTAATTTAAAAATCAGAAAACCTCTTCTTAGCTTACTCGCAAATTCTCTAAGAAAATAATTGAGAATTACAAAAGAAATATATAAAAACTGTAACAGAAAAACTTGGTTTGATTTGAATCTAATATATTTTGAAATACTATTTTATTTTATGACAAAGGACTTTACCGAAAGCGATAGACACCTTCAAGTACTAACTCCCCCTCCTTCGTCGTTACCGTAGCAACAAATAAATTTTATCTTCTCTCCCCTTCTCCTGTCTACAGTACATCTGGGGACAGTCACTACCCTGAGTGCTAAGCCTAATTAAAAAACACAAGTTACCACATTTATGCAAGAACCCTGTTCTGCATAAAGACATAATATAATGCAGGATAAAAATAATAAAATATATATTTGTAATATTCACATACATTTGAATCCTGGACAATTTTCATTAAACATAAATAAAAACAAATTTTCTTTATTTATATTTCTAGCCTGAATATTAAAAGTCATTAACTTTTGTGAAAGATAACACAGAAGAAAGAGGCCCAGACCCAGCTTGAAACGGAAGTTGCAGCGTCACCATTAAAAGGTTCAAAACAAAGATAATTTCTTATCATCTTCTCCGCTTGCTGTTCAAATAAATCGTCACCATTGCTCCTACACCGATTATCAACTCCATTAATAACACCATGAACGGCCAGAGTTATGAGTTAAATCATACGAACGGCGACATCATATCACAAAACCAACAGAAGGGTTGGTGGACCATTGGCCTGATCAATGGCCAGCATCGTTATATGACGGCTGAAACATTTGGCTTCAAATTGAATGCCAACGGTGCCAGCTTGAAAAAGAAACAGTTGTGGACACTAGAACCATCCAATACTGGCGAAAGTAAGTATCAATAAAAAATAGTATTATAACAGTTTATTCTCTAGTCAAAGAAATCCGAAAAAACACAAGAAGAAATGTATTATTTATCTATTTGTGTGGTGAACATAATAAATCTTTTATTTGCACTGCTTTTGTTTGTTCAGCAGACATTGAACATGATTTATGATCAAACATTTTCGTTTTTTGTTTCTCTTCCTCTCCTCTAACTGAACAAAATGTTTGTTCAATTTTGTTGCCATGATAACTTATATGTGCATGTTTTACACTAGAGTTGGTTTTCTCTAAACCAATAAATGGGTAATGAATGAAAAATGGACAAGATCATTGGCATAAATTTAAGTGTATTTTTCGTAGTTTTCGCGTCTGTAGCCACATGTTTGTTCCCGTTTGCTTTCCAAACTATTTTCAATTTCCTCTTTTATACAGTTTTGTTTGCCATTAAAAATATCAATTTAATATCTATCTGTTCTAACATGTAGCACAACAACAATGACAACAAGCTTAACATAGATAGATAAAGGAGCCGTAGCATGTAGCAAAAGTCTAATAAATATATCGTCATCTAAAATCCAAAAATCCGAAACTGACAAGGAAATTCAAAACAGATATTTAAGTTGTAAACTAACTGATATTTAGCGTAGTCAAACAAAAATAAAAAAGAATATATATCATATATATCATCAGTTACTTCATTGTGGATTTCTGGCGACGATATGTATTTATTTTCCTTTAAAGCCACAAACAGACACATGAATTTAACTGAACTGAAGACATATTTAAAATTTTTACACTTTTAAGCTTAAAATAAAAAAAAACAGCGATTCACTTACTATCACTCGCTCACTATTTTGTCTTGATAGTGATCTTGTGAAAATGTTTACTAACGGTGGAAATTTATTGTTTGCTTTTGGCCTAAACGACAGGTTAACAATTTTTTTACATACTGACATAGACATGTATATTATTTTGCGAATATAAGATAATATCTACATATCTTTCATATTTTAATTTAAACAAAAACTACAAGGATTATTCCTATTGTATTGAAACCCAAACTTAACATGCAGTAAATATATCTTTTGAGATTTTCAAACACAACAACAAAAACAAATATCTCTATAAATAATACACAGCTGACGTTATACTTTTTTGGAAAAATATGTGCCCAAATGTGACCATACCTTAAGGTTAAAAAGATAAACGTCTGTGTCAGACATACAGACGCGTGTTTGGCGCAAACTTGCTAAAAGAAGTGCAAAAATATCGTACCTGTTAAGAAGAAAACAAAACATACGAGTACCGTCCTCGTATTTTGGTATTGAAATACCCTTTCTGCTTCTCTGCATATACACAAGAATACAATGCTTTTGTGCAGCATAATTTGGCAACAGACAATGTGACAACTGGAAGTATTAAACAACTAATTTCTGCAAAAAAAAACCTAATTTGTATATTTAAGAATGAATGTTAAAAAGAGGAAACCAGATAAATACATGTTTATCGTCGATGAAATCAAATTAGTTCGTATAATTACATGAGTAAATTTTTAATAAACATATTTTTCGAGTATTTCAATGTGAGTAAAGAAGCTTTCATTGAGGGCGAAAAATGTAGCAAAACCGAACATTAAACACGCTAATACATGTTGTGTTTTGTTTTTTTATAATATTTTATGATATTTATGCAAATATGTATGTACATACATACAAATAATCATATAAAAAATTATTATACCGGTGAATAGCTACAATGATAATGCTTTCACTTGGCCATCGCTACTGCAATTTATTCATGGGTACTTTACCAGAATGTTGCATTTAAATTGTCCACAAAGCAAATTTCCATGCAAATTTCAAAAATAATGAAGGAAAACTCTTCAATGTGACACATTTTATTTATTTATATAAATAAATGCATCAAAAATGACTTGAGGAAACTACTTGAACCGCACTAGAGATGTACGATGGGACAACAAAACTCATCTTGTTTGTCAATTATTTTATGAATTGCAATCTTTTAAGTGGCTGCCTGGATGGATGGATGGTTGCTTGAATACCAACGAAGTAAGTCAGTCATTCAGTCAGTCAGTAGTTAAGTAATTGACACGCTTGTGCATTTAAATTAAAGATTTATGCTGAAGTGTTGGTGTTGTTGGTTTTTATTGTCGAGAAAAAAACGGGGAAAACGTTAATAAATGCAGATGCGTGCAATATTTTTGTGGTTCATTTCGAAGTTTATTGTACTTAACCTTTCGGTGGTGTTTCTATAAGTGAGATTCGTTTTTTAAATGTGATAAATTATTTATTCATACATTCATTAGGAGATAGCAAATTTTTAAAACCTGCCGCGTCTCTGGCTGGCTTAAGTCGTAGTTAATTTAAAAACAGCAGAAATTATGCCGCATAACTTTGATTTCTATCAATTTTTTTAAATTTATGCAGTCAAATATGAGACATTAATTAATATCCGTAATAGGTGCAAAGAACATACCACAGATATGTAGATATAACCGACTAAATATATCTGCGCCTACAAAAATATACTACGGCCACATGTTAGCCTATAACAATTAAACGAATCGCGCCAGATCACGATGTTTAAGTTTTAATATTTTTAAAGTTTATTTTTCACAAACAATTATAATAATTGCCACCAAAGATAAAAAATTTGGAATGCAAGGAATTATAAATATGTAAATATTTTATATAAAAACCAAGAATTTTGACATGGGATATTAAAATAGACTGATTTAATTCAAATTAATTTTCCTCGATTGCAGAAATCGTTTGGTGTATTATTTTTTATATCACAGAGATTTGAGGTTAAACATGAAACCAAAGAAGTCCTAAACAAGGGAAAGTAATTAAAATGTTTTAAATTGAACTTGTGTTCGTATTTCAATATTAAGAAGTATAATTAAGAGTTTTGATTTAGCTCTGTTAATACAAATAATGAAATGGTGTGGTGTAGAAAATAGAAACAAGTAAAAAAATTATTTATATAACTACGCGGGCTCGTCCGGGAATTGAACCCGGGACCTCTCGCACCCGAAGCGAGAATCATACCCCTAGACCAACGAGCCGTATGTGCGCCCTAAAACTAATTACACATATATTTAATAAAATTCACAACTTGTAAAAAAAAGCATTTAACAACGATAAATAATGATATCATGCAGGTAATATTTTATTATTTGTGTATGTGAATGTACATATGAATGTTTCTATTGAATTTTAATATGAAATAAAAAACATGCCGATCTTATTCGGTAACAAATGATGCATGTTGTTGTATTTTCATGACATGCCAAGAAGTTGAAATCTGGAATAGAGTCATCTCAGCCAAATGTGATCTATACAAGGCTTCAATAGGATGCCTTTCAACTCGTTCGATCACTTCCGCGTTTGCATGACAAATGATGTTTCAGTGGAAATGGAATTATTTTGAGATCATTTGATCAATGATATTATCATTGATATCCGTGACTGTTTCTGTGTATTGTAAAGATTTCGGATAATAAAAATTCGAACTATTTGTTAATCCAAACTATTCGAATAGTTATTCAAATAAAGTAAAAATAAAATTATATATGTATGTTGTAAAATTTATGAAATGATTTTTGTCATAATCGTTGACGTTCTCATGCCAATAATACGAATTTAATTTCCGTGACAGACTAGCACTAATTTTTCAACGAAAACCTTGTGAGAGAAGAACGGAGTAAAAACCTTAAGTTTTAACTGTAAATATATTTTGTTCTGTAAAAATATCAACTGAAATGTAACATGAAACCAAGTTTTAGATTTAAACACAATTACGATAACGTTTTATTTATTTTCAATAAAAAGTGGTTTCTTATTAAAAAAATAAATTTTCCTCAGAATGTCACATTCACACAAGTACCTGGAAATATATTTTGTAAAAATATCACCGTTTATTAGTTACTTTAGTTTTAAATTTAAGACAAGACTTTTTGAAAATCATTCGACATTGTCGTTCTCAAATATTCTGTTTAAAAAAATTATATCAGCCACTTTTCTTTATTAATTTCCGTTTGTTTGTTTCTTTTATTTTATTTTTTTTGTTTATAAACTGAAAACAATATGTCTTTGATCAATCTTCTTTGTTAACATTTTAGGAAAAGACAATTTCCCTGAAATTCCCAAAGACGTTAATGACAAAAAAAAAATCAAGAAATGTATTTTCTTTCATTATCAAACACTTTGTTAATTAATACCATAATTAATCAAAAAGAGTTTTGATTTTTTCGTGAGTTGCGGCTTTTCGGTTTTTTGCTGACGATATGTAAGAATAAGAAATAAAATTTACTGTTTTCGAACAGTTTCATACATTGTGATATTTTATTAATGCCTCAAAATACATAAAGATATGTTTCTGTATTTTAAATGAAGATCGAATTGTAATAAAAATATAATATAGAATTTAAATAACTGATAACTAAGAGCCTATAAAAAAATGATGTGGAAAAATATTTAAGGCTTTTTAATAGTAATTGAAAATGTGTGAAAGGTTTTTAATTTTATAAAATTTTCTCTCCAACATTAATGCTCAATGTTGGTTTACTTTCAGGCGTTATTTATCTAAGATCTCATCTCAATAAATATCTATCGGTGGACTCGTTTGGCAATGTGCTGTGCGAAAGTGATGAACGTGATGCTGGTAGCCGATTCCAAATAAGTATTGCTGAGGACGGCACCGGTCGCTGGGCATTGAAAAATGAGTCACGAGGATATTTCCTAGGTGGCACACCTGACAAATTGGTTTGTACAGCTAAAACGCCTAGTTCTGGTGAATTTTGGACGGTGCATTTGGCAGCCAGGCCACAAGTTAATTTACGTTCGATTGGTCGTAAACGATTTGCCCATTTATCAGAGTCCCAAGATGAGATTCATGTAGATGCCAACATTCCCTGGGGTGAGGATACTCTCTTCACATTGGAGTTTCGTCAGGAAGAGGGTGGACGTTATGCCTTGCATACGTGTAACAATAAGTAAGTGAATCATCAGCACAAATTACTTTTAAATAATATTTGTGAGGTAAACTCAATGTGGATAAGGATTAAAGTTTGTTGGTGGTGACTAACTTAGAGCTCAAGTTATTCGTTTAGGAGCCTGGAATTTACTTAAAATCATCATCACCCAATATGTGGGAATATACATGAACTCAATTGCAGCGGCATCTTTCGATAACTCAGTTCTTCGAAAATTCTTAAATCATGTAGAAAAAATTCCTTCTAAATACGATACCCAATTGGCAGGCCAAGCGCCCATGCATTTTTCAGAAATTCTTCTACAACGATTTTTCGTGCATTCCATATCAAAAAAACTTTTTCAGTGATATAAAGTGAGTTTCTTTTTTCATTATACATATATAATTTCGTGTTGTCTCCAAGAAACTATTACAACCATCCTTTAATGTCTTTCAATTGAATTTAAATGCAAATCAAAGATTACTTTATTTCATTTATGCAGGGTGGCGTGAAATTAATCACCCTATCGGAAGCAAATAGGGTTGTAGGTCACCACGTATATCTATAATATCTGTGAACTAGACATCTACAGAATGCAAACTAGCCATCAATAGCGTTGAAAAATTCTGACGATGTTTCTTTACCAACAAATAAATCTTGTACTAATTTTCCAAATTTGCTGCTAGACTAGAACAAACTGGGGCTACTCTTTCGTGGCTATCAGGTAATGGCCGTGGGCTCTTGGCGGATATCATTTTTCCTCCAAACATAAAAAGTTTTAAATGGCCAAATAAAGCTTTCGATCGCTCAAAAGAAGTTATTAAAATATAAAATTTAATGATTAATCTTTCGGCACCTTGTATACGAAAGATTACGTATGTATCGCATTTGATCTCGTACAACAAAAATCTTACACAAAAATGTCTGAGAGTTAAAAATAGAAAATTTCACTAATAATGAATAATTTTCAATCGCTTGTTTCATTTAAAGATATTTGAATGCCAATGGGAAATTGCAAACACTTTGCAATGAGGATTGCTTATTTAGTGCCGAATATCATGGTGGTCATTTGGCTTTGAGAGACAGGTATTTTGGATGAATTTTAATTTGGAAAATATTTTCTATGTACTTATGATGTTTTCGTTATCTACATTTCGTTTGCAGACAAGGACAATATCTTTCGCCTATAGGCTCTAAGGCTGTGCTTAAATCCCGTTCTTCTACTGTTACGCGTGATGAGTTGTTCTCCTTGGAAGACTCGTTGCCTCAAGCGTCTTTCATTGCCGCCATGAACTTACGTTATGTTTCTGTGAAACAAGGTGTCGATGTTACAGCCAATCAAGATGAAATCGGGGAAAACGAAACATTCCAGTTGGAATTCGATTGGTCAGCTCATCGTTGGGCTTTGCGAACTACTCAAGATCGTTACTGGAGTTTATCGGCCGGCGGTGGTATTCAAGCTACTGGCAATAGACGTTGTGCTGATGCTCTTTTCGAATTAATATGGCATGGCGAAGGTTCCCTATCTTTCCGTGCTAATAATGGCAAATTTTTAGCAACAAAACGCTCGGGTCATCTTTTTGCCACATCCGAATCTATCGAGGACATAACGAAATTCTATTTCTACTTAATCAATAGGTAAATATTTGAAATGGTGAATATATTTATGTTTGCAAATAATATTACCCTTTCTAGGCCCATATTGGTACTTAAATGTGAACAAGGGTTTGTCGGCTATCGCCAACCGGGCAATACTAAATTAGAATGCAATAAAGCCACTTATGAAACAATATTGGTGGAAAAAGCGCAAAAGGGCTTGGTTTATTTTAAGGGACACAGCGGAAAATACTGGCGCATAGACGGTGAAGGTATATCGGTAGATTCCGATGGTCCGGCTGATGGCTTCTATCTAGAATTACGTGAACCTACTAGAATTTGCATAAGGTATGTCTGTTGGCAGCAAATTTTTCACTAGCTAATTATTTGATAATTATTTCACCAGATCCCAAAATGGCAAATATTTGGGAGCCACTAAGAATGGTGCTTTCAAACTATTAGATGATGGTACCGATGCGGCAACACAATGGGAATTTTAAACTGTTTTACAGAGCATGCGGGAAACTTGCAAAATATTTTTCTTTTTAAATATTATTTATTCATTTAAGCAAACAAGAAAGAGTTTTGCACTAAAGAAACTCTCCATTATGAAATAATACTACATATAATGTATAACTATATTCCATAAAAAAGAGAAAAAAACATAAATTACTTAAAATATAAAATTTTCTACTGAAATGAATATTTTTCATACCATAGAAATAAAAGCGGAAGTTTTTGCTGAAATATTAAGAAAAATACAAATAAAAAATCAGTTTTAAATTAAAACGCACAAAAATTTTGTAATTTAAATAAAAAAAATACACATATACACACATAATAATAATACAATATAATAATAATTAAATTAAAACATTAAAAATAATTTGAAAATGCCAATAATTAGCGATTCCTTCCGTTGCTTAATTGTAATTGAAATCATTATACAAAAAGCAGTGAGTGAAAATCTAATCTTATGTATTTTAAAATTAAAAAAAAATAAAAATCTTTCTTTTATATGAACACAACTAATATTTGACGCTTTTTAGCATATACAAACATATATTTTTAATATTAAAATAAATAATTGAGAGAGAAAATGGAAAAAGCATTGAAAAACCACACACCATAAGGAGCGTATATTTTGTACGAAAATGTACTTTTAAAACACCTTATTCCTATTTAATTAAATGAAAATTATTTAAAATTGAAATTATTTTAACGATTTAATATAAAATCATAATTAGTTGTTAAGCTTTTATATTCTTACGTACTGCTAAATATATACATATATCTAACTTTATATAAAATATTTTTTTAAATAATTCATTACATCTCGCCCTCTATCTAAACTCCATTTTACTTATTTTTGTTATAATGTATGAATTATTGTGCATATAACATTAAGAAAACAAGAAAAGGCAAATAATATAATATATAAAGATATTGTCAACTACATTTGTTATTTATTTCGCAATATACAGTGTTTTTTTATTTTATTATAAATTGTATTTTTATTTTTGAAAACTATAAATGTATTTTTTTCCCCAAATTAGTCGTGAAAGCGCGAGTATTTTTGAAATGATACATATAATAATATCATAGTATTTTTTTAATTTTCTCAATATTTTAAAATCTGAAATTAATTTATTAATTATGTGTGAAACTAAATGATAAAGTATCATTATCATCTAATAAAAAATTATTATGATTATTGTATTCATAACCTTATAATTCATGCATTTTATTCTGCGTTAAACGCAGCAAAAACAAAGAGAAAAGGATAAACACAAAAATTTATCGGACTGTAATTATAATAGTGTTTCTCACCCTGTAAGAAGATGCAAAAAGTAATTAGTGTATAATTGTTTCATATATTGAGCAAAATTTCTCATGCTATAATTCGATTTCACTACATATATCAAAGCATATGCCGGAAGACAATATAAATTTTCTATTATTCTGCAAATATTTATCAAGGTCACGTCAAGATTATATCAAGCACTCCACCTCTTGATATGTTTAGGCCTTAGAGAAGAGTTACAAGATGTCAGAGGTAGTTAATTGTAAGTATTTTTATTGATTTCAAGTGACAGTTACAGAATAAAGCAGATTGAAAATAAATTTAAAACATTTCTACATCGGCGAAACTGTGTTAGAATCAGCGAATCCAAAAATATTAAAAGCTTTCCATTATTACAATGCAAAGTTGGTCTTTTTGTATTTCACTGGACTATAAATTTGTTTTCTGACGCTGGCGATTATTAACTTTGTTCTTGGTGTTTCTTATTTTGATATTCCGTTTCATCTGAATTTCTTTCATTTGCCTTGCTAGATGCCCCATGTTATGAACTCATCTTGGGACTCCCCATGGGCCAATGTAAAGTGACCTTGTTAAAAGTTGTTACACATTGTGACGAGACCTTTATTTTGCTTACGTTTTGTCGATGTTTGTTTAATATGCGTTTTTTCTTATTGAGAAAACCACAATCATGCTTTTCTCAATATTGTAGTCATCTGTCTTTAACTAGAAGGATATAGTTTTACACAAACAAAATACCTATTGATTTTTGTATTGTGATTATGCAGTGACCAATAGATCGGACTAGGGATCAATCGATATTTTAAAACTGACCAAATATTATTATAAACTACAGCTTATGTAAATCATCAATCAATATCTTTTATTATCTACTTAAAAAAAGAAACTTTTGAATGTTTGCTACATTGTTTCATTGCATTGGTCTCAAAGCATGGGTATAGAAATTTTTCTCCTCTCCTAGACCGCGTTTGATGATATGTGGTATTGTTTTCGGCACCATTGTAATACAATCGATAATAGGACATACGGAAACACACAGAGTACAACCGGTACAATCATCATTTATGTGCGGAATATGCGTCAGTGGATCGAATTCTATAGCCTGATATCCAGAATCAGCACAAGTCATATAACACTTGCCACAATTGATGCATAAATCCTTAAACACAAGAATATATTGTTTAGATAACAAAAAACACTTTCAGCTGGAACACTTACGTCATCGATTAACGCCACTTTTTGTTGCTTGTTGTCTAAATTCTTATAAGTTCCAATGTAGGGCAAGGCTCTGCCTATAATATCTTTAACTTTAGGAGCAGATCGTGGCGAATGTAAACCATTCTGAGGCTTGATATTGGAGTCATCACCATCTACCTTCCATATGGGTCCTTTTTTCCTACGCAGTGTTGAAAGCTTTTCGTCTCTCTCTTTCAAATAAGGACCAAAGAAGCCCAAGGGCTATAAAATTGCAAAATATATACATATAAAACAATATAACAAAACCTCAAATATCGGTTTCCAAAATTCAGACAGCACACCCGCCTACACAAATTTGTATAGAAATTGATCTAAAGCTGGCAAAACCCTACCTCACGACTTACCTTATTTCCTTCACCAGTTAAATGCATTACAGGTTTGCCTTTTTGTTGTTTAGCGGTCGGCGGAGATTGTCCATCCCAGAAGAGACCGTTGTTTGGCGGAGGATTAGATTTAAGATACAACAGCGCTTTTAGGCTGGTACAATAATCCTCGATTAAAGTGAAATCTTGATTTTGCACCGAAGAACAAACTTGCAAGACTGTAGCCCCAGCATGCAAGAACTGCAATGCCACTTCACCAGAGTCAATACCACCAATACCCAAAATGGGAAAGCCAGGTAACTTGCTGGCTATAGAGGATATAGCTCTCAAGGCCATGGGTCTTGTAGCATTACCCGATACACCACCATAAGTAGTTTTCTTTTCAGCACCAACAGCCGGCCAAGGTGTGGCATCTGCCTTCAGACTCATTAAGCCTTGCACTGTATTAATTGCTGAGACACCATCTGCATTTCCTCGTTGGGCAGCCATAGCAATACCCACAATATCCGTAATATTCGGAGTCAATTTCACAAAAAATGGAATTTTCACCGCCTTCCGTACCCATTTGGATATATTTTCTACTAAAACGGGGTCTTGACCGCACGCCAAACCCATGCCAGATTCCCCCATACCATGAGGACACGACAAATTCAATTCCAAAGCGTCTGAGCCACATGCCTCGGCTTTGGTTGCCAATTCTGTCCAGTCGGCTTCAATATATTGACACATTATACTGGCAATTATGATCTTCGTCGGGAAATCTCTTTTTAGCTCCGATATGGCTCGGAACCAGTATTCTGCTTTCTTTTCCGAAATCAGTTCAATATTCAAAAAGGATCCTTGTTGTGGGCCATAGTTATACCCGGAAGTTGTACCTCGAACGATACGCGGCGATATATTTGTAACTAAATCTTTGTCCAAACCAAAAGTTTTTGTCACCACAAAACCCCAGCCCTTTTCGAATGCTCTTCTTATCATGGCAGCACTTGTGGTGGGTGGAGCTGAGGCCAAACCGAAAGGATTTTCAAATTTAATTCCGCACATCTCCACAGAAATATCAACATTATCAATATCTGTATAGAACAAGGGCAGCTCAGCAGGTGTTTCCGGGGATAAACCCTCCAAATGACAGTGAATGCCCCAGGCAGCAATTTTACCATCATTTACCGATTCCACTGTAGTATCAGCGGAGCCAGCCAAGTCTCCGCCACAAAATACTCCGGGTACTGCAGTTTGCAAAGTCTTACTATTTAGTTTGGGCATATTCCATTTGTCTAGTTCTACGGGAGCCATGGCTTCTATTACCTCCGAATCATAAAGACCTGAACCAAAAGCCGATATCACGAAATTGGCTTTCAATTTTGTTATTTGCTCTTCATCTTCTATCCACTCATCGTGCTCGTCTTGTTCCGTGCGACAGAACTCCATGCCAATAATTTTATTGTCCCTCAGCAATACCTTTCGAGGTGAGAGAAAAGGCAAAAATTCACATTTCTCTTCTCTAGCCAGTTCAACTTCTTCAGGCACGGCACGTATGCCAGAAGAGCCTTTGCGAAACACTACAAACACACGCTTTGCTCCACATCTAAGAGCGGAAGTGGCACAATCGAAAGCCGTATCACCTGCACCCAAGACAATAACATTTCCAAATAATACGGGCAGAGCTTGATTCGCCTTGCAGGCACAAAGTCCTGGCTTCGAACCATCAGCCACTTTGGGAAGAAAACTTTTCGATGTATAGAAGCCCATAGATTCATCTAGACCCCTGAAGATGGGATTTAGCTTAGGTTCCGGCAAACCAATACCCAAGAAAACTGCATGATTGCTGGCTAGCAGATTCTGAAAATTACACAATCGAAATATTCGTAGGGTTCACTGAAATTTGATTTTGACTTACTTCAACTGTTATGTCCTTGACAGAAAGAGCTCTATTGTGTTCAATTTTTACTCCCAAATCTTTTACAAGCTGTATTTCAAAATTGACCACGTCCACTGGCAAGCGGTACTGGGGAATCTCCGAAGAACTTAAGCCTCCCAAATAACTTTGTTTTTCATAAATGGTAATATTTTTATAGCCCAAACGTCCTAAAAATGTGGCACACGACAAAGATGCTGGTCCACCGCCCAACAAAGCGATTTTCTTATCGAATTGCTTGGGGGCCTTAAGGCCAGGCGGCACAATCTGTTTGACACCCATTTGCTTAAAGACTTCCGTAGCGTATTGCTGCAAACCTCCAATATTAATTGGACCTTCTTCGGAGGCTTGCAGATTGCAACCTCCCACACACAAATCGCTAGTCGGACACACCATACCACAGGTTAAGCCCAAAGGATTATCAGAAAATATGGCCTTGGCAGCGCCATAGTAGTTTTTGTTGGAAATGCTCGTTATGAAGCTCTTAATATCCAATTGAGTGGGGCATGACTTCTGGCATGGCGCGTCGGCGCATTTTAAGCATCTTGCCGCTTCTTTAAGGGCAGCCCTTTCAGACAGCGTTGTGTGCTTAATGTCCTCAAAGTTGTTGTAAAACTTGGAGCCAGACTTAAATTACAACACACAAATTATTATATTAATTGTAAATAAACTTTTTTGACTCGAACTAAATTCGAAATACATAATTGAGGCACACGATTCGAAAAAATGTTTGAGTGGAATGAAAAATTACAAAAAACCGAGCGCAAAAACTTGAAAGAATATTTTTTCAATAAACACACTAACATGCATACATATTATTTTTGTCTGGATTAAAAAACAGGATAAGTTGTGCTTATAAATTATTTTTTAAGTGTGAATTATATGAATTACTTTTTTTTATATATGGAGAATTGTGTAACCCAAAATTTCCAATTTTTCAATATTTATGTAGCAAATTTTTTAGCAGTTTGGATTTCGATAAAATGAAACGAAATCAGTTGCAAAAGAATTGTAATATTTTTTGAGCTTTTGACGATCATTTTCTGTTATCAACTAAATTTCTACGATACAGTAAATTATATGTGGGATTGTTTCATTAATTAAAATCAGGTATTCGATTTTTTTTTGCTCAACCTAAACTTGAATAAAAACATGATTTGAATATGCAGCGACATAATAAATATAACTTGTGAATATTAAAATTGTACACAAACATATTTAAATTAAAACCGTCGATACTTACAGTACAACTACGATCCTGATTGCGTTTCCAATGTTTCTTATTAATTTTCGTTTCAGCAGTGGGCACCACAGTGCATTTAGTCTTCACTCTGGGATTTAAGCTTAAGAGATTCTAACAGAAAAAGTTTTAATATTTTACCAACATGTTTTGCATTGTGACAATTTACCTCAATGTCGGGCAAATCCTTGCTTAATAAGGCTGGTGGACTCATAATTAAATATTCCTGCTTTTACTTTGGAACTAAAATTAAAAATAAAAATGCTTCAGTTTTGAAACGAATTGAATACAAAATTGTTTTGAAGAAGAGTATTTTGAAGAAGAATTCTTTCTGTTTGCAATAAAAGTGCCCATTGTGTTAATTATAATAAAATATTACGTGCATAAATATTTATTCAAAATAGAAATATAAAACAGGGTCTTTGCGGGATTCTTGGCATTTAATTAATTGTTTCTAGTTTGGAGCGACAATTCTAAAAAACTTGAATTTGTTTATAATAAGCGACATGAGTACTTGTTTAATTTCTTTCTTTTTTTATTTATTATCGGTTTTACTATGTGGGGCATTCCACGTGAAACAGAAGGGCGTATAAATATCGATCACAATCGGTATCGATCAAAATTTCAGTACAATTGAAGTGGAAATTCCTATCGATATGGAATAGCGTAACATCTCCATGTGTTGGATCTTAGAAACATATTTTTTATATATATTAGCGTCAGTACCTATACAAATGCATTGTATTGGAAAGAAGGCGATAGCCTGGAGTGGGCAGATGTATCAGTAAGTTTTAATTATAAACTTGTCCGATACGGCGCTATTGACTAAATGATAGTGTCAGTAGTTGCCAGTATCCGCGACCTTCGGTTTCGTAGTCTACGTGAAACCTACAAATGGAATACCCCACATGCTATTATGTTTTATTTCTTTTTGTTCTGTATAAAAGCCAGTTGAAAATTCTTTAAATGCAGTCGTTATAATTTTGGAGTTGTTGTATTACTTCAGGGGTTTGGTTGGTGATAAGTGAAGGTTATCTGCGAAACGGAAATACTCAAATTTGTAAGTCACTATTAGTGTTACGTATGTAAATCTGAAAAAATATGTATTTCAGTATATGCCGAATCACACGATAAATGCTACATTAGAGAAACAAGTTTAAATATCTAATATAATAATCTCGTTTTCAGTGTAGGGGATATACTAAACCAGCGTTCTAGAGCTATTGAGCTGCATCATATTTCTACAACTATTTTTCCTTTCTTTGGAATGTTGTCCAGTTCTTGCAACCACTTGTGGATAACAAAACAACTGTTGCTAAGATACAATAACAAAATTAACCTTTAACACCCTTTTAGGCAGCATGTGTCACTAATCTTATTGATTAGAGTGTGCTAGTTAGAGTGTATTAGTTATTAGACAGCCCTGCCTGGGGTGTGCGCTATAATTTTAAACTCCGTCATACAGACACAAGAGTATAAACACTGTTGTTGTATCTTAAGGCCAGTGGTACACAAATTCATTATGCCACAACTATTTTCTATAGCATTTAAGTTCTTGCTTTGGTTCTTTCATGAAAAAGTAAACAACATGTAAACAATTGACCTTAATAATAGTTGACTAATTTAACTGAATAGAATTTAATAATAATTTATTTACTTTGCACACAAAAAGCAATTGAATGATTTCGGATCAGTGCCTATTAACCATATGGTTACATAAAACAGAAATTTGATCATATTTTAATTCTTGCGACGTTATGTAACTGTTGCATCCAGTTGTTTTAAAGTTCAGTATTCCCAAAAATATATTATTATTTAGATGATAAGATAATTTCTTATCGCAGCTAAGAACAACAACAAGCACTCATATACACAATTATATTTTAAGATTAACTAATCAATTTCTACTTTTTAGTGCCGCACTAATCCTGCCCCCTAAACACAAATTCACAACTTGTTTTCTCAGAGAACAAAACAATAAAAAAAAATTAAAACAAAAACGTCAACTATAAATCACACGCACAACCTTTTATTGTTAAATAATTTAATAGTTATTTATTTTAAATGGGATTTTTTTTATTTGCTTTAGAATTCACAAAATTACCGATAGTGGTTTTAGGGAAAAAAATCTGAACGAATTCTGTTCTTCACACTGGAAGCGACAAAATTAAACTGATTGATCATTTTGCCTGCCACTAGGAATAGTAACTTTTGTATGAAATTGATAACAATGTTTTTAAACTTTGCATCAGCGTTGCCATTGTTGTATTTTCCCACCGAATTTTGATCGGTTTGAGAATATGTTTTATATTTTACACGGTAAAACTTGCAGAAGCGAATAAGAAGGGAATCTTCGAATAGACTCAGGTGTTGGTTCATTTGCGGATTAAATTAATTTCATTGTATACAAACCTAGTCAGAGAAGTTTGGTATATAATTTTTTGCACAAATAATTTCGGCATATAGCGAATGCTGTATAAAGAGGTTATGAAAAACCAAAAGGGGTTTCGAATAGTGATTATTTTTTATTACATGCATTGGTGTGGTTGTATAACTTTCGTTACCGCACAACGAATAAAATATATTCAGTGGCAACGCTGATTTACACATAAACGATCCACACTCACGCACTCTTTTGTTCTAGGCCAAGAAACACACAATCTCTAGGGAATTAGATATCATAGTCGAAAGGCTACAACAAATTAAGAATAATTATTGCATTTCAGTATCATATGCTAGAACTTATATTTTCTTCGTTTTCCTTTTATATATAAACATTTTTCTGCTTTTGTTCTGTGAATGAAAATAACTATGGTTATACATTTTGTTTAACTGAACTTGTGGAAATGTATAAAAGATCAACACAGATGTTATGGTTTGTGTCCTCACTAACGCTCATAACTTTTAATGATAAGCTTTCTATTGTTATTAAATTTCAATTAAAGTGAAAACATCAAAGCAGCGTTGCCATAATAATATTTTTATAAAACATTTGATAGATTTTTATTTAAAATATTTGATGATAGTTTTAAATCTATTTGTTAGAATAGGTTTTGAAGATGCATCAAATGACACTGCAGTTAATGTTTGGGAATTATTTCCTCACTAGTCATAATGATCTAAGTTTCTTCGCATTATTATAATTATTTCAAAATAAGTTATGCCGCATAAGCTTAGAGAAAGGAATATATAAGTACAACTAAAGACATATAAATAGTAAATAGAGCCTAAGCACGTCTAATAGTTTCCTTCAAGAGACTTTTTGCACTTTCGTTATCAGACTTAGTGTATCAATATCACTTATGCGACTTTAGGACTAATTCACCTGATCGTCTATGAAGGGACTCAGCTTCGAAAGCTAGTTGTTTCGTTTTCTCGAAACGATTTTTTGACTACAGCTATTGCTGCTTCTTAGAGTATGTAAGAGATACGAATAACTACAAGATTGGCTAAATATTAAAGCTGAAAATATATATGAAAATATATTTATATGTACGTTGCATGTACACGAGTATATTTTGTAAAGCTTGTAAATATTACAATTCATTTTACTTCTTCTTTCCTTTACTTTTAGGCTTCTTTATTTCCAGTTGCTTCACACCTGCACCAACCTTGTTGGCTTTGTTGCCATCATATTTGGCTTTAGCTTTGGCCTTGGTTTTCTTTGCTTTGGCCATTTTCTTCTTCATCTCTTTCCACCATCTTTGTATTTTTCTGGCAGCGCAAGAACGAGCGAACACGGCGATCCTATTCTCATGAAATCTTTTGTATTCCAGTACCTTTTCCTGATACGAGGCTTCTTCTTTTTTGTATTCGTTGAGGAAATTATCAAACTCTCGCTTTTCCTCGTCATACTCATTTTGGAGAAGAGTTTCCTCCAAGCGTTTTTCAAAAATAGTTTCATCGTACTTCTTAATAAGCGTTTGTAGTTGTAGTTGTAATTTTTTTCTAAAAATCCAGAAATACGATATAGAAAATGTATCCTTTTTAAGCCAAACTAATTTACCTCTCAGTGCTAATATTTTTCTCTTTTATTATATTCGCCTGTACTTCCGTTTCATAATTTAAGCGCGCTGTTCTTAATTGTTCCTCCAACTCGGGTAGCTTGGCCGCTAATAAATTATTAATCTGCTGAGTTCGCTGTAGGCTGGCAAATCTAAAGCATGACAATTTATAACATCCATTAATTATTTTCTTGGCTTTTCATATTTTGACATAAAAGCCGAAAAACTCTGTTTATCTTACCTTTCCCTTTTAACAATTATCTCTTTGTCATATTGAACAAATTGCAATTCGTCCTTCAATTTATGAATGGTTGCATCTTTGGCGCCTTCCTGCCAACGCCGACTTATGTTTTTAGTCTCTATTCTATGAACGGTTTCTGTAATTGTTGCAAACATTATTATTTTATTAATTAAAACTATTAACAAATTTGAAACAAAACTTTTTATTTCCTGTAGAACTTCTTCGTTGGCCAAATAAACTTCATGCAAACGCCTCTCTTTTGCCAAATCGCCAGTGGCTGATCTCAGAAATCGTTCCTGTGCTATTTGATAGAGATTTTCGAATGCTGTTAATAAACGTTTTTCGGTACTATCAATATCATCCAACCAGTTGGGCAAAAACTCCAGAATCTTATAGTTTTCTTGAAAATAATCAATGATTTTTATTATATGATAATCGTTTGTGTCGACCTCTTCCAAGGACTCCGGTTTCTTAAATAGAAGTAAATATTTAATAATGGCTTAAACGCTGGAAGATGGCAGGTTTACTTACGCTTTTCTTTCTAAACTCTTGCACCAGTTTAAGACAATCGGCATATTTTGTATTCTCCACGTAAAGCGCCAGTACTTTGGGATTCTCGAATATTTTTGGTAAAATCAAAGAAATTTTCAATTTTGCAATGGTTTCTTTTAAAAGCGATAAGACGTTTTCTATTTGATGTGTGATTGTTAATGGAATTTCGCTGGCTTTTGAAGGCATGTTAATGCTTTGAAGCTGTAATAAACATTTTCATATATTTACCTAGTTTTTCGTCGGTTTGATGAAAATTGAAATCGCTGCATTTTTTGAAGGAGAATTGTTTATGTTCTACGGACATAATTATTGGTTGTGTATAAGAAATAAGTTTGAAAATATTGACACATAAATATTATGAATTATAAAAAAGGGAATTGTTTGACACAAATAATTCCTTGATTTTGAGAAGCTTCAATGAAAATTAATTATCTGAATCAAGTTTAGGATTTAGTTGATTGGCCGTATTATTAAAATAAAGTGCATGATAGTTTATTGTAGCCTTGATTTCATGCATTGGGGCGTTAGTAACCCGTCGTAATATAATGGACTAGTTCAAAACTCAGTTAACTGATAATGGATTTGAAGTAGATGGATTTGAAGTTTTTAAACTTTTTTAGTGAAGTCACAAAGCAGTTTGAAATCAGTCAACAACAACAAGCCCTATTGGCAATTATTCTTCAAATTGCACTGATTAATATTTAAACTTGGTTGACACAGGCACCATGTCCTTGTTCAGTGATTAGAAAGAGGTACGTAAATACTCTTAGATTCGCATAACCTAAGAAAGTCCTTTGAAACTCACTCAGTTTGACTTTCTTATGAAAAAAAGCATGTTCGAGCTGCATGTCACTGCATTAATTGATTATTATTAAACTTTAACTTTTTCCAATTATTTTTTGTTTATTATATTATTAAAAGTAACTTTGACAAACTAAAGATTTAATTATTGAATTTTTAAGAATAGACGCAATTATGTTGTCGATTTGTTGTTCTTCTTTTATTTTAATAGAAATATATACAAAATAAAATATTTAAAGTATAATATAAAAAATAATATTATAACACACATGAATAGAAATAATAGAGTGGAAATCAGACATACAAACGTAAATATAGGCAGTAGAGGAAAACGCACTGGAAGTTAAGGAAATAAAAAGTCATTTCTTGTTTTAATTTAAACTGAAACCCGAAAGGGGAAAATTAACAATAGCGAAGGGAAATTAAACGTAAATTGTATATGTTGACTGCAGCAATTTAAAATAGACAAGAAAAAGTTTCCAAAATAATTTTAAAGAAAGAGATTTAAACGTGATTTGAAAAAAGTTCTCTAGGAAATGGTACAGGTTTTAAATAAAATATTTAAATTAATTGCGCTTCCTTGAGGCTAAGCGACCCAATGGGCGTTTGGGTTTAGCTTCTTCTTTTTGTTCTTGTTCAGATTCTTCGGCGGCTGTGTCATCGGCTACATCAGTTTTCGAAGGTTTGTTCAATTTGCGACGATTTACTAGAGGGAGAGAGAGAGAGAGAGAGAACAAAGAGGAAGAAAGAAATAGTTTTATTAAAAATGTTTCAATTCACTTTCGTTTCATGAATTTATCAATTTACATGATGAGCTGGATTTGCTAAAGCCTTTTGAGGGAGCTGGTGCACCTACTGGAGCTGATTCCTCAGCTTCTTCCTGTGAGTCTTGCGAGACCAAAGGTTTCTGTGCTGGTTTCTCAACTGCGAAATACAGATTCATTTTATTTTCAATTCAAAGACAATCGTTTCAAATATTTTAACTAACATTTAGTCTTCTTGGCATCCATTTGCCTGCGCTTGAGCGAATTTAAGAAGTCACTGTTGGAACGGAATGGACGTATAACAGGACCGATGCGTTTGGGTGTCTCTGTTGTTGTAGTGGTGGTTGTTGTTGCTGCAGATTCTTCGGCTTCTTCAGGATATTCTTTATCTTCGCCATTTTCACCATTTTCGCCATAATCGCCCTCTTCTTCATCAGCTGGTGCTTGTGTTGTTGTTGTCGATGGCTTGGCTGCTTTACCAACGGGACGTCTAAGTGCTATACGTTTGCCAACTCCTGCTTCTTCAGCCACTGTAAAACTCAAGTGGCAGGCCAAAGCAAAAATAACGAAAAGTAAAGTTCTATAAAGATATTTCAAATTTCAGAATATTCATGTCAATAACCTGAACCAACTTTTGTGTGGCGAATTTTCGCAAACTATTTTCCGCTATTAACAGAAAAGCACTTGGGTTTGTGGAAAATTTAAAAACAATATTAAATGGCAAAAGTTTTAGATTTAAGTAAAAGATATTAATTAGTTTTGAACTAAGCGGTGTCAGCTAAGGAAGTTTCTATTAATTAAATTAGAATTTCAGTCACTGGCCCTCCTACCAAATAATTGCTTTTATATAAAAAGTTTTTAATGCAAATATACCCGTATTTAATTTACGGAAAGTTTTCCTAAAGAGAAGAGAGTCAATACTCCATTTACAGAAAACTCTTCAAACATTAATCAGATTCACATTAAGGCCCTAAATGTTGTACATCACTGTAAAGTGAGGAAACCTACAAGAAAGCAAACAAATATTTCTAAAGGCAAAAAGGGCAACCACAGAGCAATACTATCACATAATAAGAACACTTTTTAATTCCGACAAGTTTTTGTTAAGTTAGTTAGCGTCCAATAACATGGAATTCTATGACACTGTCCATTAGTTATGTGTGATGTGGTTTTAGTTAACAAACAGGCCCTTAAATCACAATATATTTCATTACTATTTGGAGATTGCGCTTGTTTGATATATGCGAACGTACCTTATAAAATTTGAAAATTTGTTTTTGGCATCGCAATCAATTCAGTACGTCGAATTATAAAATATAAGATCTCATTAAAAACCCATTTTTACAACTGTTGCAATATTCACTTGAAAACAGAAGACTTAAGCAGCCAACCTGTTTTAGTATTTGCCGGCTTTATTTTAATTGTCTTCTTTTTTCCTTAAAATACTGGTACTTTAACTTTGCGATATTTGTTTCTTCATCAAGCCACCAAGTCCTTTCAAATTAAGCACAATAAAATAAATTTTAAATATTTTTTAACATCTCAAGGACGTTCAATACATCCACACATACTCGCTCACACGTAATCAATATTGTTTCTTCTGCTACACCGGATTATATTTTCATTTCGGCGAAAATAAAAATCCAAAATCAAAACTAAGACTTCAAACAGCCAAACACATACACAAGCATGTTAACAGAAAATAACACAATTGTACTAGTGGTCGATTGATCAAGTCACCCATACGTAAGAGTATGTGTGCGTGTGTGTGTGTGTCCGATTTAACATTTGGCCGTTAGTCAATTTTGTTTGGCTGTTTGGCTATTTAGCAACACACTCGCATGCAGGTATTATGCAAATAGTAAATAGAAACCGGTATCTTAAATACGATTAAATAGAATCCATTTGCAATTCGAAATGCTTAAAATGCATTATTCGTTCAGACATTTACAAAGTACAAGTTAAAACTAAAAACGCTTGTATACTTTATGATATTTACAGTTAGTGTTTAACGCACACACATACATACGCACACACATACACATACATATGCAAGAGTTTGTTTCAAGACAAGGTGTTAAATAATATTTTTAATAAAAAATATTTTCAAACTATTTTTAGCGGTTGCGTTCATTTACGGCCACAACGAATAGCCAATAAATAACAAATAAATGTGACATTGTCTTGAATAATGGAATTTATAAATAATATTAAGCAAAAACATAAATATATGCTGGAAACCCGAATATCCCCAAGATAAAATTAGTTTAATATTTTCATTTTGCCAAAACTCTAAAAATAAAACTGGTATATTAAAAATCTTTAATTTTTTTGTATTTAAAATTATGTTTTTTGACATTTCGCACTTAAAAAACTTGTTTTTGCTAATAATCTAATAATCTTTCATGCACAAACGCTGAACAAATTCTTTTAGTTGGAAAAAAGTGGTTTGGAATAGATAGAATCATAAATTAAATATTATTAATTTTACAGGTTTATTAACAATCGCAAGACGCAAATTAATAAGATGCGGAAGTTTCTGTTTTCTTTCTTGATTTCATTAAAGCCAGAATTCGTAATCCTGATTCTGGGAAACAACTTTTAAAATTTAAGCTACGTGTGCTTCAAAATAAATTAAAATGAAATGAGTCGTTTCAATTTTAATTACAAACACTTGTGCTGTGCGGCCTTAATAAAAATAAGAACAAACAAATGCCATCTTGCAAGTGTCTTAAGTGTTTCTTTGAATTAATCGATAAGAAATTTCTCAGAAAAGCCACAAAATCATCTCAACTTAATTAACATGCAAAGTGGCATTCAAAATCAGTTTATTTTTGCTCCACCTCAATTCTTAAAACTCAATTGCAAAGCACGTTTATTGCGTTAAACAATCTCTGCCAGCAAAAACTGATGCCATCATTTTTCTTTGTGCTAAATAACACGTCTGAAATTGTTCTTCTTTTAAAAATTGTTAGCTTGATTTCTTTGCAAATAACACCAGACCTTGATTTTATTATTCACAAATCACAATCCTGAAACATAATTGCGAATTGCGAATTGCTAATTATATAAGCGAGTGAGCACAAACATTCGAAGTAGAGAAAATGTCAATTCATATAAAAATTAATAAATTCCGCAATTAAACTTTTCTGGGTTTAACTTTTTTTTTGTATTATTTCAATTTGTCAGTTTGAGTTAAACCCACGAAACATGACTTCTTTTCTAGTCACGATTTGCAAACGTGACTAATAAAAACCGCTATAGAGATTTTGTACACTTTTTACAACAAGAAAATTGTTTGAAACTTATTTCTATGAAAATATTCACAAACAATAGAGTTGTACGAGTGTGTACTCTCACATTTCACAAGACAAATAATTGTATTTCTTTCTAAAATAATGTTGGCAACAACCTAAATACATTCTTAAACGGTGCCATTTGCCTTTCACGTTTTTTGATTCCTATAAAATGATTCAGGCCAATTAGTGGTACTAAATGGAGTTATTTAGCTCTCTTAAGCACACTGAAATAAAAGTGTCTAGTAGCGCAACGGTTATCCCTTAAACTGAAGCTTTTCTCAAGCACATCCTTTTACAGTTTGAATTGTTGTTCATGACATGAAGTTGAAGAAAAGCTGTTGTACAAAATTTATGGTTCATATAAACAAATTTACTTTTTAGTATAACGCTCTAACGCCTAATTTATAAATCTTTTATTCTGTTTTATTACAGGTGAATAAATACGAATTCATACGAAATTTATTTCATGAAAACTTCATTCATACAAAAACAAAGTGCACTTGATTAATACTTTAAACTAAATTTTTTCGGAATATTTGTTTTAAAGCACACGACAAGAGCAAATTATTTTTTATAAAAACGGCACTAAGACTCGTTAATATATTTACAGCAGTGAATTGTAAAGTGCAAAATAAGTAAAGGGAATGTACGATCGTTTGATATTCATTTTGCGACATCGCCTGGTAGGCGGCTTAGTCGCTATTAAAGACTGCGATACTTTCGCATTCACGAAATATGGTGTAGAATTAAGGAGTGCTTTATTACAACTCATATATAAATATTATATTAATTAATTATCCAGCATACATTTCTTCACTTTAAGTAATATTTTTAAAACAATTGTTGATATTAAATATATTATCAAAATTCGTTAACAACAATTAGATTTTAATGTAGAAACACACTGAATATACAAAAGAGTTCGATCGTAGCTAAACCAATCCTAAGCTGTATCAAAAGTATAACTTATTCAAATAAATTACAAAAAGGTTAATCTAAGTGCGGATCATAAAGTCATATTTGATTGAAGCTTTTGCATTTTGTCTTGACAATTTTATACTAATTTTGAGAAACCCCAGGATTGGTTTTCTAACGTAAAGCCATTTTGTCTCATTTTAAGAATATATTATAGATATTCGTACCTAAATTTGTAAGTACAACTCGTTCTCAAAGTAGCTTTAAAGAACGTTAATTTCGCTTTAAGTTTTTTCCTGTTATAGTTTAAAATATCTCTTATATATTTCTTGTAACAAACAAAGCAATTTCGCTTTGATATGAACACATAAAAAGCATAAATAATTTCTCATTGTAAAATCTTGCTGTTTCAGCACCTAAAGATTATAAATTGTATTATTAAACTTCCTTGATATTTTAATAGCGCTGCGCAAAATTTTTCCGCATTAATGAGTTTCACTCAAGTCTTTTGTTTTGCTCTGCTACGTCAACTCCTAACTTGTACCTACAATTCTCTATGCAATTAATCTTAATTTTATAACTTGTTTAATAAAAATAATAACAATATTCATTTCAAGAAACAAAATCAACTCTATTACATAATAGAAACTAAAAAAAATAACCAACAATAAAAGCTTTATTATGGATAATATTTCTAGTCTAATGAAATTTAATAAAAGCCTGTTTCTTATTGAAAGAAAAACTCGATTCTTTAAAGCAGTTTTAATTAAAATATTTGAGAAGCTATTGATACATGTAATTTAACATAAAAAAATATATTAACTGCCTGCACAGTTTTGCCAAAATTTAAAACATAATATCGCCTTCCCTGCAACTTGCCAAATTTAATTGAATCTCTTAATTTTAAGTTTTTGTTTCCGCTGCTGCCTGAATAGAAATTGAACTAAAACTTGCAGCTAAACTTAGTTATGCCCTGTACGATTGTACATGCATCTATTCTATATAAATACTCATGTATGTGTCCAGTCTTATATACATACATGTATGTGTCCAGTCTTATATACATACATATATGTATGTACATACATATATAGATTTTAATTAACTTGTACTAATCTTTGTAAGCGTATTAATAACTTTTTTCTATCAATAATAGTTTAAAGCTTGAACAAACAATTTCGCTTTTCAAGAATTTTTTTAACGCTTTTACGAGCAGAAACATACGAATATTTATGTACGAGTATGTAAGTATATAAATTAAGTTGTGGAACACCGGCAGTTTTATGCTGTCGTTGTTGTTGATTTTACTGTTGGTCTCTTTAAATTGTACCCGTGCATATCAATGCATGCATTTGTTTGTGTGTAAGTAAACTAAGGCAACCAATCAACTTTTGTTTGTTGTTGTTTCTATGTTTTGTTGGTGTACGTTTGTTGTGCATTTCTTAGCTGAGTTTTTTATTTTTCTTTTTCTCTTAATGTTTCATAAAGTTGATCCAAACGACCTTGAAAGATATCTCTATGCTTTTTTCGATATTGTGTTGTTATTGCTGCTGCAATTATTTTGTTTGTCTTTTAATTTAAAGTGACATATTAAGTATCACTTTTTTTTTGTACATGTATTGACTTGATTGCTGAGTTACAATTGAAACTGTTTTGCAAGTTCTGAAACTCTTAAAATCTTTTTAAATGAAAACTTGTTAATAGTTATCTTAACACACATACAAAATGTGTGTGCATGCTCGTATATAGTAAATTAAATTCAAATATAATGGAGCATTTAGTACATAAAGCTGTTTTTAAAAAGAACTCGTTGCAAATTGGCATGTTGGCATATGAAAAAAGTCATTGAATATTAAAATTACCGAGAACTTATTGCATAATACCTTTTTATTATTGTTTAACCAGCATACAAACAATTTTACGTGCGTGTGTTTGTATGTGAGTATGTACAGGCTAAGACTTTTTGGGAGTTGGCCATTGCAATAGGCCGGTTTATTTAAAAAAGCTGCCTTCTACAATTATTGAAAATACTTAAGGTAACTTTTGTATACCATTGGAAAATCACCCAAAATAGTGCAACAATGCGTTCTATTATTTCCAAAAGCCTCTCATGGTGTCTGAAAGTTTCTTTTATCGAAAAAATTCAACAGCTTTTATAAATTTTGTGTTTCCTTATTCTAGATTGACTTAAAAAAATTTCAAACTTAATAAATTCCCACTTGCAGTGACTTAAACATACTTTTTTTAAATTTAAACGTTGACGTGACGCAAGTATTCAACCAGTAAGACTGGGTTTCAATTTGAATTAACATGAGTTAAGTATTTCCTGATGAAATAAATAGTTTTAAATAAAATAAATAGTTTTAACTATGCCACCTAATAAGTGGTGGTCAGACCTCGTCCGCATTATGAAACTTTTGCTGCAGCAGTTTTGCAGTGCAGTAAGAGAGGGCGAGAGAGAAATGCAAAGGCCATACGAGTATATTAGCATTTCCTCGTTTTCTCAGGAAATAAAAATCGATACAGCAAAACTGTCATAATGAGTACTGATGATGGAACTGTAACGACTTTCGAGAAAAGGTTTTGTGTTCTGCTACCTAAGTTTGACATTAAATTGATGCTGATTATCTGTCTTTGGGAATATATCGCACTATAAATAAAATCAAACATAAGCAAACGTTTTTGTTAAGTTGTTTACTTCGCTGAGAGAAGGTGAGTGAATGATTGATATTCAAAATGAGCTCTTGGTAATCCAACACGGTAGAGTTTAATTTTGCCATCGCCAGTTGCACTTGTTGTGTCACTTTTTCTGTAGAAATATAAAGTTGGTTACATATTCCGAGGTTATATTTAAATGCACATTGATTTGACAACAGCTTTTGATTTTAACGCCAGTCTCAGCGTTTATGCTAAAACGACGAAAATTTTAATTTCATCTTTATCTCTTAATAATTCCCAGTTGGCGTAAACGCTCGGTGAATGGAATTTATGTACTCAAAAATTTAGTCAAGTAGCATATCAAATAAAATTTTAACAGATTCGCAAACATATTTTAATTAGCTTTTCGATCTTATTAATAGAAACATCTTTATTAGTTAACATAAAATAATTATTTATTTTACGAGCTGCGAAAAAACGAAGCCAAAGAGATCAAAGCTGCTAAAAACAATAATTTATTTAAAAGAAATAAACGCTAATCGTTTGACGTAAGAAAGAACATGCTTTTCAGTATTTATAGCGCTGTATAATTAAGGCACACATGCGCATATCGACGCCGAAAATGCAGAAAGTCCCAATTGAAATTTGAAAAGTTTTTGAGGAGAAGCATAAAACTTATTGAAAATTGTTGCAAAATCACATAACAAAAATAAATTATTAATTTGTTGCACTAATTTTCAATACATCTTTTCATTTGAACAAGTTTTGAGCTGCACTTATTGAATATTTTAAAGTTTTTGATAAGGCTTTTTGCATTTTCCGCTACGATATGTCCGTCCACACGTTAATACACATACAAACATATTTTTAACAAATCATCGCCAGCATTTATTTGTTGTATGGTATTGTTCAAACAAAAGACTTAAGACAGAAACTTGTTTTATATGACATTTAAACTTTTCAAAAGCGTTAAGACAAATTTTATAACATCATCATTATTGTCATCAGCATCATCATCATCATGATCACATGACGTTAGAAACTTGTATGCAACATAGCACATAATAACAACAAAAACAAGAAGAATAAAGCTGCAGAAAAGCTACAACGAGTGCTACAGACTTCAGAAGCAAACCGCATTGCGCTGTGAGAAAATGACCCTTGTCCTTTAAAATTTCAGAAAACTTGGCAAATTTTTTTCTTTTATTTTTGCCAAAACCAACACAATTACAGTGATGTGTTTTGATTTAATAGTTAACACACAGTCTGTTATGAATTGTAATTAACTTTTTCTACAATTTAAATGTCAGCTCATTAAAATTTTCTACTTAAAAAATATTAATTAATTTTTGTGCAAAACCAAAACTCACATGTTGAGGAATTTCATTTTGTTTGTTGTTTCTATGATTATAATTATAGGTAAATTTAAAGAAATTTTATTTAAAATATCAGCCTTTTTTAAATGGTTTGTTTTTTTTTATTAATTTTATAGTTTGAAACTTTTTTCTTTTCTTGAATTCTTTTCAATTGTATTTCAAATATTTTTGCTAAATTCCACAAACTTTATATTCAACGCTTAGGCCTTAAGTTAAAAGCTTGTTTGCTTAGTACAACTTCTTAATAACGACTAATGCTTAATAGTTCGACTAGAGACTCAAGAAAACAATTTGTTTCTTGTTTCTTTAACATATTTCGGTTTTATTTCTTTATTTCAGTTATTTCTTTTTTCTTTCTGTTGGTCTGTCTTTGTATTGTAATCGTGTTTAAAAGCTACAAGTTGGCTGTTGGTGTTGCTGTTGCTGCTGGTGCCGTTGCTGCTGCTGCGGCTGCACATGTTCCTGAGGTTGTTGTTATATTTGTTAATGCTGCTGTTGCTGGTGTTTCGTAGCAATTGTAGTGCCAGTATTAGTGCTGCATTGACACCACCACCATCAGCGTTAGCAACAACAAGAAATTACTGTCAAACCATTCAAACTACACTTTGAAATGGCTGTTATATCACTGTGGCCCGACTTATAGATTATGGAAAATATAATTCATTTCTTGGAATTATTACATTCTGATCATGGGCCACCATTGAGTCACACGAGATTGAAAGACTCGTGCAATTTTTATAACTTCCACTGGATTAAGAAGACTTGTTTGCGCCTTTAATCTCTCGATATGGAACCATCCATTTATTAAGGAAAAATTCTTTTGTACGTTATTTGAAAAGATATAAAAACAGAGAGATTATTTTGACCGGTCAACTTTTGGCTTCAACTTTAAATTTTGTTCAGATAAAATTTAACAGTCGAGCAAGCGAATTACCTGCAAATCTTTAGATTTTTATTCATTTCTTATTTTGGCTAAATGAATTTTTTATTAAAAAGATTATGTTGTCAATTTAGAGAAAGACTTGGTAACCGTTAACCAGCAAATTCGTAATCAAGGAAAGCATAATTTAATAGTTTTGTACCCATAGTGCATAAATTTAAATTCATATAATCGTTAAGCAAAAAAGCACACCCTAAAAGACAGGTTTTGACAGAAATAAATGTGCACAAAAACATATAAAGAAATAAATGAAAAAAATCCATGTAAAACAACAAATCATACAAAATAATTCGCTTCATTTCATTATTTTCTGGCAATTTTTAATAACACCAGCCTACAAATTTTCTAGTTTTATGAGAGGAGGCAAGACAAGATGTATCGTCTTTTCATAAGAGCACAAGAATTAAAATCGATCATGAAACAGAAATTAAATGATCACCAATTTTAGTCATTGTTAAACTTTCTTACTCCCGACTCACGCAGTTCAAGATTTGCTGTCTAACGTTTATTGTTTTATTCCGATTGTTCTGTTACGGAGTTCCTTGTACTTTTCATTCATATTTACATTAATTCCGCTCCGAGCTTGTCTGCAGAGACTGCCAAAGTTGAAAAGCAAGAATTCCGAATTAAATATTGTAATATTTTTATCCACACCACTGTGAATATTGATTGTGGTGGATATTGATCGATTACTTTCGACGGAATCGAAATTTTATATATTATTTAGCTAAAGCTTTCGCCTTTCTCATTCATTCTAAGGCTGTGTTAAACTGCGGTTAAATGTGTACGGTTAACAATTTTCGACAGAAAAATCAAAGTTAAATTGAGTTTAAACTCAGTGCATGTATTAAAAACACGGCCTAGAAGGTTATATCGCAGATTAAGGGTAGTTTGTCGTTCATTATTTTAAGAATATTTCCTACACCGATTCATTATAGCAATTTCCCAAACAGGTAACTATCACTCCCCTTGAGATTACTTCAAAGCTTAAGTTTTGTCTCTCCCTTTAGTCAGGTTAAAACGTTATTTTAGTTGACAAACAAAATTCCAGCACCGTGTAGTCAAATAACTAATTAATCGATTAATTTTCTTTGCTACACAACCCGCTTTTCAGAATCAAAAAGTCAAATTAAAAATGTGTTTTTAAGAGCTTGAAATTCAGTGCCTTTTTCAATTGTCGGTGAATAAAGTGTGTGGGGAAATAGAGACATTTGAGCCATATTTGCTTTTGCTTTACATATAAATTTCACTAACGCCAAGTGATTTACGAAATCAGCATCTCAGTATGTCAAAGATGAGTAGTAGCTACCCACGTAAGCCAGGGCCTGAACTCGAAATGATTTCTAAATTAGTTTCTCCATGCTCTTTGTTGATCCGTGTAACTGTAATTACAATAACAATCAGACACATACATTTGCCATGTTGTACATCTTCTTGGCTTTTCCAAACAAAAGCGCAGGAGTTCAAGTATTCGAATTTTTAACATCTTTATGACAAAAAGCTTTTTTTTTTTCTTGTAAAAAATATTTTCAAATAAAAATTAACAAAATAAATTAACCTGTTTCTCTCAACGTTTTTCGTATACGCAAAAAATATTTATTATAAAAAAAAGACAAATGTAATTAAAAAAATTTATTAATAGTTCATTTTGTTTTGTTTAAATTATTTGTGGCAGTCTTTGCAGATAGTATACCACGTATGTATGTATGTATGTGTGAATGTGTGTACATATATATAGTACATATACACTACTTCCCATCTGACCAAGGATTACCTTTAAACATTTTGTATTCTTGTAAATTTCATTCCTGTAAATTAAGATGTAGACTAGAAATTAAATGAATATTTATTGCATGTTAATAACAACTTTATAAGCTGGAGGTTTGTTTGTAGTAAAATTTCTAATATATATGTTTATACATTCAATAATTCTCCACGCCTTTGGATGGCCTTTTAAGGAAATATATTGTTTATTTCTCCTAAAGAAGACGCAGAACGGTGGTGCGAAATACTGAATATATAAAAATATTTATAAAAAAATTTATATAAAACTTGAGGTCGGTTAAAGAATCATTTCAAAAATAAAATCAGTGGTCTATATTTATTTCAATTAAAAGTTCTTAAAAATACTTTTCTCTTATCAATTTTTCCAAAAGAAACAATCTAATTAATTAATAACTATAATATTTTAAATAAAGTTCAAAAAGCTGTTATTATTTTTTAATAATTTTTTAAGCTTTCAATAGAAATAATTTTATTAAATTAATTTACTTGGATTTTCTCAGGCTAAGTGTTCGAAAAGTGTTAAGTACACGATTGTGTACTTACGAAATTACATTTTGGTAAAAAAATTTATATATATAAAAAGTTTTTATGTAAAAAGACCTCAAGTATGACAAATTATTATTAACGAAGTTCCAAAACTGGATATAACTTAATAATAATAATTATTTTTTATCTATTTTTTTGAAAGACCTTGGGATATATTTTCTTATTTTTTTCACGGCTGTCTAGTTTTAGCGATTTTTAATAAATTTTCGTGGTTGACATGATTTTGTGTTACTTTTTGGGCTTTTAAAATTTTATGGAGTTCTAAAGTCTTTTATTGTTGGTTTCTGATTATCTCCATTTCTCTCCGAAGTCCTGCTATAGGCAATAATTTTCCACTCCTAAGAAATATTTATAATTTTAATAATCTTAAACTATAGTTTTTGGCTCTTTCGATTTGCTTAAAGCCAACTTAAATTACATGTTATGAAATCAGCTGCAGCTGTTTGGCTAATAAATTTTTCATTAATGAGAAAATAATAATAAAAACTAATAGCGAGGATATAAGTGAACGTTTCATAAGTGTTCAGATATTTCTTTGCAACTTTATTGTCGCGACTTTGTCTAGAGAAATTTGGAATATTATTTGGGCTTACGAGCACTTTTATTTTCGCAAGCCTGGTCAAGTGGGTTGTTTGAGTGTTGATTATTATTTTTATTTTTTCAAATATATTTTTGCTTAATTTTTTAGGCGCCACATTGTGTGTTGAATATTTGTTATTCTTGTTGCTGATATAGTCGATGTTGGTCTTTTTAGGGTGCGTCTACTAGTTTCTTAAATAATTTACTCACTCGTACACAAGAAATTGAATCCAGTCAAATAAACAAAAATATTAGGAAAAAAAAATATCCATAAAAACCACAGCATGTTATTTAGGAAATGTTGTTAATGATGAGATGTTTCTGTAAGAAATTAAGTACTTTGAATATCAAATGAAGCTTTTTGTGCAATACTCCTAACCTTGTTTGAAATTATTTGGGAAAAAGAGCTTCAAATGCCAAAATTAGCGTTTCCATGATGCAAACAAAAACAGATAGACAGACAGACAGCGAGACAGACAGACGCACGTCCACACATTCACCCTGAACACCACAGGACGTATGAGTGATTCGCTTCAAATAGCAAATGATCGAATGAATGAACGAACAAACAACATTAAAGTAACAAAACATCATTAAATAAATAATTGCTGAATAAAATTTATTATTTTCAATTTTTCATAGCAATTATTTTTTCTAGTAAAATTTTTATTTTTATAAAAAAGTTACATTCAATGTCATCAAATTAAGCGAAACATGATCTTCAATTAAAATCATATACGAGCATGTAAACATTTAATAAAGTGTCATGTTTTATCTTTATATGGTTAATAATTAATAGTTTTTATTAAATTATGAATTCTTTAATTATTAACTTCTAAGAAATCTTTCAGCAAGTTTTTGCTTCATATATTTTATCCATAGAATCTTTTTTTGTAAATTGAATCAGCAATGAGTATCAATATCTTAAATATATATATATGTGTGTGTACACACATGTGTGTGTGCAAGTATGTATGTATATCCGTACATTCGTAAAGAGTTTATAACAATAATTTTATTCCATATTATTTAAAACTGTTCCTTATTTGATTCTCTTACAAGAAGGTAAGAGTACGACTCCTTGTAATCCTTTTTGTCTTGGGCCAACATCAAAGGATGATCCCTACATAGGCAGTGCTCTGTACCGGAACTAGAAATGAGTGAATAGTATTAAGAGGATGGATGAAGACAGATTATAAGATAGAGCTTTTTTAAGCTATTTTTACTTCGCCGATGAATTTTTCGCTACAGGTACCGACGAAGGAGAGTGCTGTATTCTGCTCTTTTAGTACATGACGGAGTTAATGGCTGTCGGTAATGTCGGACAAGCCGGCAACAATCAACCCACAACACAATGTTTAAAGAAAGTTAAGGCATTGGAGAAATTTGATAATTATTAAATTTGTTATCGTCTTAGCAAAGTGATCATTTATGAATTCTTTTTCTATTATGCAATAAATGTATCTTCGCAGAGAATATATTCTGGTATAAGAGTGTTCTGTTCTAACCAGTTCATATTCGTGCAGACATATATTTGAATGCCTTTTTAAAGAACTCGTTATATGGAATTACCGGCACTATATTATGATTTTTTATTTTCCAACAAAAAAAAAAAAAAAAAAACAAGATCGTATAACATCTTGAAAGTATTATAAATATAGTGGTATCACATTAACATAATATTAATATTCAATATCCATAAATGAAAAAAATGAGATGCAAAAACCTTGAACTAGAAATTGCTATTGACATATAAATAAATCTCATATAAAAACTTTTAATAGAAATCTTGACTTTTTTTCTTTTTTTTCCCTAAATGTGACGGACTGTTTTGAGATTTGCTCAATAGTTTGGACTGAAGTGAAATAAAAAGTTAATGAAAGCAGAAAAAATCAAAAGCTTTTAACGTCACTGCAGCACAAACTTGAGCAACAAAATGATCATCAAATGCTAATCATATAAGACAGAAAGGTGCAATAGGGTATTCGCTCGAAGCAAGTATTTTTTTATTAAATTAATGAAAATACAGTGCTTAATAGGGATTCATTTGTAAATTAAATTCAATTCGATTGCAATACAAAAATATTTCTTTTAAGTAATATTTAATTTTTGCGACATGTAGTTCAACATAAAATCATAATAAACTATGAATTGCTCTTCTGGCACTTCGTTTGCCCCAAATATATAAAAGCCACCCTTAAAATTTTTTCTTATGTTTATTCTTTTATTTTATAAAAAACTTCATACTTTTCTTAAGCAAAATCAATGTTCTTTATTTCTACAGTAGAGGTGTCTCTGGAGTTATTTCATTGTTCGAATAATTGCAGTGTCGCTAGAATTGAATACCCTATATATATTAATTAATAGTGATATTAAAAATAAAACCTGTTAAGGCCACAAAAATATGGATAAATATAAATATTAGATATATAAAAGTTCTTAAGAAAGACAAATTATTTATTATTATTTTCCAACAGATAATTAATAGCTTTGACGCATTTGGCGAATATTTGCAATATTGATTATGTAAAATGGGTAACAGTTCCTGAAAGTGAATACAAATCATTAAAACTATTATTTGGCGAAAGTAGATACACAGTTATATAAAGATTTATGCGCAAGTTAATTTCCTTACACTGCGATCGCCAGGTGATCGAAATTCGACCACTTGCCTACATCTTAGGGAGATGCGGGGCATATACACTCGTACAAAATAAAACAGAAAGGCTCTTAAACGTATATAAAAAAAAGAAAAAATGTGAGTTAGACTTGAGATGCAAAGATATGAATTTTATCTTGCAAACTCTGTGAAAAATGTGTGATAATTGCATGCCAGTGTAAACCGATTCGATAACTCATAAATATTGTATTCAAATTGAGCAACAAAGCATCCGTATTAATGAAAAACCAGGCGGTATTATTTTAACTTGTTTTGATATTTTGTAAGTTTTTTTAACAACTTCTCTTGCGTTTAAGGGCGAAACGAATAAGTTGGCAAATATATTTTATCAAAAATAATAATTTATAATTTACAAACGTTATTTAACAAAAAAAAAAAAAAAATTAAAACCTAACACTCGTCGAACATAACTTGTTATTAAAATTCCAATTCAATAATGACTTCGTGAAGTGACCAAATAAAATCTTGTTTACTCAATATTAATGAACACCAACAAGCTTTTTCTGATCATTGAATTTGTAAACCACTCATCGATCCACCCGTCCATCCGGCGTTTCACATGTGTAATGCAATTTAATTTATGAAAATATGTGAGTATGTATTTATTGTGGTATGTGTATTTGTATGTGTATGTGTGTTTCTATCAATAGGAGCACATTGTAAAATCAGCATTTGGCCAGGCGCGTCATTTCAAACTTAAAGCAACCTCATTCACGGTTATTTCTTCGTTCGTCGTCCACCGGTCTGTGGGTTTGATGACTGTTTGGGGGCTTTATCGAATATTTATGAAAATTTTGCTCCAATTTAACAATCAATTACCAAATTTCAACTTTTTGTTAATTTATTTCAAGTGTGTAATCTTTTTTCGGTATTACGTTTACGTTTAAGTTTATTTTTATTTTATATTTTCGCTTGCATTTGACCGTTTTATTTTCGCTAATTTTCAAATCATTTCACGTTCGATGATTATTTAACGTTAAACTCCTCCAAAATGAAAGCATTTCTGCTGTGTTTATTATCTATTATTATTATTTGCTTAATTTATATTTCTCTTTAAATTTATTTCCTACAATTTTTTTTTGTATTTTAACATTGAACGATCAGTGTGTTTTGATTGCCACTTTCTTTCCACAAAAAAATAAAAATAAATAAATATTATTAAACAACATATTTGGCTGTTCGCAAATAACTTAATGCAGTGGAACGTAAACATTATAACAATGAACCATTATAGCGAAATGCATTTTAATTAGAGATGGTCACCACTTACCTGGTTATCATGAATCACGCACGCATGGCTGTGAAAAACTTTTCCCATTAACTGCAGGAGTCTACATGGAAATAAGTGTAATCACTGGAGTTTACTTCGCTTATTGTTTCTATTGTACTATTTTGCATATCCAACACCTTAATCTGGATCAAATCAAGGGCGATCAGTTTAAAGACATTAATTCGAATCTGAAATTATATTACCTGCAACTAAAAAAGTATATCAGACTTGTGCAAAAACCAAAGTCGACGAACAATTGACGAAACGTTGGGTATAAAATGTAATAAATTGTTTCATTAACATAAATTCCTTTAATCGGATTAGCTTTAAAAAATAAAATAAGAAAAATTTTTCCATATATTGAAACTTTACACTCGGCCAAAAGAAATTAAAACAACACTAAGCAACAATTAATTTACGATCTTATTTGATAAAAAATATTTTATGTTTATGAATCTTTTATTTGACAAATTTCTTTCGAATATTCGAGAAGTAAGGATTTGATAGACACAATATATTTTTTGAAACTATTCAGACTATATTTATTGAAACACATTTTTGTTAAATTATTTATAAAATATTTGTTTATTGTAAATTTAAAAATAGCTGTTTTATCATTTACACTTCTATGAAGGTTACATTAAGTCCTGTATGGATCACAATCAAATTCTTAAATTATGTGTTTTATTGTAAATTTTAATATTTTAAAATTTGTTAGTTTCGATTTAAAAGCTGACTTTTTTGCAAGATTCTTAGACCCGGCCGACAATAAAACTTCAAGTTGGCCGTAAACTTAACTTGGTTCCATGAAAATCGAAAAGCAAAATATATACAGACACATCGCTGATATATAAATAAATTGTTGCAGCAAATGTTTATATTATGCAGCTGTAACATTGAAGATAATTTTGTAGCGGACTACGTAGAAGCAACTGTAGCCACTGGCATTTGTACTCGTTAAGCTCTGTCACCTAAGTGGTTAGAGCATCAGCCACAGTTCTGTTTGGGAAGAAAAGAGATCTTCTCTTTCTGCCATCCACCAAAAACAAGACAAGACTTTTTAACGTTTTGAAAGTGTTTTCAAATACAAAGGAAAAACGCAATAGATGTTTAGCTTTCTTTTATGTTAGGAAATATTTCTTTATATTATGCATATCAATAATACTGGACGATAACATACTGGAAAGTGTACCACAAATGTGTGGCGTATTTTATATATGTAAATATATGATTGTTGATTTATTTGTGCCTATGTCTGATGTAAATATAAGATTGTAGTGATCGATGTTGCGACATCGTTCAATGGGAACCTAAACTTTGAATTTATAGACATATGCCGCAAAATACCCAGCAGAAAAGCCTTTTTAAGTAATTTTTGTACTTTTGTAATTCAACATCACATTTTAGCAGGCAAGATCAAAAGTTTAATATTTATTTGCAAATCATTTGATTTAACTTTTCAAGATCTCTACACGATGTTCAAATTTTGTTAATTATTGTATATATATTTCGTTCCTTCAATACGGGCGGAATTGAGCCGGAGCCACATATTCTTTCATTAAAAAACGAGTTTAATATGTTTCATTAAAAAAATTAATTGATATGCATTAGAAGCCTTATAAGATAAAATACATAAATTTTATTCTATTAAAAGACCGTATTAACAGGAAAATAACTTTAAGAAAAAAACAAAAATTTATTTTTTTATGCAAATATATTTCGAACCATTTTGTTTTACTTTTAAATGCAAAGTATTTATTTAGTTGGTAATTCTATATTCATTAACCTGATAACAAAACAGGATACCACTTTTAACAGGTTTATGCAAAAAATTATGCGAGTAGAAAAAACTACCTTTTAATTTTGGATTAGGCGCCACCATCAGAAAGTAAAAAAGCTTGTCTTCACTATAAAAATATTGTATATGAAATTAAAATGAATTGCAGCCAAAATTCACACGATGATTTAAAATTATAAATACAAGAGGATTTGAAAGAAAATATAGAAGCATCATGTTGTGAATGGGGTGTTTGATGTTTAGGCATTTGATCAGAACGATCATAAATTTAGTTAAAGATTGAAAGCAATATTTCTTGGTAATATTTTGACTTAAAGAGTATATTTTTAGGTATAATTTTTATAAAATATTTTTTCTGTTTTCACAAATTTCTATGCAAAATTTGTCGTATAAGCATTTTATAAACAAGGAATATTTTTAATGAATTTTGTCTTTTATTTTTATATCCGGCTTTGCTTTAAAGTTGTCTGTAGTATACGAGATGTATATGAAAAATCTACTTAAGCAAAAAAGTCATTGCGCTTTCATATCAAGAATGTGCTACTAAATAATTGAAAGATTTTAAACTAAAGTAAACTAAACAAAGCAATTAAAGGATACTTTTTGACTTTGAGACTAAAATTTCATTTGATTAAGTTTAGTGTTTTGTTTGTAGTATTGACATGTAGAACAAGATTTACAAAGTAAAAAAAAAATTCAAAGTTAATTTAGTCCCAAAGTCTAGAGTCCCCCTAAGAGTATCATTTGAATTACTTTATTGTATTTGTATCCAGCAGCTCATTATTAAAGAATAGTAAAACTTAACTAAACTAACGGCTTTGTTGATAAGATATGATTAGTGTTATTTTTTCAATGAAATTATTAAAATCATGATATGTGCTTAAATATATTTAAATGTTATAAAAATACATACTCGATAATTGTAAAAAATAGATTATTTTTGTTAAAATTCGAAAGTTTGTGTATATACAAGGCACATTTTATCAAGAGTCGTAGAATATGATACTTAACAGTATTAATAAAGTATAAAACTTAATGAATTCAAATATAAAACAAAATAGTAGCTTAAGTTTTAGAAATTATATACTAACGAATATTTAAACTATAAATGCTTTAAAACAAAACAATTACACATTATTACTAATAGTTATTTGATTTTAATGTTATTCAAATAGGAATGTAACTTATATTAGTATTAAACAAATTAAAATATCTAATAAAACATGCAACATATGTAAATTTGAAAGATTTAAATAAATTCGTAAATTAATTGTAGTATCCTGAAGTTTATTCGTTATTTCTTTTATTGCGAAAACGTCTTATAAAACTGTTGAGCAAACGATTACTTAAACGTGTTGAAAACTGAGTAGTAAATGACAGTGCCGTTGGTGTTGAAGGAAGTTTGCTAAGATTTTTGTACAGATAATTGATGTCGAAGAGTTTTCAAACGACTGCAAAATTAAAGATTTTAAATTAACTCAACTGAAACGCTCTTACCGAATCGAAACGTATATATATTATTATTTTTTTAACGTATTTAAGCATAAATATGGATTTTTCAAACAGAAAAAACAAGCTGCAACAAAATAAGTTTAATTATGTATATGGAAAATAAAAATCCAGCCATTCAAATAAAACAAAAGCGTAAATGAAAATATAAATATTTTTATGTTTGTTTTCTTTTTACAAAATAATTATAATTTTTATTGTTTTTTTATAATTATTTTTAGATATTTTTAATGTACTTTAAATATTAAAATAGAAATAATACATCTAAAATTATTACATTAAATAATAAAAAAAATTATATGTATAAAATACACAAGGTATACAGATTGAAAATTACAAGCTTTTTTTGACTTGAACAATTTAGTTTCTTTTCGAATAAGTAAAAGCAAAAAAAAACAATAAATAAAAAGAAAAAAATCCATTTAAATAAAATGTACAAAAATAATAATAATAATAAAACTAAAATAATACTAATTAAAATTAACAAAACAAAGATATATTTTTTCTCTTTTTCAATATTTATTTCTTTAATACCTAAATGTTTATTTCTAATAATTAGAGTGTGTATTTATTTTATTAATTACTTTCTGATATTTTAAGTATGGAATTATTAGTTGCAGCAAAGGTAATAATTATTTTTTATTGATATAAATAGTTAAAGAACTATTTTATGCACAAACATATACAAAAAATTAAATAGGCGTATTACAAAACTTCATTTGTGTAAAAAATGTTTTTCCTTAACGCAAATATTGTCTTACTACGACTGTGACACTTTTATTTTGTCCCAAATTAATATACGTACTAAATTTGTGGCGAAAAGAAAAAAGGTCTCAGTCGACTTTATCAAGGTTTTTTATTTGTAGAGCTTTATTATTTTTTCAAATGGTTTAAAAGCTTGTATGATTCGCTTCTCATGTAGCCCTTCTGGTTTAAGTACTGCGAAATTCACTTTAATACAATAATATTTACAAAACAAAAGAATTAAAGCATAATATGCTTAAGTCGTCTTGAGCACTTATTCCTTATTGTTAAAGATATGTATATAGTATATATGCATGGTTATGCAGGTTGCGTGCTAAGCGTACATTTAATCTAAGACAAAATTTCAGTTGCGTGCCAATCGTACCTTTAATCTAAGACAAAAATTTCAATTTCAAAATAGGGCAAATGACACTATTTATAAAGCTAAATATGTTACAAAGTAAACTAAAGAGATTTTGAAATGGTTTTGACAATTTAGAAATATTGTGCAGCCGGTAAAAAATTTTTTAATCGTTTAATCTAAAGTAAACTTGTGTTATGGCTTATGATTTATTTTAATATCACTTGATGCTACTTTGAATCGATTACAAGTTTTTCAAAGCAAAAGGCCAAAGTTGAACAACAAACAACTTTGAGAGGATATATTTATTTCCATATTTTTTGTATTATTATATTGCTTTTTTAAAGTTACTGTTTTATTATTTTTAAATAATGAAAATATGAATGACAATATTTAAAACGACCTGTAAACCAGATTCGAATATTTGAAAGTGTGCAGTTCGCCAGCTATCCCACATACTAAATTAATTATCACGTCCATATATATTTGAAAATTTTCATTACTTTTCAACCTTAATTTTCATCACATTTAATTTATTGTAACAACAATGGCAAAATATATTGGATTCAAATAAAGTTAAAATTGAAGAAAACCCAGCTTACGCCATTCTTATGACGCAATTAAATCAGTAGAATTTAAATATCGAATACTTTGGCAAATTCTGAATAAAACAAAAAGAAATAGTTTATTTAAGATATATGCAACTTTTAGAAGCTGAAATTGAAATTACTCAATATGTGATGAAAATCATTATTTTTTCTATGATGTATAACAATATTGTACAGGCGTTGTGAAGTTATGACAAGTTCACATATACAAAAGTGTGACAGCAAATAAAATTTTCAACTTATCCATGAAATAGAATTAATTTTTTTTATTAATTTGGAGTTTAAATTTCATTAAATTTATTCGAGATATGTTTTCTTAGTAATATGTATTTCAAAAATACTCAATTATTTGCCAAAAAACCTTATCACTTGTATGCTTTACTAGAATCTTTGAAACAAGAAATAGGAATTATTTTAATATTTAATATAATGTTTTTATTATAAGTTTTTTGATGTTATTCTGATTATATTATGGTAATTACCAATTCTTGTTTTAAATTTCTTAGAAAACCATTTGAGTTCGAAGATTCGGCATTAATGCCAATAAATTGTGGGCACTCAATTGTTATTGCTCTTGCAATTTTTGATTCAACTCTAAATAACATATTTTTATACACTCCAAAAGTAACAGAGAAGTATAATAGTGTCATAAATTCATTTCTTATGCGCAAGCTGTCAATATTATGATCTCTTGTTTTAAAATTAGATAATATATGAATGTTTAACACAGGATTCAGTTGCAGTATTTACATATGTACCGTTATAACGTAGAACTAAGTAAAATAGTATATCGTAACATTACGTTGAATTCAATTTTATTGTGTATACAAAACATTATAAAAATAGTGCTTCTACGATGTGAGCCTTTTTAAGGACTTCTGCGCAATCATATTGAAATTTCTGGCGACTACTGTAACATTTCAAATCTTTTTAGTTGAAATTGACTGCATAAAGCTGTAATGAGCAAATGGAATGAGTGTGCAGTTTCCATTTATAATCACAAAACAGTTTTCCGAATGCAAAGAGTGCGTAAAAAGATTTTATAAACTAGATATATTCTATGCATACATATATTTCATTTTTATCTTTAAAATTAAATTTTTTTTAATTTTCATTTTTTATGTTAACTCTTTTAAAAAAGATTTGGCAAATGCTTAAAACTAGATTTTTATATATAAAAATAAAATACAAATTAATATATCTCTCCTTTTTGAAAATTACAAACTTTCTTTTTTCCACTAAAGGTAAAAAAATATATATAGTATTAAATATTTATATATGAATGTTTCCTTTTAAGTTGATTATGTTCTGATTTTATATAGCAATAAGTTGAAATTGATTTTTAAGAATTATTAAAGTACTTTTTTTTTAGTAAATGCTATTTAAGTTATTAAGCAAAAACTAAAAAGTTTTTTTTAGTTTAATAAACATAAATGAAATACAAAATGAAATAATTAACAAACAAAAAAGTATTAATAAGTATTAATGATGTTAATTTACATTAATTTATTAAATTGCAATGTTACTTCAATAAGAGCGAGGGCAAAATTAAAAAAAAAATTAGTTAAATTTTAACAAAAACAAAAAGCAAATTAAACTGATAAACAACTCTGAAATATTTCGATATAAATTGAAACAGCAAATATTATAAATAAATTAAAAAAATTAGTTAACCTATTGTAAAATTAAAAGAAAAATATTAATAAAATAAACAATAATAAAATATTATAAATCACTGTTTTAATGATGAATTTGCTGGCAACGTAGCTGATCTTTGTGCATTAGCTGCATATGGCTTGTAATTGGAACGTGTTGATTGGCTTTTTTATATTATTTTGGTTGTCGTTTTCATGTTTTATTTTATTAAATTTTGTTTTAAACATTTTATGATTTTTTAAGGACCAGCAATGGTATGGATGTAGTATGATGTAGGTTACGAGCATTATTTTTTGTTTTAAAAACACACAAACACACACAAAGAAAAAGATACAGGAAAAAAAGATAAATTTTTGTTTAATTTTTTTAAAAGACATTAAATTACCAATATAAGATTTTTTGTTTTATAAAAGTTATGTTGTAAGTTTTTTTTCGTTTTTCAGATCATTTGAAACACACAAAGCATGATTGAGTAAAAAAGAAAATATGTAAAATTTATTAGTAAAATAAATAAAAAATCCGTAGAACAACAAAATATTGCTACCGAGACTTAAACATGATATAAAAGTTCTAAATACAATTGTTTTATTAAACATTTTTTAATATTTCACCGATTACAACAAAAAATTTGACGGTAAACAATTCGTTTACTAATTTATATGTTTCATTCTGTACCCTACCTACGCTTGAGTCATTTTATGTATTTTCGTAATACAAAATTTTACATAAAAGGTATGTTACTATCATGTTTCGTAATCATCATTACGGTGCCTCTAAATTGTTAAATGAAAAACGTAGATCCTGTACAACCGAGAGGCGTCGAAATTGTTTCCCTGAGAAGTATTTTCCATCTCTATTAAAAACAATTTTTGCAATTTCATGTCACATTTTCTGTAACTGACTTAGACCGGTTCCAAAATTTGACAACTGATAGAAACAGAATGGAAAAAGAAAGAGGAACAGTGGTATCAGATAAACCAATATTATAGTTTTAATAACCGAGTCAGAATTGTCACCATCCAATTATTAACCCGTACTAGAAAAATATTCCCTTTTGAAGTTTTATTGCTTTTTAGAATTTTTACTTTTGGTGCACAAATCAAACACATATAATGAATTATTAAAAAGCTTTTATCTAAGAAAATAAAAAACCTTTCACACATGGCGTTGTAGAATCAATACTTCAAAAGGCGTAGGACATCACATTCAATATCACTACTTAAATATCATTCTATCCGTATGGGAAATGTTATCACTGGAACTGATGTTCAGCCGTTAAAGTTAAGAGAATTTCTCGAAAGAGCATAGAATATACTCTTGGTACCTCAGGATGTCAAACAGTAATGAATATATGTTTTTCGAATTCAGAAATTTAAAATTTTAATACCGCAAAGCTAAAAAAGCCAACCATAACGCCGAAGAAATCAAATATTCAAGATCCTGTATTTAAGAAGATTATTTATTTATTATTATTATTATAATATAATACTATAATCATTTCATAACAATATTAGTGATTTAACGAACTTGAACCTAACTTCATACCTAAATGATTAACAATATGACATCAGAAGACTGCGAAAATTTTCTCTTCTTCAAAAAAATCCTCTTAAAATCATGTTTAAAAATCGAGTAGTATTTTTATAAAATAAACTAAAATCTACCAGAAAAAGTTAAACCCAGGAAACCAAAACAAAAAACCCAAATTTATTATGTATTAATTTACAATGTGTTAGTATTTAAATAATCCTCACCTTGGTGATATTTTACTACCATCAGTGTTATTGCTATTGTTGTTTGATGAGGAGTTTGCTTTATAACCACATTTTTGAATACGTTTAGAGAGACGTGATACCCATACATTCTGTTCATCGGTATTGGAAGCTAACAAAAGCATTTCTCTTGCACTGTGAGGATCATGATGTAGTTTGCATGGTGCTAAAGGATCGTTATTGTCTACATGTTCCTTATGGATTTTATTACGGCATCTGGTCAATTATAAATTAAATATTTATTCATTTCATTTTCACAATATTAAAAGTATATATACACACCTTTTACACTCGTAGGCCGCCGGTGGTTTAAACATATGCCACAAGGGTTTAGGACATACTTCACAAGCTGTGGGCATATGATAAGTAATATGCACAAATTCATGGCCTGAAAATCAAACAACAATTAATTAAATTTTGAAATAATTTTCCTATCGAACGTATGATGCTCATACCTTTGTGTATAATGGATCCTGGCCGCTCTTCAGCTGTCCCCCCTCTGAGCATACTTATATCCAACTGTTGCTGTTCATCAGGTCGACGAGCTTCACCCTCACCGGCATATAACAACTGGAAAATTCGTGGTATCTCTCTAGCATCAGCTCTGATAACATCACCCTGAGTTACTGATCGCACATGAAATACTTTGCTGTTTCGTGTTTTAATAATATAATCATTATCTAGATTACTGTTTAACATGAAAAATGCTTAGACAACTTACCTTAAATCTAATATTAGCACAGGATCAATGGTATTCTGTTTATCAATTTCAGAATTATAGAATATAATTTTACGAGATGAAACCACCACAAATTGACGCTTCCAGCCATGGCGCCTTATGTTCTGTTTATTGGGTACACTTAACCAGCCCTCGAATACCGAATCCTGTGTAAGTGAAAGTAATGATGAATTCTAAACAAGTTTGTATACATACAAGGCACACACACAAACACATAAATACGCAAATTGAACGAGTAGTAGTAGTGGTAGTAGTGGAAATGACATGGGTTATTATGAAGAGTTAAAGTTTGGTTTTAGTTGTTTAGATGAGCATGAAGATGATGGCCCAAAAATAATTACAAAGATATAGAAATAGAAAAAAGTTAAGAGATAATATTAGATGTTGTTGATATGTAACATTATTTATATGAAACAACAAATCAACTAAATTTTAAATAAATATAATGTCTACACACTTGATTGTCTTCGGGATCGTTATCGGCTGATGAAAGCGAGGCAGTTTCATTTAGCTTGGATTGCAGCTGTTCAATTTCGGTTGCTTTACAGTCAATTTCCATTTGTAATTTTTGTTTAATCTGTTACAAAATAGAAACAAAATTTATACAGTTTTTAATAAAAATAATTTTTATTGCAAACTCACGTGACTATCTTCAATAACTTGACTTTGCAGGTCTTGGTATTTAAGCAGCAACTGATTGTACTTGTCACGTTCTTGTTGCATTTCTTGTTGTAAACGACGCATTTCTTTCTCCTTCTTTCTCAATTCGGCGGATGAACGTGTTTTACCTTTTTGTTCTGAAAAATACATAGAAACCAAATCGTTAGAAATTTTTTTAATAGAAAATAATTTGATAATTAATAGATTTGTTTGAGTTTGAGGTTATTTTATAATAATATGTATTTTTCGATATTTCGCTAACCTTCGGTTAGCTTCTTCAAGAAATTATTTTCTATTGTCAAAAATTTTCTTTTCAGTTATATCATTATTATTTTTGACAATAGCGAAATATCGAAAAATATATATTTTTATAAAATAACCTCAAAACTCAAACAAATCTATTAATTATTAAAAGAAAAAAGGTTAAAAAATTAGACACAAGAATCAGAAAAGAATTTGAATAACTCTAAGATTGTTATTCCTTCATATGGGTCAAAACTCTAGCTTTTTAGGACACTATAAATGCTGAAAGGCAGCAATGGGCAATGGCAATGTAAAAGTTCAAAATCAACGTCAGATACTACAAGATGGATAAATTTGTTTATCCTGTCTTCGGAATAGGCGTAGAATGACCCTTACTTTTCGGGTAACACAAAGTGTCTCGCTCTGTCCATATGAAAAGCAGGCAACCCTAATAACCTAAGATTATGCATGATCAGACATGATCTTATTTCTACCTCTCCTGACTCCTAACAATTTTATTGATTATATTTCTCATCTATTACTTACTTTGCAGATCTGTATCTCTTCTGTTCATCACTTCGGCCAACTTATTGACGGCTACCTGCTTCAATAACATTTCATTCTTCCACTTCTCTTTCAGTTTAACAATTTCCTCTTCTTTCGTTGTCTTAACTTGCGTTAAATCATCTTGTAATTTCTTATTTTGTTGCATTAAATCATCATATTCGGCATTCTTTTGATTAATTTTTTTAATAAGGTCTGCTTCAGTATCTTTAGCTGCTGCCAAGAAAGCATCTTTGGCGGAAATTTCATTGCGATGTTTTGTCATAAAGTCTTTATGCTCTAACTCTTTAATAGTCTTTTCCTTCTCTAAATCTGCTACCGTTTCTTCAGCTATCGAACGAGCTAAGGCCTCTGAATCGGCACGGGCAACAGCAACTTGTACTTGATGTTTAAGTGAAACACGTTCCTCTTTGAGGTCTTGTATTTCGCGACATTTCTCTTCGATTTCTTCTCGATGTTCGTTGGCTTGTGCTTTATATAGACGGGAGAAAATTTGTTCAGCATCGAATTGATCTTGTAGTTCTTTCTTTTGTAGGATTTCCTTATTGAGAGTAATTTTGATTTGGGACATGTCTTCCTCATGTTTGCGTTTATTTTCTCGCAAGGCTGTGACTTCCTTTTGCAATTGACTTTCTCTCGATTTTAAATGTGCCACCTCTGAGCTTTTAAGACTCAAGTCTGAAAGAAGAGAATTCTTTTTCGTGTATTCTTGATCTAGCTGCGATTGCAACACAGTGACCTTTTCAGCCTCTTGTCGACATTCGCCTTCCAACTTTTGTAAACGTTGTTGTATTTGTCTATAGTCGACAGAGAGCATACTTAATTGTCTTTCCTTTTCCTGGGAATTTTGATCGGCTTTAATACGTGCGGACTTCTCTTCGTTTAGTTTGGTTTGTAAGGCTTTGACTTCTTGCAAATTAGCTTCCTCCCGACTCAACATACGGGATTTTTCCGTTTCCTGATGAGCTTTCACTTCTTGTTGATACCGTCCTAGAGCAGTTTTCAGTTCAAAGTCTAAACCAGCATTGGCCTTTTCTAAATCAGAAATCTTCTCTGTTAATACTCTATTATCTTCGTACGCTTGTTGTTCTCTGATTATGGTTCTTTCCAGATCATTGGAAATGGTTTGCAATTTATTCTCAGTTTCTTTTTGAAGTTCTTTTAGTTGCGAACGAGAATTTTTCTCTTGAGCTAATTGCGCTTGAAGTTCAGCGACTTCTTGTTGCAAAGTTTCCTTCTGATTTTGCAAACTGGTAAGCATTACTTGGTTTTGAGCAATTTTCGCTTCTAGTTCTTGCTTGGCTAAGCCCCATTCTGCCATTTGCTTTTTGAGTTTTTGTGAATTTTCAGTTTCGTTTTTGAAATTTTCCTCCATTTCTTTCAATTGTTTTTCTAAAGCTGCTATCTTTTCGTTATGATGTTGATTGTTGTTCATTTCACGGTTTCTTATTTTCTGTTCACTGTCCAGATTTTTCTGTGTTTCGGCTAAAAGAATTTCAGTTTTCTTACGGAGTTCAATTTCTTGTTCGAATTTTTGCAAAGCAATCTTATAGTTGTGCTGTGTTATGGCCAGATCTTTTTCATATTCGGAAGACATGATTTGCAATTCAGATTCACGTTTAGTGATTATTTCCAATTGTTGCCTCAACGCTTTGTCTTGCTTCTCCAATGTTTCCGAATGATTACGCTCCCTTTCAAGTAATGCTTCTAAACGTTTTATTTCATTTGAATTGGAAGGTCGGTGTCTATGATTATGATTGGCGTTGTTTAGATTATTTTCTTTAGCCTCGGCATCGACCGTATCGTTATTCGATAACAATTGATAATCGCCCGTATAGGTAAAACCTATAAATGGCAAATGATTTCCGTCAAAATTCTTAGGTATAGGAAATACTTCTTCTGGAGTTTCATCCCTTTCGATGTCCTCAAAATTCCGTGTGTCATCATCGGAAGACAGCTCGGGCACTACCGGAGGAACGCTTTCTCTGATATTATCAAAGCCCCAGGTGTCATTCTGAAAGAAAGGATGTTCCTTGATTTCGTCTATGCCATGACGACCTAATCTATGAATTCGATCTGTTAGGAAGGCACGTATAAGGCTTTTAGCATTTTCACTGATTTCTACCTCCGCCGGAAAGCTTAGCGAGTTCTTATGATCCATAATTTTGCCATATGTGCCCACCAATGAATCTGCGTAGAAGGGTGTATCGCCCACAAGCATTTCATACAGGAATATACCCACAGACCACCAGTCGCATTCGCGACCATATTCATTGTCCACTCCTTGGGATTGTAATACTTCCGGACTTATATAGTCTGGTGTACCAACAGCATTGCTTGATACTACTAAGCCATTGGCGCCCATGCGCATGCATGTCCCAAAATCAGCTAACTTCAAATGACCATAACGATCGAGTAACATGTTATCGGGCTTGACATCGCGATGTACAAAGCCCATGTTGTGTATAGTGTCCAAAGCTAATACCACTTCCATTGTATAAAATATCGCCCATTTCTCAGGTATTTCATACATCGACATTAGCGATACTATATCTCCACCTGGCATATAATCCATAACCATATACAGGTACTTTGTATCCTGAAAAGCAAAGTGTAGTTGAACGATCCATTCGGAGTTCGCGTGAGCCATTATATGACGTTCTTCCCAAAAAAATGCCGAATCCGGTCGTTTCATCATTTCAAATTTGGAAAGCCTTTTCATGGCATACACCTGACGGGAAGATTTGTGACGGACCAATTGCACTTCACCGAAGGCACCAGCTCCAATGATTTTAATAAAATCAAAATCATCCACATTCATGCGCAATTGACCTATTTGTTGAGCGAGTGGTTTGTCTAAGAGAAGAAAATGGAAAGTGGAATTAGTACTGGAATATTTTGACGCCTTCAAATTATTTTTGATAAAAATTATATATTAAAATTACTTTAAACTAACTAACTGCCTGTTTGCCGATGTCCGAAGCTATTATTCGATCGAACAAGAAGCATTTAAAGAAAGAAAGTATTTTTTAGTTGTTTTTGTTTTAGATGTTCTTTATTAAATCGAACGATAGCAAATCTAGTAGAACCGCAAAGTAAAGTTTTGCAGGTAGCAACACCATCATAAACTGTCTCTTTTTGCCACTATACCAATAAGTACGTGAACGTAAGAATATTATCCGAATTATTTTACTGAAAAGAATTCGAGAAGTGTTGAAATTTCTTATTTTTTCAGCAAGTTAACCAATTTCCAACAATTGTTTATTATAAAAAAAAATTTAAAAACGACAGTATGAATTATAAGATTTAGCGCTTTTGGCATATAAAAATTTTCTAAACAAGTCGAGCATTTGAAAATTCCAATTATTGTTTTTTACTTTCCAACCCCTGTTCGTAAAAATTTTATATTATAATGATAAGCTTTAAATTTATTTTTCACTACTGAAGTAAAATTATTTAAATGATAACAAACACAACGAAACTGCCGCTACAAAATCCAATCGTTTTGTTTACTTACATTTAGATGCATATTGTTCTAGATTTTTAAGGCGTTTCAATGATTCATGATCACAGTCGGAAACCAAAGCGGTCACTGTGTCTAGCAGGCAGTCTACATTGCAAATACTAAATGGATTACGCATCTCCTGCTCCAGCACATGAGTCCTACAAATAAAAGAAAATAAACAAACAAGAAATGCGATAATTAAATTGAAAATAAAAACTTGATAAGTAAATAAATAAGATATAAATTAATTAAAAGATAATACGATTAAACATATCAACAGAGAAGGCACTACCAAAATAACTGATTGATTTATTTGTTGGGTATTTCTTGTATACAGATAAAATTAATACAAATTGCGAGTCTTTTTTTGGGAAGCTTGCCGTTGGAGAATGATGTTTCAGATAGAAGTTTTACATAAACGATGGGTTTGTACAAGCATTTGTTAGTCAGAAAAAATTACTGTTTCTTGGTCTTTTAATTCTTTTATTTCTTAACATTCAAATTGCGAGAACTTTTCTATGATCATAAGTTTTGAAAGAGCAGGTCCGACGACTCGTAACATGAAAGCTATTGAATTCAAATCTTTCGGATAACTGCTATTTAAGTAAGGTCCATATATTAACTCAAACTGTAACCAAGCATATACACTCATAAAATATTATTGAATTTTTTTTTAGTTTTTAGTTTCTGTATCTAATGTGAGATCTTCTCGCATCGAGGACATGCTTGTCGTTCTTCTGTGAAAGACATGATAAGTCAAATAACATTATATCCTTTTTAGGGTTATAGGATGGTACATATGATGATCTATCGATCGCATTAACAGCATATTTGTTATTTATTTTCGATGGGGAAGCTTCTCGTAAGCTATAGAACTTCCGAACATTTTCAACAACTAGACTGACTGTTTGCTAAAGTTTCAGATTTGTTCTCACATGACGCGTGATTGCAAAAAAAACTACTGGATATCTACATAATAATACATACACGGCACATTTACAATTACATATGTATATAAGTAATTACATATGTATATAAATAATTACATATTTTAAAACATATACGCATTTATATTATGCTATAAGCGACTATTGGAAATTTATTACTTTGAAAGTGTAGATATGAAAAAGTAATATGTAATAATAAATAATAAATAGTAAATAAATAAATACTTATTATTTATGTTTATGGATGACTGAAGCATATTTCTCACAAAATAACATAATTTATTAAAAATAAAATAAGTAAATTGTATGCTTTATTATCGCCTAGTTATTAGCAGTATAAAAAATTAAGCTCTCGATAACTTGATATCCAACGCACCAGGGTAAAACTTGGTAGTAATTTTATACTGACGGGGCTTCAAATCATCAAGAAGAAGATAGAAAATAATTCAACTTTACAAGAGTTTAATTATATGTTATAGAAAAGGTGAACTACTTTGTATTTTCACTTTCTCGGAAACTTTTGTGTTAGGCAATAAATTCATACAAATTAGGAAAGGAAATGTCAAAGCAAAGACAATTAATTTTTTTAACCTTAGAACAGTAAGTACGGGACTTCACGTATGTTATTTTTAATACAGAAATGAAAATCGCATTTTCCGTTACTACTGCACAATTGACATTTCATTAGGGGTGGCCTTATGGGGTCTAAGAATAATACTCTTCGTTTTGATATTTTAATTTGTTCAAAACTTTAACATATCATTTGAGTTGCATAATGTTTCATAAATCTCGAGAATTCCGTTCGTAAAAAAATTTTATCAACATATATTGAAATTGTTAAGAACAGCTTTGGTAAATAATATGGCAAAATCCTTTCAAGTAGCGTTAGAATTGCATTCATCGTCTAAGCGAGATAGTCAGCAGATAAGGTTGAGGGATATACATATGTATTTAAGATTTCTAATTCTTCCGCGAAAGACATTTTAATGGCATACATTCAATTATATTCGATAAGTTAAATTCGTGCTTTATTCGAACCGTGAGCTGGCTTTTCTCCTTAACTGTACATTATTTATTATTGTTTATTTTATGAAGAAATCGTATTCATTGTAATCATTTGCACATTTTTTGAGTTAATTAAATATTATAAACCCCCTTCACACTTTGCTTGTTTGTATGCAGTGTAAAATACATTTGCGTACATGTGCATGTATATATTCAAACGCTTAAGTATACAAACAATCGTAAATATTACAATTAGATGTTTGATTTCGAATTGGTGTGCACATTATTTACTGTTGAAAAAACAAAGTGATCTAAAAATACTTAACAACGAGTATTCTACAAAGGAAATTAATACTATTTTCAGTTTTTGCCAAAATTTATTATTTTTAATTTTTTTAATAAATAAGTTTTCTTTTGTTTTTTAAAGTTGTTGTTGTGTATAAAATACCCATAAACATAATCTCCCGAATGCTTTCAAAAACCGTTCCCGATTTAGAAAATTTTTCCATAAATAGTCGGTCTTTGAAAATAAACATTTCGATTTGTGAGATATATGAGAAATTATTCATTGAAATTTATTTGGATTACATTAGATTGGCGGAAACAAATTTTATTCCTAATTCCCCAAAATTTAATTCTTTCCAAAAAACTAATTACCTTTGGCACATTTCGGTTAAGTTCTTCAAGAGTCCACTGTATTCAAAACAAAACACGTATATATGACCATACATACATACATACTTATAAACAAAAGCCTTGACTTTAAACAAAAAGAAGAAATACGCAAGAATATACTTATAAACATTTTATCAAGAACATCAAAAGAGAGCAAAATTTAATGAAAAGAAAGAATGCATTTTATAGTGCGGTCATTATAAATGATGAATGATCTGAAATAAATTGAAGTACGTTAAGCGTACGGAAACATCTTCTTTTACATTAAAAATAAAGATTTTTACAGTAACATTAAATTGAATCAAATATGTAAGCACACATATTGAAATACGATACACGTACACAGTTGGCTGAAGGGGTGTCGTCTTAGATCCCGAGTTCAACTCTGCACTCATTCATAAATAGGGTGTCTAACTTTCTGACCTGCATGAGTGCAAGATTGTATTAATTATTGTCCGCTTGTATCAATGACGAAGGCATAGCAGTGATATATGTAGCAAAAAATTCATCTATTAAGTAAAAAGTAAAAAATAGGCACAATAAAATTCTCTATCTCCTAATCTCCTAATCTCTCCTCTGAACACTATATCCTCCTTTGTAGTCTAGGCACAATGCGCTGCATATGTAGGTGTCATGCCCTCATTGCTAGGTCATCCAATACAACAACAAACAAAAATGTCATCAGGGTCGAAATTGGCATTAATTCTGTTAGGTTCTACCTGGGAAAACTATCTTTAATTTTTAAAATGGACCATGGAAAATCTGATTTCATTCAGGAGCAGCAAATGCAAGTATAAAAAGTTTATGGCTTCGAAATCTATATAAAAATAAATTCAATCTGAAGAAGGTAGAAAAAGTATATACAAAAATGTTAGTTACTTTTGCCCATAACGGTACGAATTTTTTTTTGTTATATAATTAATTTATGATCATTAATTATATAATTCATTAAACTTTTATAGCAACTCGCATGCCTCGATTAATTGAGGCAGAATGTGAAAATTGGCAATATATTTCTTCAGAATTTATACTTTGGGATTATATTCTATTTCGAAACATATGAAAGTAATTTATTTAAATTACGAGTATAAGATAGCAAAATTATTTCTTTTGTTTTTGTTTATAAAACGAATAAACAAAGTAGAAGGGAAATCAAATTTATAAGGCTTTTGTAATTATTTTTCAATTTAATTACTTCAAAACAACCAAAGATATTTCTTTATTTAAATTTTTATTCTTTTGCGGTTTTATGCACTTATTCTCTTAAAAACAATATCAGCACATCTGCTATTGTGCTCTATGATTTCCAGAAGTAAAATACATGAATGCAGTGACCAACTTTATTAAAAATATTTGTTTGGTATTTTTTATTTAATATTCTGATATTGAGGGCCATTATTATAACTTCATATTAGTTACATTTAGGATTTTATCGGTTGTATAAAATGTTTTTTACTACTACAATTTTGCTACCAATAAGTTGAAGGTAGCTTTATGTTACCTGGTAACTTCAAGTAACCCGGTCAAGTTTTTATATGCCTCATGAAATTCTCCTTAACCCACATGAAGTTCTAATAATGGTGCTAAAAGTTGGGCTGGGTTACAAAGCTTCAACATGCGTTTGTTTTTGTAAACAATGTAAAGTTGTACACTGCAAAGTATTTTGATGTTTTGGATTTCACCCTAGTATTGCATTGAATTACATCGAATTTGATTTTTCATTTATAATACATTATCTTCTAACACTCAGTTATATTCTGTTATCTAAGATCACGTACATAGTTTCTTGCTGTTCTGGTTTAAGTAATCGAAACGACAAGATCATTACAAAGACATACAAAATTTACCCTTAATTTTAGTTGGTCACATTATTTTATATTACGATTTTAGCTTTTGTGTTTTAAATTTTCTTTTTGCAGAAACAATTAAAAATTAATTCATTTCCGTCCACGTCAGTATCGCAACATTTCGACCATAATAAGAAAACGTCAAAACATAAATGTTCATAAATATTTATTTTGAGGCTCATGTATTGAAAAAGAACTATGAAATGGACGAACTTATAATCTATTGTGTGTATGCCACAACATAAAAACCTCTATGAATGTCAATTATAATCCAGATTTTTTAAACTTGGACTGGCACTGAGGGTATGAGACCCACTCTCACTCTGAAAGGAGGGAAAGGCTTTGAAAGATGAGAGAGATGATAGGAAATTTGTTTTAGCTAATTTGTTCTTAATTTCGCAAGAGCACCGACTCATGGCTGAATGCAAAAGCGAACCTAGAGTCTTTGGCTTCTTAGTCTATGCGTTAGCTACTTCAGCTAACAGTGTCCTGATTGTACTTTGTAAGAAATGGTTTGAATAAAATCAATCAGATGTCATAAAATTTTTCTAAGCAATTGATTAATACTTCCTAAAAATACAAATGGTCGAATTAGTTGTTAAAGTTCAACTATTCGTATTATAAAGTTATACTGGTTTCATAAATAAGGAAGAATAAATTTTTTACACTTTATGATGGAAAACGATGATATTATATCACTTGGAAGTATTGAATTTATTAGAAATTAATCTACCATCCCTGAGAATATTAATTTTTGTTTTAAAACTCCGGCTAACTGAAACGTTTTGGAAAAGAAATGACAAATTTTTAAATTTTCTACAAAAGGAAACTGTACTAATTAAAATTTTTTATTATTTTCATATTATAAAAACAAAACCAGATCAAATTTTCGGCTCGAACAGTTCTGGTAAAAAAGCATTTGTGTTAATAAATTTCTCAATTCAAAGCGTAATAAAATAGATCACGAAACTGTATTAAAACAAATTCTTAATCAAATAATTGGCCAAACGACTGGAAATTCAGCACACTTTTGACATTTAAACATCACACGGGTGTTTCGGTCAAAGCACCAAAATCAAATAAATAAATTTGTTAAAATTAGCACACATTTCTGAACAGTAGTGCTATTTACGTACACACATGTAGTAAATTTATATATATATATATATATATATATATATATATATATATATATAATATATATATATATATATATATATATATATATATATATATATATATATATGTATATATATATTTATATATTATTAAATTATGTTGTTAACAACACATGCAACTATTATCTGGCGACAAAATATGTTTGATATTCGAATGTTAAATTAAATTGGGTATTTATTTTTGGAAAATAAATTTGTTTGTTTAAAAAATAAAAAAAACATTAAAATGAAAGCTGATATAACAAACACACAAAATCACTCATTTTGAATTCTGATTTGTACGCGACATTCGCTTATAAGAACCTAATAATTATTTAATATTTTTATAAAAACATTTATTTGTTTGTATATATGTATGTAAGACTACAAATTAAAAAGCTTAAAGCAATTATAAAAGTCGTTGACCTTAATAATTGTACTATTCGAATTTGTATGCTAAAAATGGTTTCTTTTATTTCACAGAACTGTCATAAATAGTTCGCAATACGTTTTCTTAAAATTATTCAAACGTGTAAATTTGTTATCTACTTTCAATTCCAACTGCAACGTTGAAGACTCAAACTGTGAGTTGTTTTTAAACATGTTTCTAATTATTACAAAAATGTAAATAATTTTTAACACAATAAAATTAAGTGCACGCGTTTGTAGCCAAGTGTTGTAAAACTATTTTATTTGTATTTATTTCCCTCTGCTCGCATGACTATTCATCTGATAAGTGTAATAGTAGTAAAAGTATATTGTAACAAAAACAAATAATTCTAATGAAATAATTAAATTTTTATACTATATATATATATATATATATATATATATATATATATATATATATTACTTTGCATTCGTGCAAAGTTTAAACGAGTTACACTCTATTATTATACATTATTTTAAAGACCGTTGGTGATAGATGCAGTTTCTTCTTTTCTTTTTGGTCACACAGCTTACGAGAACAAATCAGATTTCAGTATACCACTGCAGCATTAGCATTTTTATTGTATTCAGATTTCAGTATACCACTGCAGCATTAGCATTTTTATTGCATGGAAGAAATGGCAATATATGCACTGCTTGGTGTGGATTATAGGCCGGTAACATCATTGGACCGTACTTTGTCAAAGACGACAAAGGCAGGAATGTTACTATATATGGTAGGCGCTATCGAGCGGTGATTACAAAAAATTTTATTTCGTTAAAATAGAAGAGCAGAACTTAACTGCTATGTAACTTCAATTAGACGGTGCAACATCCACACAGCACACAAAACAAAAATTTGCGAAGAACTCGAATTGTCGGGAAAATATTTCATGGGAAACCTTTTATCGAAAGATTCGAATAGACCATCATTGAGATACGTTCCTTATTCCATATTTTTAATTTGAAATCAGTTTTGCTTTTATAATTCTGACATCGGTTAACGGATAAACTCTACATGTACTAATTCGCTGATTCTAACACTCGTAATTATCACCTAATTTCGCTAACTTTAAGTAAGAACACAATTCAAAGCTTTGAAACTAAATGCTAGTGCAAGAATACTTAATAACAAAAGCATCTCAAATTCGACCAAACTTAGGCAGGCATAATAAAAAAAGAACGTTGATTAAAATGTTTTGCACAAAATGAACGCATATAGACATGGCTGGCACTTTTCGGACAATTAACAATTAAGTAATTTCGTGATCTCGGGAATACATGATAATTAAACATTAGAATGAAAAATAGTTTTTCTACAATTTAAGATAAATAAATCAAATGAAATAAATTGCTAAAACTTAAAATACAAAAACTAATGAGCCGCCATGCAGCAATTTAACTGGAAAAAGGCAATTTGAAAACAGTGAAATATAAAATAAATTCTCAAAATTCCAATGAGTACGACATAGAACGCATTTTAATTAAATATTAAATAATGTTATGCTATTTAGTTGAAACGAGACGAAATGAAACGTTTAATAAAAATAAAAAATAAACGAGAGAACAATTTTGTTTATATTAATTAAAAAGTGTGACTAAATAAACAGCCAAATAATGAAAAATGTTCTGAGCTGTTTTTTCATGTTAATAATAATAAAACTAATATAAAAGTTGTTTCTTCAACACGAAAAAACAATTAAGCAAATTTGGGGTAGAATAAATTGAAAATTTCATACAACAACTTTAATCACCTTTGGGGCTTTACAACATTTTTAAGATGAAAAGAAATATCTTAATTATAAATAGTTTCATGTTTTTAATACGTTTGAAAATTAGTTTTCATTGGTAATAAATATTATTTAATTGGTTAAGATTTATTTTTTATGGCTTCAGATTTATTTTTTATGGCTCAAAATTTAAATGGCGGCAAACTCAATACTAAACGTGCCACTTTACAATACGCTTCTTGAAACTAATTTATTCCCCAAAAATTTCATTACGCCAAAGTTGAATCTACGTACAATATTATTGTATTTTGGCCACAATATTGAGCAATCTTTGATATAAAAATATCAAGAACTTACACATATTCCCACAGAGGACGATTGAAAATCATCATGAGCCATGAGGCGTATATCCATTTCAACGATTACATAAAAAATCTTGTTTATTTTTGGAGCACTGAACTTCACAGTGGGTTGCTTGAAAAGCCATAATATCAAAGCAGCTGCGTGATGGAGTGATAAGACCGCATTTTTTTAGATGTTAATGTCGCAATTGTATGACCGAGGCTTGTTTAACATGTGTTTTCAAAATAACGGTGAAGCAGCACATTCAGTAAATGCCAAAATGGAGAGTATGAAGGTATTTCTTCCCAAACAATAAGTTACAAGACTTCAAGTTAAAATACATAAAAAACAACAACACTTTTTTAATTATTGTGATTTTGTGGGTATTTCACTTACAGATTTTAAAAAACAGGTCGTTGATCGCGCAATATCCTTATTTTGGCTCTATTTAATCATCCTAAACTTCTTTGGGGCTATTAGCCAACATCACCTAGCAATTGCACAAAATTAAGAAGACTTTAATGTGAACAGAATCTCGCGGAATATCATTGAGAATGTGATAAAACCGATGATTGAAGACTGCAACAAAAATTTTTTATACATATGACAGAACCCTAATACGCTAATTATTATAGATCTCATTAATTAATTTATTTTTATTTATACATACATACTCATATGCTTGTGTGTATGTATGTATTATAAGACAAACTTTTTTATGCAAATATTTAATTTAATTCTATGATAAATATAAAATTGTAATTACCGCAAAATATGATCGCTTGAGAGCAGCATAATTTAACAAAACAATTAGGCTTGTTTTTATTTTTCTTTTAACATACACAATATTTAAACAATTATTTTTTCATTGATTCATTAATTAATAAGTTTATTATGTTTACTTTGGGTTTGTAACGCATTTTTCTTAAATTTAAATATGTATGCATGCACATATAGATGGATTTAATTGGTTTGTTGGCTCTGAACTTTAAAACACGAGCAAATATATGACCACAAAACCGTAGCGGCTTTAAAAATCAAATATATACTTTTAAGCGAATATGAAAACACAACCGTTAAAAATTAAATTTTTTTTATTTTTGTTTATTTTATATAATATCAAGTCTCGGTTAAAACCCTTAAAAGAGGGACACAAAGGAAATTAGAAAATACACGAAAAAGAATTATAAGGCCAAACAATAAACAATGTTCTTCTTTCTTCGTACGCGGTTGGTTTAACTTAAAAAGAAAAAAGAGTATAAAGAAAAAACAAATCTATCGTTGTGAGTCAGAGGCAACCGTCAGTCACCAGCGAACAGTTGAATTATAACACTAAAATTGCTACAAAAGAATTGTAGATCTTTTTTATTTCTTTTTGAAATTTTTTGAATTTTCATTACTGGATATAAATTGTTGTGCTTCAAAGTTCTATTTTGGCGTAGTAGTTTATCGTATTAAAGTTTGATTTTCACTGTTTATTATGAGCGTGAGTATTTTGTATTACTGCGGTTTCGATTTCATGGATAAGAGTCTCATTTTTCTGACCCAGCAAACGATCGTGGAGCATGAATAAATGATTGAATGAAATTAATGTTTTTGGGCTGACAGCCCGGTTGGTTGGTTGGCTTTTTGATTTGTCCGATTCACCACATTAAAGCTCTGTTGTTAGGAGGGGGTATATTAGAGAGTGAGTAAATAAATGAATGAATGAGTGACAACGGCGTTAAGTTTTGCCAATCCATAAAAAATAAACCATTAACCGCACACTAACACACGTCTCTTGTTCACACTTAAATTTATCAACCAGCCACCATATTAAATCCTAAATAGCCAAACAAACCGCCACACGTTGTTGGTTAAACTATAATGATGTAATATCTATCATTAATAATAGAGAGGTTTTTATTCTTAAATTTTTTCTATAAAATTAACTCTATGTGAGATTTATGTATTCTAAAGATGACGAGGATTGACTTTTTTAAGTGCTGACGATAGTAAAAAATTAATGTTTGGACAAAAATACATACTTCTACAATAAATACAAACACCGCCAGAAAGCAACAGTAACAAAAATAAAAATTTAATGCATTTTAAACAAATACACAAACAAACAGTATTACATATGTATTTATAATGAGCTTCTCAACTAAAATTACATTTTGAATCGACACTTGATATACTCTATAAAATGTTGCCGAATGTTGGATGTGTTCATTGGAATAATATTAGACGTGTGGCAATTACCTTCTTCGCGAATTTTATTCCCTTGAAGGTAATTTTATTCCCCCATTTGGTTTCTATTTCAGTAGTGGCCTTTTTTCTTCGTCCCTTTCGGGCAAATACATTTTCCGCAGTTTTAAACTCGCTAAAGTTATCATGTACATATTCCAAGCGGAATAGTTGGATTTATATTTATATTTTAGGTTCCGCAGATTCCGTTCGATTTCATTATGTTTTCAAAAGCCGTATGCCCTGTTTCATAAATGTTATTCATTTACAACATTCTCTAGTTTTGAAAACCTTTCTACTGTCAAGAAGGAGGGTGCTAACGAAAATTCAGCCTTTCCGAAGAAAATTTTTAAGAGTATTTTTTTAATAAGAAATCAGCAAATTTTAAATCATAATACGTAATTTATAGGAAATCAGTTGGTTACTTTAATTTTTCACAGAATTTTGTAGCATATCTTTAGCATTAAAAAAATCGATGTATAAAAACAAAAAATTAGTACTTTTGGTTTTAAAATTAAAAAGCTAAAATCGATAAACATTTTAATGAAAAAATGGCAAGTATTTAAGAAAAAGGCAAAGTCAGTGTCATTTAAAAATCAAATGATGCCTGAGATGCTGTCTGCTAAACAGACTGCATGATAGACAAACAGACAACATGCAACAAAATAGTATGACCTAAAGCCGCATACTAAATAACTTAATGTACAGAAACTAATGAAAAAAGAATGAAACAAATTAACAAACCAAAAGAATAATTTTTGTATAATCAAATACACAATACCGATGGTTCGATGGAAAACACCAAAACGTAGTTGTGATTGATATAATATTAGAAACAGAAACAGAAACACTAACAAGAGTAGCACCATATTGCTGACTGGCTGACAGGCTTTTGGTTTGGAAAAGACAACAAATATTGAAACGTATTTGTTCCCTCGCTTGTCATTTTCAAAAGCCGGTCAACACTTAAAATTGATTCTAAATGCCTTCTTATGCCTGCCAGCTAGCTCTCTATTATTTATTTTTATTTAAAAAAATTATTTCGGATGCTGTTGTTGTGGTTACATGAAATAATTTTTTATTCTATTTATGAATGTGTGTGTAATATTCGCAAAATTTTAACATTAGAAAAAAATTTGTTAACAAAAACACCTTTTAACAAATTTAGATGCTGCTTAAAGATTTATCATTACTTTTCTATTTCAAATTTATTTTATTTTTGTTTATTTTTTTTATCATATATAAAAATCAATCATGTTCGCTAGGCTTGTAATTAATTGTTGTTACGCACTTTTTTGTTGTTGATTCGCAATTTACGAATTGACGGTATAGATGCGTTATACGAATGATAGATAGATGTTGCTATAATTTATTAGATATTAAAACATTGTTAATATCATTTTTTTAAATTGAAATTCTAACACCCAAATGATCAACACCTTGTATAGCTGCATATAAAAAATAAAATGTAATATTTTATGTTTTTCAACACGAAATATTAAATGAGATTGAAAAATCACTAGCTGCTGAATCCCATAGCGACCGTATATGACTGTTTGTTTGAATGTGGTTGCGTGTGTGAGATAGAGAGACTTAAATTGTTTCATTTGGCAAAACACAATTTTTAATTTTTAAGACAAGTTTATTAACAAAGTTTACTGCATTAGTGCAACCGTTTTAACGCATGAATAGTAAATTATGAAACCAGTAGAGCAACATTCACAAAATTATTTTCTAAATATTTAAATTTCAAATCAAAATTATCAAGTAAGTTTGAAATTTTGTGTATAAAAAATATAATGGCAAAATATCTTGCGGAAGATTTATGAATACATTTTCCCCATCAAGGGGACTAAAAATTTAATGCGGACACTATATCAGATCTTTTTTTTTAATCGGCTTATCGCTTAACTAATCAATCCCGGTTTTGTTTTAATCGGCTGATTTTGTGTTAATCACTTACCAATAGAAAAAGTTTTCATAGATACATAAATCGATTTTAAGTAAAAAAACAAATATCTAAACAACATTTGATTATTAAAAATAATAAAAAACTAAACAATTCTTGAATTAAATCAAGGATTAGCGAAAGTCATAAATTTCACTCAAATCACGAATTTTGACAAGGTTCGGCGCATAATATAAATTATTTACTAAAACCTTAGTTTCTGTTTCAAAAAACTGTAGTGATTATCTAAATGTAACTTAAACTCTGTACATCTTATCCTTAAAATTTTGAATGAACTATTTCATATAAAATACTCTGTAAATTTATTATCAAAAAACAGATGCCGACTAGTGACTATAGCTATTGCGGCGATGTTGTTAACACGTGCTTCATCCGTTACTATGATTAAATTTATACGACTTATGTATACTTTCACATAAGAAATGTGAAACCACAGAAAATCGTTGTGAACCACAGAAAATTTTTGATGTTAACTGGTCAGAGCTGCTTTGCGACTGTCATCACTCTTATGCTATATAGTTTTATTGTCTTCCATCAAATTATTTATTAAACATGTAATAATTCCCTCAATCTCAATTACAGTACAAATTTAGAAGATTTTTATATATTAGCATATAAGGCATTGCTTGGTGATTTGGTCGTTCATCAAAAATAGGCAATTTTATATTAATCCAGCAAAAACCCAATAATTAGGAAAAATTAAACTCATGATTTCTAGTGAAAAATCATGTTACATATATGAAATATAAAAATTCAGCTTTATGTCTTACAATCTTATTTCAAAAGTTTCATCATAACTATATCAGAGATATGATTTTTACGCTATTTCAAAATAGTTTTATTTTAGAGGTAGCAAACAAAAAATAAAAATTTTTCCAAACTCACCTCCGCCTTCGATCCTCATCTAAATTCGCCATTTTTTATTGAGAATATGCTTCGAATAATGAAAATTTACAGTTAATATTTAGAGCTTATCCTTTTATCCGACTTATGACTTCCCAAAATTAATATCGAATATGTCGTTGCTTGTTTGCCGTTTATCAAGTTCTGTTGCAGGATTTTTATTGGTAGATAAAATTAATACAAAAATAAAAATCTTTTGACAGCCTTTCAAACGAAATGGACAGCATTAAGAGTTTTGATGGTTGTTTAACTAATAAGAAGCAGACACAAAATGCTAATGTTTTTGCTAATAATGACTTTGTCTATACGTATATATATATACATATATATTCCTTATTTCCTTGAATTTGTTAAGGTTTCTTTGCTTCGTTGTTGTTAAGAGAATAGTTGTTTGGCAGTATTAGAAAATATTGGAAAAATTGCTGGTTTTGTTTATAAAGAGATGTTCGCCATCTATTTTGTTTGGTTTGTTTTCTTATGGGTATCTAACAGCTATTTGCTATTGGTGCGCTTCTTCGTACTGTAGGAGTTTCGACGATTTGTAAAGCATCAACGCCAATTAATGTTTATTTCCCTTATTCCCCTTTTCTAAAGGGCTATCAATTCAATGATAATGCCGTTAACGCTGCCGATGATGCTGACGAGGACAGTTTTTATATTAGTTGCGATAATGCTTCCTTATTATTGTTTCTGTTTTTATATTGCTGATAGTTTTTCTTTTATTGGCGTAATGGCAACAATGACAACGGTAATACAAAGTGTGTGTTGATCGTGACTTTCTTTCCAATTTTGTTTGTACTAATCATTTGTAGTTGTGTATGTATCTATTGTCAAAATTGACTTGCTTTAACAGTCTTTTTTCCAATAATTATAACAAATAGCAAAACTAATAGACAACATAAACACCGTAGCAAGGTAACAGTGTGGATTGTTGTTATCTATAGTTTGATTAAGTTGATGTTTTTAAATTTTGTTTTTTTATGCTCTTAAGTACTTTATTTTAATTAATATTTTTTAAATTTTTAAGTTTTTGTGTGTGTAATTTTAATAAATAATTAGAAGTTTACCACTTTCCTCCTCCTTGTTTTTTATTACCGTATTTTATTTTTTGTTATACTTTTATTTTAAATTTGTTCAGCATTATGCTATTTAGTTCGGGGTTTCCAGATGATTGTTGGTTACTTTAATGGTCGATGTCTTTATTTTTATTATTGGTTTAAGATGATATTCCATAAGTATATCAGCTTGCCTGTCTATGTTAATTTAGGTTTGTTTTTGTATTGATGTCAAAAACGCTATTTGAAAGCAGAAACTACAACCACAAGTAGTGTTATTTATGTTGAACTGTTTTATGCGAATTCATTCATTTGACGAAAAAATTTTTCGTTTCTGCAAATAAGAAAGAAATAGGTTTATAATATAAGAAATATTTATTCACTGTATTACAAGAGAGAATTTAAAAGGTTGTGCATGAAATTAAAAGTAAATATCTTATAATATATGCATATATTTCTATAAAATATATAAACAAAAAATAAATAAAATTGTTTTTCGGAAGGAGCTAATATATTAATAAAATAATAACTCCAAATGTATATTAAGTTGTCGCATTGGCAAAAATTATATATTATTTCAAGTACCACGTATCAAAGTGTTATTTTATAAATATATTTCAAAGTAAAGATATTACAAAGAAATTAGTAACAAAAATCTATTAAAATTTTCACGGATAAAGTTGAAGAACTGTGAATATTGTTTAAAAGCCTACACTTTTCGAAATATGCTCCAAACATCGAAAACATAATAAGGGACGTCTGATAAGAAATAATTCTTATTTTCCACGTATATGTAGCGCAAGGTACCACAGTTTCGCTTACCATACGATATCATGATGAACTCAATTTAATTTATTGTTATTGTTAGAATTGTGGCATGTAGCCACTTACCCTATTTTTCTAATAAGCAATATATAAGAAACGAATGAATTATTTATTTGTTTTGTAAGGCAGATCATATATTTAAAACATACATGTATGTATGTACGTAATTTTTTAGAAACCAACATACTGAAGTATAAGTAATGCCTGTTTTTTGAGTAGATGGATTTTTATTAAATTATTTAAGTGGATATTTATTTACCTGCAGTCAGCAAACTTTTTGGCGAATCGAAATCACAAAACAGAATCAACAAAAATGTTTTTCACAACACTTTAATGTCTACTTTTTTAACAAATTAGAATTTTTAATATGTATGCTTGTGTGTGTATGTTATATTATTAAATTTTTATTCTTCTTTCATACATTTTTATTTGAATGCACCTGGAGGTTAACAACAGTAGCGGTTGGATAAGTGATGGTGGTGGTGACTGTGTGAAGAGGTAGTGTTGGTGGTGGCAGGCGCCGCTGTTGCTGCTTTATTGTGATTATGCCAGCAACAAAGTGCGGCCTGAAGAAGCAACAACTTGTATTTTTATAAAAACCACGAAAACAACAACATAAGTATACTACTTAACTAATTATTTAAGAACATTGGAAGAGAAACATTAAGGGAAAATATATAATAGACTGTCCAACACTTTTTATTTTCTTGCATTTGTTTTATTTTATATGAATTATTATAATAATAATTCTGTTTTCTTCATTACACATTCCTTTTACACTCCAAAGTCCGTAACATTTTGTAATATTCTTCAAATTATTTTGCACACATTAAGAACTAGTTAAAACATTGTATTTACTTTCAAACAGAAAAAAATTTTAATTTCAAAGTTTTTATTATATAAATTTGCAATTAATATTTGCTTTAACTTTGTTTAACCTTCTTTTCTAATTTCTTCACAGAAGAAAATATTGTAGACAAAAAAATTGTGATCTTGTTGCTTCTATGAAAAATTTTTTTACATTTTGCTTTAAGTATTCTGCTGCTCACAGTAATTAAATTTATATTATAAATTTACACATTTTTCGTCCACATGTTTTCATTTTCTTATAAAACAGAAGAATTCCAATATTTTATATAAATTTTATCAAAAATAATAATGTGAAATCACAACGAAATGAATGAAAATCGCGTTAACGTCGCTGTCTTTTACAAACGCACTCACACACAAGCAATTTGTTTACTACCTTTTCCGAAGTGTTGCAAATTAAAGTATTATTTTCTGTACAAGCACAGTCGCATGATATTAGCATTATATTATGAAACTTGTTAAAAGTACTTTTAATATACACATGGAAAATAAACATTATGATATACAAAAAGCTTTTGGATTATTGTGTAGTTAACTATATACCATACTTTCTTCCTGCACCAATTTTTCATATAAAATATTACACGAATTCTAGGTACAGATATATCTTGGAATATTTCAAATTACCATAGCAGGTTTTGGTATGTATTATAAACAAAATAAACCTTATTAAACATGTATCTATATCATCTTTCTACCCTACGTCATATAAAACCCCTTTTATATCAAGGCATACACATATTTTGACATATGATGGAGTATGTATGATATATATTTTAATATATATGCTATTATATGATATATATTGTTATATGCATATAATTACGAAAACTTAAGAGGTAAATACCCCATGAAAATATTATACATAAGCTCTTCCGCACTCTTGCTAATCGCTATATTTTGAGTTAGAGTTCTAAGACCGGATATATCTTAATCCCGGAAATACCATTTTATGGCTTTGAAAGAAGACATACCTTCCCTAAAATACAACAGTTGTTGTGAACACCACCACTTATAATTATACTCTCCCCGGTTGGCACCACTGTATTTGAAGAAAATATAATCAGATGACAGTAAAAAATGAAAGTTCAAGTGCAGTTGATGTGATTCCCGTTCGCTTAAAAAAATTTAAAATATTCTCTAATATATGTGAAGTTAATGTATAAAACAAACAAATTAATTTAGCAATTCAACTAATTGTGATAACTGAATACACTAGACGTCGGTTTTATTGCATTTAATCATTCTCTGTGCAAATTTATACATAAATAATTAACGCCTGTGTTTTGTTGATAAAAAAATCAACAGGTAAGATCACATATATTTATCAAATTTGAAAAGTGTTAAAGTGTATATGGGTATATCGTTTGTTATTTGAGCAGTAAAAATATAATTGCTTTATGTGCTGGTTTCATTTGTATTGACGTTTCTTAATGGAAACATGTACATGTTACCTTTTTATGTAAGTTTTTCTTTAATTGTGCATATAATATTGTGAAGTGAACTAATTGCCCTTGTCAATCGTTTTATTGATTTTTATATGCAGTTTTAGGGTTTTGTACTGATGCAAAACTGTTCGATTTTCTATAGAACTCAATTCGACTGTGAAGGTCAATGAAACAGGCATCCGTACTGCGGTAGATACTGCATAATGTAATATCCATATGTACACAAATACATACATATGAATGTATGTACTTCTTTAAATAAATTTACCGGCATCTTTAATTTTTGAAATAATTTAACATATTCGAGGTGTACAATTTTTTTCGTTTATTTGAGGAACAAACGTATCTATGCATGTACTATATTGTTAAAGAAATCTATCGCAACTTTGCTTTGCAGTATTGTGTGCATTATGTGTGTATATATGCACATGTAAGTACTAAAGTACAATATAAAAGCTGCGTACATACATAAAATGTAGAAACATACAGCTAAATAATTGCTCATACAGATACTAAAGATTCTATCGGAAACAAGTCAATTTTGCTGGTTTTAGCTTGAAAAATATTGTCCAGTAAAATCTGGTAATGCGAACATTGTTATTAACGCATTTGTCATTCGTTTGTGTGAGAGTAAACAAATGTGTCTGTTAATAACAAATTTTTTCAGTTCGTATGTATTCCTTTGCTGTGAGTAATTTGTATTGAATTCTGTCCAATTAAAACACGCAAAAGAAATAATTTAAAAAAACTTCTGAACAATGCACACATACATATGTGAATATAGCATTATGTATGTACATAATTACTTTGCACATATCTATAATTGATTTGTTGTATACATATATATGTATATATATATATATATATATATATATATATGTATATATATATATATATATATATATATATATATATATATATATATATATATACATAAAATAATATATACATAAAAATAATATGTATATATATATATATATATATATATATATATATATATATATAGTTGCAAAAATTAAAATGTATATGTACACATAAACAGTGTATATATGTAACTGCGTATCTATAATAAAATGTTCCAAAAATTTATCTCTTCTGAAACACCATAAAATGCTTTATATATTCTGATAAGATCATTTCAAACAAGAAACACATTTGCGATCTGATTATATTTATTTATTTTTAAAAAGAGATCTCTTTTAATTGCAAATGCTGACCTTTATTCAATATATAGCCATCATGTTTTTAGTTAAATATTGATGATCACGAATGCAACTTGCCCTATACACTGCACATTTGTACTCCCACGCAGTACCTTTTGGGAAAATAAAAAATGGGTGTTTATTTTCAATTAATTTTAGTCTTAGTGCCGAAAATATATAGATAAAAGAAATCGGCAAGGAATTGATTGATATATTTCCTCTATTTTTAAGTAAGAATACCTATAATATCGTTTTGAGGAGATTTTTCGAAGACGAAAAATTCATAAATTTTCGAAAATGGTAGTTACCATTAAAAGTTTTTAAATTAATCAATCAATAAACATGGGCTTTAATTTAAAAAAATCAGATGGACAAACATTTTCAAATAACCTTTGCAAAACTAAGCAGAATTATACAATATATTTGAACGATTTCGATGAAATATCTTAATTTGAGATCATATCATAATCATTGCGAATATTTATTTTAAAGTAATTAAAACTGTAATGTAAATAGCTTCCAAACCTGTGCAAATTCTTACATCAATTTATAATCTTTAATATTGAATATTGGTCTTCAAAATATCATAATAAATATTTGATATAATATAAAAAATACATTCTCAATATATCTTATAGAAAATGAGGCAACTATAGTATTTTACGGTAGTAATATTATTTGTTAAAAATATCAAAAACAATAACGTTATTCCATTCTCAAATGGGCTAAGCAAATGTGATCATGTTACGATTAATAACTATTGAATGCTTAAAACTCTTATTCTTCTCTCGATCAATGAAAGCAAACGACATTATTCAATTTGGACCTTATAACACTTTTTCGTAGTGACAATTTTATATATTATTAATTCGAATTTAATAACTACTATTATCGCAGTTGAATTAATAAAATTACTAATTCGTATCATTATTTACTCTGAGTCTGTTATTTATTTATTTATATATTTTGTTACTTGAAATATGAATTCCTAACATATGTATTGATATATAATATAAATATTTATACATGAGTATCCTGTTATTGCTGTTATTAGTACATCTAATGATAATACAGCAGCTCATAAGATATTAAGTCTTGCTATAAAATGTACGAACAAATCCTCTGACAGTATCAACATGCATCACTTCCAAATACAACATTCCCGATAACTGACAAACATAATTTCACACATATGTACATATGTGACCTTCTCCGAGAAAAGGGACCTAGTGTGTGAAAATGAAATTTTAAGAAAAACTTCATTTAAAGTTTCATAACGCATTATCAAGAAGGTCACATATATAATAAATAGTGAATTTATGTATGTAAAGTAATCTAATGATGCTTTCTCAAAAATACAATACAAATTCAAAATATTAAATTTGCAAGCGAGACTATAGCAAAAGAAAACACACGCTTTCAATCATAAAATAAATGGATAAATATATTTTATGATGAAATTTTTTTTGTTAAAGCGTGTATAAATAATATCAAAACAAAAAAAATAATTTTTTATTTTAGTATCTTTTTTTATTACTCAAAAGAGCTGGGGGGGAATGCGGTTTCACAAGATATATGACTATTGTGTGTGTATGGTTTAGCAAGCACATGACTTTAATCAATCTTGTTTGTTCTTTTTTTCTAAATTTATATGCTTGGATCTTGATTTGGAAATATTGTCCACAGTAATTTCCCATTTTTTTAAATAAAATCTTACTTTATACGGAAAACAAAAACAAATTTGATTGCTGCTTCAATATAAAAGCCCCACGAAAATTTTTAGTATATTGACTAAAACTAGCAGCAAAATTTTGAAAACAAAACTGAAATCAGTCGTTTTATTCTAATATTTCCCTTATTTTAATTATTATAAAATTTCTATTCTAGCGTTAATATACAAATCAAGAACTAAAACCTAATTACCTTCAATTTACATAAATTTTTGATTGTTTTTGTTAATAAAAAAGTTTGTGTATTTAAAAAAAATTTAAACAAGTAATAAACTGGGCAGAGTGCAGCTTTGCCAAATATTTAGTAGGTTTTTAGAGGATTTAGTGCTGAGGGAACAGATGGTTAAAGATATGAAAATAGAGAATTTGTTGTAAGAGGACTTTGAGACTATATCAATAATATATTTTATTTTCGGCAATTGAAGGTTTTACTTTTTAATATAATTTTCCTTTGAATCAATACATTTGAACCCCTCATAAAATTAGACGTTTCTTTCGTTTATGACCTCTTCAATCGACCCAAATTTTTTACCACCATTGGCCATTGTCTGGTAAAATTTGTAGATAAAATTCGACAGTCATTGAACTAAATTTTCAGCAAAAATTTATGAATTTACTTGGAACAAATTTCGAAATTTTTCAATAAAAAAATTATATTAAAAAAATTTTTATGTTAATATATTGGCACTACTGTATTCAAAATTTCTACATATTTTATAACTCTTGGACTTTTGTGTTTTAATTATACACAAAATCCGCAATAACATGTTTATTTTTTCCATCGAGCTTATTGGCAAACAAAAACAAACTCTAAGCTTCTTATGCACATTCGAACATTTACTTTAATCGCGAATGAAATGTTTTAATTCAATGTTCAAGTATTTATATTTTTCAAAATCACAATAGGTGTGATCCTGTACTCTACTTTGGGTGCCTGCGGATGCCCAAACTCACTCAAAACTGCTCCCGTACTCAAAGTTTGGGCAAGTGAGAGAGATTGTGAGAGAGCAAAATTCTTCTTCTTGCCCGAAACAGCCCGCAAAATGGTTTCGGGCAGATTGGGAAAACAGACAAATGATCAGCTGTTTTAAAAAGATAAACAATTAAAGACTGCAAAAAACAGCAAAAAGCTATTATTAAAAGATTTTAAATGACGATTGTAATAAAATAAGAGTAAACGGCGAATAAACTAAATACTGCTTGAGTTTAACTTGCATGCAGACACCATATACCAAACACTTCGATGTTTTCTTTTGGTAAAGAAATTTGGTTTTTTCTGTTCCCGTACTTTTGTACATTTTTAACAATATGTGAGAGAATTTTTAACTTACTCTCACTTTACCGAACTTTACCCAAAAAATATGGGATTACAGCTAATGTGCGGCGGGTAACACTAGAGGTTATGCTTAGAGTGAAACCGACATTTTAATCATGTTCTCTCACTTGGATAAATTTACGTTTCTTCAAAGTATCTACTCGCATATGCCAATACATGAACATAGTATGTAAATATCATATAAATTATAAAACAATATTTTGATTCGAATTATCTATTTAATGCTTTTTGCATGTATATCATTTTGTATCGAATAAAATAACTTGGTGTATTTATTATGATATAATAAAAAATATCGCAACGGTGTTCTTGATTTTCCTTCTATATATTGTGTTTACAAAATCTTTACAACGTTATAAAAATGTTGTTAACATTGCGTTTGAAAACGATCAAAACCCTTGCGAATAGGTGCAGATTAATAAATTACATTATTAATCTTTCAATATTGTCTTATACCACGGGCTTGCCCCTATAGACAGAGGCCTTAATATATTCCCACAAGAAATAATATGAAAATGTTTCATGTGTGCGCGACTATTTTCCTCGAACATTAAAATTTTCTCCAATCATAAGTCTTTTTGTATCATATACCGTGTTATATTTGAAGAAAATTTCAAACTCAATATCTAAAAAAAAATTGTTTTTATGTTATTCTCTTTTGTATTTTATGTAAATACTAATATAGTGCCACAAATTATATCTGAACAAAAATCTAGAAAAAATATAGATAAACTGTTTCATTAACATTGAAGATACACGAGGGATAGTCACAACTTTATTGACATTGTGAGTGATTATTTTTATCTCTACTGGATTATTTTTCAAGTCTACAAATCTAGTATAGAAATTAATTACGATGTTATCATCAGTAATTATTTGCTCAGCAATCAAAAATTAAAATGTCATTAAACGTTCTAATGTGTAAATTGTTGTAGTTAAATACTTTTTATTTTTGTTAAATAATTTTCAACACACAAAATAAAACGCGTACATAGAATGGCTTATTACTAGTTCACTACTATAAGACGTAAGCTTGCACATTTTTTGTGAAAACTATTGCGAAAAGCTTGCTAGTTAGTGCTTATAAAGCTACAAAACTATAGAAAGTCGTTTTCAATTCTGCTTCTGAAGGCATTAATAACACAAAAGCAAGCATTCTTAGAAATGATGCTATCGTTTCTAAATAAAAAAGTAAATAATAAGAATATTTATGAAAATTTATAGAAAATGTGCTATGACGAATTGCTCATATTCTCCCAGCCTTTCTCTTTTACTCTCGTTCAAACAGAAATTGTTAATTGAATCCTTTTGTGTAAGAGTAAAAATCAGCATAAATTGTTATTATTACTTTAAAATTAAAAAAGAAAAATAAAGTAATAATTATTTCAAACATTTTTGCTTAAGAAATAAGTATACATATAAGCAAAAAATATTATTTACATATTGTACAGTATTTTTTATTTGAATATCAATAGAAATTACGAAATTGCTATTAGATAAATTCACACTCCCTAAATCCTGACTTTCTTCATAACAGAATTGGAATTATAAAAATAGAATTTTCCGATTTTCGTAAATTTTTTAAATCTGAAAGTAGTTTTCATTGCTTCTAATCATAAATAGTCATGTGTACTTCTCACGCCAACGCTCCCCGGCCATCCATATCCATTAAAATTGCACAGCAGCTTAGATAAGGATACAAAAAACATGGCACACAAATGGCAAATCAAAGATTTTAAATCCTTATGTCGTGTAATTTGTATGCAATTTTTTGTTAAATATTTATTAACACTTACTAACACTTACTGATACAATATGTATCATTATAACTAAATTATTTTATGTAGCATTTGTAATTCATATTGATTTGATCACAAGATGCTAAATCAGATTAAATCCAAGCTTCCGTTTTATTTTTCGCCAAACATTTCTCATGCACACAATTAAACGAAGCGGATAATACAATTGAGATTTTGATTAGTTATTAAAATGTCACAACGTCAGCACATGTCCATTTGCTTTAGATTTTAAATGTTGCTTGTTGCTGGCAAAATACCTTTATAACAAGTTGGAATTATACGCTTCAAACTGAAATTACGATGCATATAAAAACAGCATCTAATAAAGCAAAAATGTTGAAAATATATTTGATTTTTTTTTCACTAATAAACGAAAATATGTATGTATATATGTATACATATGTCGAACATGAGCAAATCAGACAAAAACAATTCATACACCTTAATTGCAATTTTTCACTAAATGAAAAAGTATTTACTGCTTTCGATGGTCGCTACAGCATCCTGTTGGCAGTGGTGAAATAAAAGTGGCACATGCCAGTAAGCATATTAAAATATTTTCAGGTTTAATAGGTCAACTATACCATGAGAACATGATTATGGCCGACAAGATGCCGGAGCTGTTGTAACAGATTCTTGGTTTTAATGTAACCCAAAATCGCTGAGTTTTTCGCAAACAGGTGAAGTTGATTTCAAACGTTTTCATCAATCTTCTGGAATACAAATCAGAGCTAAACATTTAATATTTTATGCTCTCGTATTATATATTCGCTGTTATCACATGATTCTCAGTAGGTTTCTTAAACAAAACCGGTACAGAACCTTCATAAAAATATAACATGATAGACGCAGCACAATGGGGGTTTTAAAAACGAAATGTAAATAAATCGGCAGTATCTAATATAATTTAAAGAAGTGCTGCTGAGCTCAAGTTTACGGTGTAGGTATTAAATATTCAATGGGACAGAGTAGCGAGACCGCAATTATTTGTTTTGTTTAAATTCTTTCCTCATAATTGTATTTATTTTAAAATTTATGATCAGTTTGAGTTAACATTAAAACTGACGACTTACACTTGATATTTACAATAAAAATTAGTATATTTTGAAACGCTCAAGTTTCTTCAATAATAAAAAATATACTTTTTATATAATAACATTAACTTTTAAATATGGGGTACATCATTTTTCGAGGTTTTTTTATAATTAACGCATATTTGTTATCCAAAAACATAAATTCTATATTTCCTTTTTAAACTTTTTTAATTTTTCATGTTGTTAATCGGATAAGCTTTAACTTTCCGATCACAAAACAGAGAAGCAAGGAACTGACTCTAAACTTAAACTCTGCAATACCTATTTAAATACTGTATGAAATTTCATGACAATCGGACCATCCGTATACAAATTGCAGTACATTCCCCCATTGTGTGTTGTGAATATATAGTCCTTATCTATGAAAGCTGAGTCAAATCTATAAAATTTATCTCGTTCTCTAAAAATAACTCACTTTTATGATGTAAATCATATCGTTAATTGGATATATTTTTATTAAAATAATTAAAAAATCAAATTTCGAATATTTGATTAAACGTTTGATTGAAACCCCTATTAAAACGAATTCCCTAGTAACTTCATACTATATGTACATATGAATGTGTTGTATGTACTTAAATTATATTAAATTGTAAATAGGAGAACATCACATGCTTTTGAAGGTTGTTTTTTCACCGCAAGTTTCTTTATTCTTTTACAATTTTAATAAAATCTTATGTAATTTGTATTTGTTTAAACAATTTTCCAGCTGCAAATTGATCAGTCGTTCACATCAATTGTAGCTAATGTTTTGTGTTTTATTAAATAGAAATAAAATAGTTTTGGTTTCTTCAACAAAAATTAAATAAGCGTAGTTTTAGTTAATTGTCTCTGACGTACTCACTTTCTCTCCACAGTTTTTAAGCGGCTATTTTTATCTTTCCCTTATTTCTTATTACAACATTTTCGATCATAATAAAGTTCTAATAAATTAGAAATAAATTTATCACGCAATAGACGACTATTAAGTGACTATGGAGTCAATAAATTTAGTTATAAAATTATAAAGTTGAGTAACGCAGGAAGCAAAGTATATCTAATCATTGACGCAAACTTATCCAATAGATGCATAAGTTAATTATTTATTTTGTTTTATTAATCCTAACTTTAAACCATTTACGTTTCAGTGTCGTAATGTAAGAAAATACAAATATGAATCGTATTCAGATAAATTCAGAGTAGAGTTTTAATAAGTTTTTCTTTCTACATCTCCACGTTTCTTTGGCTTTACGTAATTGTATTTCCATAACACGGGTTTGTTTTGAATAATTGTAAAAATCTTCTCTTCATTAATTTAAATATTAGAGAAAGCAACGTAATATATATCGAGACCGTTGCCTAAACTCTAAATAATTTGAGTCCTATTTGTGCTGCCTTCAATTAATTTCACCTCTTTTATATTGTTTTGCTGTTTTATTCATGGGAGTATTTGCGTGGGACAGCACGTTTTAATCCTTCCAGTACCGCGGAAAATGAAAATTTAGTTTCTGAAAATCTTTATCCATAAAATATCTCTTTGAAGTCGCTTCACTTTCGCTTCTGATATCAACAGAAACAAATCTTATTTACGATAAACTTAACATGCATTCAAATATTTTAATTTTTGAGCCATCTTAAAGAAATTTTTGACGCAAAATACTAATTGACTATCAGATGAGAACTCCCACACCTGGTTGAACTGACTGCAGTGAATTGACATATTCAATTTCTGTCATTTAAAAATGCAGTAGCAAAACAATACAAACCCGTAAACAACTACCGCTTTTTAACGATAAGCCACACGACTGAGTTTGTGAATGGATACAAATGTTTTTTTTAACCCCCCGTTGCCACATGCAATTGCAAGTGAAAACGTCTGAATACATTCGCACTTTTTTACTAACACATCCACACTTTTGCTGCAAAAAAATATTTCACACTTGCGATTTGTAATGGGACATAACAAAACAGTGCTGGTGGCTAATGAGTTTTTTAACATAAATTCTATGAACTGACTACTTGGGAATTCAGTCTTAATAATTGAAATTTTCTTGTTCAAAATATTTTAGAAATAATCCTGTCCAGTGTAGGTACCCAAAAACTGTTTGTGTTTTTTTATATCTGCGTTCGAGTATCCTGGCTCACACTCTCCAACTTTTGGTGCCCAAATACAAGCATGTGGGACCACAACTGCGTCCCGAATGGAAATAGAATCATATGACTATCTAATTCTTTCTTAAATTGTATTGAAATTGCGATCGACATTGCTTGCCGTAATTTGCCCACTGGTTTGACTCGTCAAATCCTGTAATTTTTGGCAAATGAGCTTGACAGCAAGCATTTTGATCGTGTCTACCACCCTCTAGAATCTTCTGACAAATTTTTAATTGAAGTATAAAATATTTTATATTTTCAATTTCTGTCAGTAAAGAGTAATTTGTCTTTAAAAATAATTAAAATTTATTTTTTTAGCAACATAAAATAATTTGTATTAAGAAATTTATAAAAATAATCAAACCATTAATGGTAGAATGTTCCGTTTGCTCTCTCATGAATTTTTTATTTCGCATAATATACAATGTCGTAGTGGCGGCCATGGAATACCCCATAGTGGTGATTTTGTTCAGTGTTTTACTGGCTGTAACTCTCATATTCAATGTTCATATGGCAAAATTAATCTGTGATTTAAGTGATGCGGCTACTGGCAGAAGCACAACTTCGTTTAGTGCTGCGAACACAGTCTCATTGCGAAATAGTTTGGATTATAGTGTAGAACATGGTAAGCAACATAATTTAGGAGAGATTTAGTTAAAACTACTAGTCGTTTTCGAAGGTCCTCACACTTGGAGTTTTGAAGGGGAACATCAATCTCCTATAAATATAACGGATAAATGTGTTAGAAAATTTCCCATACGAGAGCTTCTAAGCTGGAATCATTATGACGACTTGCCAAGCAGTATTACGATGGAAAATGCTGGTCATACAAGTGTGTTGTGCTGGAAGTTGCTTCAAAATTAATTCTACTTATTGTTTCTTATTAGTCATAGTTAAAGCAAATTATTCTGGAAATATTCCAACTTTGAGTGGTGCAGATCTCTTGGCCAGTTATACGTTTGTGCAAATTTGCTTCCGCTGGAGTCTACTGAACAATGAAGGCTCCGAACACATGATCAACTATAAAAAGTTTCCTTTGGAATTGCAAGCAATGCATCGAACTGGACCGGAAGGAGATTGTATCTCTAGCTATGACATACTAATGGTGGCCTATTTCTTTGAGGTGCTTCTTATTCCCGTCTAAATAATTTTATAGAAATCAAAAGTTTTGAAATTTCTCTTTAGCTCTCGGCGAATAACCCCTACTTAGATCCCCTCATACAAAATTTGCATCGCATACAGGCTCCTGGCAGCAAAATCGTGATTCCTCCATTTCCGCTTGCATATTTGTGCCATCAATTTCGTTCGGGGTTCTATAGTTATGGTGGATCTTTAACAGAGCCTCCCTGCTATCAAGGCACTGAATGGTTTATATATCCAGAACCTTTTGCTATTAGCGAACGTCAACTCAATGAGTTTCGTCAAATCTTGAGTTCAAATGGTAAAAGTCGTATTGTTCGAAATTCTCGTCCGGTACAGCATATAAATATGTCACGGATTGTCAATTGCAATGAATACAGTCCGCTGGATAGGATTAGTGCTGAAGACTTATCTGTGGATTCAGCGCACTCGGAAGATACAATATTGTAAAGCGAAGATGCAATTTTGTAAAGCCCAATTTAAAAGATAATTTAGAAATCCACATTCTTATAAATTGCGTGATATTTCATCAAAATAATCACTAGAGAAGAAAATCAAATTCGCCCGATTGAAACTAACGATTTTATTTATAACATTATACTGGAAAAATTCGCATTGAAGATCTCTATATATTTTCCATTTCCTCCAAAATTATCAATATGTTAGAGCGTTTTTGTACATAATTTTTTTTTATTTGCTTTATTCTTAAACTATTAACGTCCCCTTACAACAATGACAACAATTGACTATTTTCAACAGTCTCTGAATACATTCTAAGGCCTTAGAGGCAAGTGGTTATTAAAAGTAGTCAATCGTTGTTGTGGCAGATAGAAAGCAGCGCTAACCTCTCAAAGCAATGATCCTGGGGGCATATTACGGGATTTTATATCGATCGATATTTCAATATAATTTATATACGAATTTCCATCGATATCGAATGCGGTAACTCGGGCCCTAATTTCGATTCCCAACGTTAGTTCTGATATGTTTGGCACATGGTACAATAATTATTATTTTTACCATTATTGTACCATGGTTTGGCAGACAAAACACCTGTTGTGTTCTGTTAAAATTAAAAAATCTCTGTCCGAGTCAATTTAAAACGACTCGATTTGTAAAAATTTTCACACCTTTTTGTAGTTTTTTATTTTTTACAAAATAAAATTATAATATATTATTTAGAAATATGGTCTCTGCATAAAAATATTTTTATCACCACCGTGAATAAAAATCGTTAATGATTTAAAATCATTATGATTTCAAAAAAGGTATGTATGCATCATACATCAATTCATCTTTGAAAACGAAGTTGAGTTTACAGAATAGGACCGGTTGTCTTCATGTGACGTAAGCAAATACTTACGGAATAACGGTATTAATTTCTATTTATTATTGTTAGCTTGGATTTACTCAAAAACTTTTTATTAAAAACATGTTTATTTTTCATTCGAATGCGTTTTTCCCCAACATCTTTACTATTGTGCTACAACGATTTTAAAATGTGTAAAATTTTCAGAAATCTTGTGATTCACCTTTTTCCTATAGCGAATGCACTAAACAATTTCAGTTGTGCTTATTCAACGCATTGTGTCGACTTATCTGCCTACACCACCTCTACGTTTGAACACAATAATGGCAAACAGGTATAGTTTTTTTGTTTTTGTTTGCTATTGTTTCTTATCACCTGCTTGTGGTTGTGCGAAGGTCACAAATAGAACAAACAACGTTGAATATAAAACTGTCAGGGGTGTGTAATTTGACTCCGAAATTAAAATGAGCGAATTTAAAACTAAAGAAAGAATTTAAAATTCTAATTGATATTGTTTTTTGTCTGTTCACAAATATAGATTAAAAGAAAAACAATTTTAAAAAGATTTTGTTCATGAAAAATGATTCCTTGAAACTTAAAGAGATTTCAGCTTTGAAATTGTATTTGCTTTTACGTTTAAAATTTAATTTGTTAACTAAAATTTTGTTTAACAATACGCATTCATCCATAATAAAAAATCATTTTAACAAAATTGATTTCGAAACACTTTCAAGGTAAATATAGTTAATTTGAGTGGCACTTTTTGTTTGACTTCATGGCTACCAGGGATAGGAATACCATTTCATGTGTTTCGTTTCATGTTTGCTGTAGATGAAAGAATTATGAAGAGTATTGTTTGTTAATTTAACACCTTAATAACAAAAATGTAAGTCAGCTATTTGCATAAAACGAAAATTCTTTAAATTAAAATTGAAAATTTTGTTATGACAAAAAAACTACTTGATATAGACTTGCCGGCCGGCATTGGATCATGTTTACGCGTTCATATTTAATGGCTAAACGTAAACAAGTAAAACTACATTTCAAAACAGAAAATTGAATGCTCGTTTTGAAAAATTTGTTTGCTCTCTGAAAGGTGTGTAAATTTTAATATGCAATTGCGCTCTCACTAACGATGCACTTTGTGACCCACATAAATAGGCGGCGTTAGGTTTTTCCCCTAGATTAGTTGATTTCCAATTCGATTGCTTAGTATAGAGCAAAATGTTTCAAAAACTTGCATTCGTGTGTGAAATGAACTGTTTTCCACGGTTCCAACACAAGTTTAAGGTTTAAGGTTTATTTTTATTGAGACTTTATGTTAACGAAGTTTTAATTGAATAAAAATAAAATTAAAATTAAATTAAAAAGGGAAAATTTAAGATTATGATGTATTGTCTTAAATAGTTAAAATGAAAATTACAGTACCAAACTTAACTAGAAAAGTAAAAATAAAATAAAAATTTGAAATTTAACTAGAATGAAAATGCCCTTGCTCCCGGGACTAGCAGTTTCATCAGAGTATATCTCTTACAAAATTATACTTACAACTAAAACTGAAAAAAAAAATAATAATAATAAAGCGGTTAGCCACGGTTCCAATACAGCATTTATATAAATTTGAAAACTAAAAACTTAGCCGTTTTTTTTGCTTGGAACTTTGCTTTATATGCATATTTCGAAGCCGTTCTATATCAAGTTGCAATATAAAATATTTATAAATGCCATAATCGACTTCAATTCAGCCATCAATTTTACTTAGAATTTACCTGTTCTCTTAGTCCCGATTCACACACTTTAACTGTTGCTGCCGAAGTACAAGCAACTTCGTACCGCAGTTCTGTGTCGGAATTAGGTAGAAGTATATATCTATCTCCTCCTGTTGCACAAAAACAACAAAAGTTGAAGTGTTTGAACCGTGACTTTCACAAATTGGTATGTATGATTTCTGCAATATCCCAGTTGGTCATGTCTTCAAGACATCCTGCTCGAAGGGTAAAAAACAACAGAAAATCGTTCAAGACTACACGATCAACATTTTCCCCACTATATAAAAAGCCGACAGTATCCTCAGTCATTTTATCGACGACTACAAAAGCGAAAACTTTTATGTAATTGTTTAATATATTAAATAAACGAATTGAAGAAATGTTTGAAGGTATAGTCTTCATTAAAATGCCTTTAGGAAAGAGGACAAATCGTGCATACATCGTCGAAAACAAAGTCGCGTATTATAATTTGGCCAACTGGGATGTTAAATTAAAAATAATTGATTTAATTCTCTTTCATTTCAATCAGTTACATATCAAATGCTCGAAATAATAAAAGTTTATAAAATACTCAACTTTAAATACGTCTTTAGTTATTAATTGATGGATGACATTGTCAACAAATAATTGCTGGCATTATTTCACCAATAACGCTACTTAACAAAGAAAATGTGTATGAATGTGTGTACCCTCGTGATCAAATCATCAGAAATACTTAAATTTCTTATTTTGGTAGGCAATCTATTTTAATATATTTTTACTGCCTATTCGCCGATGTCGAATTGGTGTGGATAAATTTTCCAAGAAAATAATTTGAAAAAAGAGATTAAGAAGATTTAAAACACTGCATTTGCTTTTACATGCGATTATCTGTGGCTATGAACAATAATGGCTTAAGTCGAAATTTCTTTCTTTGAGATTTTAAGGGTTTTGCTTAGGTTTTTGGTTTTTACATGAAATTTTTAGACAAGATTTAGTGTTCAAACATTTTAATACTGATGTATTGATCTTGAGAAAAACTCAAGTTGAGTTAAGACGTTATGGTTTATGTGTTATATTCCAAAGAGATATAAGTTCAAATATAATTGCGTAGTCTTGGTGATAATGGCATTTTGTTTCTTGAAATTTTGCTGAGTGATAGATCTGAAAGAAGAGAATAAGAATATATAATAATATGAAAATGCACTTGTATCAACTTAAGCCATAATTATCAGATTAGTAAATATATTTGGGAATTGTCGTTTGAACCTCTGATTCGTTTTTTCCAAAATGTTGCTAAAATTTCAAAGTGATCAATTGTTTTAGACTTCTCACTTATTAAAGTGGAAATAATATCTCTAGTTATTCTAGGAAATGTTGGGTAAAGGTTCCCTTATGATCTGGATTAGCCCCAGTGAAATGCGTACAGGAACTAGCTAAAACCCCCCAATTGAATTTGAGTTTTTTAGAGCCCCGATAAATATGTGTTGCTTGGTATATTCAAAGTCGTTTTTGTATATTTTCGACAATTTATAATTAAATAAGCGTTTTCCCTAAAACACGTTCAATTGTATTAGTATTATGCATTTATACAGATTTGTTAAATGTTTTTCTTCATAAAGATACATGTTCATCATTCATACATAAATGCATACATATTGTATGCACATAGATATGTATATGTAAACAATTTACCTTGACAACCCGTACCTCGACTGTTTTAAATTATTAAGAAAGCACATGAAATGGTGTAGAGCAGACACTAGCTCGTTTACTTTTCATAAAAAGAGGTAAGTAAGTGTTTTTTTTATTGACATTAAAAAAGGAAACGCAGCAAAATAAAAACAGACACTAACCATTCATAATGCTAAAAGAATGTACATACATATTTAATAATTATTTAGAATATGGCAAGAGGAGCACTTAAATAACTGGAGACGTTTGAAATACTGAAACTGTAAAAAGCAAGCGATGCACGCAATAATCGCATTTAATTGAAAAAACGTTAGAATTATTAGTCGTAGTATTTTGTTTATTTATTTGTTTATTGCCAATGTCTTATAGTTTGTTTATTGTTTGCTTAGTTTTAGAGCTGCCTTTATGGCGATAACAATAGTAAAATAATTAAATTCATTTCTATTTTATTTACAGAGTTTTACACCCTTTGAAATTGATTGCTTTTGAGGGTGTTTTTTAGAGGCGTTTTAGCTGAAACAGGAATTTTTCTTTAATTTTTCAACGAGTTTAATAAAATTCGCCACCACGTCGCAGTTTACTTGGCTATTTAAATCACAACACGTTTGTGTTTATAAGGTTAAGAAAAAATCGTACAACTCGGTTAATATAACATAATTTTAGCGTTGCTAAACAGCAAGAGCCACCTGTTGAAATTCATTTATCTGTACAAACATTTATTAGCAACACATCTTAAAGCATTAGAAGGGCTTACGCTTACAATAAAATCCCTGCATTAAAGTAAATATGCCCGTTCAGTCACCAATCGAAATTAGTAATCGTGTTATCGATCATATCGATGACATCGATCCTCTGGAATATCATGGCCACTGGGAGCCAGTAGGAGTTGCTCGTGTCGTTAACACGGGCACCTCGGCCATGGTTACGTTTAGTAAGCGCAAAGAACAGCCCTACATAATACACGGGTGCTTGGGAAATCAGAAATTCGTCTTCGAACAGTTGCATTTTCATTGGGCAGATACCGATGAATCGGGCTGTGAGCATACTCTGGAGGGTATAAAGTATTCCATGGAGGCTCATGCTGTACATTATAATGCCAAGTATAAAGATTTCTCAGAAGCTAAAAATAAACCAGATGGCCTGGCTGTTGTTGCCTTCTTCATTCAAGCGTGCGGAGATAAGGATTGTCCAGAATTTAAGAAAATTACCGAAGGTATTCGTATTGTTCAAAAAATACATACTAGTGCTTCAGTTGATTCAGGTATAGGTTTGTGAATGTTTTCGCTTTATTGAAAAGCTTAATTTAGTTTGACAAAATTTTTTTTGTAATCCTTAAATCTAGATTGTCTATCGTGGATTGGTTTGCAGGAGCTGAGCAAGCATTACTATACATACAAAGGATCTCTTACAACAGCACCCTATTTTGAGAGTGTTACATGGATTATATATCGTACACCGATCTATGTATCAAGAGGGCAGGTAAGTGTAATGTTTTGGGATTTTCAAACGCTCTTTATTATCAATTAATCTTGCTGTCTGTTTCCCTAACACGGCGTTTCAAACAAATTAACAAAAAATGTTAATCATTTTCCAAATCTATAAGGGTGAAAATTGTCTCTCCAATTTTCACCGCACTGTTTCTTCTCGTATTGTCTGTCTTAAAAGTAATTGAATGAACGATTTTCGTGAGCGACATCTTTGTTAAAATATGTGGCTTTGGAAAGTAAAGGAAAATACTGTTTTGCTTTGTAGAAAGTACAAAAATTGCTCTGTGTTTTGTAAACAAAATATATTGTTTTATATTTTCAGGTTCAAGTTTTTCGTAATCTTCAATCGTGCCCCAAAGATGAGACAAAGAAAATTGTAAACAATTACCGTGAAATTCAAAAACCGGATAAAAACCCTGAAATATTTTTCGCTCGTAATGCTAAACCAAAATCGAAGTTATGATCTAATTTTATTGAACAATATTTAAAAAAATTGTAGCTGGTTAATCATCATTATATAATCATATCTACTTATAACTGTGTCTGAAGGAAAAAAAAAATTTTTTTTTCTAAATCCTAAATACTTCTTTTCTATCTATCTGAACTAAATATGTAATTATAATTAGAAATTAGCAACAAGAATTTAAATTTGAAAAATACAATAATTATTATTAAATTACTTATAACTTGGAGTTATTGGTTGTTCGAAGCATTCTAGCAAGGCAGCTTTAAGTACTCGAGGAAATTTGGCGTGACTCTCAATGTGAAACACCACACAATACAAATTGTAGTTAATTTTTTGCATATGATAAATGATAGTGAGAGCTTTAAATCGTCGATACATACACTCCACAAACCGCCTTGCACTAAACATATACACACATATGTAAAAAACTTTATAATAGATACTATTCATTATATTATTAATTTATTTTAGTTTTTGTTTTATTTCTAATTGTGGTTATTGTTTTTTTTCTCAACTGTGGTTCTTTGTTTTAACAGGTGAAAAAATATATATATTTTTATATCAACATCAAAGAAATAATGTTTTAAGATTAAGTGCACTTTACTTTAAAAGGAAGGGAAAAATACTATGTAACAATATTGCAATGTTTTCTTACCTGGCATGTATTTTAAAATATTTATTATTAAATAAACGATTTTTTTTATTAATAAAATGGAAGCAAAAGCAATTGCTTTAGCTAAATACAAAATGTTGTAAAATTTTATGGATTCATATGAAATTTGAATTTAAATCCATCTAACTAAAAAGATATTTAAAAACTTTGTGCATCACAAACACCAAGTCATAATATTTATTTGTTATTTAATTTTATTTTGGAAATGCAATGGAAATAGTTACTAAGATATTCTATTAAAAAATATATAAAAAATTAAAAATTAATTTATAATATTGTAAATGTTCAATAGAAAACAAAGTAAACAAATTAACACTATAAAAGTGAAAAAAGCAAAGCGAAGAAAAATTAAAAAGTCTGTCGCGATAAAATAAATTATTTCAATGTAAATATTTTAGTGTCTCTTGTTAGATTCGATCAATTTGCCTAATAGTGTCAGAGAATCTAATATTAGTGGAAACTGTCTAACACGATAAAAACTTGTTTGAATTGAGGAATTTTCATGGTTATGCTCTTTTGGTCAAATATTTACCTAAATGTGACCATACCTCAATAGTAACGCTTGGAAATATGTTCTGTTATTACTTACAAAACACATGATGTTTTCACTACAAATAACCTGACGAATATAAATTTAAATTGAAATTCAATACACCTTAGCAACTTACGTTGCCAAAGTGATTCTAACATTTCCAAGGATGCAAAAACATTCTTATCCTTTTTGTCACAACTCTGTTCCGCAGGAAATTAATATTTGTATGTACGTATAGAAAGCAAAAGCTTTGTTTGTAATGTGTGTATGCACACCATTCTTATTGTTTCCATACTTGATATCATCGAGGATAGTGTAATACTGATTTAAGAAGCCTCCGTCATATAACACGAAGTCTATTGACGAAATTTAAAACAAATATATTTCTTACAGGTTTTCACAAATATCACTTTAGTTATCTAAAACTACAATTACAACAACAGTAAGGCCATCATAACAATTATTCAGCTTTTTTTTTAAAGAGCACATCATGGCAGAAATGCGTACCCGCTATTCAGTATCCAATAAGCTGACCGAAATAGGTTAACATACCAAGGAAGTTTTAATACAGCCTATTTGCTGGTATTCAAGTCTTGTCAACAATAAAAACGGAGTAAATTTAAAGTTAAAATACTGGTTTGTGTTTTTACTGTGAAAATTTATTTAAATCAGAATCAGTTTTGTATTTCTGCCGGAAAAAATGCATTTTATTTCAATGCTGCGCAATCCTATTAGACACAACTCTGTTCATTCGCAAATACAACATTGAAAGTTTAGTTATTTTCCGCGCTTTTTTGTCATTTCATCTACCTTGAGAAATTTAAGCTAATATTCGGAAAAAAGTGATATATAAGAGGTATTTATTGATATAAATAATATTAAAGGTGCATTTGATAAGGGTGATATGAAATACATATCCATATATATCCAGAAGCAAGAAATCAATCAACTTTAAACTTTGCACATAGTGCAACCTATATACATATGTGTTATGTATATACACCATTTGCATTGTCACCATACTGGATAGTATTGAGGATTTTGTAATACTGGTTTAAGGAGGCTCTGTCATATAATACGAAGTATTTTAGCGATTGGCAAAATCTAAAACAAATGTATTATAAGTTTTCAATCATTCAATGTGTAATGAGTTCAGTAGCTTTTGCTGTAGATGGAATTAAACATCAGTTGCATTTTTCAGTCCTATAAATCAGTTATGTATTTCTGCCGGAAGAAAGTCCGTTTATTTCAATGCTGTGTAATCCTCTTTGCCACAACTCTGTTCATTGGTAAATACAACATTGCAAGTTTAGTTATTTTTCGCGCTTTTTTGTCATTTCATCTACCTTGAGAAATTTAAGCTAATATTCGGAAAAAAGTGATATATAAGAGGTATTTATTGATATAAATAATATTAAAGGTGCATTTGATAAGGGTGATATGAAATACATATCAATATATATCCAGAAGCAAGAAATCAATCAACTTTAAACTTTGCACATAGTGCAACCTATATACATATGTGTTATGTATATACACCATTTGCATTGTCACCATACTGGATAGTATTGAGGATTTTGTAATACTGGTTTAAGGAGGCTCTGTCATATAATACGAAGTATTTTAGCGATTGGCAAAATCTAAAACAAATGTATTATAAGTTTTCAATCATTCAATGTGTAATGAGTTCAGTAGCTTTTGCTGTAGATGGAATTAAACATCAGTTGCATTTTTCAGTCCTATAAATCAGTTATGTATTTCTGCCGGAAGAAAGTCCGTTTATTTCAATGCTGTGTAATCCTCTTTGCCACAACTCTGTTGATTGGCAAATGCAACATTGAAAGTTTAGTTACTTTTCGCGCTTTTTTCAGTCATTTCATCTACCTTGAGAAATTTAAGCTGATATTCGGAAAAAGTGATATTTAAGAGGTATTTATTGATATAAATAATATTAAAGGTGCGTTTGATAAGGGTGATATGAAATACATATCCATATATACCAAATATATCCAGAAGCAAGAAGCTAATATTTTCATGTATGTATAAAAAGCAAAAGCCTTGCACGTAGTGCAGCTTATATATGTACATATGTGTGTATGTATGTACACGGTTAATATTGTCTCCATACTTGATAGCATGGAGGATTTTGCAATACTTATTTATGGAGCCTCGGTATATAATACGAAGCATTTTAGCGATAGACAAAATATAAAACAAATGTATTAAAAGTTTCCAATCATTCAATGTGTAATGAATTCAGTAGCTTTTTCTGTTGATGGAATTGAACATCAGTTGCATTTTTCAGTCCTATTTATTTATTTATTTATTTAATCAGTTATGTATTTCTGCCGGAGGAAAGTCCTTTTATTTCAATGCTGTGCAATCCTATTAGACACAACTCTGTTCATTGGTAAATACAACATTGCAAGTTTAGTTATTTTTCGCGCTTTTTTCAGTCATTCGTCTGCTTTGCGAAATTTAAGTTCTTATTGGATTAAAAGTGATATATAAGAGGTATTTATTGATATAAATTGCAATAAAGGTGTATTTGATAAGAGTGATATGAAATATATAACCATATATCTGTCGAAGCAAGAAAATAATATATGTACGTATAAAAAGCAAAAGCTTTGCACGTAGTGCAACTTATATACATGTGTGTATGTATGTACGCCATGAATATTGTCTCCATACTTGATTGCATTGGGGTTTAGTAACACTCAGTTAAGGAGCATCCGTCATATAATATAAAGTATTTGAGCGATTGGGAAAGTTTTTTTTAGAAGTTTTCAATCATTCAGTGTTGTAATGAATTCAATAGCTTTTGCTGTTGACGGAATTGAACATCAGTTGCATTTTTCAGTCCTATGAATCAGTTATGTATTTCATCCGGAACAAGGCATTTTATTTCAATGCTGCGTAATCCTCTTTGACACAACTCTGTGTATTGCTAAATGCAACATTGAAAGTTTAGTTACTTTTCGCGCTTTTTTCAGTCTTTTCATCTACCTTGAGAAATTTAAGCTAATATTCGGAAAAAAGTGATATATAAGAGGTATTTATTGAAATAAATAATATTAAAGGTGCATTTGATAAGGGTGATATGAAATACATATCCATATATATCCAGAAGAAAGAAATTATATATATGTACGTATAGAAAGCAAAAGCTTTGCACGTAGTGCAACTTATATACATGTGTGTATGTATGTACGCCATGAATATTGTCTCCATACTTGATTGCATTGCGGATTTAGAAACACTCAGTTAAGGAGCATCCGTCATATAATATAAAGTATTTGAGCGATTGGGAAAATTTCTTAGAAGTTTTCAATCATTCAGTGTTGTAATGAATTCAATAGCTTTTGCTGTTGACGGAATTGAACATCAGTTGCATTTTTCAGTCCTATAAATCAGTTATGTATTCCTGCCGGAAGAAAGTCCGTTTATTTCAATGCTGCGTAATCCTCTTTGACACAACTCTGTTCATTCGCAAATACAACATTGCAAGTTTAGTTATTTTTCGCGCTTTTTTCAGTCTGTCATCTGTCTTGCTAAATTTAAGTTCTTATTCGGTTAAAAGTGATATTTAAGAGGTATTTATTGATATAAATTGTATTTAAGGTGTATTTGATAAGAGTGATATGAAATATATAAGCATATATATGTCGCAGGAAGAATATAATATATTTACGCATAGAAAGCAAAAGCTTTGCACGTAGTGCAATTTATATATGTGTATGTGTGTACACCATTAATATTGTCTCCGTACTACTAGATAGCATTGAGGACTTAATAAACTCTCTTCCTAGAACAAAGTACTTGAACGGTTTAAGTAATATAAAACAAAAGAAGTTTTCTTTTATATATATTTGTGTAAGGAAGTCAGTTGCATTGAAAAATATCTTATAAGATTCTCACGGACGGGGTTGCTGCAGCTATTGCTCACTTCAATTACAATAACAACTACCATATCAGTTGCTGTATGTTTCTAGCAACATAACTTTACCACTTGTTGTTGTTGAAGCTTCAGCTGGCAGAAATTGTACACTTGCTAATCCATTCTTGCCTATTGCAGTAAAGTATACAGCAATCACAAAGCGAAGACACACACCATAAATTTTAATACTGTTTGCAGGTTAACAGGTATGTAGAAAATGAGACTTGAAGTAAAAGTTTGTGTCTTCACTACAGAATTATATGTATATATAAGTTGTGTTAGGCTGTTATTCGCAATTATTACTTAAGCATTCCACCAGGAAAGACTTCAAGCATGAACTTAATAACGTACATTTTTATGTTTAGTTCATCATTGAGCAATATATCAAATATTTTAGGATCTTGAAGATGATTGGAGTACTTTTCCGAAACTATCCCTAAATAGTTCGTTACAATTCTGTAACGAAACTGCTGGTCGTCCTTGTAATACAAAAGCAGTTGTTTTCGACATTTCTTAGCTTTCCTTCCTCTTGCTTGTTTGTGACAGCTAATACATTTACTTGACGAAGACACAAACCATATATTTTAGTGCTGCATACTTTTAGGTGGAGGATTGCTATGAACCAATAAACAATCCGAATAAACGTCGTTATTTAAGATCTGAAAAAAAAATCGGCACGAATCGGTATATGTATATAAATTTTTTGGATTCAAATGAACTTTTACTCAAACTGTTAATTTTTTCACAGTGATCGTTGTTAATCTCAATTTTAGGTTTTCGGGTACGTTTTTCATCGCTATATAAATTTATCTCCCTAGGAGATACACACATGTGTATACCTGCTTACAACGAAGTACAGATTGCTAAAGGGGAATTTTAATTAATTTCTCTTATATTTTTATCTATCTACTAAAGCATATATAGCACTCTTGTAATCAGATCAGGTATTATATTGAATTATTGCTTTTCATATACAAAATGGGCTTTATAATGGCGAATAGCCAAAAAGCTAATAGTGTTTTCTTTTCTTAAGATAGGTTAAATTTTCTCCCTGCGTACACCCTATAATATGTTTATATTAAAAATGCCTCGAATTCGTTGGAAATTAAGTTATCGCTCCGTTACATAAAAATATTTCAAAATATGTTAGAAGGAACATTTTGAATTTATAAAATACAAAATGAAAACCAAAAATTAAGTAACTTTAGATTTTATTTATATTACGCGAGTGATTCAGTGAAATTCATTACATTTAAAGTAGAAATATGTGTGTGAGTAAAATAGGTAATATACAATATTATAAAAATAAATAATATACATATATTTGTGTATCAATCTAGAAATAAATAAAACGTCGGGCGATAATACATACAAATTGAACATTTTAAATCATTAGAAAGGAAAGTGTTTACTTTCATGAATTAATAAAATGTCGTGCGATAATTATACAAAAGAAACGTGTGTCCGAAACTTATGGATGGACAGCATAAATGAAAATTTAACGCTAAACTTTGCATTTAATAAAAAGTTCCACAGAACAACTGTGAATTCTTATATACAAAAACTTAGAGAACGATACACAACAACGAATTCATATTCGATACGAATATATAAATTTTTTTTACAATATTTTGGCCAACAACAAATGTAGCTTATAGTTCATGACGCATGCTGAGCTGGCATAAGCTTAGACACATCTTTATACATCTGCAATTACAAACATACATTGTATAAACATTCATAAATATTTCTATCAATTCTAACTAATCAATTCTATACGCTTCGAATTACAAATTATTACTATCGGTCAGATGCTTTCTTTCATTCTATTAAAACATATTTTTACCAATTTTACGTCATTCAAAGTTTTATAATTTCGCCGAATTTGTTGAATTGATCTCAAAAACCATCTCATACTCAAATGTTATTCTTGTGTCATTTCGAAGGGAGTATTTGGGCTAAAATATGTACCAAAATAATTTGTATGTCTTGGAAAAATGTAATATCTGCAGAGTTTTGAAGTATTAAAAATTTAATAAAGCAAGGAACGGATATTTTTTAATTATAGCGCAAACTGTTGTTTAAAGGATTCTGAAGTTTCGAGAGATGTGTTTTCGTTTCTTATTTTAGATTTATTTCAAAATTTTTAATCCTGAGATTGGAATCCATCTTATATGTACAAATTATTCTTGTGTAATTTTAAACGTAACATTTGGTGCTACGATATGTAAAAAGGAATTTGTATTATTTGGAAGTATGTAGCATCTGCAAAGAATTGAAATTTAAAAAATAGATTTAATCAAGGAACGTATATCTTTATGACTAATTTTTTAAAATAAAATCGCTAACTGTTATTTAATGATCCTGAAATATTGAAGGCTGGGCTTTTTACTTCTTACGATATTATTTTTCTTTCAAAACCTATAATAAATAAAGTGCCGTGGGGGCCATTTTATTAATGGTTTTGAAAGAAAAAAGAAATTTTACATAGAAAGAAGAACAAGCATAGCTTTCAAAATTTCAGCATGATTAAACAGCAGTTAGCGCGTTTGTTATAAAAAGTCAGTCATAAAAATAAACGTTCCTTAATTAAATCCATTTTTTAATTTGAAAACTTTGCAGAAACTACATATTTCCAAAAAATAAGAGTTATTTTTTAAATATCGTAGTCCAAGTGTTCCATTTAAAATGACATAAAAATAGTTTATGGTTTCCAAATTCATGATTAAAGTTTTTGAAATAAATCTAAAAAAACACACATCCTTCGAAATATCAGAATCCTTAAAAAAAAGTTTGCTCTATTACTAAAATATAACCATTCGTTGTTTTACTCAATTATTTCAATTTCAAAACTTTGTAGATATCACACATTTCCAAATAATGAAAATTGTTTTTTTTTTAGGTTTTACAGTCCCAAACATTCTCTTTAAAATGACATACTAATATTAATTGTTGTGTATAAGATGTTTTTTAAGATATTGAAAAAATTGAGGAAAAAACGTTTTGATTTATTTCCGTCGGCATACATTTTAACTAGAATGAAAGAGAGCATCCGACCGAATTTCCTACAAATCGAAGGGGTCGCGTCAAACTCCGTGTGGATTTAACAGGGAAATTACACACATGATATACATATAATTTGTTAATATATGGAATCGATCTTTTTGTTTTCTATCGACGGCCTTAAAAATTTATGAGCTACTCACTTCGTTCGAGCTTAGTTTCGGAAACGGTCCTGTTAAATTATTTCACAGATTTTATATGTTTGTGTGGTCTCGATCGATGGCATTAATTGCCCAAGTTTAATTCAAGAAATATTACTTCATCATCGATTTGTATGATAAAAAAATGATATTGAGTTTCCACTTGTATTTTTTAAGATTTAACAAATCCATCCATAACTTTCCGGCATACAGTACTATAAAAAAATAAATCTTATTAACAAACAATTCTGCAAATCATCACATAAAAAGGTAAGTTTTTTTCATTTTATGATACACGTAGTTAAAGATTTCGCATTTTTTAAAAAATCAATTTGATTTATACGCTAAACATGAATGAAACAAAGTTGATCAATATTTTACATATACACGCATACATACTTATTGTAGATATTCTCTGGAAGTTAGTTAACCGACTGGAATGGAATGCAACTGCAGGTTGTGCGCTCAATGCAGCTGTAAGGGAAGAAAACAACTGATAGATTTTATGTTAAACAACATAACAGTTCTAGCATATATTTATTTCTAGCGTTTATTTATTTATTTCATTACATTCGCTTCCAGTCATCAACACCATCCTTTATTCTTAAAATTGCACTTCATAGCAGAAGGTAAACACATAAAACAGACTGTATTTGTTGCAATAGAAACTGTAATTGTGATATTTCATTGATGTGTTTGTTCTCTATTATAAAAACTTCGCTAAAAGTTACGATATCACACTTCCGACTGCTTTCTTCTCTTAATTTTCTGCACACAAGCCAGTTTATGGCTTTCGAGCCAATCAGTGGGCTTCAAAAAGCTGTGGATAGATAAAACAGAATAAACAAATTAGGAAATTACATAATTATAATCGAACTTGCCGTAATAAGTTACTCTAATTGAGTTGGAACGAGTTTCATGATAATACGCCCAATTCAGTTTGTGGATATATCGGATTGGTTTTTATGTAGAATATTCTTCCACAGATAAGTACGCACTTGAAACTTATAACATTCCTCCTCTTTTATTTGCTCGGACGGCATGAACAACCCAGAGTTTATTAACACCCCTCGTACTGACATTGACATTTTTGTAATTATTAATATCAAATTTACGTACATATAAAGATTATATATCAAATATTTTCCAAGCCACAATGAACTTAAGCTTAGTTGTACCATTTCTGACATCTCTTATGTTAATGTTTATTCAATGGATTCATCCCTAAACGAAATCCAACCGATTTCAATGGGTCATAATAGACGTTTGATAAATGAAATAATTAATGCAACATTCGATGAAAAAAGAGGCACATGTGAAGTTTCTTCTTCACAATGTTCCAGTTTGAAATATCGCTCTTCGGAATACAGTTACGACAGAAGGCTGGAATACTGGAAGAATGTTTTAAAAGAACGACAGAATATATCGAGCAAAATACAGAAACAAACCAAAAAGCTTCAAGCAGAAATCTTGTACAATCGTTTGGTGACTGTAGATGAGAGAGATAAGTTCACCGTCAAAAGTGTAATGGATTATGCCGAAAGACTAAATCCCACGAGTTTAAGTGTGAGACAGCCGTCTGTGTTGAAGGAAAAATGTGACGCAGAAATGTCGGCATTATTGCCAGAACTGAGGGAAACTTTACCTCAAACAGAGAGATGTCAAACAGCTCAAATTGAAATTACCGGGTTGCCGAAAGAGATACAAAAGGAATTGCTCGGTGAAAGTAAATGTGCCAAGAGGCCCTTCAGTTGGTTAAATTCAAAGTATTTAGAAAAACGTATAGATGACAAACGCGATGATATAGAACGCGTAGTGAAATACTATCCAGATACTGAAAATTTACAAATTGTGGGCGAGGGTTTATTGGGTGCTAAGGAACTTCAGCGGGATCCCGATATACAAATCGTGTCTTGTAACGACATTTGTAACATTTCAAATGACACCCAATATGAGGAATATAAATGCGAAGTGCCAACAAATATTCAATACACTGTGGCGGCTGTTGAATATGCATTTATAATAAATGACACCGAGTTTCTTACAAACGCTTATTGTCGTGGGAATCGCAGTTTCGAAGTACTAACGGATTTCTCCTGCTTTCCTTTTGAAACTGAGATAAAAAAGACTTTGACAATACAAAATATCGGCGCAAAAGTGCTGGATTTTGAATGGGCTCATCGTCCTTTCTATAATAAAAGCCCTGCTCTATTGAAATGTTGTGATGAGGAATTTGTATTTGATGATATGCCCTTTCGTCTGTGCAGTGGAGAAGTGCGAGATATATTTGTAAAGTTTCAACCCAGACGAGTTAATGTTGTAAAAAGTAAATGGGTTTTGAAAGTGCGGCCTTTAGTGTTTAGTCGCAAAAAGGATTTCATTGCAATGAATTTAAGTGGTGTGTGCGTTGTTCCAGTAGAATATGAGAAGAAGTTGGATGATATGCAAAAAGAAGTTATTGAAAAATCGAATAAGAAAATGATGAAAAAGTTAACCACCAACTTAGGAACTCTTGCTATGGACTTGATACCCAGCGAATGTATTTGCCCTTATCAACATTCTCTTAATGAAATGGAACTATTTGAACAGCTTAATTCGGGCTTTAAGTGCGAGAGATACAATGATTTAGAGTTATTGAAAGAACTGTATGAACGTGCCAGGAAACCAGATGCCGAGATATGGGACTTACAACTGAGAACTTTGAAAAGTACAATTTTGAACGTACCTCAAGCAGAAGACCGCGCTCTTCTTTTCAATGATCTTTTTGCCATTATAGACTCGATGAAGGGTAACTGTTTTAATTTAGAGACCAAAATATTCGACAATTCCGAGACATATCGCAATCGTTATTTATATGTACGAGGAATAGTTTCCACTGCCATAGATGCATGGCTGGATTTGGTGTCTTCTTTAGAACAATCATTTTATCAAACGACTCTGCAAGTTAACAACGAAGAATCACTTGTAGAAAACATGGAGGACAAGGCTTATAATGAACTCGAAACTGAAAAACGTCAAGACGTTGTGGAAAAACGTGTGCGCAAACTTAAACCTTATCGCGATGCTATTTATTTGCAGACCTACACGTTGTTGTGCGACTTTATGGAAAACATTGTCAATGTCATTGAAAGCACTTTCTAATAATATATTTAATATATTTTAGTACTTACTTTCCTTAGCTCAGCCTGTTTCTTTCACCAAAAAATTTAAATATTTCAATACAGTCTTCCGATTTCAAGCGTTGAACAATTCTGTATATCGCCAGCTGACCGATTTCCACAATTCTGCCACAATGTAGGGATCGTCTTCTGATCGTAGCCGAAATAAAATAACTCAGCATTTTTAGCTTTTCCCACTTGCTTTTTAAGTTTACGTTTATTTTGAAAAATATATACTTCTGTATAAATTTTGTAAAAATTTATTTAACTTATATCCTTATTTAAAAACGGTATAATTTTGTCCAAAAACCAAGATTTGTTGAATTGTAAATGGTCTCCCTCAGCTTCCAGGAACACTAATTTTTCACTTGCGGCCATGTGATTTAAGCCAAGCTGCAAAAAAGCGATTATATTTCATTTTTATAAGAAATTTTTTCGTTTTTATATTTTTGCTGCTGAAATATTTTTAAATTTGAAGTTGTAATCAAGCCGGAGTTTTGGAGTTTCAAGAGATTTTTCGATATATATAGAAATGGTTTGAAAAAATAATTATCTGGTTAGTTAGAAGCATAACAACAAAATTAAGGATTTAAAACGGATTTACTTAACCCTTTAGTTTCAGGAATTCGAAAAGTAGTTATTAAATCAACTCATGACCTTGATGTTAAGTCTGTTATAGTTTTAAATACTGTTTATTTTATCAAAGTCACGCCAATGCAGATATCAATCGCTTATTGTCCACAACGTTCATTGGCTTGACATGATGTTAACAAATAGTTACATCGGAAAGGAGACTAACATACATCGCTTTGTTGCAAACAAAAATTCTACTTTGATAAATATTTCGTAATAATTGTCATGCTTACCTGCTTATATATGCTACTATCTTTTAATGGTAAAATTACTTTATCTTGTCCCGGTTTGTAGAACTCGAACCACTGAGATTCTTTGGGCTGCACAATAGTATCATTCATAAACTTCACCATGACAAATCTTAAAATCAAAAATTGATTTAAATAAATGAATTAACTGCAATTGCATTTGACATTGCAACTTACTTTTCCAATTTGTTTAAATTGTCCACATATAAACCATTTACAAAAACCTCGTTATTAATGTCGGCCAGAAAAGTGCTGTGCGATTTGTATTTATTGTCATTCAGAGGATCATGCCAATAAGTTGCCTGTACCAGTTTCAATTGCGTCCAAGTGTCATAAGCGGCTTCATTTAGAATGCGGCGTACATACTCGCAAGTTCTCGACTTCAGTGAGGGACATTTGGGCAAACCGAACACACCCTGATGTTGGCCACCCATAGTTATGAGGACTTTCATTGGTGGCAAGGGACAACGCTGAGCCAAAGCACGCCTGAAATATATATTTTTTTGTATTTATTTTATTTCGTTGTAGGTATTACTTACAGAAATTGGCCGCCTTGACTAAAACCTATAGCATTGTAGCCATTCCTCAGCTTCTCATCTTTGGCCAGTTCTTTGCAGGCGTATTCCACTTGAGTATTGGGATGTATGAAAAAGCCACTTTCATAATCCATTACCACGTTGCCTCCGATTTCCAAAGATTTTACATACGTGTTGTTCAGTTGTGATTGCAAAAGCTTTTTGATTGAGCCCAGACTAAAGGGCAAACAACAAGTGTCCCCTAAAATGTGCTCATTTTATTTAGATTTGAAGACATAATCTTTCAAAACTTTCTTACCCATTCCATGCCACATAACAACCGGATATTTTTCGCCATTTGTAAATTCATTAATTAATAAAATTGTTAACAAACACTTTAAATTCATTCTATATAGAAAAGGAATAACAATGGAAAATTTAATTTCATCATCAGCTGTAATGTTATTTACGACCCAAATGCACTTTTGTCTTCAGTTTTGTTTTATTTATTCTTTTGATGGACTGCAAACAAGGAATCAAAACAGAAGGCAAAAACATATGATTGATAAGATATTTCCTTTGCAAACAACAATTCACAGTTGATTTTAACAGTTGGCCTTAACAGAGAATATTTACTGTTAACTAACAGAGACTTAGAATATTTGTGACTACCGAATTGTACTCTGCGACATGGCTGCTAAAATCAATACCAGATAATAATGAAAAATAAATAAATAATTATAATAATAATAATAGTTAAGTTCTGCATTGTTTCTTAAGCATATTTCAATTGTTAAGACGCTTGAGAAAATTAATGAACTTTCACTCGTGTGTATACGTCAAATTTACTGGTTTGATATATTTTTGAATACACGATTGAACTCAATTATAATTGTAATAAAAATTATAATTTTTAAAGAAATAGAACGGTACTGAATGGTAAAATATTTACCTGCAAAGGAAATTAGCTCGAGAGAATTATATGCCACATTGCGGGTACTTTTGAACGATTTTGCTGTAATAAATATTGTAAAATAAAAGATTTAAACTGGATATTATCTAATTTGACTCGAAAGAAAAAGCTTTCGATTCTCCATGACAAAAGCGTACATATATATCATATATAAGCCCGCAGATTCAGTATAAAAGGTTGCGGCCACTAGAAATGATTTTTTATGCTGATTGAGTTAAACAAATCAGGGGAACCCGCAAAAATTATGTTGCTACTTTTAATACTTTTTAGCCGCCATTAAAAATATTTTGAAAGCGTAACGGGTTCGCACCACCGTCACAGAATACCCGAAATTCATGTACTCGTGTCACGACTTCTCCATTAAAAATGATAATTAATAATTATGAAATTATACGTGGACCCATGAAAGCATGTGGGGAGTGCGCAGTACGATTAATTTGTTTATTGCATTTTCAAAGTGATTATTATAAAGAAAGAAAAAGTTTTACACATTTTCAATGTACGCCATTGCTGGCTACCATTTGTGTTTGTTGTAATTGCTGTTGCTGTTGTTGCTGTTGCTGTTGTTGTGTATGCAGTGTGGGACTATTCGACGCCGTTGTACCCACAACAACAGTTTGATGTTTGTTTGAAAAATCTATGCAAGAGCCTGAAGTCAAGTCGATTTCTTCCGAGTCCGAGCCATCTGAGCCCTCATCCGAATTTTGTTCTAAGGCGGCCATTAATCGCGGATCATTTTGCATTTGAGCGTGCAATGCTTGTGTGAGATGTTGATTTTGCTGATGATGATCTTTGTAAAGTTTTAATTCTGTGTAGGTTTTTTCGTTGCCAGTATTTTTTCCCAACGAACTGTCGGCATTTGCGTCCAGTTTGTTGCCTGGCTGGAAATTGCCATGCATCATGGTGACATTGTTTTCGTTTAGTGCTGCGTTAGGATTTTCTTTGCTTGCTGAGTTGGAGAGATTTTCCGGTGTAACATCGCCTTGTTGTAGGTTTGGCGGCGCAGAACCATTTGGCATGGCTCCGTTGGGTACACGAGAACCTAAAGGATGTAAGCGGAATAGAATTACACTGGATATTTTCAAAGTGATTGTTTTGGTTACCACCTCCTTGACCCATCACGGGTGGAGTTCCTAAGCTTAAGCATCTCATTCGCCATGCATCCTGCAACAACTGCAATCGAGCCTGTTTGCGCCATTTAGCCCGGCGATTCTGAAACCATACCTGTGAACACATACACAAACAAACACACACACACACACATTGTTAAGTACTTATTAGTTGTGTAAAAAATTATAAATAAATAATTTTCTTAAGGAGCTAATCGATGGTTGGCGAAATGTCAGTCATTGAATTGATACAAAATCAAAACTGAAACAAATTTATTAATTGTTACAAATTATTTTCAATTTGATCTCTTAGACCGAGATCACTTTATGGCATTTTGCGCGTGTATGTCTGTATGTATCATGGGATATCAGACTGCAAATTTCTAAACGGCAGCAGAAGGCATAGTGAGTTTTTTTCTTTAGTACTATTTCACGAACCACCAATTGACCTAGACTTTCAGGCGTGTCTCATGTCAAACATGTGACATCGCATAAGATAATTTTTATGAATATAATGACTTATCCCGTATCGAACAGATCAGGCTATTCAGAATTTTTATATTCATATTTTTATGTAAACGATGGATAAAAATTTTGTTTAATTTATTTATTAATGGAACGGAATATGTTCGTAACCCTCAAAAACTATTGTTCGGGCCATCGGCCATATCAAAGTCAAGTCAAGTACTGTTACAGAGGTACTGCACACAAAATTTTAGCTTCAGGGCGTTTTGCACTTAAGTTTTTAATTGAAATAATTAAAAATAAAATAATTAAATCAAATTAACTCATTTTCCGTGACCTCAAGAATATCTTAACCGCCGCAAACGTGGGCTGGCCTACAGGAAATTTATTAAAACTGTTAATATGGAAGACAAAAGCTCTGTGCAATCGCTTGTAAGTTCTATTTAAGCTCTACATCGATTTAAGCCAACGATAACTAAAAAATAATTCTCCTCTTCAATATTTATCGCGTCAGTAGTTACGTTATTTTTTTGCTGTGCACATCGTATATTTTACGCTGCGTCTTTTATTTTGTTTGTTTTATTTCACTTCCTATTAACGTATCGCGATTTAATATCATGAAAATGCTACACGTTCAATATCTATCACGCTATCCGCCATCTGGATTCCCTAATTTAGACCATTCTGCGATATGGATCGCGATGCATCAGTATTGATGCTACACGTTCAATAAATATCGCGATACTGGATCGCGTTCAATGTATATTGAACGTGTAGCAGTGCCCCAACATCTACTTATTGTCTTTTAAACGGTGTTTATGAGGCGATAATACAAGTTGTAATTAATGCTGCAGTCAGATGAACCAGAACTAAATCTGTTAGTGTCGTTCCAGGGGAATAGCACACCACCGACTTATTTCCTCAGGACCAGCGATGGGGTCGTAGCCCATACTATTGCAATGCATTGCGCCGAAGTTATAGAAAAGAATGGATAATATTGCGAGAAGATAGAACTTGTGGTTGCCCTATTATTTATAAATTTATTGCACCTCTCCGATGAATTCGCTAAATTACCGACGATCATTGTGTTTGAAATGATCGTTCACGAAAGAAATTTACATATTCGAAACATCATCGAAAGCAGGGACCAAATTACCGCGTTCGATATCAATCGAAATTTCAACGCAATTTTTATACAAATTCCGATCGCTATCGAGTGCCGTGATTTGCCTGCTGGTCAATATTGCGAAAACTCGAATGTTATAAATGTCCCACAGAATCCTAATCTTTAGATGTTGTCAAGGGCAGTGCGCCATAAAGAACATTGAAATTTTCTTAGATCCATCAACAATTTTGTGCAGAAGCACATAAAATTCATGCCGAAGACTCGAGGATTACTTTCATCTGGAATACTCAGTCTACTTCACTCCGCTTATACATCCGTGATCCTACTTTCAACTTTGTGCGAACATCTACAAAAAATGGTATTAAAAAGTCATACCAAAGCAAATTAAAAGTGCGAGGCGGCAGTGCGTTTCCAATAAATAGAGCAACAGATAAAGTTCTTATAAAGTAGAGGATTTGATACAACAGCGTATTATTTATAGCCGCTTTGTTTTCCCTAAGTAAAGGGTGTTTTTTATAGAGTGATACAAGTTTAAATCATAATAAAACATAATAATATATTTTTGATATCAATGAAACGGTCTTTATTGGATAGATAATTTTATGACATCAATGTTTAAATGTGATTTCGGCCATGTGGCCGCCACGGCTGGCGCGTACAAGGCGCAATCTGGAACACCGATTTTCACAAACTTTTCGCAGGATTCGCGGCCGTATCCCGCCGATAACTCTTCGAATGTTGGTTTCCAGGTGTTCAATTGTTTGTGGTTTATCGACGTACACACGTGACTTTACATGACCCCATAGAAAATAATCCAATGGGGTTAAATCACACGATCTTGGGGGCCAATTAATTGGGTCATTTCGTGAAATAATTTTTTCCTCAAAAGTTTCCTTGAGTAAATCAATTGTAGCGCCCACTGTGTGGCATGTAGCTCCGGCCTGTTGGAACCACATATCAGCAACATTAATGCCAGCTAATTGAGGAACGAAAAAACTTCGAATCATGTTCCTATACCGTCCACCATTGACAGTAACATTCTGACCATCATCGTTTTTGAAGACACATGGGCCAATGACTCCGCTAGTCCTTTCGATAAAGTCTTGTGTAATCTCTTCACTGCTAATACGACAACTCTGCTTGTTTAAGTACCCCCTCAGCCAGAAACGGGCTTCATCGGCAAATAAAATTTTGAATGGATGAGTTTGACGAACAGAACTATTATTTTGATAAGAAATTTCCACAATTTGCACGCGTTGCTCTGGTGTAAGTCGACCCATAATAAAATGCCAAGGCAAACTAAACAAAAACCAACTATCAGCTGTTAAATGGCTGATCAAGTAAAGCAGTGATGCCAACTCAAGGTTGTATCACTCTATAAAAAACACCCGATATTATATATTTAGTTCCGATACATAAAAATTATCGCCATAAATGAATTATACAAGCAAACAAATTTCTTAGCACCCAAATTGCAACCAATTAATTTAGGAAATCAGATTTCTTCAATAAATACAACCTCTTTGAAATTGATTTTTTCTTAATTCAGAATATTAGTTTCTTGTCACTTCCGATTTACTTTTGAATTTGTACAAGTAAACACGATCGTGCATGCTTTACAGCACGCTCTTTCCCCAGTACAACTTTAAAAATTCGCTGGCGAGTTAAATAATAAATTGGCTACAATAAGTGATTTATTTTATCATCGAGATACTCACTTCATAGTTCCGATATAAGAAAAACATGCAGGCTCTAATTTTGTAAATCACTTTGCTTTAGTGAAATTTATATGAAAACAAACGCAATTTTTTGAATATCTTCAATTTTAATTATATGCTGATTCGTTTTTTCCCCCCAAAATCTTACTAAGAAATTCAAAGTGATTAAATTTTTTAAATACTTTTACACTCGTTGCTCTCACTCAGCAGGGGTTATCCCCTGAGAGTCTGAATTGTTAAGTGAGACTTGCATTTGTTTGCTGCACCGCTTAAACGTTGTATTGGAAAATGTAATTCTTAATAATCTCTGGGAAAAAAAGTATTTCACAAGCAATGAGTGTTATTACGATCCACGGATGGACTCAAGAGCTTTTAAGGGACCAAAGGTAAACGGATTTCTTTTATGCAGTACAAACTCCCGAACCCGTTCGTCATTATCCAATACGACCAGGGTTTTGAATTGAGCTTAAATATGAATTACAAAAATTATATTCTCTCCAATTTCAATTGATATATTTTTGTAAACTCAAACAGTTTGAATTTTGTTATGCCATTTAGCCAAAAATATTTAAGAACTTTCTGAAAAATTTTTGTTTGTCAACAAAATACCAACGATGTGATTAAGTTTTCACCGCCGTATTTATAAAAGGATAATGTGAACTTGATTTGTGCTTTAAGAAATAATCTTCATACAAAACTTATGTCGATTTCCTTTGTAGAAAATAGTGCAACATTTTTCACACTTTTTAACAGAAAATGGCAACATTTTGCCATTTCAAAATAAGGAATTGACTGGAAATGAATCCAACATCCCTCACGAAAAATAATTTCTGTTTTAAAACTTTTCCGAACCGCCTTTTTTTAGAAAATAATTAAGAAAATGTTACATATTTTCTAGAATAGAAAACGCCATTAGCTTAAGCTTTCGTGAAGATCATTTTATTCTTTATGAATTAATAGTTTGATAGTTCAAGAAAACAATTCACAATTAAACATTTTAAGGACCCAAAATATTATTCCTTTTAATTTTTTATACGCCGTTTTCAAAGGCCACTTTAAATGACTAGACCATATTTTGAATCGAGTCTGATTGTAAACTGGGCGCAAAATATATTGAAAACAATTTAAGAAAATATTCCAAAACAAGAATATTTTATTGATAAATAATTCTACTTTTAAGAACTATTTTTGTAGTTAAATTAAATTGAAATTAAATTGGGCTGTTAAACAACAGTTCCCAAATGTGTAATTCAATTAAGAATTTATAATTGAAATTGACTCTTCAAACGCCACTTCAAACGACACAAACATCTTTGCCAATTTGATAACTTCCTTTCAAGTATTTAAACCTGAAAATGCCTGGCCCACGATGTCTCTCGATATCGTTTTGTAAAATAATGGAAAATTCCAAAATTAGGTTTTCCTTTTATGTGTTTCGTCCATATAATGACATTGAGTTATATCGTGGGCCCGGAAGTTGATTTATAAAAGCGCTGACAGTCTTGAACTTTTTTCATTGAAAACATAATTTTTTGTTAGATAATTTTTAACTGATTAAAAGTTGAAGTTTCAAGTGTTCCACAGGATTTTGTTATTCTATATTTTATAAAAAAAATATCACTTGTGCGCTTTTAATCACCTGAACACGGGCTTCACTCAAACTTATTCTCAAAGCGACTTCTTCGCGCAAAAAGACATCCGGGTAGTGGGTTTTTTGAAATAGAGACTCTAATTCTTGCAGCTGTTGGGGCGTAAATGTGGTGCGATTACGTCTTTGGCGGCGACGTCCGAACATGTATTCCGTTAAAAGATCACCGGGCAGAGGAGATAAAAATGGACCAGCCATTATATTGAAATCAGTTTCTTTTTTTCTATTGATTTTTCTTTTAACTTTTTTTTGTCTATTTCGATAATTCAATTTATTAATTTTTTGTTAAGTTTCCTTGTAAATCCACAATTGATTTCGTTATTTCAATGTTGCGCGTTGCGCGTACCAGCAGTAACTGTTCTCAGCCATTAAATATGTTTGCCTTTTTATTTGCGTAACCACCAAAAGCTAATATTATCATCGTAATCAACATCACAAATGCCATCTGCAACACCGTCGTCATCATCGTCGTCAGTGGCAACACCAATACTAACACCCAACATTATTGTTTATCCTTTTTGTGAGTCTTGTTGCCGTTTTGTTGTTATCCTGGATGGTATTTGTCGTGTTAGTTTATTAGTAACATCATTCGCTTCGCAATCGTCGTCGTCGTCGTCGTCGTCGTCTTCGTCGTCGCCGCAGTTACCAACAAAAACAATAATACTAATGCAAATAACGTTAACATCAGCAGCAGCAGCATTAGCAGCGGCAACAACAACAATGCAATTATACGAAATGCACCCGAACAATAAACGATTACAAATGAAACAAGAAAAGAAAAAAGCAGCAACAATTCTGTTTTACAATTTGCGCGCCATGTGCAAATTCAACTTGTTATGAGAATAATTTTCTCATTTATCATTGTTGTTGCTGCTGTTGTTGCTGTTGTGTGGCAGCTTATATTCAGTTTGCTCATTTTGTACTTCCGCTTTCCTGCCATTTTCTTTTGTTTCATGGTGTTAAACTCTCATATTTTCTCATTTGCAAACTCAAGTGCTATTTTAGTCGTCGTTCTATTTCAAATATTCAACTTGTTTTTAGCAAAAAGTACGAAAATTATGTGTGATATGTGTGTGTGTGTGTGTGTGTGTGCATTTTTGCAGGTTGCCGGTAAAAAGTAGAAACAAACTTGAATTTCGGACATTTCATTTGAAGAATAATTAAGGATTTTGATTATGGTTTTCAATGAAAATATTCTTCAATATTTTCAAGCCCGAGATCTCTTTATTTCTTCAGGATGTCAAATATTTAACTCTTTGGAGAAGCCACGATATATTGAAAAGAAACAAATTATTGAAATTTAAATAAAAGACATTCGAGCTTAAAAATACCCAGGAGTATTATTATTTAAAAAGAGGAAAAAAGCTAGAATTTAGGTTCTTATGCAGTCGAACCCCTTCGGAATCAGTGCCTCGTTTCTGTAACTGAAGTGAGGACTTCTCGCATCGTAAAAATTGTCGTCACTCTGTGAAACACAGAATGAGTCAGAATATATTTCTTAGGGCATTTATAATTTTGTTAGGTTCTCATAATAATCAACATATTAATCTATGGATAAACCTACAATAAAGAGCATGACAACCACAATTATTAAGTTTTTCGATGCGAGAATTTCCCACTTCAGTTACAGAAACGACGCACAGGTATCAAACGGAACTCACATATAGAGAAGCAAGATTTACCAAATAATAAATATTTTTTTTATTTGAATACTTTCTATGCAGAATTACTGTATTTTAAACAGGAGCGTACCCGATATACCGACGATACTTTAGTTTTAACAATAAATCGATATCGATAGACGATATTTTACAGCTGCCTTAATTTCTTTGCGCACCAGATAAGCTTTTGTACAACAAGAAAAATAACTCATTAAGAACCAGAGCAAACGAAACATCAAACCAGAGAATATCGCCTATTCTGTAACCATAAGCGAGCGTCACGTTAAGACAATATCGAAAATAGAGCGTTTCTGAACTGCTTTTCTGCATAAATTCAAAACTTTTAATATCCTCTTGCTAAGCCCGTAGAGAGTAGGGTAGCAACAGGCTGTCAGCAGTAGTCAACTGTTGCTCAGCAGGAGTGGACGAGTGTCCCATTTTTAGTGTTGGCTTGACGTGACCTTGACAAACAGTTACAGAATAAAGGCAAATGAAACTGATTTTATCTATTTTGCTTTGCACTATTCTAGTGAAATGTTCTCTTATTGTCAAATCTTGTGCATGTGTATGTGTGTGCGTGCGTGTGTGTGTCTGTACATATCAGTTTATTCATACAAATTTTTATTGACTTCAATTTGATATATTGGCGCAATAAAAAGTTATTCTACTTGAGATTTGTTGCTATTAATTTGAACTGAAATTCGGTATCGATGTCACCGATATATCTTCGTGAGTTTCCGTATCGTATCGGCTAAAAGGAGTATCGTTACTTCTCTATTTTAAACTTCACTTTTTAATAGAGTTTCATGGCTGCATCGCTAAATGGCCTGATTCTCGCTTGAAGAATTTATGCTCATCGTTCGCAGCGAACTTATATATAATTATCTTATGATATACGAGGTCTGTTACAAAATAAGGTGAATTTTTCGCAACAAACATTTATTTATTCATCCCTTTCAAAGTGCCACCATTGAATCATATGAAACTTGTGCCAACGTTTTTTTCCAGCTCCAACATGCAATTTTTGGCATGTCCTTGCGCTTCTTCAGCTTCTTCAATCATAACAAAATGAAGCCTTTTCACGGGTATCTTCGATTTTGGGAAAAATAAAAGTTTGCGAGGGGGACAAGTCCGCAGAAGACGTTGGTTGAGTTATTAATTTTGTGCGGTGACGGTGGGTTAATCGTTTGTTATTGTCCTTATTAGTTTAAAGTTGTATCAGGAAATACATACACCGTATTTATTTGTATCCAAATATCATTTCTTGATTGTAATAAAATCAATTAATCGTGAATTATTAAGAAAACTTTCCCCGCCCGGGGCATGATGTCACTCGCTTTCGTTCCGTCGTAAAGTTAAATTAAAAGTAAAATCAGATTCTTAAATATTGTGGACCAGGCAGTTTTTCTTTCTGAGTTACCATAGACAGTTTCTAAATTACAATTGACAATATCTGAATTGTATTTGATTAAGCCGAATTGCATGTGCCGTACTCCGAATTATATGTGGAAATGGTGTAGTTGCAATGTTTGTCACTTCCATTTGTTTCCTTGCGTGGCCTGGTAAATGACTAAATGGGAGCACAAGTGCAACGTCGCACAGTGCTTTAGGACGCTTGTGGCTCCATGGAGTTCCACAATAATGGGCCTGTTCGTATATGCATTACTGCTGTGCTAATATAACTTTTCCGATGGTATATTATTACAGTAGCCACTCATGAAGTCCGTATTTAAACGTTACAAAGACATCATCTGCTTTCGCGACACATTTTAAGGCACTTATATTTTCATTTGCACCGCAGTGCAAATGTTTCATTTACGAACAGGACCAATATTATTATTAAATTCGAACAGAATTGTGTAGAACAAATTGTTCTACAAAAATCGAATTTAAGGATTCTATTAACACCCCTTAACTAAAATAAAAAAAATTATGAAACATTTTCTGTGACATAAATTATTCACAAACATAATTGATCACTGTGGGCCCGTTGGAAACAGTTCTGAACTTTTTTTTTTTTTTTTGCAAAATACGATTGTGGCATTCTTCTCCTTTTTTTCTGTGTACAATAGTTTTTTAATTAAAAGTATTAATACTTTTGACTGCAAGCATTTCTACTGTGTACCCGATTACACACACACACACACACACACAAACCTACAATTCCAATGCGATGTGAAATAAATTCGTTGGTATGTGTGCCACACAGAACACATCAGGCATATAAACATGCATCAGCCAGTCACATTTCAATTAAATGTATCAAAACAAGAAAAGAAAAGAAAAAAGAACCGTAAACAATTCCATTTAACTGTAGTAAACAGCATCAAATTAGAGAATTAAAAAATGGAGGATTTTTCAATACGAAAAACTACAAAACAACACCCAGCATGCTGCAATTGCAAATGCACACGGATGTGTGTGTGTGTGTGTTTGTGTGTGTGCAAGAGTAAGACAATAACATTTAAGCAACAAAAATAACGTTAACATTATAAAGCAACAACACGTAAAAACAATATTCATAATTTGTTAAAATGATGAACAGTAAAAAGCCACCTTCCGCCCATTCCCCTTCGCCTGTTCGACTCTTCTCTCCATTCCACCATTCCTCCGCTCCTTAAGTTTGCAAACAAACAGGATGTGAATTGTCAATGTGTGTTCATGTGGGTGAGTTTGTTTCATACAATACAATCAAGTCTACCGGGTTTGCATGTTGTTGTTGTTGTTGTTGTTGCTGTTGCTGTTGTTGCTGTTTTAATATTTTTATATGTTTATTTTTTTACTCAGTTATGATTGGCTTTGCTTAAATGCAGATTCGTGTACATGGATATTAAAAACAGACACCGCTCCGCCTATTCTATTTTAAATAGAATCAGGCTAAAAGAATATGCCAAAAACAAAACAAAGCAACAACAACAGCAAACAACAGCACATACAACAACGCAAACCAAGACGATCAGGATGCTGATGTTGTTATAAATGCAAAAGCAACAAACGACCAAACAAACGAAAATATATATGGAAACATGAAAATCTACTGCTCCTGCTGCTGTTTCTGTTAAAATAATAAATAAATATAATTTTAGCGCAAGCGCTACCACCACCCCTCATGTTGCACAAACTGAACACAACAGCACACAACACAACACAACACAACACAAGAGTAGCACAACTGAGTCCTGTAAATGGTCCTTGACAACAATACAAGGATGATGATACTTAAATATATATACAGATGCACATACATACACTCACACATGTACGTACGAGTGTTTGTGTATGTTTGTATGAACATGAGCACACAAATTTACCTCAGTGGACACAATTATAGTTGCTGTTAACGGATTATATCGTTATCTCTAATCAGCTGAAGAAGCTTAAGACCGCATAAAAACACTGAAAATAGTAAAAATTTTTTTTTTTTAATTTCAGTTGAAGTTTTGTGATTTGTCTTGGAAGAAATGGGATCCATATGATCCTAGATACCGAGTTCGACTTCGCACTCTGTCATGGTGTCGAATTCTTATGATCCGGCGGCCTGTCTAACTGCTGACGGTATAACACATCATCGAGAGCGTTCAAGACCTCCTTGTGTTCTCATCGGCAGCTGTTGCAAAATTTCATTTAAAATAACTACAACAAATTCTCTATCTTTTCATCTTTCCTCTCAACACTATTCCCTTCTTTGCAGCTCCAGCAAAATACGCTGTATTTTTGGGAGTCAACTCCTGACTGCTGGTCCTGAATTTTTTTTATATAAGTATTTAGGGAGCTTTTAAAGCCGTCAAAAAATATTAACGAACTCGGTCCAGTCGTTTTAAGTAGCCGCACAATTGACAAGCCGTTTGTATGTTTATATTTACTCGAGCATAAAAACACGATGGTTGGAAACTGTGGAATTATTTCCTTTTATTTTCAAAATCTCTTACTCCAGAGTTCCTTCATAAAAATAATAAAATTTACCAGTACCCTTTAAGAAACTGTCTCCAATAAATCATCTGCTGCTATATTTTTGTTCGCAGGTGTAAATGCCAGCAACCAAACAAACTTGTACGGAAAGAAAGTAGCAGCAACACTCAGTTTGAAAGACAAAACGTGCAAATGAGAAAATTACATCCCTTCATTCATTTATAAATATACACAACAACGACAACAACAACAACACAATAGAACAATTGTCGTCCCCATCGTCATTAACACACACACACAGCCATGCACACATGCACATGTTTGTGTTTGTGTACATGCACACAATGTAAGTGTACATGGAAATTTTACTGCATCAGGGGGTATATGAAATGCTGGTTATGGTTACCTTAGCCAGCCATTGTTTTATACCTGTGCACAGTGGGGCAAGTGACTCACTGAAAGAATAGTTATGTGGAAGTTTTTTTCAATTATAACGTTTTTCCTTAAAGAAACAGATCACAAATTAAAAAATACGACAGAAACATTTTGTTTTTACTTATTAAAGGCAACTCTTCCTCCAATCAATCATCTGATTTGACGCGTCCTTCTAAGATAATAAAATTTAGCGCTGCGTACTTCAACCAGCAAACTTGGGCCTGTTCATTAAGGCATCACTGCGATGCAAATGAAAATATAAGTGCCTTAAAATGTGTCGCGAAAGCAGATGTCTTTGTAACGTTTAAATACGGACTTCATGAATGGCTACTGTAATAATATATCATCGGAAAACTTATGTTGGTATTCTAAAGTACCTTCTTTTCATATGATGCACAATAGTGATGTATTTACGAACAGGCAGGCCCCTTTTTATCGCATAATGTGACGCCACAGTGTTTTTACAAAGCGAGCAAAACTTTGTTGTGCCTGCCATTCCGCAGCAAAGTAATTTCACGTTTTGGAACGCAGCCTTCCTTTGATCTTAACACAATCCGTTTTACAATTAATTCAGTTATTAAAAAGGAGCGAATTAGGAAGAATATACTCCGACCAATTGTATATATTCCCCAGGGATTTATTTCCCAGGAAAATGCGTTTCTCGATAAAATTAATTTGCAAGTATTATTCAAATTAAAGGGTTTTTTATTAATAGTTTTCTTTCGAACTCATCTGCAGTGCAGTCTTGCCTACTTAATCAAGTCTTAAATACTTGATTTTAAGAATAATTAAGTCCTACTGGACTTTATTTCAGTCCAAGAAAAATATATCAAGAAATTGTTGAAAATCTTTCAGCATAGTCTTATAAATAAACAGGCCGCATATATTTTGTGGTACACCATTAATTATGTTATCGTCCGCCGACATTAATAAAACTTATATCATTTGAAAGGCAATTTTCTGTAGATGTGCAGACTGTAAAAGACTGTTTAAATTCTAAGTCTAAAAAGAAGAAAAACCGCTTTGAATATGTTTGAAAAATAACTAATCTTTCTATTTCTTTTTTTTTGTATCGGGTGTCTTTTATATAGTGATACAACTTTGAGTTGGCATCACTGCTTCATTTGACCACCCATTTAACAGCTGATAGTTGCTTTTTGTTTATTTTGCCTTGACATTTTATTATGGATCGACTTACACCAGAGCAACGCGTGCAAATGGTGGAAATTTTTAATCAAAATAATGGTTCTGTTCGTCAAACTCATCCATTCAAAATTTTATTTGCCGATGAAGCCCGTTTCTGGTTGAGGGGGTACTTAAACAAGCAGAGTTGTCGTATTAGTAGTGAAGAGATTACACAAGACTTTATCGAAACGTGTTAACATCTACAAAAAATTACTGTTCGGTGCGCCTTATGGGCTGGCGGAGTCATTGGCCCATGTGTCAGTGGTGGACGGCATAGGAACATGATTCGAAGTTTATTCGTTCCTCAGTTAGCTGGCATTAATCTTGATGATATGTGGGGTCAACAGGGCCACAGAGCGGGCGCTACAATTGATTTACTCACGGAAACTTTTGAGGAAATAATTATTTCACGAAATGACCCAATTAATTGGCCCCCAAGATCGTGTGATTTAACCCCATTGGATTATTTTCTATGGGGTCATGTAAAGTCACGTGTGTACGTCGATAAACCACAAACAGTTGAACACCTGGAAACCAACATTCGAAGAGTTATCGGCGGGATACGGCCGCGAATCCTGCGAAAAGTTTGTGAAAATCGGTGTTCCAGATTGCGCCTTGTACGCGCCAGCCGTGGCGGCCACATGGCCGAAATCACATTTAAACATTAATGTCATAAAATTTTAGATCTAATAAAGACCGTTTGGTTGATATCAAAAATATATTTCTGTGCTTTATTATGATTTGAACTTGCATCACTCTATAAAAAACACCCGACACTTGCAAACGGACTTGCACACACAAATAAAAACTTTCTCTTGTCGCTGTATAAAATTTTTATTGAATTATAGAAAAAAACAGGCGCTTGTTATTGATCTCTAGAAATATGTTGTGCAACAGATACAACGAAACATGAGAACTAATTAAAAATAATTTTTACAACACCTCAATTATTCTTGTACTCTTTTTAGCAACTTCAGTTGTGCAACTTGCAAGCCACTTCATTCGGCCCACGGTTGTTGCTGGAAAATTGTTACATTTTGCATTTCCGTTATTGTCTCTCCGTATGCTTTCGAAGTGGGTGTCTCATTGGTGGCTTCATAATTCGAATTGTTGTTCCAAATGCTATTGTTTTAGTTGTAATAGATTTAAATAAATATTTAGTTGAATTCTGAAAGAATTTGTCGTTCTGAAATCTCCGAAATTTCTATATTTTTATTGATTTGTTGCATTAAAAAGGAAATATAATTAAATATTACGAGTGACTTTTCAGTAACAACAATTTACTTTTTCACTTGTTTATTTAATTCAGGCTAAAGTTTAATAAATTATTTTTCTTAATCTATTTACAATTAAATGTTTAATTGAAAGTGCAATTTGCCATATACGTGGATACGAGTTTCAGTTTGACTAGAATATTTGGGACTGCAAAATATAAAAAAAAAACATTTTTTATTTTAAGTAAAAATATTTTAATTCATTGAAATTGTGTGTCCGTTTTCCCCCCTCTTTAAGATAAACCACCGAGTGCATAAACAAAATCATATCTGGAAGAGACTTTTGATACAAAATTTTTTTATGAAAATTTATTTAATTAAAATGTTACAAGTCAGATATATATTTTTTATAAATTGGACAGATAATATTTTTTATTTCAGAAACTTTAATAAAATAATCAGACTGACTACGGTCTTAGTTTTTCACTTTCGAATTCGACAATTAAAAAAAAGTTCAGTTTTTTGTCAGTAAATCAAATACCCTGAATCCCAGAATCTCTCTAGTGAATATCAGTTATCTTTAACAGGATCAAAAAATCAAAATACCTACGATCAGTACTAAAACCTCATCTTCCGAAATTTGTTTCTTTGGCCTGTTACCCAGCAAAAGGACCTCGCACATTGTAAAAGAAAGTATCCAGTCTTGCGGAACTGCTTCGACGAAGCGCATTCCTGAATGCTGTTCTGTTTTGGTCCAACAAACGCGTGAGAGTAAACAAAGAGAAAAGCATGTTCCAATTATCAGCCTGGTTGTCTCAATTGAAAGGATGTTCACCCATCGTATCTATTTATATTGAAAATACATCCAATTTGGGCACGTCTCAGATCATGCTCGTTAGTATTGGCTGTTACACATGGGTAATTCCATATCAAATCGGCAAAAAGCTAGACACGACCTCTTCCAGTTTGTTTGAATTTCGGTCAGAGGCGTTCTTTCGTTCTAAATAAACTGTAAAACAAAATTGTGTTTCATATTCAAAATTTCTTTATTTCACTGCGTTCGCCGAATATTTTCAATATCTCAAAAACTGTCTCACAAACAAAAATTATTCTTGTCATTTTAGAAGAACTTTGAAAAAATATAAAAAAAATTAATTAATCAACGGCGTTTTCTTTTCTAGAAAATATGAAAAAATTTTTCATTTATTTTCTAAAAAGTGGCGGTTCGGAAAAGTTTTAAAAGAGAAATTATTTTTCGTGAGGGATGTTGGATTCATTTCTAATCAATTCCTTATTCTGAAATGGCAAAATGTTGCCATTTTCTATTAAAAAGTGTGAAAAATGTTGCATTATTTTCTAGAAAAGAAATCGACATAAATAATGTTAAATGTTTTCTTCAAAAAAGCTCCAACTGCTGTTTAAAGATCCTGAAATTTTGAAGAAAATTTTTTCTTTTTAATATAAAATTTTTTTTATTTCAAAACCACTTCAGCCGCCTTAACGCATTCAGCCTGATTACGGTTGGCGCTCACGGCTTTTAAATTCTAAAATTTGTAATAGATTCAACATTGTCGAATTTCATTGTCGAATTCGAAGGCGAAAAACTCCAACCGTAGTCAGCCTGATTATTTGATTAAAGATTCTGAAATGAAAAATATTATCTGTCTAATTTATAAAAACAAATATTACCAACTTGTGACACTTTAATTAAATACATTTTTATAGAAAATTATATATCAAAAGTCTCCTCCAGATATGATTTTGTTTATGCACTCGTTGGTCTATCTTAAAGAGGGGGGAAAACGGACATAAAATTTCAATTAATTAAAATCCTTTCACATAAAATAAAAATTTTATTTTTTTATATTTTGCAGTTCCAAATATTCTAGTCAAAATGAAAATCGTATCACGCTTGTGTCTGAGATTTTTTTGAGGGATATTGAAATAATAAACCCGTAAGTTTTGAACATGACACAACTCCTAAAAAAATATATTTGAAATATTTTAAATATATTTCTGTTGGTACAATTACGATATGGAACGATAGAGAACCTCTGACCGAATTTCATCCAAATCGAAAGGGGTCGTGCCAAACTTTTTGTCGACTTGACATGGAATTACCGATATGGCCATTTCAATTATAGGGTGTTTTTGATAGAGTGATACAAGTTTAAATCATAATAAAACATAGAAATATGAAATATATATTTGATATCAATCAAACGGTCTTTATTAGATAGAAAATTTTATGACATCAATGTTTAAATATGATTTCGGCCTGCCGCGGCTGACGCGTTCAAGGGGCAATCTGGAACACCGATTTTCACCAACTTTTCGCAGCATTTGCGGCCGTATCTCGCCGATAACTCTTCGAATGTTGGTTTCCAGGTGTTCAATTGTTTGTGGTTTATCGTGAAATAATTTTTTCCACAAAAGTTTCCTTGAGTAAATCAATTGTAGCGCCCACTGTGTGGGCCTGTTGACCCGACATATCAGCAAGATTAATGCCAGCTAATTGAGGAACGAAAAAACTTCGAATCATGTTCCTATACCGTCCACCATTGACAGTAACATTCTGACCATCATCGTTTTTGAAGACACATGGGCCAATGATTCCGCCAGCCCATAAAGCGCACCAAACAGTAATTTTCTGTGGATTCCTCTCACTCCAAATGCGACAATTCTGTTTATTTACGCACCGATTCAACCAAAAATGGGCTTCATCGGAAAATAAAATTTTGAGTGGAAATTCAAAATCAATATCAATTTGTCGTTTGGCTTTAATTCCTGTACAATTTGAACCTTGAAAGCTTTTAAGGCTTAAAGTGGAAGGGTACAACCCCAGTAGCTGAGAACGGCGACGAGTTGATTGATAAGGATCATCTTCAATGCTTTCCTGTACAGCGGTTATAGATTCTACAGTGCGCACTGTTCGGCGACTCACGCGATGCACATTATAAGTAAGAGTTAATGTGGTCCGAAAGCGATATATTGTTCTTCGAATTAGCAGCCATGAAGGACTATTATGTACGCCATAAAAGGGACAAAGTGCACGATAAGTTTGACGAACAGAACTGTGATTTTGATTAAAAATGTCCACAATTTGCACGCGTTGCTCTGGTGTAAGTCGATCCATAATAAAATGTCAAGGCAAACTAAACAAAAAGCAATTATCAGCTGTTAAAGGGGTGGTCAAATGAAGCAGTGATGCCAACTCAAAGTTGTGTCACCCTATAAAAAACACCCCATATATGAAACGTGGCCGACTTAAATATTTAAAATGAAAATGGAATTTATATTTTAAGATTAAACGTTTCTTAAATATAAATTAACAAGGAAGTAGTTCAACAACGATTGCAGATAATGTTCGAAGTATCCGGCGGACTTATTTGATTTGTTATAAACAAAAAACTTTTATATTTTTTCAAATTCTCAACGTCTAAAGCTCTTGTCAAATTAATAACTGAAATTATTTGTATTAAAATGGGATTGATCGTTTCGATCGCTTTACTTTCGATCTCTCTCTTTTTAATAAAAATATTTTAAGGAAATCATTTCAATTAACCCAGTCTGTTGTGGCGATTTTCCTTTACAAATTTATTAATTAAATTTAACAAACATTTCATAAATCCTCTTGGTATTTGAACAACTATTTTTTCGTTTGCCAATTCGGGCATAAAATCTTAGTAAAACGCTTATTCTTTCAAAAATCCTGCTTCCTTTTGAATTCCTTCAGCTCCCGTACATTTTTCACAATTCCACATTTTTTGCAAGTCAACCGTCTGCATTTGAAAAATAAACTGCTCTTCTACTGCATCAAATTCTGTTACAATTGTTGTCAATTTATCAGTGCACTTAATCGTGTTTGTTGTTGGCTGCGTTACTTATCCTCAAAAAGAAAATAAGAGCATTGGGAATGAATTCGCATATTTTTATTGAAAATATTGCCGAAAGCCTGAAGTGGCGCAACTCAACAAGGAATTGAGAAAGTGGAAGTTGCCACGAATGAAGTGATGATATGGCGGAAGGCCTGGCGTTAATGCTGGCAGATGAATTTAAGCGGAGCGAGGACTTGGCTGCTAGAGAGAAATACTACTGATGAAGTTATAATTTTAGGTGCTGTTGCGAAAACATAATTTGGAAAGATATTTCTTGCTGATATTTTGACCTTTTCTTTGTTGTTTAAACTTGAGCTTGAGCTCACTTTTTTTTATAAAAACTTTTATAAAAATGAAAGATTTTTTCCTAAGCAGAGAGACGGTCGGTCATCATTTCTGATTAAATATAATCTAGCTGGAACACCCATTACGAAAATCCGAACCTGAGATAAGATCGTTGATTCTATATGAACAGATATATTTTTTTCCCATAAAATAATTTTTATATATTTTTCATTTACGGCATCTTGCAATCGAATTTACCGATTTTACCCTCAAGAGCTGATTTCTTTTGGAGACGCTCTCAAAAGTTACAAAAACTCTTTTTGAAAAAAGAAAACACTTTTGCAAAATATTTTTCTCAATTTCTTTTTGGATTTCTCAAAGTCTGCCGACTTGAATTGGTTCCAATTCACAGGAAATTTAAGTTCAGTAGAATTTTTAGAACGTCATCAGTTTGTTTCGATTCGGTTAAGCCGTTCGAGAGTTATAAGTGGGTTGTATACTTAAATACAGACACATAACCTCCACACACACACACACACGAAGTTACACACTCAAATACATAAAGACACAGGAACGGGCTCTTAGAAGTAGATAGGGAAGCTGCGAAGGACCTCAAAGCATCAAGATGTTATAAGAACTCAATATATTTCAAAATGGGGCAAAATCAATAACTTCTCGAATTCAAATTATTCATAAGATTTTCACCAATAAGTAGGACGATCACTTTCTAATCTAGCCCAGAATAAGTTTATACGAATGGGTACTGATCATGGGTATAAAGGGACTTCTTTTCCTTGGAATTTTGACCCGCTTCACTGCTTTGGAAATAGGCTATAAACGGCCTAATAAAATTACTATGGCCTCAAGATAATTTTGCGGATAGTTTTTCGAATAGTTTTAAATCTTCAAATATTTATAAGTGAAAAGCCGAATTCATAAAAAATATTTTATGTTTATAAACTGTTTATTTGCCAAATGTTGTATGGAAACTTCGGAAGATTATAAATACAAAATATTCTCTATGAATTAAAACTTCTGATTTTCTTAAATTAAATTTCTTTAATTGATGCCATCCATCCCTCAAAACCGTTTCAATAAAAAGCTCAAAATATCTCTCCAGAATTTTTGAGATGCTTATTTCAGGTCGCCTTCCTACAAATTTTCGTTGGGCTGAACATTTAATGTGATCTGTTGCAAATTGCATTTTCAAATGAGAGCACAACAACAATTGATGCATTTTTCCCTTCGAATTCAGCGGGGGTTTGTTTTCATTTTTTTATTTATTTTTTTTTCTTATTATTTTTGCTCTGATTCAGTTTTCCGCCACGAAACGTTTTATGACTGCAAAAATGTGTTGTTGTTCCAAACTTAATTAATTAGTTTTGAAGATAAAAAGATACTGTAACACACATACACACACATGCCTGCATTTATTTATGCACTTGGGGAATATATAAAAAATATGTTTTGCTTGTGGAGTACAAGCAGACGTAAATATTTTTCATCAAAGATATTCGAGAGAATGAGGCCTGAGTTAAGATTTGCAGTGTTTATAAACATAATCTCTTTGGGTTTCTAGTTCGTCCTTAATTCAATCGGCATTTGAGAATATCTGCATTTTAATCGAGTGTAAAAAGAAAATGTGCCATTTCCAAGCCGGCATATATTACTATATTGAGATTTTAATGTCGCTGAGCGGATCGGAAGTGATTCGATATGAGAACGCTGTTGTCGATATGACAACAATGCAGCAGTTTCCTTTAAGTTGTTAAATAATTGCAACACATCAAATTATTATCCACTCGCATTTGCACACCCGAATCCCATCCGCCATTCACATAAATAAATTTGTGTGGATTTCAAAGTGGCTGATTTTTGATTGGCACGACACATGAAGCTCATGTCGAAATAAATGCCTGCATTACGGATGTACAACACGCTGCCGCAACAACGGCATCATCAACAACACAAACAAAAGCAGCAGTTGATGAATTAATTTCGAGTTACTTGTTGAAAAAGAAACAAAATAGATATGAAATAAAAAACACAACAGCAAGAAATCTGAGTGATTTTTGTAGATATTTTTTATTTGAACAAAATCTATGGCGACATGTCTGCCAAATGCTGGGAGGCAGCAGCCGTCAGGACTAAAGCAACAAACATCAACAACTCTGCTTGCCAATGAAGAGCTGTTTGTTGTATTTTTGTTTGTATATAAACATTTTTTGTACTCCACAATAACAACAAAAAGAATTTTAAATAAAAATAAATAAATATCAAAGCGCCACAGAAGACAATAAAATTCATTTCTGGTGTTAAATCACAGCTTAATTAGAATTTTTAATTATTTACTACACAACAAACCATAACGTGGTAACAAAAGCGTAAAATTTCCACGGGTATTAATATTAATAAAAAACAACAACATCATCAGCAACAACAACAAGCACGTCAACAACAATATGCAGAAACAACAATAAGATAAACTCACACAGAGCGCTGAAAAACGACAAAAAATGTTCCCTGGAATGAAAAAAAGAAAAAAGAATTAGTCCTCCACTGGGTGTGGGAGTTGAAGGGAAACAAAGAGCGAGAGAGAGAGAGAGAGATGCTGAAAAATAGAGCCAGAAATAGGCAAATTAAAATGAAATCCGTAATGAAATGATGTACGAGTACAATAAGGACAATCCCAGCAACAACAACAACAATATTAATAATAATAATAATAATAACAACAATAATAAAAACAATAACATTCTTTGTTGTTGTTTGATTATGCTTTTAGTTAATGTTTTTGGTTTCTCTAAATCACAGCGAAATTGGAAATTCTGTTTGAGATAAAATTTTTCCAAGATTCTAAAAAAGTCTCTCTTTTGATGCAAAAATACCAGGTAATTATTTAATATTTTATTTGAGTCAGAAACAGCACCATCTTTGCCGCAACAGAGGCTTCCAGTCCAGGGTTTAAATATTAATTTAATTACTAAAACGTAAATTATTTCAAACTTTTCTCGGTCCATTTATTAACTTCATTCTAGAGTTGCAAGAAATTGTTCCTGCAAAAACTTGCCCCATCTTGCACACACTCAACTTTTGTTGCTCAAGTAAAAGCAAATCCATACTGTAACTGACTACCGGAATGAAATAGAAACAGACGTACAACTGTCTCGTTCTTTCTCTCAGAAACAACAAAAGTTGAGGTGTGTGAGCCGGGACTTAAAATAATTAATTGCTAAAAGTCGATTTTTGTTTAAATAATTGAAAAGGAGCGCTGTAAGCCTTCCAAGCGCCACTGTTATTCTTATAGTCAGATGCTGCGCTGCACACATCAAAGCTTTTTTAAATAAAATTGGGGCTGCTTCAAGGGATTGTGCCTAAGATTAACGTCGGCACCTACCAATATGGCCTATCCGACGGTGGTCTCAACACCGGGTGAAATTAATGTTCACCACCACCGCTGTCGCCCTCAGGGGTCACCTGAGTGTCCCTTGAGGACACAGGTTGCAATCTTAATCATTTAGTATCGCCTTATATACCAACTTCATACACCTTGCTAAGGTGTGCAGGCCCATCTTAAGCCCTTGTTACTTCCGAGGAAAGCATGCCATCAGCACGAAGAGGAATCAAAGATCAAAGTCATAAGACTTATTCCTCCTGACACTCCCAGCACCAACAACACACCACCACTTCTGCAACGTCTGCCGATTCGCAGCAGTCTATAGAGGCCCCCATCAGCTGGGTCGAAGTCCCAGCATAGTATTAATATGCCCTTCTCTGACAATTCTCTCAGCGACTCTTGGTATTGAACCACAACCACCACGTGGACTCAAAGAAGAGACCTCAACCAACATCTGGCCACAGAATCAACCAAAGTCTCATCTGTGGGGCTCAAGCAGTTGCCGTGGTGCCAGCGTAAGGAAACTGGTTACGCCTCGCAGGTCAAACCGATGTCGGTTTGCCACCTACTATTGATTTTTGATTCTTTGTAAAGGCGGGACCCAGGTGTCCTTCCACCTGTATTTCTTATCTTTTCCCCAGAATGCGTTACGACTGGCCAAGTTGCCTATTGTGCTCCTCGGGGGGGCTTCAAATGATTGTGTCATTTTCTTTTACCAAAAGTCGAGTCGAAGTTGAAGATCACGGGCTCGACTTCGCTCTCGGCCATGCATGTGTCACAGCAGCCATTTTTTCTTCGCTACGTGCAGTTCTGTGTCTTGCTGATGGTTTTGAATCGAGCGGAGCAAAATTAGTGCGAAAACGATCAGTAACTGCTCGAATTGCTTGCCGACTACGTTGAGTGTGATATGGACGAAGTGATCTATTAGCATCGTGAATAGTTTCTTTTTTTTTTGGGATCGCTTGTCTGCGCTAAACCATTCATTAGAACTTTCCAGAACTCACTGAACAGAAACGTCAATCCAGTTTGACATTCTCAGCTGTCACCGATATCGGTGATCTCTCTTATTTATGGTCTTAAGAATTTCGACATTTCCCACACCTTTTTCTCGATCCTTAACTCCCAAGGAGCCGCTTAAAGATGTCAAAGTGATATTTATTAGATTCTACGCAGATTTCCTCTTTTTTATCGTTCTATATTTCATTCAACTCGACCTGTTTCATTTCCCTGTTTCGATTCACTTGCTGACTACTTCGACTCTACGTAAAGGATGTTTTTTATAGAGGATTAAAGCTTTGGAATAGAATAAAGCATAAATGAATTTTTGAAATTGAACTGAAATGTATTTAATTCGAGATATCCTTTTCGCCAACGGAGAAATAAAATGTTCCCCTCTCTGTCTTTCTACCAGCTGAAAGAAAACTTTGCAAACGAAACATTCCCAGTGTGAAAGCGCTCAGAAATAATCTTCTAGCGGTAAAATTTCAATATGACTTCTGGCTCGGACAGAGTCTAAGCTTGAGACCCAATTTTAAATGACTGTTTCTGACACATGCGGCCATATATCGGCCAGATGTGCCCACCGAATGTTGTCCTCCACGTGGTCAATCGTTACGGGGATATCGGCGTGGATAGATAACAGTCTAGCGGCGTTGAGTCGCACGATCTTGGAGGCCGCTTCATGGGTCAGAATCCAGAAATTGCAGTTACAAAAAGTTTCCTTTATTTATTATTTTTATTGTAAAACATGTGCGAACATGTTGTGCAGCGTTTGTTTTTAAGCTCCGGTTTCTTAATGCACTCATTAAAACTTGAAAGAATGACGCGCAAATATCCGACTGTCGCACTTCGTTTAGTTGAAATTTTATTTGCCTGTTTCATATAATTAATTTTAGTAATTTCAAACGGAACTTTCAACTCTTTTATAATGCATCTGCCTGCCTGCCTGCCACTGCTGCTGCTGCTACTGCTGCTGCTGAGTGCTGGGGTTAATAATTTTAATTAACTCTTTATATTTTTAATGGAATCATATTTTGTGTAGCCTCAATTTGCAATAATAAGGTCGTCATCATTTGATATTAACGTGCCAACAACTTCATTAGGATAATTAATTTCGTTTTTTTTCTATGAAAAAGTTCTCTCTTTATTTTCTAAATCTTGTTTCGTCTGTACAACGCGTTTGTAAACAGGGTTGTGGTAAAGAAAAAACGCAGGCACTTCAAATGGGCTTCTTTAGGGAATTCCATTTAATGAAAATTAAAGCATTAAAATTAACTCCAACTGGAGTTTCTTTTGTGAGAATTTGCTGATGAGGTTCGTTATATAATCCAGCGTAAATGACAACAGAAAGTTTAAGGCAGCCTTGGTACCTGAAATGGTCCACTTGGCAAACGAAGTCGAAACTAAATTTAATAAATCTGTTTTATATCTGCATTCCTGTACATTTTTATCAGTTTGGAGCAGTTTCCTTGTACTTTTCCCGCAATCATCAAAAATATAAAGGCCTCATTCACAAGAAATATAATATGCTTATAAGCTGTTTATAAGATGGATTCGGTATAAAAAAAATTTGGATTTATAAGCAGCCTAGAAACACAAAATATATCTTATGAATAGGGAATTGTTCATTGTCTCAGATGGGATATATAAAGTAGGCAACATCCAATATTTTTTATTAAAAAAAGAAATGCCTTCCTTCACATATTCTACTTGTTGCTACCTGGACTGATGTTGTTACAATCAGTTGCTTAATGGTAAATAAAACAAAAAGTTTTCCGAGAATTTTTTGCTATAATAGAAGCATCTATCTGATGGTCCATATTTTCAATATCTTTGTGGCATATTTGAGGTTCAATATCTTAAAAATAAATTCTGTTCAAAAAAAGCCATTCGAATTAATTAAAACTTCATGAAGCACTCAAGGAGTTGTAGTTGAGATTGAATTTATAGTGTGTATTTTATATAGTCGTATACAAGAGGACTGGAGCTACGAGGCCTCAAAGTGGGTCAGCTGGAAGAGCAGATAAATTTGAGCTTATCTGAGAAAAGTATCTCATTTGTTTCTCTTTCTCTCTCTCTCGCTATTACATCGACTACATGATTTTTCAACCGAGTGAGAGTTTTAAGCCGAGAATATTGAAAAATACAAATCTGGAAACATTTTTCTGTTTCAGGGAAGTATGCCAAACTTTCATATTTGAAAACGAATGACTCCCGAACTGAAAACGGGAACTCACGCACACTCTTTTGACTCTTGAAAATATCTCTTTTATCAGACTAAAAATATCAACTTGGCACAGGTTTGACAAGGTGAAATTTTTCTGTTGGAATTTTTAGCTCCTGTTCTACGAAATTTTCTTACAATCGGGTTAAGCGTTTACAAACTGCGGAGCTCTTCCCAACATTTAATACGCGTTTTATAGCTTCACCGGTATGTTTATATGTTTGCATTTAAATCTCCTTTTATTTTGTGCTTCCATGCGTATACTTAATATTATTAATAGCAATACTCATACGTCAGATTGTATTTGTATGTACAGGGTTGTTGGTGTGGTTCATGTTCTTGTCTTCTCATAATGTGCAAGTATTTTTACACGCTTTCGAAGCACATTAAAATAAAATACAAAAATAGAGTTTAAAAAGCTAAAAAACAGTGCCTCGTTTCTGTAACTGAAGTGAGAAGTTCTCACTTCAGTAAATAATTATGGTTGTCATGCTTTTTATTGCAGGGTTATCCATGGAATAATATATTTATTATTATAAAAAACCAACAAAATTTTAAATTCATCAAGAAATATATTCTGACTCATTTTGTGTTTTACAGAGTGACGACAACTTTTTCGATGCGAAAAGTTCTCGCTTCAGTTACAGAAACGAGGCACAGGCTTTTAAAGAATGTTGATCTAAAACTTTAAAAATAAGTTTTTTAAAAAACATTAAAGCGATAAGAAACCGAAATTCAAGTATTATTGTGAAAAAAGCATGGGCGCTTTGTGTCCTATTTCGCGTATATCAAGCGCCCGATGTTTTTTTCACAAAAATAATTGTATTTTAGTTCGTAATTGTTTTTTTTAACTTATTTTAAGATACAATTAATTTTTGTATTTTATGCGACCTTGTTTTTTAGCTTAAATTCTTATTATAATTCTTCAGCCTGAAGCATAATTACCAAACAAATTTATTTTAAGATATACTTTTAACTTTTTAGCTCGATGTTCTTAAAAATTAGTTTTCTTAAACTACATTTATTTCTAGAATGCCCCACTGTGCAAAGATAATTTTTAATCTAGAGTAGTTTTCTGGTTCCCTCACCTCTTGTTTAATCTAAATCGATCGTACTGGAGATCATTTAATTTTTCAAATAAAATCATTATGATATTGCGAAACTATGACGTCCTTTCTCTCCTTCAGTTAATATCCTTCGCTCACTGCCCTGAACTTATCGCTCCATAATGAGATTTTTGCTTTCTGATGGCTGGAGGACTGCAACCATAAAAAAACTTATGCTTTAATATTTTACCACTTTTACCACCTAAAAGTAGGCTATAGAAAAACATTTTTAATAAAAATAATTACATCTTCCGCAACACAATCGAAATTCCATTAAAAGCAGCGAACGAACGCACACAAAAATAAACTGCAGCGAAAATCTTGTTGATTAATAACCGTCATGACTGACGTCACTTGGTTAGACAGCAGCGATATTTTCTTTTCTTTCGCTTAATTTTTTATTATGGATTTCGTTTTTAACTCGCAAATGAAATGATAAAACTAAATTTATGCAGAAGTAGAACAGAAAGCAACACAATTCATGCCGAAACCAAACAAACGGATCGGGGGAGGGAAGAGCCAACCCACGAACGAATGAGGCAGCCAGTAAACAAACAACATTTTCTATCCTTAAGCCTTAAAAAGTGCTCCTCACACACACACACGCGCACACCTACACAAACATGCATTTGCTTCAGTGGAAAAAACAAAACGAGAGGAAAAAAATCAACTAAGAAAAACAGATAATGAATTGAAAAAAGTAATTAAAAATATATGTTTCTGTGGAAATACAATGGAAACGTATACGTGTTAATGCTGCAAGTGTGCGTTTGTGTGTGTGTGAGTGTTTTACAATTGCATATAACAATATAATGGAAAATGTATTACACCCAAGTTGCAACTACAACAACAGCGGCAGTTAGTTGCAGCAGCAGGAAAAAAAGCAAGACAACAAATTATGATGTTTATCATTCTGTCATCAACATCGCAGTTGTCAACAAAACGACGATGACAAGGATGTTGTTGCAATTTTAATACGCTTTCGCCAAACGTAGAGGTGCTTTGGGAATATAAATTTTGCATTGCGTTTGTCATTTATGCGATCTACGTTGGCGATCGCACAAGGAACTCGTCTACCAAAGATACATGTACGTGTTCATTACGAGCTCTTCTTCTTGCTGGGAAGTAGAATTAGCGATGATCCCTGGTCGGTGTTATTTGTGGGCGGAAACGGAAGGATAACTTAGAGATCTATTTCTGGGACTACTGGATAAGAATTTGTCCAAACTGGATGGGCATTGAATAGCGGACTGAAACAGAATATAGACAATAACTCAGTGCTTAAAAATTATATATCGTCACATGAACTGTCACAAATTTCACATATTAAAACAATTTCTATTTTATTTCACGTTGGTGGTGACGCAGAGAATTGGAGTTCAATATAAATTTTTATATATAAGACATGATTATTGACTTCTTTCAAATACAGGGATTGATGGAGAGCATTTTAAATGTATTTATGAAAAACTATAAATCTCAGATGAAGGCTATTTCCTGCTTGGCCGATTCTCATTCCTTTCAAGACATTTTCCATAACCTCTCATAAAATCTCAGGAGTTATGCTGCTGATTTCATCTATATTTTATTAATTTTTAAATGCCGGATGACTTTAAGTTTCTGCAAAGGGAATAGTCTGTTAATTAATTCGTTCACGAAAGATTTCGCTTAAAAGAGCCTGCGCCGTGTGAACTGTGCCGGTTTGGTCTCTTAACGATCCCATATAAATATAGGGTGTTTTTTATAGAGTGATACAACTTTGAGTTGGCATCACTGCTTCATTTGACCACCCTTTTAACAGCTGATAGTTGCTTTTTGTTTAGTTTGCCTTGACATTTTATTATGGGTCGACTTACACCAGAGCAACGCGTGCAAATTTTGGAAATTTTTAATCAAAATAACAATTCTGTTCGTCAAACTTATCGTGCACTTCGTCCATTCAAAATTTTATTTTCCGATGAAGCCCATTTTTGGTTGAATGGTTACGTTAAAAAACAGAATTGTGGCATTTGGAGTGAGAAGAATCCACAAGCTTTTGTCGAAACACCGCCACATCCACAGAAAATTACTGTTTGGTGAGCTTTATGGGCTGGCGGAGTCATTGGCCCGTAAGTCTTCAAAAACAATGATGGTCAGAATGCTACTGAATGCTGTGGCGTTTTCTTTTCTAGAAAACATGTAACATTTTTTGACTTATTTTCTAAAAAGTGGCGGTTTGAAAAAGTTTTAAGACAGAAACCATTTTCCGTGAGAGATGTTGGATTCGTTTCTAATAAATTCCTTATTTTGATATGCCAAAATGTTGCCATTTCCTGTTACAAAGTGTGAAAAATGTCGCACTATTTTCTAGAAAAGAAATCGTCGTTACTGTTTGTGAAAATCGGTGTTCCAGATTGCGCCTTGTACGCGCCAGCTGTGGCGGCCACATGGCCGACATCATATTTAAACATTAATGTCATAAAATTTTCTATCCAATAAAGACCGTTTCATTGATATCAAAAATATATTATTATGTTTTATTATGATTTAAACTTGAATCACTCTATAAAAAACACCCGCTAGAAATGGACCTGATCACTCATAAATAGGTTAGGAATCGAGTCATAATTGTTTTCTGCTTTTTGCTGGAAGTAATTAAATAATTAAAAAAGTTGCTGCAGGCCAAGTGGTGGCGAACGTCGTGGTGCTCAACGCTGTGGGAATTAAAAGCTTGAAATTACGTTTCTTTTGCCACTTTTGCAGTGAGTCTGCGATATGTATGATACAATTTTCTTGACTTGGCGAGAGGTGAATGATACCTTCGTCATTGCCGACTTTAATATTTTTAGTTGGGTTTTCTGTTGACGACTACGATTCGCAAGGTACGGAGTGAGTGAGTGAGTGACTGACGTTGATGCTGCCGGTGCAGCGGTGTGGTTGTCATTGTTGCCTCTTAATGCATGTAAATAATTTATGTTTGAATGTGTGCGAATTTATGTTGGAGTACAATAACAATAATGAGCGACAACAGCAACAACATCAACAACAACAACAACTTCAAGTAATGAAAATTAAAATGCATTTACACACATAAACAAAACCTGCGAAACGTATAAAAACAACAACAACAGCAATTATTTATTTGTGCACTTGTGTGACAACTAACTGTAGAGTGCTAATTCCAACACCCATTTACACACACATACACACACACACACACACATTCATCCATGTTCGTCTACGGGTAATTGCATGTACATGCTTGTGTCTGTGTGCATGTGCGAGTGTGGGGATGTGTGCAATTTCGCCTGCTCCTTATAACGTGTCCTTATTTGAAATTTTCGCTTCTTGTATTTCTCTACTGAAGCTAATACGAACACTTTTTTCGCCTGATGGTTTGCTTCCCTGCCATGAAGCCGAATGTGCAGGAAAATTGTTGCTGAAGGATAACTTTGATTTGTATGAAATTTCGCTGTGGGCTTTAAAATGGTGGGGTTAAAAGGATTAAAGATCCTAAATGAACAAAGTAACCCAAATATGTTTGTAATACATTCCCACAGGATGGTAACTTTAGCGATTGTCTTCGAAATGCAGTTGCAGTTCAGGAATGTGTCTGGTTCACAGCAGAATCTTGAGAATAAAATGACGCCAGCGGCTGTTGAAATGCAGAAATTAAAATGTGATTATCATGAAGACAAAAAGGCTGAAGACCACAGAGTAAAAGGACAGTAAAAATAAGTTATTTTTATTATTACAAGGATTCATCTGGAATGAAGAAAAGAAAAAAACTGCAGTTTCCTTCAGACTGATAAAAATGCCAGCGTGACTATTTTCGTATTATTGCCGCTAAACTTTAGCTTTTATTGTTTCCCACTTCTTCAAAAGTTCCTTGACCTATTGGCTTTTGTTCTGTTGCAGTTCGTCTTGGAGCCAAGTTATTTCAGGACATGTTCTTCAAATGTGGGAAGAGCTGATATCATAAAGCCGGACGGACTATAGACGAGAAAAGTCTTTGACAGGCTTGGCCATGATCACATTCTTTTATACTGAAGTTCATGTTTATTTGAAACAAGTACAGAAATAAAATTAAAAGTTTTGCCATTAAGCGAAGGAATAACTCCCACAGGGTTGTACTTCAGGATCTGTGCTTTTGTCAGGGCTCATCAATCATCTTCAAAACAAACCTGAAAAGTGCAGGACTATGCCTGTATACAGATGATATTCAGCTTTGGATGATCCGAAATTTATTTAACTTGAAGCTTAAATGCTGGGTTTCTTATATCCCGTACTTCTTTCTATTATTGGGAGAGCGAGATATAGAATAACAATTCCCAGGATCCCGGGAACTCCCCCGAATTGAAGAAAACAATTAAATCGTTTCCATTGAATTTTTTTTATTTATAAATGTTAATTTATTCGAAAAGTATTTTACATGAAAACAAACAAATGAGTTATAAAAAACTTAAAAATTAAAAGAAGTTTAAATTAAGTTCAATGCAAGTCTTATTGGAAAGCTGATTGTTTTTTAAGAGACAGAGACAAAAGGGAATATTAACCAGGACTCAGTGTCCTGAAATCCTGAAATTAACAACTTAACTTCATTATAATGCGTAGCTGAAAAAGAGTTCAAACAGGAAAAACTGATAAGCAGGAGCAAAATACTTGGCAGTCATGTTTATTTTGTGTGAGTGAAAATATTTTAGCGTGTGTGTGTGACACCTGCAGCTTTTGATGGAAAATCAAATCAATGGATGCTTTCATGAGTCGTAACAGTTGCGCAACCCTTGACTATTCGCCTTAGAAACGAAGAGTTAAAAGGTTTCGCTCAGCGCCAGAGTTCCTATAATTTTTCCCATCATGCAATTTTGTTGTTATCTCTAGTGATAAGGCCTGAACAGCTGATCGAATAGCGTTAATTCGTTTATGCTTTTCTAAAACGTAAACAGCTTCAATGCATTTGAGAGCTACAGCGCCGTCTTGTGAATGTCCTCAATTAAAGTATATGGCAGGATTGACGTCAAGTATTTTCATCATATGCGTCATTCTTCACTCGTAGTTTCGTTTTCTGTTGAGGGCTTGTATGGGTCCTTGGAGTCAGCGATAGCCGAAAATTAAATTAATTAAATTTTGCATGAAGGGTCCAAAGTGTCGCACATCCTAAGAAATTTGCTCACTTGCAGTAAAACAGGCTCGTTGAACATTTTGATCGTGTCCTGGCCCCTTTAAAGAAAGACATTTTTTATTTCTTTAATTTGAAATATTGTGTCAGTTAATTTATTAAATAAATGCTCTGGTTCTTGTGGGTTAAGTACGACTATATGCCTGCATTGAATTGGTTCTCGCACCAAATTATCAGTAGACTTCAACCCGGTTGCAAAATTATATTCTACTCAATATATTTCTTTATCAATTTGTTATATATCTCTATATATATTTTTTGTTTTATATAATTTTATTGATTTTGTTCTTTCTTATTTCATTTTAGATATCCCGTCTGCATAATTGAATGTCCTTAATGGGAAGTGGCGTCGCGAGTGTTGTAATAAAAATTTCGAAATATCTCTAAATCAAAGTGGCATAATTCGAAAGTCTGTTGAGTGTTTAATAGTGTTCATAGACAATTTAAATATAAAGGAAATATGCAAACATACATATGGGCGAATCCTGCGTGACGCACGCTACATCGGTACTTGCTATTGGATCAATGTGGGCACATTTTTCAGTCTTCCGAAAGAGATATTTTCAATTCATGGATCCCAGCTTGGCAGCAACACGGTCTTTTCAAAAAAATAGTTTAAATAAAACTGCTCTTCCATATAAAAGAAAATCATTCAACATTCTATCCTACGTTGAGCTGCAGTTATTGCAAAATATATTTTGTGCAGCCGTATCTTAAAGCGTACCTGCGTTGATGCTTTAAAGGCGAGACTTCATGGTGTCTAGTAGAATTTTAATGCACTTTCGAATAATATAAAAATAAGTTTCTTAACAGAAGTTCGTTGCGAACTAATGGAGCGCCAAGACGTTTAACGCCCAACTTTGAGGGACGAAGTATGATTTCGTAAATTTTAGCGAACTTTTCACAGAAAATCTACTACCGAAAGCAAAATGCACATTCTAAAATGACTTATTTGCAGGCGAAAAATGTTGTACTAAAAACTGCAAACGTTGTGTGACGCACGTTGTGTGACGCACGTTACTTCATTAGTCGTTCAGGCCATCGATTATAAAGCACTCTCCAAGGGTTCTATTCATAAAGTTCTTCCAGCTGATTATTTTAAATTAAATGGACTAGAGCATCTGCAACACCGCTGCATTAATTTCTGAAACAAACTTCAATATTTTCTCTACAAACCACTTTTTTGTAAAATTGCCTTCGTTATTTACATGGGAACATAGGAAAAGTGCCAAACATGAAATTTAATAAAAATACAAATTTCGCCTGATCTTAGCAGACTCAATCATGTCATGTAGAATCTCCATTAATAATTCCGCGAGTCTTGATCATCGAGTTACATAATTTATTTCGTTACAATTATGAAACTGTTTATCTTTTTTCCATAAACTGATTAATTCCAAAGCTTTTGCTGGGTGCACCGTTGCTGGGATTTGTCCATAAGTTTTGTATATCAGACAGACAGACAGACATCATTTCGTTTTCTTTTGCTTGAGTTATTAAATTTTAAATCTCTTTGACTTCATTTGGAAGTTATCAATTTCAATTCTTTCAATAATTTAAAAATAATTTCTTGCCGTGTATATTTCAATCTTTAATCGAATTTGATTTAAATTTAAATTTGTGAAACGTATTTTGTGGTTTTAGTCGCGCTTGAAATATTTCATATTTCACTTTGTGGCATTCGAAATGGACTCCAAGAGCAGCAAGTAATTCGGTAAGTTTTTTAATAATAATTTTATTTAAATAAGTCAAATAATTATGTACAGATAATTACGTACGTCATCTGAAGCTACACCTACTTCAGATTTAAACTAATAAAATACAAAAACGAATTGATGTTAAAAAAAAAACAAATTTATTTTGAAAAACTCAAATTTATGTTGAGAAATTACAACTTGATGATGCAGAAAGCAAATTGATCTTGGGAACCTGGAAATCAATAATAAGAAACCCAATTCGACTATTAGAAAATAAAATTTGAAATTGCGGGAATCCAATTTACTGCCTTCTCGCCCATGTCGCAAACTATCGTTGGATCAAATCAATTATATAAAATTATATAAAAGAAAAACAAATTTAAGAAATTGTTTTTGTTTTAAATGTTATTAATTCTGTCTAACGGCAGATTGTGACAGCGGTAAGTAGGCGGTTGATATTCCGAAATTTTAAATTAAGAAAAACAAAATTACCAAAAAAAGACATCGAAATTGTTGTTTTGCCACAAAACAAAACAATTTGTTGCCTCCCGATTTATTTATTATAAATTCTGTATTTTCATTATTTATAATTTTATTTTCTCAACATGAATTTCGATTTCTTATCATCAACTTGAATTTTCTCGACATCAGTTGGGTTTCCTCAATATTTGGATTTTCCCAATTATCATCTTTAACAACTGCAGTTCTAAAATTTGCTTCCAAATTTAAATATAAAATAAAAAAAAAAAACAATATTCTTAATGTTTGTGAATGTGTGTTTATTAGAAACATAATGGGTCTGTTCGTAAATGCATCTCAACTCTGCAGCACAATATGATTATTTTGCGCTTCCGCAATCAGCTGATCATAATTATAATATAATTTTCGCTTAAATGGACTTATCTTTTCTTGGACTTATCTATCATCAGCTGATAGATACCCTGAAGCTAATACGAACACTTTTTTCGCCTGATGGTTTGCTTCCCTGCCATGAAGCAAAATGTGCAGGAAAATTGTTGCTGAAGGATTATTGTGATAACTTTGATTTGTATGAAATTTCGCTGTGGGCTTTAAAATGGTGGGGTTAAAAGGATTAAAGATCCTAAATGTACAAAGTAACCCAAATATGTTTGTAATACATTCCCACAGGATGATAACTTTAGCGATTGTCTTCGAAATGCAATTGCAGTTCAGGAATGTGTCTGGTTCACTGCAGAATCTTGAGAATAAAATGGTGCCAGCGGCTGTTGAAATACAGAAATCAAAATGTGATTATCATGAAGACAAAAAGGCTGAAGACCACAGAGTAACAGAGACTTATCTATCATCAGCTGTTGCTGATGTTATTGTTTGCTCATTTTATTCTTGCATTTATGAACGGAGAATTTTATTTTCTTTTTTATTTTTTCTTCTAATAAACGTCCTCCATATTCAATCTTGTCCTGATTAGTAGTTGACATATCTTTTCTGCACCTTCGAGTCTTAAATATAAAAGAAAATATTAAATAAATAGAAATAAATAATAAAAACTAAACGAAATCTATATTCTCATTCATTGCATCAGCCATTTTTATGATTAGTTTTTTGTATTTATTTGCGCATAATATGCTTCAGAGTTGCATTTTCGAACAGTTGGCATATGCAGTGTTGCCATAACATGCATAGCAAAGTTGCGTTTACGAACAGGCCCAATATTATCAGAGTATGAAAGAACGAAAAACCGATTTTAAACTGAATATATTCGTGGTACTTCCAAAATTTCAGAAACATATTCTCGATGTACCCGGCAAAACCTGAGACAAAAATAGTATCACTTCTCAAGTAGTTGTTCTCGCAGCATGTTATTAAATTAAATGAAATATTTCATTCAGACTTTATTTAGCAGGACCAAACGTTTCCAAATTTGCCAATGCAATCGGTCTTTTTAAGTTGTAAAATTTTATTTGACTTCTCCACATTCACAATTTTATTCCACAACATCGGGGAATCGAATTTTTTAATCGAGTAACAGATTAAACAAACAGAATATTCAATTAAATGAAAAATATTCGTTGACTTACTCCAACATGATCATGATAATTCTTGGTGGGGCATGAGTATGTGTGTGTGTGTGTGTATTCTCGTATGTTTGTGTGTATGCATGCATTTTTGCTTTTAATTTTCAATTCTCACAACTACAATAACAAACACCCTCTTAAGTTTTATACAACTTGAATTCGTTTTACATTTTAATAACTTTTGCATTCCTCATCCTGTCGCCGTGTATAGAAAAAAAAAAATCAAATCTTTTCATGTCCCATGTTGTAAATAAAAATATAACAGCAACAACAACAACAACAACACAAACAGTTGCAACAGCAACTACAACAATAAGCATGTACGACGTATTATGATGATTTTGATTATGTTTATGAAATATGATTTCATTTCGCTAAGAAAAGACAAAACAACAATGCCAGCCAGCAGAAGAAGAACAAGAAGAGCGTGATGAGTAAGACCGGGAAGGCACAGCAGAGGGGGAGTATGAGGAGCAGTAGAGAACAATGAAATCAGAAAAAATAATTCAGTCCTTCATTGTTCATTGTCTTGACTTGTTGTTGGTAGACGTTTGCTGTTTTGTTTCTACTTGCATGAATGTGTGTGTGTGTGTGAGGTGAGTTGAGTTGTGGGTGGGTATGCTCCACGTGTTTGTTGTTACAGTTGCCACGTTGCCAACAACATAATCAGAGTAACAAATGAGATTCTGGTTGACAGTTTTTGTTTGTTGAACACTTTTTTCTTTCTCTCTCACTATCAACAACAACTACACACACTATTTTGCTTGGTTGAATTAAAAAAAAACACACACACACACACAAATAGAGAGTTTTTATTTTAGTTTTTCTTCTTGTTAGACAGATGATATTGTTGTTGGCTTTTATGGAATATCACACACATTCTCACATGCATTCAATCATATTAAAAAGAAGTTGATGGATGTGTGAATGTTGATTATGATTGTATTTAAAAATATGTATCATATATTCTTTTAATTTATATCACAAAAGCATTTTAATTTCCATATTTCCCGTTTGTGTCCATAATTATGGAAAGCAGCTCCGTCATTTCTAAGGAATTTCAAAGGAATATGACCCGTTATAGCGCGCCTAGATTCATAAGTGGATGCTTGTGCACTGGTCTGTCTGTACATATTTAGAGCAGCTTTCTTTGGGTGTGTGTGGTTATATAGAGTGACGACCTTTGGGCCTACCCAGCAAGCAAACAGGTTTTATAGTATGCGTTTATTACAATTCGCAGCATATTGACCAGTGTTGCAATTTTTATACATTCGACACATCCCGTCAAAAGTTTATTGTACTCCTTTACGACGCCCTGATTTGGTGATTGCAGGTCTTGTGATCTACTGGAATACTTCTTTGTAGCAGCTGCCTGGACTGGACTTGTATGAAAATTTAATATATTAGTTTTTCGTGATAACTGATGGCGTCATTAAACGGAGACTGGCTGATAATGAAAGAGATACTCTGTTTGTTAATGACTTGAAAAAGTTATTTTCTCAAATCGAGCAGCAAATGTGGGGATATTTTCATGTCACGCATGAACCAGCGGATTACAGACTTATAGAATCACTCTTAATTAGGATGGCGTGATTCAAACATATAACGTGCGTGTTAGTCCATTTAATGCAATTTGTGCTTTCTCTTATATAATTCTCAATTAGTTTGTGTATAAGTTAAGAAGTTTTTCCATCCACTATAAAATACTCAATTTGATTGAGGTCGAATATGGAAGACCTTTACAGACAAAAAAGCTGGTCCAAACTGTGATTGACAGCAGTTCTAATAAATTTACTTCTAGGAACTACTTTTTACAATCAATAAGACAAAAGAAAAAATTATTATAAGAATTTATAATAAGAGCTGGCAAACTAAAATCCTGCATCCTTGATTAGCAGCTCCCTGGTATGTGACGATGGCAAATAGAGTAGACCCCAAGCAGATGCCGTTATATGCAGGGGACTCCGAGTTGCAACCAAATCCACAGTCTGAAGTATTTTTAGTTGTTGTAGAGACACTCCTTGGAGAAGCAGGGACTCCCTAAATATTACGAAGCATAAAAAATAAATCAATCTTCTCTTTTTATTAATTATAATTAGATTTCAATTCGCTAAAATAATTGAATACGGAGTAGAAAAATAGTTTTATTTGCCTCGAGCACATCCATCCTTACCGTTCCTGCGAATTATTGATTCAACAGTTTTACTCGCCAACGCATGACTGCTTTTATTCAATTTTATTTCTATAAAATTCTCAGTTGAGATTGCGTGCCTGCCTGCACTTGTATTTGTGCGAGTTTTGGTTTAAAAATTTTGGTTTGATTTTTGATTCGGTTTTGGTTTTTGCATCAATTATCTTGATTGCATTTGCATCGGCAGCACAGAGTCATGTTGCATTCAAGTTGCTGCAATTCGTTTGTCGTCTCACCGGTTGGTTGGCTGGTTGCTGGCAATAAGGATTTTTAATAAAATTTTTATACTGAATGAATTTCATTGTAGAGCTTTTTACTCAAGCAAATACACACGCATACACACACACACACACTTGCGATTATGTATCGATTTGTGTGTGTATGATGTGATTTTAATTTTTGTATTTTGCCTTTTTAATCTGATCGTTGAGTTGTAAATAAACACATTTATTTTATTCGATTTGCTTAATATCAATTTATATAATTAAAGTTGGGCTAACGAACAATGTTTTTATTATGTAATAAAAACTTGTCGGTTTTTTTTATTAATTATTTAAATTGATGTATAAATTTCTCGTTATTCCAAAATGGTTTTGGTTATTTGATTTTTTTTGAAGGATACGAAATCTCAGGCAGTTTTTTTTAATATCGATTGGCTGTTTGTTTAATTTGCGGGTGTTAAAATAAGTTGTTCTGTGATATGATTGTGCCGGGATAATGACTTTAAATGCATAATTAATTAATTGACTTCAAAGCGAGTTGTGCCAAAGGAAGCTGCCAAATGTAGACTGGACGTTCTGCATTTGCAAACACTGATTGTCGTCCGTGAGCTGAAAGTCAATACATATGGAATGCTTTCGTGTTTTTGTCTTGGACTAGCACTCAGGGGTGGACCCCTACCTATGCAGCGCATTGTGCCAGAATAAGTAAGGAAAGGAGAGCTTAAGAGGACAGATGAAGACAAAAAATTGAAGATAGAAAATATTTTTTGTTGTTAATTCCTTGGCTTATGGCGCAAATAAATTATTAAATCAATTAGTAAATGAATTAGTTTTGCATTGATTTGTTGTAGAAGAAAATCATTAAATCATTTTTACAGTGTATTTTTTGGAATTTTTAAATCATCAGATTGATTTAAAATGCGTTGCACTATTTCTTATGCACACGAACTTTTATTTATTCATCCGATAACACCAAATAAATCTGTTGCAATTGATGCCATTTTCATAGAACTGTTGAACAACATTGACAATAAAATACTTAAGGATTGACAGATTGTTGCCGCTAATTAATAATATTGCCAAACTATTTTTGCATCGATGAAAGCGATCGGAGTCTCAAGCACAAGAAAAGAACTCATACGGAAGGGAAAAACGGAGTCAAACCCATTCCGAATGGAATGTTGCCCCTTTTATGTTACCTTTTATAAAAATACAGATTCAAAAGATACCGATTTTTATATCTCATTAAGCCCATTCTAAACTGATCTCATTTGACTGCAATTATAATCCGACCTGCCTTTGGCTGTTGGCAGATTTCACTTCAATATATTTCTTTAATTTTCCTCTTCGCTTATTTCAATGTATGAGTGTTTGCATCTGATTAAGCTAAAAACTTTGTTATCTTTTGCTGGCGATTTAAAAGAAAAAAGTTGCTGAACTAATTTCATAAAAAAAGGAGGAATAAAACAACACAACAGAACAGAACAGGACCAAGTAATTGATTGAACAAATTATATACGAGAGATTTGTGCAAAAAAGAAAAAACATAAATACAGTGAGTTAAATACTCATGTGGTAGATAGAATTTGCATGCTGCAGACGGAAGCACATAAACAAACACACACCAAAATAAATGTAAAAATGTGAATCTGTTAAACAGATTCTATGTCCCAGCCCAACACACCAACATACTTACTTGTGAACTTTTAGCATGTAGAGTGTCCTTTTTATGAACACACACATATACACACAGACACACATGTGTTGCTACACGTATGGCATGTGTGCTAAAGTAGTGGTAGTATTTAACAACATTTGATTAAAATTCAAAAGAACAATGAACTTAACTACAGAGAGCAAAAGGCAAAATTTATTTGTAATAGAAACAAACAAACAACCAACCAAACAAACTTTTATTTGTTTATTATTTTATGCTCTCGCAAAAAGTAGTTGTTGCAGCAGCATTTGTTTCATGCATAGATTACGATTTAATTTAAAAAAAAATAAATAAATAAATAAATAAATCGGAAAATCATATTGTAGTCAATCGTCAATACGAAATTCAAAAGAGTATCTGCAGAACAAAAATTAACAACAAAATACAATTTAAATGGAATCACTACGGCGCCCTCTATATTTAATCAGTGATTAAACAACAACAACAACAACAACAACACAACTTTACAATGGGAAATAAAAATTTACCAACTTTGTGGCACAAGAAATTAATTTAGAAAATGTTAGTGGAATAGCCTTTTCCCGGTTGTAGCTCATGTATTCGGAGTACTCGGATTTGTTTTTTCTTGCCTCGGTTTTCAGAGGACGACCCCTGCTCAGGCAATACATGTTACCAGCACAATGAGACGAGGCGATAGTTTTGAGAGGACAGATGAGGACCGCAGAAGAGAGAGAATTTATTGCAGTTGTCGCCAGTGGATTTTCGCTACATGATGGTGTCAAGCGCTATCGCTAATTATACACTAATTCAGATTAGAAAAAGCCGATATCACGTTCATGATAGAGCTGTGCCGAACTTCATCAAACGCTCTCAAACGCTCGTTTTTTGACAACAACCTCTAATCAAACCCGTTTAAATTACATGGGTTTGATAAGATGTTGTTGTCAAATACGGGCGTTTGAGAGCGTTTGATGTAGTTCGGCACAGCTCTAGTTCATGACCGAGTACAGAATCGAAGCAGGGATCACTGGCCTCTCATACCACACGTTAACTACTTGAGAGCCTGAAAGCCTGAGATCATTTTTAGCGACTGCAAGAACAAATTTGCAGCGCAGTCCTCTCTGATATCACGGAGAATAAAACTTGTTAAAATATACGTTTTATATTAATAAAGTGACTTGAAGGGTTTTCTTTTTTTAAACAATTTGTATGACATGGGATTTGGTTCTCCCCGCAATTGTAAGAATTGTTGCCTATTTTACCTTCACAAAAGAACACAAGTTTTGGTATCAATTAATAAAGTACAATAAAAAACATAACACACCAGCTGTTAAAATAGAGGAGCACTCATGCCCTTCTAATGAAAACGAGTGCAGAATATGCAGCATTTTTTTAATGGGAACCTAATTATAGTTTTAACATACCACGCATTTTTCAGATGAGAACAAGGCAAAATAAATGAAATTAAAATAATTGTATTTTAGATCGAAGAGCTCAAAAGCAAAGAATAACTTTGAGGCTAAAGTTTTATAAACTTCTGTTTCTTTTATATAAATATTTTAGGATATATTTTTTGCAAAAAAAATTGTGTGACTCCTGCCTTCATTTTCAAAATCAAAATCCTTTAAATCTCCTGCCGCATGAAATTGTTTTGGCACCACCTGTTCCTTTGCCAAATTTGCCGATTTATTTATGTCATTTACTTTTCGCTGGTGACTTCTGACGAAATACATAATCGCGAACAATGCAGCGGACTTGAAACGAAAATAAATTGAATTGATTTGCATGAATATTTGGGTGGCTGTTGTTGTTCTGCTGTCGCTTATCGGCGTGTTCAGAGGCAGAGCCAAAATGCCACCCCTTCTTTCAAACATCTTTTTAATTTGTTTAAAATTTTACAATTTTAATTAATAAATCAGACCTTGACATATGTAGATGTGTGTGTGTGTGTGTGGGTGTGTTTTGTTTCCGCTTTTGTTGTAAATGCCCACGTATCCCTGGTTTTTTCACAAATTAGTGATTGTCATGGTCAGGGTTATTGAACAAAATTAATTATGATTGCAGACAACTACGCTGATGTTGTTGGTTTTTTATCGAAAACGCTTTTTTTCTCTTTCACTAAATAGAGTGTTTTTATATCGTACTGACTGATTAAATGTTAGTCATTATGAAATTCATATTAGACCAGATCTGCACAACAATGGCCCTCAAGAAAACGTTTATTTATAGTGTTCGTTCGTATTTTGAAGAATAGCAGAGCACGAGGACTTCCAGTGCTATTGTCTCTACATTTGATTATATCCCTGGTGATCTCCCTTATTCTGCAACTATTTGTCGACGTAGACGTCAAGGCCTTAATAAAATTGGACAGTTACTAGCACATTGCTTTTCGCAAGTGGCCAGCGAAAACTCCGAAGCTGTCAGCGGTACTTGGCAAGTGTCCTATTTTCCATATTGTCTAGGCGTTGACGTCTACATATAGTTACAGAATAAGGAGGAATATTTTTCCGCGGTTGTGATCTTGCAAACTCCTAATCTCAATATGCGACTTTAGACGCTACAAGTTTCTTAAACATTTACTGGTCCGTTTAACAGATGCTGCCATGGAACATCATGATATATTTTTCATCACAAAATTTCCCGGCAAATTTAATGGTCTTCTAAATATTTTTTAATCGAAAATTTTGCTAAACTGTAAACGCCTGATTTACGAAAAATATTTTGTGCTTATCAGACGAGTTAGTTACGTATAGAAAATTTGTCTTATAAGCACCTTATAAGCATAAAATAATGTTTATGAATAACGCCTTAAAATTTGTAAGTGACAACACATGTGCGATGTCACAAAATGCCATAGTGCAATTTCGATAATATTCATCAATACGTGATCAAAGTTTTCAGAGCTGCGTTGTTGCAGGTCTTGGGTTATACTGTTGACCTGCTTCAACGACGGAGACTTGGAACTGGTGGCTGCTCACTACCGATAGCGAGTGACTCTATCAGGAGCCTTGCACCACTACACTCGGTGTTGCAGCAACAATACAAAATAAATAAAATTTTCTTTCTTCTCTCTTTCCTTCTGTCCCTCCAATACTATTCCACTTCTTTCTGAAGTGAGAAGTTCTCGTATCGAAAAAATTGTCGTCACTCTGTGAAACACAGAGTGAATCAGAAAATATTTCTTAATGCATTTAAAATTTTGTTGGTCTTTTATAATAATAAATATATTATTCCATGGATAACCCTACAATGACAACCATATTTTTTTTAGTTTTTCGATGCGAGAAATTCTCACTTCAGTGACAGAAGCGAGGCGCTGATTCCATTAAATAGAAACACATCCGAACTTTTCACACAGTCAGTTCGTTCTACAGTCGGCCCCCTGCAGTAAATTAGTTGCCCATGCAAGAAATCTATTTAATTCTCTGCTTTATTATTCACAAGTTACCCAAATGTGAAATGATTATTTTTTCCATTCTTTTATTCTATTCAAAAGAACAAAAAAAAAAAAATTTCTAAAATGGAAAAGAGAAGTGAAATGCAATCAGCATGTGTGAACGACTGTTGTTAGTTGCATGCATTAATTTTAATATTTCTGATTATTTTTGTTAAGATGGTTTGTTGTGCGAGTACGAGTATGGAAAATTGCGAGAAGCAGAGCCTTCTCCAGACTATTGTCAAGCTCAGCCAGCATCATCAGCCGCAATCCGAAGTTACTCTGAGCGCTCGCATTCCATCAACCGTGTTACAGATCCAGTTGAGCGTTTCAGGGATGGTTTGACGCAACTACAAGTGAATGTTTCCATACATGCTTCAGGAAAGTGTACGTGTATGCGTGAACTGAACGTGCGATAATGAACGGGTGTATGTGTTTTTGTGTGCATGAATGCGATTATTTTTTCATGTTCTCATCTCATTTCGGCTCATTCCATTCATTTATTTTCCATTATTCTTTTATTTTTACACAATATCATTGGATAACAATGGCTGGTTGGACGATGTCGGTTCATTGGATTTAAGTTTGATTTCTTTTTTATCTAAGAATATATAATTTTTTTCTCATATTCGTACAACAATAAAACTTGTTAAAAAAAATAATACTTTTGCATGTTTTAATTGTTGGATTTTGTTTTATTTTATTAATCTACGAGCATTCCCGCATTTATTGAAGGAAATGCGCTGCAACGAGAGCATTAATTAATAAATGGTCAGTTTCATTCTGATTGTTTTTATAATACGTATCCAATTTTCTTTTTAATTACATGCACACACACTTAAACGCCAAGTTGGCTTTTTAATGAAACAAAATTTGGCAAGTTTTATAATTAAAGCGCATTCGCGTTCTCTGGCCCATATTATCAAAGTGTTGTTGTCAACGACATCTCGTTTGTTAAGTGCAATTTGTCGTAGGAGTGGTAAAAAAATAAAAAGCTCTAAAGAACTTGTCGCTGTATTCATAAAAAGCGTTACGGAATTAGCACCGAAACTCCAATTCAATTGTTGACAACTTAACAGAATATGGCCCGGTGCGAGACAAAACTGGTAAATTTTATTCATTTCCAACCAAAACTGTTAATTCTTTGCTTCAATGTGGAAAGGCGAGTTTTTCATTTTGGCAAAATTTTTTCTAAAATTGAAATTTATATGCTTTTTTACGAGTATATTTGACTTTTCAAGCTTTCCAAACACTGTTTTTAATTGTAACACTTCCACTCAGTTCCGCTGCAGACGAAACTCTCTATATTATAGTAAGAATTCTGAAGACCATCAGGAAGTAGAAATTTATATAAAATTTTGAATATCAACACCGAATTACTCTTTATTGATCTCCATATGTAATTTTTATTAAAAAAAATATGGAATATGGTTTTCTTTCTCTTTTTAATATGTCGCAACTGTGAAATGCAAATTTTGTTAATATTGAATAATTAAAATCTTTAAGTGCGTTTGAATTTTATGTTCTTTTCTCGTCTTAAAAAGATGCAGCATTTTTTGCACTTTTCATTCCAACGTTGCAATATTAGGGCGTTTTGAAATAGTGAATTTATTAGAAATTAATCGACCATCCCTTGAGAACATTTTCTTTTGTTTTAAAGAGGCCTCAAAAAATGTTTAAATTTGTTCTCCATAATTTTCTTGTTCTTAATATTTTTATTAACATTTGCAACAATGAAATTTTTATTCTATTAGTTTCATAACTTTTAGGTGCCCATTTTGTTTATTTTAGCGGTCCTATTCAAAAAAGTCTTAATTTGTGAAACTAATTTTAGCTGTACAAAGAAAAATATATCTTATGAATAATATTTGCAATTAAAAAAATGCTTAACAGCCATTCCGCCGATATCGCAAGTTTACGTTCGACTAAATAAATAACGTAAAAACAAAACTTTAAAATTTATTTTGCCTTGAGTGTTGTTCGATCGCACTAAATTGTAATTTTTTGCGCTGTTTTTTTGAAATTTAAGAATTAAAACAATCAACGTGGTCGTATTAAGATTTTACCAGCCCTGTCGGGTACCAATATATGACACGTCTGCGTGTAGGAAGCATAGTTATGGGGTTTAATCCCACTGTTGTTGCTGTCTCTCATTATCCATTTTCTGATGCAGTGCGCTTGTGCATTCATGTGGGGATTTTGGGTAAGATTTCAGTTCTCGTTTGGTGTTTAATTATGTGCTCTCTCGTAGACCATGCCCCTATTGACATCAGCCTTGTAGCGGCCAAGCTGCTGCATATATAATCTGTATGTCTATCGGCCAGATTAATGGAATATTTCTCATCGGACTTTTACAGAGGATGCAAACGCTGGGCCTTAGTAGCCCCACTTTCTGTGCGGTCTCTTCTGTATAACCTCCAAACAAATTCAATTCGTAGGTATTTAACAATTGTCTCAATATGGAAATTAATAAATAACAACATAAACAAGATTTTTTAATCTCGTTAGCGCAAGTGTTTGCTAGAAAAACTTCATATAATTTAATATATTTTGGGTCGCTTTGAGAATTTTGGAAAAAATTTTGGACAAAATTTTGAAAAAAGAAACCGGCTCATTTGAAATTGAAGAGATAAAAACGGCAGTTCCCAAAGTAACGCCAGTTTAAAAATTGATTACTTTTTCGTGTTCAGCTTGTCCCTGCCAGCTTCCACGCTGGGACCTGAACTGTATGACAGCTTCCAGCCCATCAGAGGGCTTCAAAAAGTTCTTGGTCGATAAACAAATTTTTTATATGTAGAATTTTGTTAAAAAGCTCTCAAACTTAAGAATATCTCGTATAAATTTAATCAATTTTGTTATTGTGATAAGACTTGAAATCGTTTTCGATATTTAAGTTGACAAGATATGCCCGCTCGTGCCACTAAATAAATAAATCTCAGCAGTTGTGTGTGTGTGTGTGTGTAGGCATGTCTTTGCGGATAAGACTTCGTGAAATAAGTCGTTTCGATTAAAATTTGAAACAGAACTTTTTAATTGTGGCGTATTTTGCATACAAATTTTTTGTATCACTCGAATTCCAATTTCTCTACGACTTATCAATATTCCCTTTATGTTGTTGCTGTTGTTGTTGTGTTCTAATTTCAATTAATTTATGTTATTTTTTACATTTTATAAGTTTTTCTTGTGTTACACACACACACGTGCATTAACACTTTGTTCATGGCTTGTGGTTTGTTGAAGTTTTTACTTCGTCAATTTCTTTTGTGCATGTAAAAATACCCAGAGTGCGCTGTATTGCAACCCAGCGAGCAAAACGTTTAACGTTTTCAAAATACGTGGAGTGATTTTCTGCTGCAGGAGAGGTGTGACTGAAGCCAAAAGAGCTTCGAAAATTGTATTGAAATATCTATCGATATGGAAAACTTGAAATATTTTTTTTAGAATTTAAGGACGGGTGATTTTCTGATCATTTGCTGTGCTTCCATATGCCTACACGAAAGTCTTTATTCACGAAGCTTTTGAGCTGGAGAATCGCCTTCTTGCTTCCTGGGAATGGTTAGTCTGTAAAGAGGCATTTATTTATGTGTATAAATTTTATATGGTTGTGGCAGAGCACACTGTGCCCGTATGCAGTGATAAACATGCTCGAGAGAAATTTTAAAATACGATTACAGTGTCTCACAAAAGTTTTTCGATGGCATCAAAAATTTAACAGCCACTCAATATTAATCGCAACGGTATTTTTCTTTTCAATTATATTGCAATTTCGATAAATATCAATTGCTGACTATGAGAACTGAAGTAATTTTGGTTTTGAAATTGACTTTCTTAAGGAGGCTAATTTTTTTAGAGTATTCATCATACTGACCAAACATAATGGCTTTCTTGCAAGAAATTTTAATTTTAAATGATATTTTATATATCCCACAATATCAACCGGCATGTCAAACGGTTCAGAGCACAACTATCCGTGAATAGTTCATTCCTGTGGATATTCAGGCAGAAGTAAAACCAGTCTCACGCGCTAATCAGGATATCAGATAACTGGCCGGAATTGGCTAAATTTAGGGGGCATAAAAATGCCCCGTAAATTTTATTCCTTTAATGGCCTGATTATTTGATAACATCGAAAGTTGTGCAACTGATTGTTTTCTTCTTTTTGTTTCACTGTACTTTTGTTGTCTTTAGTATTTACCGCTGCACAGTGGGGGATTTTAAGGAAATATATGGATTGTAAACATATTTAATCGGGTGTTATTCCAATGAAATTTGAAGTTTATTTGATATTTTTGGAGGGATCGGAGCCATGGGAGCCAAATTGTGTCACCTCTAGCGTATGAAAAATTCAAGCCTGTACTTTTTTTCGAATAAAAGAGATATTTTTTTAATAAAAAAGTAAAAAAGTGCTACTGAAAAACTCTTACACTTATTTCTTAATAATTATTATTTAAATCTAAAACTTTAATTTTAAAGTATCTGGCTCTCAAATCTTTTTCGATTGACAAATTTTATTCTAGCAGATTCAGTTAAAAGAAAAAAATGCAGCGACTATTTTAATAATATTTTTTGTTTGTTAAAGAACAACAAAAACTTATTTAAAATTTTTTATATATTTTCATTGCATGCACAAATTTTTCTCAAATCATAAGAGCCTTTTGATATAAAAAAAGGAATTATCTGCATCTGGCGCTAAATACGGCTAATAATTTTTTATGTAAAATTTAATGTTTCTTGCAATTAAAAATTCAGTAGAAAAACGAGACATTAAAATTGTTCCTTTTTCTCTAAAGTCCCCCAGTGTGCAAAGACTATTTGAAAAATATTTATAATATTATTTCAATTAATATAAGATTTTATATCTGCATGCGGCTTCTTTGATGGCCCCGTAAAATTCCTTGGCTAAGATTCGAGTTCATGTTCGAAAGTTAGAGAGAAATTTGCCATTTCACACACTCGTATTCCGATAGCGGGATGTCAGAGGAAACATAGAGAACTTTTACCGATTCGAAAAAGAAAATATTAAATTAGCAAATTGTGACTTCAGAACTCTGTTGAACTATTTTTAGTTAATCTGGAATCTCTTTAACTGCCTGGCTCGCGATGTCACTGGTTATCCGTCTGTCACATGATCATTATCTGAAACAGAAACAAATTCTGAAGTATTTTGTTTTTGTTTTGTAGGCATTTGAGCGACAGAATGATAGTCAGTGGCATCATGGGGCATGTAGTTAATTTAAAATTTTTAAAATGTCGTAAAATTAGAGAGTGACTTGCACAAAATGTGTACTTTTCGCAATATTTGCCGACAGAACCATTCGTTTTGCTCGTCACTGTACAACATGTGTGTTGTACTGTTTTATGCATTCGCCAAGTTTTTGTTTTGATTTATATTATTTTAAATGTTTTTATTTTTATTCAACATGTACTCTAGTCGGCCAGCCAGTCAGTCATTCAGTCAGTCAGCCAGCCTGCCTGCCATCTGAAGCAAAACCAACAAGCTGGGCTCAAAATTTATTTAGTTGGCTTTTAAATTCAACATCAGTACGGTTTTCGAAGCGTTCGCAAAGAGTTACAGAAATAAAAAAAGAACAAACTTTTTTACACAAGAAGAATAACAGGAAAATAAAAATAAAAATGTATTGTAAATTTGGAAAAAGTGAAATTTCGCAAAAAATAACGAAATAAAAAAATTCAAGACATGAGAATTATTTGCAACAATTAATGAAACGCAACAGATCTGCTGCTAAAGCCCGGTGTTTTTTTTTTTTAATCAGCCAACAGTTTTGAAAAATTTCAATTTCTTTGCGCTTTAAGACGTATTCATGCTTACGGAGTTAATTGCTTTTTGTAATTAGAAAATCTCTGGCTGATAGCGGATTATATTTTTGCAGTTGCGAGTTTTATTCCTTTTAAATGACGACACATTTTCCATTTGCACTAAATGAATCTGAAAAAAGAGACACGATTTTTAATTAAAATTATTGTGCTTATGAAGCGCTTAATTTGCTTAATGTGGGCATTTATCGCTTCATTGGATTGATAATGATTTTCTAAAATTAGCATGACAGTAGCGAAATACAAACGGCGCGAGAATTGGAAAAATAAAACTCTATTATCAATAAAAAAACTTCTAGTCTGCAGCCCAGTTGCACATAAAAAAAAATATATTTTCTTGTAAACGGACGGCTGGTTTCATCCATTTCTTTTCAAATACGATAAGAAGTGTGCCGATTCTCAGTTCCATATTGCGTGTATATCTTCTCGAAACGATAACTTGACATGTATTTTCTTCCCTTGATTTCTTTTCTGATTAGCAGGAAAAAGTTAAAACAATAATAATAAAAAAGTCATGCAAATTAGAAAAAATAGGCCGCAAAAACTAATCACATTTTTAATTACTTCTATTACAAAAGTGTTTAACAAAATATTGGAGCTGTAAAACATGCAACCGTGAAGGAATTTTTTATTTTAATCGTTTTACTTCAATTCGTCATGCTTTAGAAGTTCAGTTTCTGCGATTGTTTTAATTGATTTAAATAGTTTTTTTTCACAAATTATTATTATTATTATTGATTTGATATTTTGATTGGAGATGCAACGGACTCATGTTTTTACCCATACGATATCGATACTCAATAGGAAATGTCGTTGCTATCGAACTTTTTTTTAAATTCGAGTTAAAATCACCGAAATTCTATTAAAATAATATTTTTTTATATCGGATGTGTTTTAGTTGCTTGAGAACTATTGATATCGACAGCTTTGGAAACCGGTTGACCCTAAAGGCCAATCCTGTGACTTTCCAGTAATTTTGATAATCGTGATGTTGTACGCTTTTGAAAACTCTGCGATCTAAAACACTATTGTTTGAACTTTCAAATCAGCCGATTACCACGTTAAAGGGGGTGGTTGGTGCAGTTTTCGTTTAGTGTAAAATAAGCGAGAACACTAAATCACTTTATTGGAATTTTTTCCTTCACGATATCTCACCAACGAATAAACCGATTTTGAGCCGGTTTATGGTGACAGACGTAATTTGTATACGTTAATTTAGTTTGTGACATCGATCGATCGGTGAAGCCCACGAAATGTACTTTTTTCTAATATTTCCTTTATGAGATTAAAATCTTCCGGTTCGTATCGGTTCGAATTCACAGCAAATTTAAGTCCAGGAACGCTCTTCAGAATGCCACCAGTTTGAATTGATTTTGATCAGCCATTCAAAAGTTCCAAGTTGATCACATACTTACACACCCACACAAACACACGCATGCTAGTACATATAGACATAGTGAGGGTCTCTCAGAGTAAGTCAGGGAAGCTTTTTCGGCTCTCAAAACGTGGAGACGTGATGAGAAATCGATTTTTACAATCTGGGCAAAACTAAAATTTCCCAGTTTCTGAATATTCACAATTTTCCTAGCGGGAAACTAAGACTTCAGTTCGAAACCACATTGTGCGAGGCCCTCATCACCATTGATGAAAGACGAATTAGAGTCACCACTAGCGGTTTAACTGCACAACAACGCTTCCAAAAAATATCTGTCCAAAATGTTCATGCAGCACTTTCTCCACATTTTACGCTCAACATAATTAATCGTGTTCGCACAAATTTTATTCTGACGAAGAGAATATTTCAACTCGTTTCAAAAGGACGGCGCAGCTTGCCAAACAGGGCGCTCAACAATCGCTGTATTGCAAAATCAATTTGATGGCAATTTTATTTTCAGAAACAGTCCTGGTCCGCTCGTTTCTATAAAAACAAAACTACTGATAAATTTAACTGAAAGAACGGGCCATATGCCGGAATTCATATTTAAAAAAATTGTCATTCCAAGTTCTCATGCCGCTAAAAAACACCCTATAAAAACTACGTTACAAGATATTATTTGCATATAAAATTTACATTAACAAGATTTAAAAAGCAGCAAAATGAATTTGAATTTATAGAAAAACTGGCAAAAATTAATTATTTGTATTAATTAATAAATTTGTTTGAGTTTTGAGGTTATTTTATATTGATGTTTAATATGCGATATTTCGCTAACCATGGGTTAGCTTCTTCAGGAAATATATTATTAAAAGAAAAAAGGTTAAAAATTAGACACAAGAATAAATTATTTGTTTTACAAAAGAAAAGTGCAGGCTATTTATTTGCTTAATTCACAAGCCCTGTTGAGTCGTTAAAGTTGTGTTTGAAGCATCGGTGTCGTATCGGCAAAGAGCCGTATTGTCGAATTCCCAGTTCCAATTATTAGATTTCTATGAAATTTCAAATGAAATTAATGCCATTCAAAGTTCAAAAGGTCTTGAGTAAATAAATTCGGGACAATGCATTCACGTTTAATGCACACAAGCGTAGCGGCCTGTGCCAAGTGACGCATTTCTGTTTTAGTCAATTGCAATTTTGAATTAGCGGTTGCATTTTCTCTAAATTTTATTTATATTGTTTTTGCGAAATCATGTTTTTTTTCAAATATAAAAAAACTTATCAACTAGCGAGCGCATGAACTACCTGTAAAATCTTTACAGCTTTTTTGCACTACGATATTAATAAAACACAAGCAACACGTCATTATTCTGCTTAATTAACTAAAATTAGTCGGAGTATTCGTATTTAAAAACTAAACAAATAAATGACATAGTTTGTGTGATGAAAACCAACTAATAATTTTTTCCAATAAAATTAGCAACAACATGAATTTAAAGACTTTAATATTTTTAATTGTGCAGATATTTTTAATATCTGCCGCAAACGCCAAAGAAGTGGAAGAGAGGTTTGTTTGTTTGTTGGTATTTTTTTTTCAAATTAAATGTGAAAGTGACAATTGAGTTATTGTAAAACTAAGCCATTAAACACAATAACGACAGCAGGCTACAAAAGTCGCTGGCTACAATCGTCGCCTCGTAGTCAGCTACTTAATTATTTTTAGAACGACACTAACAAATCAATAACCATGTGTTGTTGTTTGTAGTAGAATTCTCTTCATATGCCAGTGTAGCCGCTTTCATGTATGTAATACTCTTAAATAGTGTTATTCCACTAAAATATGTTTAAAGTCCACAGCATATGACAAGAAATCATTTCATCAGCTTGGAAATATAGTTTGTTGTTTCTTTTTGTATAATAAAACAACATATTTTCGAGTTTACAATAATTGAATTTATATATATATGACACTGGCAGCACTGCATCTACTCATTGGCGCTCACCAAAATATAAATTATTTTAATTTGACTGCAACCACAAAAACAGCAAGGACAACAACCAGTAGCCATGTTGGATGTAGTAGTAAAAATAACCATTCTCTTGTACGCACATGGATTCTATATCTGATAAGTTGTAGTCTGTAGCCTGCTGCCGTTATTGTGTTTAATGCTTAAATCTAAATATGGGCATTTCCATGATGTCGAAGGTGGCTGCCGTACATTTATGAATTTAAAAATATATCCTTCGGATCTTCATTTTTGCTCTAAATCAGGTCTGTAGTTAATGTTGACTTTGATTTTGATCAATTTTCAGTTTTGAGAACAATTGCAAAACTTCAAGGCAGTCTCATGAAGATTTTTTTTTTGTGATTTCAGCGAAAGCTCGTGCAATATTTTAATGTGACTAATTGAAAGACATTATCTACTGACGACAATCGAACTACCACTTTGGCCATATTTCTAAGGCCTTAATCGCAAAAAGCCTTATTCACAAAAAATATTTTACGTTTATTAGCTGCTTATAAGACAAATTTCGCACAGAAAAAAATTCGTTTTATAAGCAGCTTATAAGCATCAAATAGTTCTTGTGAAGAAGGCCTTTATTATCTATGTGTTTCCTTCCGAAAAAAAAATTTATAAAAAAAAATATGTATTGGAAAGCCTCTCTATTTCAAAAGATATAACTCGTATTGAAAGAGCCTTTAATTGCAAGTATGTGTTAGTGTGAAGGCACGAGTTTTTTCTTTTTAATTTCAATTCAATTGTTTTCAATCACAAGACTCCGCCTCAAACAAACTGCTTGACTCGAAGTTAAAAAAATCCCTTGTTTACAGTCCTCTATGGATCTGCACCACGTCTGAGCTTTGCCTACTCGATACAGCAGCAAACATTGGCGACGAAAAACGTTTCGAGAGCCAACATGATTGTCGCTTGTCGTGTGGCAAGTACGGTGCCATCTGGCCAATGCCGACTGGTGAATGCAGTCTCTCTAAGGAGCGAGTGCACTTCGACCCGTGGAAGGTGCGTTTTAATGTAGTGGCTCCCACTTCGGCCACAACACAATTTGTACGGGAAACAAATCGTATATTTTTAAGTAACATAATCAAGGACTGTGTACGCAACTGTACACTGGACAACAGCAAAGAGGTACTGGTAAAGGCCACCGTCAGCACATCCAGTTTAGCGCTGGACTGGACAACAGATGAGTCATACGTCCTGTTAATTAGGACAACAGGTAGAATTTTAGCAAAATAATAAATTTTAGAAAACTTTCTGAAAAAAGTTGCTACTTGAAGGTACCGCAACTTTTGTGGACATCAAAGCTCCCACTGTTTATGGTGCACGTCATGCTTTTGAGACTTTAAGCAATTTAATAGCTGGTTGCATAACGTAAGAACAGGCTTTTCCATTTAGCTCACAGTTTCTAATTTTCGATTGTGTTTTTTTATAGCAACGGATTGCTAATGGTGGATGCTGCACGTATATTTGATCGTCCTTTGTATCCTCATCGCGGCGTTCTACTTGATACCGCTCGCAATTTCATGCCTTTAAGACAGATTCGCAATACTTTGGATGCCATGGCAGCGTCGAAGCTAAATGTGTTCCATTGGCATGTCGTGGATACCCACAGTTTTCCTTTGGAAATAACTAGAGTTCCGGAAATGCAACGGTAAGAGGGTGAAGTAGAGAGAGTTAGGGAAAGGGTGTATGGTAGCGGAGCGCGGAAGAAAGAGCACTACAAAAGTGGTGCCGTCGTTTCCGAACGTCGAGAGAATGCGTATTTGCTTTGGAAATAACTAGGGCTCCGTAAGAGTAAGAGAGAGAGAGAGAGAGAGAGAGAGAGTGAGAGAGAGAGACGAAAGAAAAAGTAGTTGAATTAAAAATAGTCTCATGCATTACATAGAGTTTACTAACAGGAAACGATTCGGGTCTTCTGGCTAAAAAATAATAAAAAATTTTTTTTAAATAAGCATATTTTTTTAAAAGTACCTTTTTTCAAAAAGTATGTTTTGAAAAATTACCTTTTTTGTTAAGTAAACATGGTTTAACAAAAAAATAAAAAATTGGAAGGGGGTAAACTTTTACCCCTCATGGCCGACAATTTTTAAAAAGCAACAGACATGTTTTTCAGAAGATTATAAAGCGCTAAAGAGCTTTCTGATATGTTCTACAGTTCTAAATATGTATAGAGTACAAAAAAATGAACCAAATTTTATTCTCACTTCCTGAAAGTACCAAACACGTGTTGAGTTGTTATGTTTTTGGAACTTTGAGTCTGTCCATCGTAGTTACCGAATTCACCCATTTGCATTTGAATTTCCGAAAATGTTTTCTTATTATATTTGGTTTAGATATTGAGAAGTGCTCACTATGAAGGCAGAGACATCAATAATTGTTGTCGAAATATGACTAGTAAATTTCTTACAGCTTCGGGGCTTATTCTGTAACAAATACATACTCTCGCATCGATACCGTAAACATGATTAAATATGCCCGTTTAAGAGGCATCAGAGTGCTCATAGAAATTGATGGTCCTTCGCATGCCGGCAATGGTTGGCAGTGGGGCCCTATGGCCGGTATGGGAAATATGGCTGTCTGTGTTAATCAAAAACCATGGCGTTCGTTTTGCGTACAACCACCATGTGGTCAATTGAATCCTTTGAATGATAACATGTACTCGGTAATGAAGGAAATCTATGAGGATATAGCTGAGGTGGGTGCTCCTGAAGAGACAATCCACATGGGAGGAGATGAAGTCCACATAGACTGCTGGAATAGTACCGAAGAGATAACAAAGAAAATGCGCGAGACAGGATTTGATTTGTCGTTGCCAAGTTTTTACAAATTGTGGTCAATATTCCATGAGAAAAACTTGGAATCTTGGGATGAGGTAAATCAGCGACAATACCCAAACCTAAAAGAGCCCAAAGCGACTATAGTTTGGTCCAGTCACTTAACGGATCCTCAGTATATTGAGAAATATTTGCCTAAGGAACGTTTTATCATACAAACTTGGGTGGGCTCTTCAGATCCTTTGAATGATCAGCTATTAAGCAAAGGCTATCGCATAATAGTTTCCACTAAAGATGCCTGGTATTTAGATCATGGTTTTTGGGGAAGAACACAGTATTACAACTGGGCCAAGGTATATAACAATAAAATTGAAAATAATCCTAAGATTTTAGGCGGTGAAGTTTGCATGTGGAGTGAATATGTGGATCATAATTCGGTGGGTGAGTGGATATAGTAGTGACGTAGAAGATTTGATGTTTTAATCTTAATAATTGCCTATAAATTTCAGAGGCACGAATTTGGCCTAGAGCTGGAGCAGCGGCTGAGCGTTTATGGTCTAATCCGAAATCAAGTTCACTGTTAGCCCAGTATCGTTTCTACCGCTATAGAGAACGTTTAATTGCCCGTGGTATACGACCCGATGCTGTGACGCCAAAGTGGTGCGTTTTGAACGAAGGGCAATGTTTTTAAGCTTACATTCAAAAACTTAAAACTAACTGTGCCTTATGTAAATGCATATATGTATATGTATTTGTGTTTTGACTATTATGTATAGGACGTACACAAATTTTTATAAAAATAAAGTGATACGTACATAAGAATATATTTATAACGTTATTGTTTATTTGCAATTTACAAGTTATACTTGCAAATAGCACGTAGTTTTATTTAATATAACCTTGATCAATAGCATGTTTAAATATCTCTGCAATGCGTTGTCTTTTTTTTGGTTCCTCGAAAGGTTTGATATTCCAAACATCGGTTAATACTGAATTTTCCGCAATCTCATCCAAGTCGGGCACTTCATCATCTTCAATAAGAGACATGGGCAACGATTCAATGCCCATACCACAACCAAATCTGCCAAATTGTTTTAATTCATCCAGAAAGTCCTGCCAAGACATAACTTTTTCAGCATCTGCACCCAAATCGTTGATGATATTTGTAGCACTTTCATGATAAGCTTTCAACAAAGTGTCATAATGTTCCTCTCTTAGCGTTTGACTTGTACAGGAGTAGATGAAGAATGATATGTCGACACAAACTGATGCCACTCGAGCTAATTGGAAATCAATGATTTTAATTCCTTCCGGTTCACCTTTGCTGCCGTAGCGTGTAAGGAAATTCGGCGACCAGCAATCACCGTGACCAAAAACACTCAGTTTTGCTGCAAGAAATGTTTAGAAAATGTATATTTAGAACACAATTAGAATGATTTAGGATAACGGTAAACGTACAACGTGTAGAAACCAAACTAATAAGTTCACTGTATAACGATTCTTGTAGAAATTTACGAGAAATTGTTTCATATTCGCTATTTGGAAATGTTTTTGATACGGCATCTTGGGCAACCGAACAGGCCAACTTCAAAAAGCCTACATACCATTTACGATTTGATTCAGCATAATATGTTTCCTTCAATATTAAATAAAGAAAATCTTAGTTTAAATAAATCTAACTGAATATTAATCAAATGTATGAACTCACTTCCAAGGATTTTGCTGCTTCCTCAAATTTTTGTGGTTCTAAATATTTGAACGCCAAAGAAATGCCATGAAATCTGCCCAAAGTACGCATTGTTAATAAGCACTCATCCAGTGATATGTAATCTTGGCGATTAGGAGCTCCGTAACCCAAAAAGCTGACATCTTGTAAAGCAATAAAATCATTTTCGCCATCACAGTGAGCAGCATAACATTTTGGATATTCGTTGAATGGATTTTTTGGATTTTGTTTTTTCTGGAATGCCTCCCAAGCAGGAATGACTTTTAGGTAGAAATTTATTTCATTGCGGAAAAAGTCCGCAGAACGAAAGAGTTTACGGCGTGCCATGTTATCAGGCATGCCCTTCACGATTAAATTGACCTCTACATTTTGTCTGAAAACAAACTGTTTTTAATTGAAATTATACTGGCGGGTGACCTCAGCAGCCAGTGTAATTTGTAATCGAATATTGTTGACATATATTGATTTACTTAAACAGATCTTACCCAGTTTTCTCGTCGGTGCCATATATACACAAACGGAATACTCTACTTAAGTAAGAATCACCTTTTTTAAAACCTTTACCAAATTTATAAGATTTATATTTTGTGCCACCAGCTTTTTTTATGATTTCCTCACAAGTGGATTCCGTGAATTTTTTTGATATGTCCGTCAAACTCATGATGATCTTTAACTAAAATAATAAAAACGTATGTGGGTATAGTAAGTACAAAACACTCCAACGAACTATTTATCTACATTTTATAATATGTATGTACAAATTTTTACAATCATATACAATTCTTTATCAACCAATTTAGATCAGGATGATTGTTATAATTTATTTAATGGGTATTTATCAACAAGCTAAACCAATGACATCATTGAAATATTTTTTAGCAAGCCCCCACATTTTTGAAAAAAAAAAGAATTATTCAGTATGCAAAAACCCATCGGATTAAACCGATTCTTAAACCCAAAATTTTGTTATGTTTAAGCTGTCTTATATTTGTTCAAAGGTTATAAAAATATTTGATATGTATTAACGTACGTTGGGCAATAAGAATATAATAAATGAGAAAATTTCTTGTATGTATAGTTATAGGTCTATAGACGGAACTTTGAAACATTCATTCTATATTAAGATCTTCTCGAAACGTACCCACATACATATGACACATACTGATATAATTTTAGAGCTTTTCAAAGTATGAAGAAACTTGTTACTATCTCTGGTTATTATGCAAATAAAAGCACAATTATGTAAGTAATAAAGAACGGATTAAACATTTTTCTAGTATTAAGAAATTCCTCAATAACTTACATCTAGAGAAATTTTAATTATGTACTTTATTGTTGCACATATGCATAGAGATCCTTCAAAGCTTTCAAATGATTGCCTTTAATTGAAAATGAAAAACTGATAGTTTCTCTCTTTGTGTTTTTCAATTTTCGACCAGTCGGGAATTGTTGCCTATTTTTGTACAGTCTGCTAAAACTCAAATTAAGACAAAAAATATTTATTTACGCTTACTAAATTAAATTAGCCAGTGCAATATATAAACAGACGCATCTTACCTTGTTTATTAGAAATTGCGATAATTTAAAACAATAACGGCTGAGTGTTTGTTTATTTATTTACCCTTATACTAGAATTGTATTAATTTTATATGTATGAAGCTTGTATTACTTCTTTATAACCGCTTCGTGAACACAGTGAATTTGTCCAACTAAAATGCAACTTTTGACCACATCAGCCTTTTATAAAACAATCTGCCGGTATCATACGTATATTATATATAATACACCATGTTGCAAAATAGTGTATGCTTAATAATACATAGCAGTATAAATGCTATTGTGAATTGTTGATGTACTCGACATCCATCATTTGATAACTACATATATTTGGTACAGCAGTTCCGGTCCCAATCGGCAATACCGATCTAACCAGTAAAATTTTAGCTATATCATATCCAAAATTGAAAAATATTATAGTTTGAAGAAGTATATGTAATATAATTTACTTAGTAATAAGAATTACTTAAGGTGCGATGTGGAAAATTAAAAAAAAACAAATATATATTTTAAAGCATTAGCCGCTAAACAAAACCTTATTATCTTTAAACTAGCAGGCTATTGTGAATTAAATTGATAACTATGTTGACAAGCTGTTCACAGCTGTTTTTATATGTTTGCATATTGAAATTTGTTGAAAAACAATTGCATGCGAAGCAACAAGTTCTGTATCGCAAAGTTTAATTAAATGTGTTTTGCATAAGATGAATCGTTATAAAGTGAGTTCCTTGGTGGGAGAGGGCTCTTTTGGTTCAGTGTATAAGGCAATACGGAAAGATGATGACCAAGTAGTAGCCATTAAAGTTATATCTAAGGTAAGTTAATAATGGGAATAGGAAAACTATATATGCAACTTGATTTGTGTTTTGATTTTATTATGTACGAAATGCAGCGAGGTCGTACAACACGTGAATTGAAAAACCTGCGGCGCGAATGTGAAATTCAAGCACAACTTAAGCACCCCAATGTCATTGAGATGTTGGAGTCTTTTGAAACAAAAAATGAGTTGATTGTTGTTACCGAATTCGCCCTCATCGATTTGCACCGTTATATGGCGCGAAATGGTGCTTTGGTTGAAGAAAAGGCCCAACGTCTAATTCGCCATTTGGTATCAGCATTATATTACTTGCACTCAAATCGAATCTTACATCGAGACTTGAAACCTCAAAATGTTTTACTGGATGAGGACTTGCATGCCAAACTGTGTGACTTTGGTTTGGCCAGAAACATGACCATGAGTACTCATGTGCTAACTTCCATCAAGGGAACACCTTTGTATATGGCTCCAGAACTGTTAGCGGAAAAGCCTTACGACCACCAGGCAGATTTGTGGTCTTTGGGTTGTATCGCATATGAAAGCATGGCCGGACAGCCTCCTTTCTGTACCACGTCAATATTGCATTTGGTGAAGATTATAAAACATGAAGAAGTTAAGTGGCCGAGTTTCCTCAGCAGCGAATGTCGATCATTTTTGCAGGTAATTTTTGGACAGAAATTAAGAAAAATAGGAAATTACAATTTTTGAGAGCAATAACTTTGTTTATCACAAGGGTTTGTTGGAAAAAGATCCCTCCTTGCGGGCAAGTTGGGCTCAGATTCTGTGTCACCCATTTGTAGAAGGAAAACTTTACATAAAAGCTGGCATTAAAGCTGAAAACTCACCTTTTATTAATCCTCAAATTAGAAATAAGTCTAAAAACTGTACCACAAAAGAAAAGTAAGTAAAACGGATATTGAAAAGTATGAAATATAATACAGATGACTCTTTCTACAGTTTGGATGTTAACAAAGTAACAAAAAATCTACGAACAATTAATCTAAATGAAACACAGGACAATTTGATGTGTTCACGTGACAGTATTAATGCTATACCGCCAAGCGATATAGAGCAATTGGAAACGGATGTAGAGGATAATATTAATCACATTTCGGTGCCATTTACCGAACAATCCTTTCAAACCGACAAAGATAAAACTGCTACAAATAAATTATTAAATCCCTTAGATATTGTTTCTATACCAGTAGTGAATTCGCAGACTTGTTTTATAAGTGGCAACAACAATATGATCATAAATCATTTGAATGATAACTTTGCTTTTAACGAAGGCGCCAAAAGTATCGCAAGTGGAGTTAATAAAAATAAACCGGCAGCAATTAACAACACAGCTAAGAAGTCACATAATAAAGCACTGGAAAAACGGAAACTTAGTCAAAATCTTGATAACTTTTCTCTACGCTTGGGTCATAATATAGAAAATGACAACCAAGTAAAGTCAAGTGATAAACCGGCTGTATCGAAAAAAGATCAGGACAATAATTTGAAAGATTCCAAAAATAATAACATCTTGAAAACTTCCAACCAATCAGGAGAGGAGAAGCAGAGCAACGAGTACGTTTTATAATCGTTTTATTATTGATAATCTTTTTTTGAAGTACGTGTTTGGGTGTTAATTTTGTAGAAATTCCCCTCCTTGTTTACTGCCTGGCTGGGATTCATGCGACGAATCTCAAAGTCCTCCTATAGAAAATGAGGAGTGGCTGGCTTTTCTACATCGCTCTATGCAGGAAGTTCTTGACGGTGAACTGGAGTCTCTAAAACAACAAAATTTAGTACATTGTGTTTTTTATAAATTTTCTGGCTTTAGATAAAGATTTATTTTTATTTGTTTTTGAACCAAAAGGTCAGTATTATTGTGGCTCCACTGCGTAATTCGAAGGCAACACCTAAAGTTGTAGATAGTGTTGCCCAGCTGTTGTCTTTGCCATTTGTTTTAAACGAACCGTCAAATGTCGTAGAACATATAAAAGTGGTACGTGAAATGAAATCTTTAATTCTTTCGTAACTACATTTATTTTATTATCTTATGTTGTCAAGGTGTATGTTGATGTTAAACTAGTGCCAAATTTAATGTATGCTTCCAAGTTGTTGATATATCAACGTCCAGTCGATGACTCTACCGCCTCTTTGCCTTTGCCTGATAATCCGCAACGCAAAATACGTACTCTCTGTGAACTAAATAACGAAGAAGTCAAATGTACCGCACGGCTTTATGAGCTCATTTGTCATTTGGTTCTAATAAAACAGCAATTTCTGACACAATTTTGTGATGCAGTAGCAATACTGGCTGCCGATGAATTGCTAATAAATTTTCTCAATCAGGACTTTAAAAATGTATATGCAATGCGTATAGCAAATTGTGTGTTAGCCTTACTGGGGTGTGTTTTAAGAGAACTACCCGAAAACGCTGAGCTTGTGGAAAAAATAATATTTTCTCAAAAAGTCGATTTGCTAACGCTGCTAAAAACTCCTAATGATTTGTTAAAGATGAGAATGTGCATGTTGATGCGTTTGCTGGGCAGGTTTAGCTTAAGAGCTTTGCAAAACTCTTGGTCTTTGAACGTAAAGCAAGCAATTGAAGAGTTGGCTGAAGACGAGCATTTAGAAGTAAAAGAGGTATAAACTGAATAAATATTTTAATAGTTTTACTTTAATTGTTATAGAATAATTTATTTTTAGGAAGCTGAAAACACTTTAAACGAGCTGCGTCAATTTTCATTTTATTCTTAAGTGAGAAACTGTATTACTAAGACTAAGCCTAAAGCATTTATTTTATATTTTATTTACTATATTTTTTATACTTAACTGTGTTTTGTTTCACTTAAATATTACGAGAATATGTTTTCAAAAGTTCCTTGAAAATAATCTATAATCTCATTTAAGGAATTTCCAACTGTATCGAAATTAAATATATCAAAACTATTACAATCCTCCTCATACATTTCATTCAGTTTTTCGATATCCTTCTCTGACAACCCTTTTCTCTGACCCAAGCTGGCATAAGGATCCTGCAAATAAAGTAAATGCTGACGTTTCAATTGAAATTCTAAACCATATATATTTTCCAAGCTTACCAGAGGTTCTATAGTATTTTTGCCGTTTTTGGAGAACGCTTTGGAACTGTAATGCATGACACTTTGATAGTCATACTCCACGCCAAAATTACTAACATGAGTGCGAGCATATTTATTGAAATTGTGAGCATGACCCGGTAATATATTTTCCCAATTAATTTTCACATATTCATCTCTTTCAGTAGCCGATTGCTGATGATAAAACCCCAAGGCATGCAGTAGCTCATGGACGATAACGCCGTGTGTAACACATTTCGGTGTATTTAGATTGAGAACCTGAAAAATACAAAAATTATGTTCTTTCAAAGTCTTGCTTTTCGCAGCTACGTACTTGACCGCCTTGTCTTCTGCCCACACTGGACCAACAACCCGAGTAATTGCCTTTAAATACAATCCAATTTGTATCTCCCTTTTCGTATGGACGAAAACGTATGCAAGTTTTGTCTTGGTACTCCTTAAAGGCTCTGAATATAGTCATCATTTGCGTTTCATCTACGAGTATAATAAAAATATGGAGGTGGCTTATTGCTTTGACCTTTAAAATGCTGAAGTGATTTAAAGGTTGTTCTGCGCGAAATTCAAAGAAAATTTAAGTGATTTAATTACTTACTAAAATCTCGACTGTCAATATAAAATGGTACCGTGGCATCCGGCCAGGTAGCTTTTTCGTTCAGCAAACCGTTGCGCAAATATTCGCGATGCAGCATAATATCACCTTCAAACAAGCCACTGTGCTCCCATATGTGATCCTCATGATTTTCATTCCAAAACTCAAATGCTGGACCTTTTAAAGCAATTTCGTATTGTTTTATTAAACTCCATCGTTTAAATTTAATTGATTAAATAATAGTTACCACATACTGTTGTGTTTTCTCAGCATTTGCATATTCGGCCCCCAACGCGGTCTGGGCGGTATTGTGGGATTCCAATTGGTTACAGCTTGAACACAAATTACAACAGTCGCAGCAAAAAAAATTGTGAAATTTGTAAATAATTTTATTAACATTTTTTAGCACATCGATTCAGAGCGTTAAAAAATACAAATTCACTTTCTGTGCGGGGGCCAACAAGTTAAAGAAATGCTTTTCAGTCTCTCATGGTACTTTTATAGGTTCAGTTTAACGCTCACACGCTCTTTGAATACTTGAATAAGAAGTTTTCAATTTCAATTTACTTTCGAATCGAAGAACACTTAATCGTTCGATTGCGCTGTTGTTAATCAAAGCGATTCACATCGTAAAATAGACGTGAGTGTGTAATTCAGTTTTAGATTTGCTTGCTGTTTGTTGCTGCTGTTTGTTGCTGCTGTTGTTGTAGGTACGAACTAAACTGAAAGTTTGAGTAATTCTTGTCACCGTATTTTGAAAGTTCGCTATAATTGTTTTCGCAGTTGGTTTGTAAAAAAATAATGAAATTTAAGATACTCATCACTTTACAAACGAACTGTTTGTTATTAGGTAGGATGAGCGCTTAGCGGGTGACCCCTACATATGCAGTGAATTTTGCCAGAACGACAAATGTGGGAATAGTTTAAGAGCAGAGATAAAGACAGCGAATAGAAGATAGAGAATTTGTTGCATCTCCGGTGAATTTTTGCTGCAGTACCGGCGAAGGAACGAACTGTATTCTGCCTTTTACTGCATGATGGGATCAACTTTTAGCGACCAGTGCCATGCTTTCGTCATTGAGACAGGCGGACTAATTCGGATCAGAAAAGTTCGATACCATATTCATGACTGAGTGGGAAGGCGAAGTCGGGGTTTTACTTCTAGACAACATCCAGTTGAATTTAGAGAATAACTTAAGAAAGTCTTTGTCCACACTTGCAATTTTTGTGGCATCAATTCTTAAGTTTTTTTATAAGAAAGAGCGAGAGAGGAACAGGAAGAGTGCGCATGTATTCACCGGGACAAACTGAATGAACTTTTTAAATAAATTTATTTATTTATTTGAAATAAGAAACAAGTACTTGTTGACATAAAAATATGAGAGTGAAATGTGAGTGTGTATAGGTGGTTGGATAGTCGTCAAAGTCCATACATTTTTGTATTAAATTTAATATTAATTTTTACTGATTTAGGACACCGGGTTAGTGTTATTCAGCACGGTAATTGCATACAAATTACGAGCTATAAAACAATTTTTTTCTTGAAATCATATGACATTTTTTGCTTTTTATATCGCATTCTCTCTACTTCAGTTATTTACTTCGAGAAATCATTCATAAATGCGGGGTATGAGCACGGCTAATTGGGGATGAGCATAATTGAAAGTAAACAGTAGCGGGATCTCTTGTATTATTTGTTTGACTAACCGTGACGTAATTATTAATGGGACAACAAGCGCATGGGGAGGCCACCTTGGGGAAATGACTTTCGGCCATGAGTAATACATTTTCTCTTAAGTTTATTAAAGAAATTTGAAATTTTAAAAAGTATTTTTGGCTAAAACAAGTAACATAAATAATATGAAGGCAGGTACGCTTAAGCGACAATACTTTAGCCCTAAAGTAGGCTCTTTTTTCTAACTAAAAAGCCTGTAATTATTCTACGAATAGAAAGGAGTATCCAACAGCGTGTTAGTGGAATTTAAAAGTTGAAATTGTAAAAATGTATATGAAATATATTTATGTAAAAGTAGTTGTAGAAAATTTGTTGTTAACAAAAACTGTTTATCAGCTGTCATAACTTTTACTCATGCATCTTCATGCACATGCATGTGTGGGCGTGTGTGTGGTTGTAAGTTTACTTCAATTAAATTCTTGCACTGAGACTTACAAGAGCTCTTATAATTATGATGTGTGGAGCAGTTTGTATTTATCGTTCATGTTGAAGAAAGTTCTGCTGAAAGTTCTTTGAACTTGTGAAAATGATTTAGTGTAAAAAGAAAGCACAGTGAGGCAAAATACAATAAAATTTTGATGTTTCTAGTTGGTTTAAATTTTAATTAAAAATACAACAAAAAATTTAATTTGTACAACATTGAAACGGAAAATGGAGAAAAAAATATTAATTTTTCTTTTCGAAACACTTCTAAAATATTGAGTTGAGCTCGTACATTCGAATTTTATCACATTTTCAGTTTCTTAACAGATTTGAAAATACTTAATTGAGACCTTTCGCTTGATATATAAATTGTTTTAGGATTTTTGGGATTTATGTGGATAATTCTTCAGAGAACTTATTTTTGTTGAATATTTTCGTAGCTTTTCAATTCAGAGATATTGAAAAATATAGTTTTTTTTATCTCTCTTTAATTAATAATATTTTTGAATGTTATTAAGCTTAAGGTCTGTTTATTTATAATAAAGATTTTGTTTTTTCAATATTTCGTGTGTGACTTCTTCAGGAAATTAATAATTTTATTTGATTTGAAAAAAACCTTTTGGTTTATGAAACAAAAATATGAAAATTATTTATTATATTATATTGATTATATATTATTTATTTATATCGCGGGCATTTTATGTCCACTGTTTCAGCAGTTTAGTTTGTTTATCAGGATCTTTGCGTTTAAGATTTATATTAAAAAAAAATTATATTAAAAAATTTGGTCAAAATATTTTACCTAAAATTTTTTGTCGTTTATTGTTCGTAACTTTTTGGCTAGAAACGGATCCATAATTAAGCCTCTGATCTTCAAAATTAAACCCAAAAATTTCAAAAATAATATTTAATTTCGACAAAAATCGTCATATAGAAAAACGATGAACAGAAAACAATTTTGTTTGTTGAGTTTTTGAAAAATATCAAAGTCTATGTTTTTGCTCGTGTAATTCTCAAATAGTTTCTGACACACTTGATCACCCAACACACAAAACAAAAATATTATAAATTTTTAATAAAAAAGGTAAAATCTGAACATACTAAAAGAATTTGAATTTTTAAAAAAAATTTTGGGAAAAAGAATCGGTACATAATTAAGATTAAAGAGGTTTAAATTTAAAAAATATTTTTAGGATTTCAGAATTGAACTTTGAGCCTGTTAAATAATTTTCAACTTGAAAATTTAATAAGCAAAAAGTTCAACTGACAAAATACATGCGTCAAATAAAATGTTGTTGCAACTATTTTTTCCACATTGAAATTCAGTAACTGCTGCAATCAGACATCCGTGAAATATATTCCAACGAAGAACTTAAACATCAGAGACGCACAGTGAGTGGCGATAAATAAAAATACGCATGAGTACTGATGATGGGATTGTAGCGGTGTTCGAAAACAGCACTGTTCTGTTTTGCTGTGTGGGTTGCCAAGGTTTACCACAAAAGATTTGTGGTGTTTTCGAGTCTCACACTGACTTTTATGAAGTAGTTTTTTCATCGTTATAAAAAAAAATCCGATTTATTGTTTCAACAGAATATCCAAAATTGGTTTTTTTTTCTCTTTTATTTGGAATGCTGCCGATATTTAAAAAAATTACAATTTTATGTAATTACCCATATCCGTTTTATTCCCCCATTCGTTTTATTCCCAAAACTTGTCTTTCATTCGTTTTAGCGGAGCAACACTGCATTGAAATAAAGTATGTGTCTTAAGTCTTTCGTTTTGATAAACAGCGACAATTTAATGCGAACGAAAGAACGTCTTTCACAGCAATTTTTGCAAAACAGAAATATTAAATAAATTTAAGGGGAAGTGGCTTCTTTGCAGAAACGCAACCAAAAGCTTTTTAACACGATCATATAAAAATTTCCGCAACTTGCGGGCAAATATTTTCAATATTTAAATATTTGGGATTTCAATGGCAACAGGCAATCGATTGAACAATTTAAAAATAACAAAAAGAACCGCTTCATCCTCTTCCCCAAATGTGAATTCTAATTGTGTCTCATTGAATTATGGCGCCTGCTGATATTTTCTCGCTCATAACTTTTTATGTTTCATGTGATCATGCTGAAGCAATTTTCCAACAGCGTTAATGATCGCATAAAAATACACTGAAATTAAAAAAGAAAATCTATTAAATATGCGACAAGAAAATCTCACGCACTTAAAACAGATGAAAAATATACGAACAAGAAGTATGAAACCATAATTAACAACAACACACACACACACACACTCACTTGCAACTGCTGCGCACGCGAAGCACAACAAGCAAAACCAAACAGCACACACTGACTGACTCACAAACTCCAACTCATCTGATCGTAAAAATATGTTTTGCACTCCATATAAAGTCGAAGTGGCAGGCAGAAGAAGCAGCTACAACAAAATTGTTGTACAAAAGAAAAAGAAGAAGAAGAAAAGCCAAAGAAAAACCAGTTGAGTTAGTTTCCTTCCGGATTCAATTATTTTTCTTCTCGTTGCCATATTTACACATTTTCCCGTATTTGGCGCCGCCGTCTTGCTTGTCGTTGTTGTTGCTCTTTGGAAAACCAAAACCCAAACCAAAACCCAAACCAAAATCATGATCATGACCACAAGCAAAACAACAAAAAAAAAATGAAAAGAAGTGAATAAATAAAAATATGCAGAGCCAGACGCAGCCGCAGCAGCAGCCAGATTAATAAAAGCAACAACAACAACGGCAACAAAGATAAAGAAATCTATTGCGAGGCAGTGTGTCAGTAGTGTTATATTTACTTTTATTATAACTTTGTTGTTGTTGTTGTTTCTTTGACAACTCTACGAATCAATGCCGCATGAGTTTAGCCAGCGAATACCATCATCATCAACATGATCATCATGATCATCATCGTCATCGTCATCATATCGGAACAACATGAGAATTTCAATGATCGTTATATGGGGCGCTTCACATGCAAAAGGAAATTAAAATTTATTTTTCATAATAAATCCAAATTCTACCTTCACTCAGCGCATAGACGAACCTCTAGCACGTTATGCCTTGTGTTAGAACCAGCGAAATTTCGTATTGGAGAGAAGATAAGGGCTGGTGTTAAATGTGTGGAAAGATCTCCGCAGGGAGTCTTTTCGCTGTAAGACATTGTGCGATTAATTGGGGGGGGGGGGATCCCCGATTTCAATGGAGAATCTTCTAAGATAAGGGTTTCCGGAACGAGCTCCCTGATTTTAAACCACCGTCATGCCCTCATGGAAGTGGTGGATCATACAACGCATCACCAGGGTTAAGCTGTTCTTGTGGTTGTTAACAGTTCAAAGTGAGAAGTAAAATATCATGATATTTGAATCATGATATTTCCAACAAACTGGCAGGTGTGTGAAGCTAAATTTCCAAATAGAGTTGGGTCTAGAGTTGGCTCCAAATCGATCAAACGCTCATTTTTGCCAAAAACCTCTGGTCATACCAATCTAATTTAAATTAGAGTTGGATCAAACTTCATCAAACACTCAGTTTTGACAAAAACCTTTGCTCAAATCCATTTAAATTACATGGGTTTGACCAGAGGTTCCAGGCAAAACTGAGCGTTTGATGAAGTTTGACCCAACTCTAATTTAAATTAGATTGGTATGACCAGAGGTTTTTGGCGAAAATGAGCGATTGATCGAGTTGGATTCAACTCTATTTCGAAATTGGTAATCCAAGACACAAACCACTCACGTTAGCAGGGCTCTGTGAATACGTAAAGAGTGAGATATCTGAGTGTGTGTATTCCATGTGGAGTAATGGTCACATATTTGGACCGACCTTGAAAAAATCCAAAAGGATTGGCCAGGACCCTAAGAAAACGGGAATAAGTGGGCTACTAAGTTTTATATTATTCTGTAGCTCCCGTGGTGCTCTAGTACGTCTAAGAGTTGGATTCAAAAAAATCAATAAAAAAATTGTCCGAACGGAATTGCACTCTGAGTTATGGCCGATTGACTTGAGGGGGTACGTTAATAAAACGGTGATCCCATTGAGGCAGAGGTTCGTTACCAACCCATGGTAGGGCACAACAGGTCTAACAGCCATGACAATAATATAAAACGCAGGAGTGCAACTTAACCTGACTTCGAAGAAATGAATTTCTTTAACCCTAGAACACTATTGTTCCTGCATAAGTAAATATGCAACGCCAACAATTGCCACAAGTGCTTTTTTCCACAACCAAAAACACCTAAACGAAACACATTTAATCATTAAACTGCCCTAAAAATGTGAAAATCAAACCCATGGGCATTTATTGTTTTGCAGCTGTTATTTCATATCAAATAAGAATTGGCATTTCAAATTGTCTCCATTTACCGCAAAATGAGTTAAAAGTTATTTTTTATTAATTGACAAACAACAACGAACAACATGAAAATAAAATTATAGAAATAACTTCATTAATTTACGTCATTTAGGATGAACTCCGCAGTACTAAGCCTTCCGTGACGTTGTATTAATTGTCATACGAACGATTATAAAACTCGAATAATTGACAGCACTGTTCGTGGAAGCGCATAACAGGCTTTTCCTGGCCTCGACATAAAGACAAGAAAGAGAGGAATGTAACCTGACCTAACTACTTGGAATAACTCACATTTGAATAGCGTTAGTGCTCTAGGGTTAAGATTTTGCTTGATATCACAGCGGGCTTCAGAGGTTCAATTACCGGCTGATCTCCTCATGCAGCTTCAAGGCATTCAAGTCCCAGACAAGAATTTTGTAAATAACTATGGATTTAAGCGACTTGCGGAAGAGTTTTTATTAATTTTTAATTTATAGATTTTTTTATAAGAAAAATTTAAACTATAAAAAAGGTATTGGAAATCCATCAACCGTCACCACGTGCCTTAAATAAATTTTTAGCTCTTTAAGAACCAACCAAAGTGCCCTCGAATGCATATGAAATACCCCCAATAAAAATGAAAAATTGTATGAAAAATAAGTTGAAAAATATTTCCACAACTAACAACGCTGATAGATGACGAAGAAGATGTTTGGGATGCTCAACGCGACAGTTGTGGTCTGGCCGGTTTTCTTCCTTTTCAAGTTATTTTTAAAAGAAAATGGAAATATTCATATTGAATGCGCAACGAGCTCAGGTATCGCATACGCGCAGCGTTCAAAGTTGTAATTTTGTTTTTGTCATCTTCGATACCAGAAATCGTTTGACATCTACGTTTGGCTGTCGCCGATCGATCGATCGATCGTTCGTTGTGGCATTTTTCCTATGAAAAGTAATCAATAATCAATTAAATTTAGTTTAATTGAGAGAAATTGGAGAAATGCGACGAATATGGTGCAATTTTTACATGAAGACTGCAGAAGACGGTGTGCGTGTGTGTGTGTGTATGTGTGTGTGTGTGTGTGGAAACTAACAACAACCTGCTGCTGGTCAGCTGGTTCACTTGGCTGAGCGACTGTTCGATCAAACGTTCCATCGATCGATCGATCTTTGTATCGCTGAATAGTTACATGGATGGCTGGATGGATGGATTGATGGCACTTGGGCGAAAGTGTTAATTGACATTTTTCGTTTTTTTTTTATTATTTGGGAAAGTTTTTTTCTTCCATTTTTATTCCACAACATCTTTTCCGAAAAACAGTAAAAAATATCAGCATCATTTCTGTTCGTACATGTTGAACCATAATTGAAATGTGTGTGTTTTTTTTTCTATTAATTTTACGATTTTCCTTCGTTGCCGTTCATTTTTGTGTGTAAAATTATACCGAACGCAGACATATTTTAAGTGAAAATATCCATGATGAATGAAGAACTTGGAAAAAGTTGTGCGAAACAAAATCAAACAAAGGCAAAGAGGAAACTACGTGTGATGCACTCGCGCAAATATGATGAGATATTTTCTTGGTAAAACAGAAACGAACGGCAAGTTGATTTCCATGCCACCGCCACGGTCTGTCCGTCTGTCCGTCCGTCTGTGTGTCTGTCTGGTTTCACAGTTCAATCACTTGCACTCGCTGTTGCTGCTGGATTTGAAATTAATAAATATCTCTCTCACATTTTAAGCTCTCGAAATTTCCAACTTTCATTTGAAATTTATGATGAAATTTTCATATTTTTTTTATTTAAAGTTTGTGTTTTATGTAAATTTTGTTGTAAGAATTTTTATGAATAAGGAACTTAACAAATAGGAAATTGTAAAGGGAAAGCGAAATAAGCAAATAAAGTCGTGATATAAATTTACATAGAGAGAGAGAGGAACTTTCTGATATCAAGAGAATTGCCTAGAACATAGAAGACAACAGAATATGAGAGAGCAAACCAAACTAGAAAGTGAAGATTTCTCTTTAAGGTAGTACATGTCCCTCTTAGGAGTAGGGGAGATCACCACTACCCTTGGTGACACGAATGTTAGCGAAAGTCTTTCGAAAGAGTGTAAGAAAGTACAACATCATTTTTGAAGCGCTCTCCATGTGATGAGCCCTGCTTGAGAGTGAAAATTGGTCGCTTGATAAATGAAAATCTCTCCAATAAAAACAACCGTCACATTGAAGATGCAAACTTAGTCGCCATATTCGTTTACTAGGAAGTTGCTGAAGCACTTCCCGGTATATAATCGTAGGAACAGAAGTGTCATTTCGCTTTCGAAAAAGACAACGATCTTACTGCTGGTATCCCCCCGCTCACTTTCCTTACAGCCACAATTTCAGTCTCAAAGAGTTATAACTTAAGAAAACTCTGGGGCCATCTATCAAAAGTGTCATGCTGTGCATGAACAACTTGCCTCAACTTGCGTCGAACGGCCTGCATCTATACGATTTCCATGGTATTTCTAAAATTGGAATAATTCTGTTTCTGCCGCGGTGGTTTCGTCTTAAGTCGCTACATACGGCTGGAATATTTCATCGAAGCCAGGGTCAAACAAATCTTAACTTTTATGTTTGAATGTGAAAAAGGGGCGTGGTTTCACGTAACTAAGTAGGACTTTATATCTGAATAGAAAAACATTTATGGAATCATATTAACTGCAGATATCAGGACGCCGAAAGAGTTCTGTTTTTCGTACATTCAAAACAAAAACAATTTACAAAATTTTGTTCTCGTTTCAATTATAAGAATTATAAGAAACGGCATTAAATAAATGAAGGCGTGAATACATGAGTTGTACATTCCGAAATATATATTTGTCTCTTACTTTTTAGTGTTGTTGTGATAATTTAGAATACAGTGCGTCGCTTATTTCCAGTTCCCATTAATGACGCAAATCGGGGCTCAAGTGTATTTCGTAAAGTCATTGCATCCCTGCATATAATGACATGTAAATCTTGCAGCACTTTATTTCCCGCAATTTATTTGTTTAATTTATTTGAATTTGGAAGGCATTCGGGTGAGGCACACTTCTCATCCAGTAGAGTTGGGTCCAAGTCGATCAAACGCTCATTTTTGCCAAAGACCTCTGGTCATACAAATGTAATTTAAATGGGTTTGATCAGAGGTTTTTGGCAAAAATAAGCGTTTGATCGAATTGGACCCAACTTTATCATGCAGTGAAGTCAGCTGGAATTATGAAATCAATGGAGTTGGGTCAAACTTCATTAAACGCTCAGTTTTGATAAAAACCTTTGTTCGAACCTAGAGCTGTACCGAACTGAATCAAACGCTCTCAAACGCTCGTTTTTGACAAGAACCTCTAATCAAACCGATTTAAATTACATGGGTTCGGTACAGCTCTAGTCAAACCAACTTAAATTTAGAGTTGGGTCAAACTTCATCAAACGCTCAGTTTTGACAAGAACCTCTGGTCAAACTCATGTAATTTTTTTTGTTTGACCCAACTCTAGAAATCAAGCAGGAAATGGTGTTGAAGGAGCAGATGCAGGAAGATGAGAAGATGCAGAACTAGTTGTGGCCATTTTCAGTCTTTTCTTTGTTTGATTAAATTTAACTGAAATTATAAAATTCTGCTCTCTTTTTTTTTAAATATATTTTATGCTCGATTTTTTATTTTTTTAATAAAATAGCGCCGTATTAAAGTCAAACCGAAACCACCGCCTTGACGAACGACTAAAACAGATTTCATTTTTTCATTCATAGTTGCTTATGTTGTTGTCGGGTATTATTCTAGTGAGATAAGAATTCACATAATCCCAAGAATATCTGGGATGTACTCCCCATCAAAATTTAGCAACACACAACCAACAACTTTGTGATGAATTATGCAAAAAGGACTTTCCTCAAGTCCATTTACGCTCAATTATCTGTTGCCATACAACAAATAAAAATGATCTGCGAAACACGTCACAGATCAACATACTTATTGTCGGCTTAAGCCAGCGCTTTATAAATCTCATTACACACATACACATGCACACTCGCTCGTACAACATAAATTAAAATTAATTTTCCTTTTCAAACACCTTAAAATACTCGTGCAACAGCAGAATGGTAATTTCACCATTCAAATGATGCCTGAAATATGGGTCAGAAGTAAAACTTTTATTTATTTATTTCTACAATAAAATTAAAAAAAACAACTGCAAGAAGAGAAACAGACTGAATTGTGTGGAGATACTCGTTCGCAGTGGCAAGAAATGACAACGTTTTCCATTTATTCCTATAAATCAGCACAAAAATATGGATAATCATAATTTATACAACAACAAAATACATGAAAAAAATATTATAAATAAAAAAGAAACAGACTTTGCCACACATCGAAAACAGCCACACAATTGATGCCATTAGAATCTCACAAAAAAAAAAAAAAAACTTAAAAATGATACGATATTAAGTAAAATAATTGCAAGGAGAAAGTCTACCACAAAATGTTGAACACACACTTAATCCCAGCAAACACAAAAACATAAACTTGCGAACAACATAAAAAGTTTTGAAATCGAGAATCTCGTTGTGGTCAAAATCAAGCGGAAGATTAAATTCAAAGTCGGAATTTCAATTCGTTGCCACACAGTGAAATTGATCTCAGAGTGCAGTAGCAGGTACAGTTGGATCCAACTCGATCAAACTCCCATTTTTGCCAAAAACCTCTAGTCATACCAATATAATTTAAATGGGTTTGATCAGAGGTTTTTGGCAAAAATGAGCATTTGATCGAGTTGGACCCAACTCTAGTAACTGGTAGGTGGCAATGCTACCCTGTCAGTCCAGTGGTGTTGGGGACGTTTATCCCTAGAGATGCTGGGTGTTTTAAGCAGGCAAGTAAATCGTTTCGCTGGCTGTGTTAAAAATAAAAATTAAATGTTATAACCGAATCCTGAAATCAGCATTGAATTGTTACAAAGTTTTCGAACTGACGGGGTCTTAATACACGTTGGTTTCAATTTCAAAACCGATTATTAAAATCTAGTCTCTCCATATAAAATAATTCGTTCAGACCATCTGAGATACATTTTTCAGTTGCTTTTAATTAGATTTTATTACACTCAACAACGCTTTCCCCGCACTAAATTCAGTGCTACCAACTTGACCATTTAAATCAGCTGATAAAGCGAAATGGACCAGCCATCTGTTGCTTATTTACAGGACCGTGTTTCACCGCTAAAATTTCTCCAAACTAGCAAAATTAAACTATTTGCGGCCATTATATATATTGTTCTTATTAATATTTTTATTTTATTATTTTGTTGTTGTTGTAAAAAGCCGGGATCGAGCCCAGGATTTTCAACATCCTACTCCATGTTTTAACTACTTCAGCCAACCGCATCTTCAGTTTTTGGATAGTGTTTAATGGAGTTTGCATGTACACTTATTGGAAAGGCAAAATAAATAATCAAAAACTCGTGACGCACGCAACAAAAATCAGAAATAGCCTTGAAGTTACAGCGTGATTTCGTAATTTTCAACGAATCTCTCTAATAAAGCACACAAATACTGATTTCTAAAAGAAACATGTAAATAAAAAAGTTGTGAAATGATTTATTTGACCTACACAATGTGACGCACGTTACATTTCCTCTAATTCACCCATCAAATCATTTGTATGACTCAAGGCTTTGACTTTAGTAAACAAACCTTAATTTTTTCTATTCAGGGAGTCGTTCCAGGATGTAGACTTATAGGATGTAGATTTATATGAAGTAGGGTAATTAAGTAAAATTAAGTTAATTAACATCAAAAATATTTATTTGTTGAGATTTTTCTAAGAATTTTCCATATATAAAATGCTTTTTCTTTTAAAAGTGAGAAAAAAACTATTTTTCAGAAGAAGAAAAAGAATTCTCTAACAAGTGCATTTATTTCTACGAAAGACTTATTTAATTTTGATCAAATCTATTTCTTAAAATAAATAGGACCAGGTCCGAACACACTTAGAATTACATATTAAATTCAGAACAAAGTTTTTTAAATAGCAAAAGTCAAGGTTTTGCTTCAAAATAAAATAACTCTGAGGACTGAAAGTTTTTATATGAAAACTGTTTGAAAACTGAAACACTTTTGTTTGCTGGGTTGCTTCATGTACATTGTCTGCACCAACGTTGTGGGATTTTTTTAAAACATGCGAAAAAAATTGTTCTTAAGAATAGTTTCTCCTTAATAGGAGCCACTCAACTCCAACAGCCAAGCAGTCAGTGTTATTTAAATAGTGAATATTTGGGAAGTCGTACTGCAGGAATAACTCCTCGCTTAGTTGCAGCGTTTTCTTGGATGTGACTGATTTTGCAAAGTAGGGAAATGGATGTCTGATACGTTACTAAGAGTTTAGCATTTAGAAAAATTATACGACTATTTCCAAAAGGACCAACTAAATCCTTTCATTATTTGGAAATATTTTAATAATTCAAAAGTTTTGGTTAATTAAATACAAGAGGAACCACCTGTGAGTGGAAACCACTAGCAAAACGAGGCAGAGGTTGGACTGTCGACAAGTGCTGCAGGTGGACATTCGCTTGTGTTTTCCAGAAAGTTTACAGGAAGTCTTTTATTGTGGGAACTATATTTTTTTGGTTAATTAAATACAAGAGGAACCACCAGTGAGTGGAAACCACTAGCAAAACGAGGCAGAGGTTGGACTGTCGACAAGTGCTGCAGGTGGACATTCGCTTGTGTTTTCCAGAAAGTTTACAGGAAGTCTTTTATTGTGGGAACTATAAATACAAATAATTGAAATAATAGAAATTAAAATTTAAAAAATAAATTATTACTTGGACCGGCACTCAGCTTATGATCTCTACTGATGCAGTGCAGTGTAAAGGAACAATGAAAGGAAGGTTTCATGTCGAGAGGACAGATGAAGAAAGAGTTGTTGGACCCATTTTCATCTCCTTCGAATATAATAATAAACTTAAAGTCTTCTAAATGCTGCAACCACCAGCCCACTTCATATTTCAACATCCATTTTGAGTGCTATTGAAGAGTCCTTTATGGGACACTACACTGGTCGCTGAACATTAACAACAGGATTTCCACTCAAATGTAATAAAAAGCATGTGACAGCAGTTTCATTCACCAGTTCACTCCCCAGCAGATTGAGGAAAAAATAGAACAAGAGATTTTGGGTCAATGACGGTTAAGCGGCTAAAATATCCTTAAGCTCTCTGTAGAGGTCCTTGTTGTCATACATAAGAACAGAAAGCTCAAATTGAATGTCCTTGAAATCTACAGCCTTAATTACTTCGAAGAAATCTATATCCTTGTACTCAGGTGAGGCTGGGGTCCTTTCCTTACTTTCCGAGCAGCAGCCTGCAAACCCAACCTGCTCCTTTTGTATTCCATTAATGTTTCCCTTGCGCTGGAAACAGTACACAACAAGAGTAAGTTATCACCAGAATGTCGGCCTACATAAAAAATAAAAATGTGGAATGGAATGAAAATAGTAACGACAATGGCCACCCTCAATGTGAGTACTATTTTTATATCTCCCCTATTCTGCGCATCAATTGGGTGTCCCGAATTGTATTCCATCGTTTTATTAAAATAACATTCAATAGTTTTTTGTTCGAAATTCATCTATTTCCATGCTACACATGGAATCAACAATTGTTGAGATGGATTCCCATCCTTGAAATACAAGAATATGATAAAACCGTTTGAGTGTCACTGAATAAAAGTCTGGAAATGCAACTAAACCCACATAAAAGAACGCAACGAATGACTAAAAATTACAATTCAAAGTTTAAATGTGTGCAAAAAAAGTCTCAAATAAATAAATGAATGAATGACGGAATGACTGAATGAAGAATGAATGCTGAAGTAGACGGCAGCAAAAGGAGTGGGGCCCAAAAGACTCTTAAATCACCCACTCTCTCTCACTCGCTTAACATCTTTAACATTTAGAACCCATGACGGCATTAATACGTCGAAATGAGCACAATAACAACAAGAAAAAAAATATGATAAAAAATAAAAAATAAATGAACAACAACAATAAAACTGCTGGAAGGAAATTTAGTGTGTTTTATTCAAATTAATGTGGGTCACGGAAATTTCAACAGACATTTTCTTACATTTTCCAACTCAAAGGTCTTGGAGAAATACTTAACACCGAATGGAAAATGGAAAATAGAAACTGCATGTTAAGCAGCGCGCGGCACGATACGGCACCATGGCACAGCGCAAGAATAAAACAGACCTAAAACCGAAACTTGATAGTTGACTCCAGCGCGATGGCAAACACTTTTGGGAAAGTCAATATGGAACAGGAAGTCAATTACACACAAACAACAAAAAAGTTTCTTAAAACAAATAGGAGTTTTTCCATTGCAGAGACAAAAAAAAGAAACAACTTAAAAACAGCAACTCCAGCAGCAGCACTAGAAGAGCGAGACGAAGACGAAGAGTCTCAAGCAAACCTCTTCGCAGCCGCAAGAATTATGAATAGCAAATTTTATTTTATTTTGCTTAATCTTTTTTCCCATTCGCCAACGTTTTAATACAACTTTCTCGTTTAGGAAAAAGTAGAAAAAGAAAATATACATAAAGATTTTCACTTGAACTCTAAAGATGCAGTCAAAGCCAACAACGCAGGCCTCTGTGTATAGAAGAGTCTTAAAAACTCATCATCATCATCATCATCGTCATCATCATCATCCTCTTGGAGTTTTTTGTTTTACATTTTGTTTTTCTGTGGCATGAGACTCTAGAGTTTCCTCAATTTTCAGCATTTTTTGTTGCCTTTTTTTCGTGTACGACATGCAGTAGTAAAGTTTGTTTGTTGTTATTGTTGTTGTTGTTGTTGCTTTTTTCTTTTTCTAAAGGTAAAGTATGTCAAGCATTACGTTTAAGATCAAGTACATCGGAGATATGAAAACAAGCAAACGGCCATCAAACTTTAGAAATTGCAAAAAGCAGAAAAGTACAACACAAACAACAACAACAACATTAAACAGCCTTAAAGTCATTGTGAAAAGAAAATCTCTTAATATTAAGGAAGCTGGAAACAGAAAAAAATTTAATAAAAAAATGGTGAAACCCCCAGAGCCGAAAGAAGAAAATACAAGAAAAACAAAATTCAAAGTCAGATTTCAGCAATTTATCGTTTATCTGCTTAATGACGATCAATACTTCTGCACAGTGGGATGGGGGCAAACGAATTGCGGTACGATTTTTTACCGAAGATGGCCACTCCAGGAGCAGCTACAACGAAGAATAAGAGGTCTCAGTGCAGCATCTTCTCTCCGGCCCTGCAGGAGCGTAGACTTAGATATGTAGGCTCTCATTTCCTGCAGGGTGTTGACTGTCCCAGGGCTACCCTGGCAGGTTTTGTGAGAAGTTCTGGTGGTTCTCAGGAACCAGTACTTCACTTGTAAGGATTGTGCAGGGCATCATAATGGGTGCTTTATGGCCTCCGAGAGCCTTTGTGGGCATTCTTTTAACCTGATCCAACTCTTATACTCTTCACGAAAGATTGATGCGAGTTCGCTGGCACAAGTGGGTGCTAATAAACTTAATTCGAGATTGACTATCTGCCCAGTATTCCATTCCCATCCTGTTGAGGAGATCTTACTTCGTTTTGGCGAGAGTCCTCTGGCCAATGTTGAGTTCTTTTCTAAAAAATAATGCAACATTTCTTACACTTTTTGATAGAACATGTCAACATTCTGTCTTTGAAAACTAAGAATTTACTAGATAGTAATTCAAAATCCCATATGAAAAATGATTTCTGTTTGAGAACTCCTTCAAATGTCATTTTATGAAGAAGAAGTGAAAAGATGTTGCATATTTTTTTTTGGAAAAGAAAAACGCCATCAGCCTCAACTTAAAATAAACTGCGCAGCTATTGGAATTCACAAAGAAGCTCTAGTGGAGTCTTAGGGCAATAACATCTAGCCACTGCACTTCTACGGTCTGGACTAAATGTCTGGGTTTCTCTTGTCATAAATCTGGTCCTCATTCCGCTGTCCATCTGAGACATTGTAAGTGGAGCTGGAGAACTCAAGCGGACAATTTCAGTTTCAAAAATTTTTTGTTTCAAAATAATGCAGACAATCTTAAATAAAATATTAATTTAAAAAGCGTATTCTGCCAAGAAATCGAAATAATAGTTTTACGAAAATCGCTAATAATTATGGAACTTCGAAGCCTTTAAATCGACTCTTATAAAATCGAAGAGATTGCAGGGGAGTAGTCAGGCTTTTAGAATCATGTCCCGTGAAGTATTCAGTTGTAACAGGAGCGGAGCTGCAGAGATTAAAAGTGGAATGTCTGGGACGTAAAAAACTCCGTATGGGCTGGGTATTTTTTAAATACTTGGCGATGTGCAAACTTTTAAAGAGTAGCCTGCACTGAAAGAATTTTCTTTGTAAACTCTTTGAATTTCGTTAATTCAATAAGAAACTCACATTAAAATTCAACCAACGTTACGTTTCGTTGAATTAATGGCAGCAGTTTCGTTGAAATTAGTTTAATGAAATCTCCGAAGTATTTGTGTACTTGCGAATTGTGAATAGAATCTGCTGAGGCCCATAGTGCTGCTGCTGCTGCTGCCTGTTGTTGGTGAGCGTGAGGAAGATAATGTTGATCATTGTCGTTAGTTGTTGTCGTTATAATAAATTGCTTTGGCTTTAGCACGAAATGTTCTCGAATGTTAAATTTTTATTGCCACGATTTTTCTTTTATTTTTCTAAACTTTTTGTTGTTGTTGTTGTCATTTTGTGGTTGCTGCATTTTAGAAAATTATACACAATTTGATTGCTGACTAAACTGCTGGCAGGCAGGCAGTCGGGCAGGCAGTCAGACAACAGGCATGCTGCTGCTGCTGCTGTATTTGACCGCAGTGAAAGTATTGTGTGAAAATATTTTATTTTTTATTTTCCATTTTGTATCTCCAGCGACTGCACTCGCAATTAATTTAATGGTTTAAAGGAAGAGTCATCGCACAGATTAAATGCTTAGAAAGAAAATCTCCAAGAAGATGGAAATTTTCTTTTCCTCTGCTTCAGTTTTTTCAGCTTTTCTGGCCCGCAAATTTAAGTTGCCACTCGCATGCAGATGATGTGAATGTTTAATAAATTATATCTGAATGAGAAAAGAAATAAGTTTGTGTGCGCGTGTGCTCTTGGGTGTGTATGTGTGTGTGTGTGTGTATGGGGAAGTGGTTGAAGATGACAATTTAAGTTGTTGTCTTATTTTTGTCATGTACTTTTTGTTGCTCTTCAGTTTTCTGTTTTCTTTTCTCGGTGCACGATTGTGTTGCATTTTGCATTTTGCATTTTCGCTTAGAAAAGAAAACGTAACGAATTATTAAATTTGATCTTCGCAACTTTCTCGAAGATCTTGGAAAACTGGGTAAAAGTTTTCATGATTCTGACTGTTTATTTATTTGTTTCGCTTAAAATCGAGAAACTGAAAGTGCGAAAAAATAATTCAACTTTGAAACTTCTAAGATCAGCCATCCGTGAGGGGGAATGGCGGCAACATGAAGTCTCACGGCTTTTGTTATTCAGCTGATGTTCAATAAGAAAGTTGTTCAGGGCCAATTTCGTTGTAATACTTCTCAATTTTGTTGATGGTGCTTCCAGAAACTGCTGATAAAAGTGTTGACAACTTTTCTCTCAAATTGCTTAATTGAAACTTGTGGTGCAATTCATGTATAAAAGATTTTAAACCGAATCTGGCTCAATTTTATTGGTAACATTATAAAACACTTTTCTGGTTCCTGCCTAAATAAATACTTATTGTTATATGAAAGAAAAGAAGAACAAGACTATTTGAAATCTTAAACAACAAAAGTATCAATCCATCTGTAAGTTGTAATAATTTCACGACCACAACGGACATGTTTCAATAGCAGGCATGAATTTTTCCTAAAAATCTAGGCCAATTTAGTGAACCAACACTTAAATCTGATTTGATCGCGCCGTTTGAAAAATAAATACATCGAGTGGATTTTCAAACGAGAGAGATGTAATAACGAAATTCGTGTAAATTCTTATTATCGCTTAACCGATTTCGTATATAAAATTGTTTTAATTGTAAAAAACAGCCATCGCTGTGCCCTAAAGCTGGTGTTAATTTTGATAGAACCACATTTTCAGTACCTCCACAAAAGTTATTCTAAAAAAAATTTTATACAAAAATACGCCCCACCTAATTTTGTGGCTCGCTTGCTACTGTTTATTAGTATTGAAAATATATAAATTTTTTGAAAGATATTTTTCTCTGAGCAGGTTAAATATAAATGCCTGATTAACAGGTCATATTGTGGTACTCTTTTGACCTTTTTTAAATCGACTAAAATTAATTCAACATACTTTTTTCAAAAGATAGTTTCGTGTGTATGTGCACTGTACGTGTGTATATACACGATGGTAATATCTGATAAGTGAAGGTGCCAAGCATTTTTGTGGTACACTTTTTATTATTTTATAGTGCGGTTATACAAGAAGAACATGAATAATTTGACAAATATTTTCATGAAGATTTGCACAACAGAAATAGTCTTTCTAAGTTTTAACTATAAAGAGACTAGTGAAAAGAGATGACTGTTCTCCTAAAGTGTGTTCTGTGGCGAATGAAAGATCATATGAAAACCCACTTGTTTTCCTTTTAATATATCAAAGCCCTGACTTATTATTATTTGTTCTGAGAAATTGATTTAAAACAAGCCGGCCTGTGCTTCGTTCCATTTTTTATATATTTGCCTTGGGGCCGATACTCAGGGACTACTACTTATTCAATGGAGGGGGGTTTTTTGTCTTGGACCAGTATTCAGGAGATGACCCTGCATATGCGATGTGCCTGTGGACGCTCTATTTTAGCTTTCCCAAGTTGAATGCGGCAGAAAAGAGTTCTGTAGGAAGTTCATGCCACCTACGAACCGTTCGGCCAAAGAACGAATTATCTCTGTAATGCGAGGTGCTGTTCACTAGTAACGTGACCAATAAAGGATCGCAAAAAAAATCGATGTTCGGGCACAAGTTCCATACTATAAGTTATGCACATTCCGTTGTTGTATCAAAAGCGCACGCAGTAAAACACATGCCACGTTGCATTGATGCGCCTGCTCTTTCTATATGCGTTCAACTAGCTTCATAATAAACTCTCAAGCACCAGTCGGAGCTGTTGAGAGTACAGATAAAAAAGAGATAGAAAGCGTAGTTTATTATGTTTAAATAATATTGACGGTGGAGGGTGCCGAAATGTGAATTCGGTCAGCAGCACTTCAACAATTAAGGCAACCTTGAACTGGAACAGATAAAAAAGTTCCATCCCCCATTCATGACTTAATATCGGAACTAACCCATGGCCTTCAACTGCGTCTTAACTAATTCATCCAATAAATATTTTATCTTAATTAATCAATGGACTACAACACTTTCTGAAGGTCTGATTTACTCGAAAAATTGAATTATTTTACTTGAACAGTTTCACAAGAACAAACTTTTGATTTAAAATAATTTTTAAGCTCAGATTTTTATTGTATTCCCCTGGTCTTTAGCCCACAAACTCACTCTGCAAAGAGTTGAGATAAATTAAAGAAAACATATTCGTGGAACGTAGAAAACAAGATTTCTGCAATTCTTTTAAAGAGGAAAACAAACCATCAGCATCTAAAAATAGCCTTGAAGAATTTTTACAAAATTTTCCTCAGTTTTTATGCGTTTTTCCATACAAGTGAGTTATTATTATCTTTCAGTTTTATGGCCCTGTTTTTGCCACATGAACGTTAATAAAAACTATAAAACCCAAATGCCAACAAACTTGAGTATTTTTTAATTTCATTCAGTTTTTTTTTTGGGAAAAAGTAGGTGAAGGTAAGCAATTGCCAACAGCAGAAGCAGAAGCAGCAGCAGCAGCAACATCAACTGCGGCAACTGAACACAACGAAAGCTCAACTACGAAGAGTGCGCGAGAGGGAGAGGGAGGGAAGGGACTGCAAGTGAAGGAAGACACCGTGTAAACAAATTCAATCTGAGTTAGTTTCACTGCCACTGACGATCGAAACAAGAAATACCAAAATAGCAGCAAAAAAAAGAGAAAAAAATAAAGGTCATTGAGCTTTGGCGCTGCAATGTCAGCGAATGACGTCAGTGTGTGATATTTCACTCGCTGGCTTCTAACACTCGTAAATTTGTATGCTCTTTGAATGCTAAACTTACCACTCCATCAGCATCTCTGCCTGCTCGTGCATGCATATTCGTACATGTGTAAATAAATATGCATGTGTGCGAGTGTATGTGTGTGCGTACTTAACCAAGATTAGCTTTTAAATATCGAACTATTCGAATGGATATTCGTAAATAACTTTTTTAAGGTTCACTGACACTCGCGGGTACACTTTTAAGTGGAGCAGCCATAAAACAAAAATGTTAGCAACTGCACTGGCAGATTTGACAGCGGCAGCGGTGGCAGCAGCGGCAATACAGCCGAGTTAATGGCTTTTTATTCAGTAGTTTTTGGCCATTAAGTTCGGCTGTAAAGTTTCTTTCAATGTCGTCGCTGTTTGAATTTGAGAAACAACAAAAAACAAAAAAAAGTCAAACTCTTTTCAAACTGCTGGAAATTGTGGAAGACGGGCTTAATGACTTTTATTTTTTATTTTGTAGGCATACAAGCATTTTTATTTCTTTTATTTATGGTTTCTGTTTAGAAATTCGTCTTTGGAGCGAAGCATGGAAAGAAAGTCATTGTCATGCATGTTGTTGCTGTCATTGTGTTGTTGGCAATTGTGTTGTTTGTTTTATTGCATGCGATCAACAGAGAAATTCTTATTTCGATTGTTCACAACGATTTGAATGTTAATCATAAATTTCTTGTTTCTTTGTGATTGAAAGTTTCATTGATATTTAATTGGATATTTTTTTGTCTTTTTCATATTCGAGAAGTTAGAAAGTTTTAGCAATTGGATATAGTGTTTTTATATGAAAAGAAGTGTTTCTGGATCTTTTCGATCTTGGAAATATCTTTCGAAATTGCTCAGGCCAGTAAAAGGGATAGAAAATTGTTGTCAATTAAATTTTAATCAAGTCCTTCTCTGCTTTGTCACGGTCTCTATTTCGCAGCTTGAAAACAAAATAAATTGCGAATACCACGCCAATTTCTCTTGAAGAATTTCCTAAAAATTTAGATCGCAACACCCAAAAATTTTCACACACACACACGAACTACCAACTGCTTTCTTTGCACTAACAAGCGACCATGAAAATCTAGCAAAACTGCACAACCACCAGAAGGAATTTATTTGATCGAAATAAATTAAGAACAACGAAATAGACAACAAACACACGCTTCTCGCGGAAATGCAAGACACAGAAACTCAATTCGTTGCTCGTTCACAAATCGTATTCATTCCAATTGATTTGATGATTTACTTTAGCCAAAACCTCAACTTAATTTGTTGGCTGCTGTTCCAACTCCCTTCTCTTCTTCATCTCCATCCACTCCACGATCATAATTGTGTTTTAGGTCTTGTGATCTTCTGGAGCTGCTGTTGCGGCTGCTCCTAATGCATTTGACTTTAACATGCTGAGTTTGGCTTGTTAAACAAAAATGGTAACAAGCGTATAATGAATGTTGTATTCGCAGTTGTTCATTCGTTCCATTCGATGGACGTGATGGCGAAATGCGCACAACAAAAAGAACTTTTCGAATCGACAAAAACAAATAAAAAAAGAAAAGTAATCAATGAGACACCATGAAATTTATGCAAACACTCTGCGTTGTATTCCGAATACGACTTGGAGACAGAGAAGTAAATCAGTGCTTTCATTTCGGTTAAGAAAATAGCAGCGAATTTATAATGCAAATATTCCGCATATTCACGGATAGTAGGAAAGTTATCGAGGCCCTAAGGAATCATGCGGTTCAATCTCGGAGAAGATTAACTCTTATACGCACTATAAGGCTAGCAAAGATGGGAGCATTAATGGCAAACATCACACTATATAATCCAAAGCCATTTCAGGTTTTTAAAAACGAACTTAAGCAATGGGCCATAGAATTGCATACAAGAGATTGGCAGCACTGTCCCGTAGGTAGGGTGACTAGAATTCTATGGAGGGACCCAGATGGTAATAGGACAAAGGAGATCCTAACATTGAGTAGGCCAGCAGGACATACAGAGTTAAGCAATCACCTGGCACGAATGGGTATCGTTGACGATATAAAATGCAGGGTCTGTCAGGAAGTGGACGAAACACTGGAGCACTACTTGTGCTCCTGTCCAGCTTTTAGCCAAGTCAGAAGACTAACATTTAATCAGGAGATTATACAGGAGATGGCATTTCTTAGGGGCTCTAATTGGAGGGACTGAAGAAGATACATTGAGGAAACTAGGTTCATAATGGGATCAAACTCAAAGGTTTCTAACGGTACTGATGGAGGCTCCCTAGAATGGGAACTCCCTGCAATACAGCGCACACAAATCCGTTAGCGGATTGGGATGACTCGTGCCCCTCTTTTCGACCTAACCCAACCTAATTGCAAATAATACCGAACTCCTTCATCAAAATGAAACTTGCGTTCCTTCACGGCTCTGCTTCTTTCATTTATTTCATGCTTTTGGGCGGATGTTGCCGGTTGTGTTTGTGTGCAATTTCTGTTCGATTGCTGTGTGTCAACGTTGTCTGTTTGCTTAATAAACTCCAGCATTCAATTCAAATTTTAAGTGACTGCAGACCGACTGACTGGCTGTGCAGTGCGAGTGTTGGTGCACACCAAGTCTTGCCATGTCTTGCCTTGTCTTGTCGTCTTGTTGGAGAGAGAAATTGCAAATAATTTTTATTCTTAAACAAATCAACAGGCAGACAAACATCCACACCGAAATGAATAGTTCGATTGTAAATCTTTTCAAATATACTCGCACACTCAATCTCTCATAGTTCTTCTTGGTGCAAAATGATTTTGACATTTCCGGTGTTCACAGATTGTCAGTCTGGAGATTTTTTGTATATTTCGAATGCATTTTCGCTTCCCTGGGAGTAGCATGACTGGAAATGGAAACAGTAACGGAAGGCGTTTCCTTTTTTGGCGGGGACGTAATTGCGGCTACAACATTTAAACGTGCCGACTGATTTCGTAACATAATTTTTCTGTTGCTGCATAATAATTTTTCTTTAAAAATTCAGACACTTCACATTCACAGTCAAAACGAATTTTTATTGCTTCTTTTTTTTGGAGTAGGACCAGCACTCAAGGAACAACCCCTACATATGCAGTGCATTGCTCTGGAACTGGAAAGGAGGGGCTAGTGTTAGGAGGACAGATTAGAAGATAGAAAGGTTTTCGTAGCTGTTTTTACTTTTATTACTTCGTCGGTGATTTTTTGCTACAGATGCCAACGAAGGAGGGTGCTGCTGTATCCTGCTGTTTTAGTACATGACGGTGTTAATCGCTGTCGGTAATGTTCAGCGACCAGTGCTATGCCTCCGTCAATGAGACAAGCCGACAACAATTAACACAATCCTGCACTAGTGCAGATCAGAAATATGCGACACCATATTGATGACTGAGTGCCGAGTCGAACTGGGGACCTCAGGCATCGCAGTCTTGTGCCTTACTATCGGCGTTTTCTTTTCTAGAAAAAGTGCAAAATTTTTTCTCTTCTTTTCGAAAATGCGGCAATTTTCCGCCTCGTATGTTGGATTAATTTCCAATAAATTCCTTATTTTCAATGTACAAAATGTTGCCATTTTCAATCGAAAAGTGTAAAAAATGTTGCACTTTTTTCGAGAAAAGAAATTACCATATGTCAGCCAGCAGCGGCCTTTCAAATTCCGAGTGAATATTTTGAACTTTCAAAGGAGATACGCGGTGTTTAGTGATGAGATTTATGTGCACTTTCGAATAGCGTAGAAAACTATTTATTAACAGGTACTCTACAACACGTGTCACGCACGCTACAAAAAAACAAAAAAACAAAAAAACTATTTTGTAATTTTTAGTGAATATAATATTGAAATCACTTATTCTTTATTTTTGACTCACACTATGTGACGCACGCTACACATTCAGCAACTCTTTAATCAAATCAATACCAATAAAACAGAATCATGCAAGAATTCCACTTGTCTTGGATGCTTGTGTTGTCTAGTGTTGCTTCTTGGCTTGACACAGCAAAAACTCTTCAATTTTATTTCATTGTTGTATTTTGAATAAATAATGGCGTTTTCTTTTCTACAAAACATGTAACATTTTATCACTTATTTTCTTAAAATTGGCGATTTGGAAAAGTCTTAAAACATAAATTATTTTTCGTGAGCGGTGTTGAATCTATTTCTAATAAATTCTTTATTTTGAAAAAGCAAAATGCTGTCATTTTCTGTCAAAAAGTGTGGAAAATGTTGCATTATTTTCTACAAAAGAAATCGTCATAAGAAAACACAATAGCAATTGCAAATCGATATTGTTTGGAAGAATTTAAATCGTGACGCACGCTACAAAGCTTAGTATGATAAATATTTTTATATTGTTATTCTAGAATTAAACCTTTTTATTTGCTGAGAAGCAGCATAAACAATTTTTTTTAGTTAAAAGTTCGTGGAACATTCTCAAATTTTCTATTTCTTTTCTACTTTTCAAAACAAATCAAGTCTGTGAGTCCCTTAACTGAAATTTGAGCTCAACAACTTGCTGTTAAACGATCATTTCAATAGTTGTTTTGTTGAATTTGTATGTTGGTGTGTCTTAAACTGCAAACTTTATTAAAAAATATTTTTAGTTATTTTGTATTCTATAAATAATTGGTTGGCTTTCTTTAATAAACGGAGATGGCAAGAAAAGTTAAAAAGTCTAAAACTAAACTTTCGCCAATTTGTACACAATTTATACTCAACAGCGAGTGTGTAACGAAAAAAAAATTTATTTTTATTCCAGCTACACTGAAAGAATAAACAAGTAAGTGTAGGCTTTAACATTTTTAACGAATGCCAACAGACTTAAGATTCAGTAAGATTTTGAGTGACTTTGAAAGTATTTCTTTTAGTCTGAATTCGTATTAATCGTTTTAAAAAGTGTACACTTGCAGAGGGGGCACTTTTGCAATTTCATAGAATGAAATGTTTTTTTTTGTCAAAATAACTATTTTAGGAATTAAGAATTTTTCATAGCAGAGTTGTTTTTCAATATGTAGTCCTACAATAATTAATTTGCCTTTTCTCCGAAATTCCTGATTGAATATTGAACGGCTTCGCAATTCTTTTGGTTGATTAAAAACTCTTGCCGTAGTCATAAATATAAATTTGAAAATAAGTGTATTTAGTTCATATCAAAGACACTGTGAAGCAAAAGTCTCGCAAGAAATCAGAATTAATCATGAACGAAAGTGTTGCCCTAAACTGATCCCAATAGTGAGTAACATGACTTGCCGTGTTCTTATGCATGTAAAAATGTAACAACACAATGTTTTGGAATGCCACCGCACTCATTTAGTGCGAATAACAATAAAGTATTTTGTTCCATTGTGGTTCAACGAAGTGTCAAAAGTAAAATTTTATTGAAATTGGTTCGTAGGAATAAAGCATTAAGTGATTTTACCTGATATTCAATAGCTACTCGAAGAAATATGTTTTTGCTCTTAAATGTGAAAGAGAACCACAGCAGGAAGAGAATACGACGTATCAGAATGGTCAGCAGAGTTGGCACTGCAGTTTTCTCGGACGATTTGGCACAGAATGGTCCTTTCCTTTCAGTTCCCAATATCATGTATCACTTTCAAAGCTCTTACACTGATTCAAAGCAACTGATATGACTGACTCAGGCAACCAGTTGCCTCCATCTGACCTGCTATGATTTCGTATATTTAAGGACTGCGCCGCAATCCAATCAGTGGATCCATACGACCTGTTGTGTCTGCACATGCCGGTCGCACCATGATCAGATGTTTTTTTTTTTTTTGTATCGTCATTATATTTTATATTTCAAAGCAAATGGAGCCCCTGAAATCGGCTGAATTAAGTTTGTCAAGCAGCTTTAAGAAGCCTGTTGGACTCATTTAAATATTTTATTTTGCTTCGAAAAATTGTTAAAAAGAGAAACTGTTTTCACATTCAATTCAGCCACATGCATACTGATGATGAAAGTGTAGCGGCTTTCGAAAACAGCTGATCTGGTCACATGTCTAAGATAGATATTTAAAAGTAACGGCGATGTTCCCTTGTGCTTTGGAATATATATCATGTCTTTCTGAATTAAAATCACTTTTCAAACAAATAATTTATAAAATTAAATTTAATATTTTGAAATTATTTTCGAATTCCTCAGTATCTCTACTTTAAAATTGCTGCTGGCATGTGTAATAAGTGATCTCCCTCACAAACAAATATCCGACATAAAATTTCGGCCTTGATCATGTCAGCACTAAATAATGATTAACATGATTATGATCTACCAATTAACCATGGAACAAGTTAAGCGTCTCCCCAATACAGAAGCCTAGATGATCATGAACTTTTTTGCCGTTTTTAATGATCTCTAACTCAAAAGCAAAGCTTTGAAAAACACATCCAGTTAATGAATTAAAAATCAGATAAATGCGGGCATGTTATCACAAAACAACAGCACCTTCTTTCCCGAATCAAATAAAACCGTAAAAAAAGTTGCGACTACCGTTGAAATAAAAAATTAGCAAAAGTTGTTGAATTTGTTTTATTGAGACATCGCCATTAACCAACACACTCTTGTAATACAGCCAAATCAAACATGGGACAAATGCCGAAGACAAAAAGCTCATAATGATCATCAATGCCGATACCATAAACAAACTTTAGCATCTTTTGCAGTGCGTTGCTGATATTGAATTGGAAATAAAAGACCGACTGACAGCCAGCCAGCAACTCATCCACTGCACTCTCTATGCGCTACACCACAAGCCCCAACACTCTACTAAATGTGTGTGTGTGTGTATGTGAATACAAAATACAAACCATCACGATCATGATCGTCATCGTCATAGTCAACAGTGTTTCCTCTTGTTTTCCTCACCAACCAGACCATCGTCAATACACACACACACACAAATGCATTCTCACATACGAAACGAAATGCATCCATACAACTCACATATTTTTTACTCGCAAGCCAAACTCCAATCGTCGACAACGACAAAGAGCCAAACACGTGCAATCATTTCCGATCAGCTGTCACCCCAGTGTTCCACTTTCATAATGAAAATATGGGTCAAATGGTTGGGGCATTGATACAAAAAAGTTCAACGACCCAAGATCGCGTACAATAAAAGAAAAAATACAAAAAAGAAAAAAAATTACTACTACGATCACTATAAAACATTAGCAGCGTAACGTTGACGACATCAACAGCAACAATAACAACTTGCACACACACACACACACACGCGAAGCAACATTCAACCGACTAAAAAGCCGGCTTTTTACAGCTTAACATTTACTTTTTATTCTCAGCTGAATTTCAGTTTGTTTGTAAACAGAGAAAATCGTGCCAACCACAAACTACACGGCCCGAGAGAGAGCGAGAGAGAGCAAAAGAGATATCGGTGTCAATTGAGAAAAAGAGATTTTTTCATGGAGAACTCGGCTCAAGTTTGAGGGGAAACGTTGGTCTGTTGCAACTTGTTTTAAGTAGTTTGACGTTGTGGTTGCAATACTTTTTATACTGGTTTGATTGTTAAAGATTTGGCTTTTCTGTTACAATTTCTTTCCATGTTGGGGGTTCTGCTGTGAAAGTATAATATTGAGGCCCTCGATTTAATTTCATTTCGGTTGTCGTTGCAGCAGGTTGTGGTGCCAATCGTGTCTTAATGCTGAAACTTAATTTTATTTTGATTCAACCATTTCTGAGTTGCGACAAAAGGAATGGTTTTACAGGCTGTTAAAAAATATTTAGAATTATTGAAACGTTTTAAGATGCTGTTAAACCTTAAAATAGATTCTTAAATAAATCGAGTTTGAAATGCATATTTAAGAGATGCAAATAAGCGGAGTTAGATATTTGCTGTCTATCCTCCCAATACTACCGCCTTCCTTCTGGTACAATGAATTGCATGAGTGGGGGTCATTACATGAGGGCCAGTCGTAAAAAAGAATTGCTTAAGAGCACAATTATTCGTGGCACTTTGTTATTATTGTACATATAAAACATGGAATTATTTTTGCAACATATCTGGGCTTTTCTATTTTATTTATAAATAATTATAAAGCAAAAATTTATAAAAAAAAGCCCAAAATTGATAAGCAAAATTAATGACACAATTGGGGATGAAAAAGAATAACTAAGACTTTAAAAAAAATATTAGGACTTATATCGTTTTCTTTTCTGGAAAATAGTGCAACATTTCTTACACTTTTTAGTAGAAAATGCCAACTTCATGTCATTTAAAACTGTAGAATTTTCAAAACTTCCGGTTTGAAGCTTCTCCAAACCGACACTTTTTAGAAAAGAAGTGAAAAATATGCACGTGAAAAATTAGCATGTTTTCCACGAAAGAAAGAAGGTTTTAAATTCATTTTGTATTTTAAATTTAACAACTTGGAAAGCAGAGCATGACTCCTGGGAAATATATTTGCTAACAAGTTGTCAGCTCTTCCAGGTGTGTTAATAATTCAAAAGTTTTCAAATAATTTAAGTGATTAATATATCATATATATTTTGTCTTCTACGTCAATATATCCCTGCGGGAAAATTGCTTCGAGCATACCTTCCCTATGACTGGTAAAAATAGGAAGTGTCTTAACTCGTGACTGATGAGAAGAAAAGATGTCACAAAACTGGAGCAAAAGTGCTTTCAAATTGCCTCATTCAGCGTAACAGCGGAAGATGCATTATTTTGGACAGGCTACTCTGGGAAAGTTCCATTACCATAATGGCGAGTGGTACTTTGGACACCACAATAGAACAAAAGCAAACAGAACAGGCCTCGAACCTGCATCATCGAATATCTTAATTGAGACAATTGATCCTCCAAAAAACAACATCGTGCAAAAGATATCGATACCTCTCGATCGAAACTTGAACGAGTCATGTGATGTGTCCTGTGACAGGCCCTTTTCTCTCCAGGGATATTACGCTTATACCAATTTGGAGAGAGGCCATCCCCAGTTAAGAAATAGAATAAAAACAGTACATTGCTGACCCTCCTTGATGTGTACTGCACTACATTTCTCCATCTGTCCTCTCAACACCATCCACTCTATAACTCCAGACTCAACAAATATTTTACATGCTACGCTGTGGTGGTCTAGGCCGTGTGGTTGAGATGTAGATTATACTTAAATTTAGTTTAACGTGTTTTTATTAGTAAAACTTAAACGCTCTGTCAAAGTTTTGCGTACACCCTGGGCGATGGCGGCAGAAATCTGTTTTCAGCTTAACTGGGATGCTGAGCTGAAAACCTTCCAGCCTTAAGAAGTCCAACTCAATTTGTTTCTAATTGAGAAGAAACATTTTAAAGGCCTGCGACCAGCCCTATTTACATACAGAAAATGATTTTGATATAATTTTATGGAAGAATTGCCGCAGAGCAATTATTATTTAATGATCTCCAAATCACTTGCCTGTGACGTAAAAGCCGTTTCTAATGGCCTCTTTGTTTACAGTTAATGCACAACGTTTTTGATAATCTTAATTGTTGTTGCTTTTTCCAACAAAATAATAATTTAATGTCTTAATTCTTAGACCAGGTGAATAGGCGTATAGTCTGACGAGCAGATCAAGACTTCAAACACCTTTTGAGTGTGACAAGTGCCACCCCAAAACGCATAACTACTCCGTTAACAAGTGATTTGAACACGTTAACGGCGTTAAAAGCGTTAAAAGCTTAAAACTGTTAACGCAGAGTTCTTAATAGCTAAATCGTTTGTTGTTGTAATCAATTATAAATGACTAAATTATATTCGATGCGATATGACTTAATTACACATATTTTCATGCTCTCATAATAAAATGCACGACAGCAAAAGAAAAATGTTTATTTATTTAATATTTTCTTACACATTTTTATGTACGTAATTTAAATAAAAATACACTTAATGCTCGTAATTTGCATTTTATAACAATTCCAAGCGAAAAAAACAAAACAAATTGTGCAGCGTCATTTATTAAAGAAAAAATCCTCAAGAAAAAACAAAATACAGACAGAAAATATATTGAATAAATACACAAACAGATAAACAAATTTTCGTTTAATACAAGCCCAAAAATTCCACGCCTTACACACCTTTTTTTGCCCCAACGAGATGCTTTCAGAGAGTTTTATTTTTTGGTAACAGCCAGAAAATGATTCAAATAAATGGCTGAAACACAAACAGCCACAAGACTTCTGCAGCACTGGCGGAATGTAGCGTGTTAAAACTTTAGCAAAATAATCAAATTGAGCTGCTAAAGAGCAAAAAAAAAACGTTAATTTTTCTTCAACAACATTAAATTACAGATTTAATAATAATTATTATTTAAAATTTTGTGATGTTAAGCAAAAGGAAGGGAACACACGAACTGCTGCTGCTGCTGCTGCATCTGATGTCATGACAGAAATAAAAATTTGTGTTCAAAATCTTTAAGAAAAGAACTCGAAAACTAACAAACTGAAGTATTAATTTTATTTTTTTGAAGAATTTAATGCCGTGCACTTAAGCCATTAAATTAATGTTCAACTCGTTTAAAAATATTGTCTCGCTAAATGTTTCAATTAAGTCAATACGAATAACAACAATTCTTTTTATTATTCCCTTCAAATGCAGTTATCAACAGATCAAAATTTTATATGATAAAAAGGATCCACAAACGAATTTAGTATAAATACAAGAGATTTATTTTGTCTAAAAGGAAGATCGACGCCAAAGCATTCTTTATTTAATACTCCAACGTTTTCATCAGACATATTTTGTGGTTCCCTTTTGGCCATCGTGTTGCTAAAATTTTTTATTAAAATATACAAAATTCAACAGGCCATTTCATGTTAATGTGCACTGAATAATAATCTTTCATATAAATACGCTACTTTTATTTTCTGGTACACTTTTAAGTAACTTATTGTTAAATTTTTTTAATAAAATATATACTATTGATCAGCTGTTTTTCTGCGAATGCTCACGATATAAATATCTTGTGTATAAATCCTCTATTCATGTTCCAATTGCACACTTTTAAGTAGCCTAGACTCCGCCGATATAGATGAAATTTGTAGGGTTTAAGGTCCTTGCATTGGAGTATTAATTGAATTATATAATAAATTTATTTCATAGTTTACACAGCCGGTGATCTTACCCTGATCCCTATTAGACCTTTTAATAAGTACAATTACAGCAAATCTTTGAAATGAAGGAGGACTTAAAACGATAATGGAAAACAGAAATCTTGTAAAAAGCCTTTTTGTGGTCTGGAGATAATCTCAGGGCATTTATTTTTTTAATACGATAACCACTATGTTGGCTGCGTGGATACGAACCACATGATCTATTCGATCAGTTTGATTTTTTAAGTAAATTAAGTCTGTCTTAAAGCTTTTTCAAACCGCCACTTTTTAGAAAATAAGTCAAAAATGTTACATGTTTTCTACAAAAGAAGAAGCCACAACATTCAGTAGCATTCTGACCATCATCGTTTTTGAAGACATACGGGCCAATGACTCCGCCAGCCCATAAAGCCCACCGAACATTAATTTTCCTAAAAAAAGCAACAATGCTAGTTATTTACGCACCCATTCAACCAAAAATGGCTTCATGGGAAAATAAAATTTTGAATGGACGAAGTGCACGATAAGTTTGACGAGTAGAACCATTATTTTGATTAAAAATTTCCACAATTTGCACACGTTGCTCTGGTGTAAGTCGATCCATAATAAAATTTGAAAGCAAACTAAATAAAAAGCAACTATCAGCTGTTAAATGGGTGGTCAAATAAAGCAGTGATGCCAACTCAAAGTTGTATCACTCTATAAAAAACACCCTCCATGTTTAAAAAAAATACATGCTTAAAAATTGCAGGATCTTTAAAGTCTATTATGAAAAAAATGCTTTCAAAAGAAGTATATCGTCGTTTAAAATGCTAAGTGACTTATCATCTCTTTTCAAAACTTTAGATTGGAAGCAAACAACTTTACGGAATGGCAACTGATTAGAATATTGAACCAAAATTATCGCGTCTAGATTAAAACCAAACGATTTCATTTCAATTAAGCTTCAATAGTTTTATGTAATTCCATATAACGTTTCTTGATTTTTTTGTAAATTTCTTAGGTTACGATATGTTGTTTGATTAAATCCATTTTAATAACTTCAAAACTTTACATACATTAAACTTTCACAAAAAAAAACAATTAGTAAGTTTTGGCCTGTAGCCCCAAGTATTCCGTTTGAGATAATATTTCAGATATTGAAGAAATAAATTCAGCGAATTCAGTGAAACTGTGGCATTTTGAATACGCCACAGCTTTGGTAAATACAATTTTCAAAATATAAAGTGGAATAAAAGGAATTCTCTGACCGAATATCATCCATATCAAAAGGGATCGTCTCAATTTTTTTTGTCGATTTTGAACATGCACGAATTAAAATATGGCAACACTTCCACCAGCAGATCGAATGCTCTTTTATTACAATTGTTATCATCAGTGAGTCCCTAAGCGTATGAAATATATTTAATTGAAGCAATTTATTAATAATTATTAGTAATATATTTTGAAGTCTTATTCATAAAAAATATTTGATGCTTATAAGCAACTTATAAGACACATTTTTTTAAGAAAGTTGTTTTATAAACGCATGATGTATTTGGTGGATAAGGCCTTTACCCACTACTTCTTAGTTCTTCTAATTACAAATAATTAGTTGCTATTTATTATACGAAGTATTAATTCCACATCTGGTAACGAGGACGAAGTTGAGCTTTTAAATAGGCATCGGAGTCTGATGAAGTTTTGGTCGAAATTGTACACCCTCTCACTGCTTAAATTATATTTGGCGAAATTTGTAGAAACTAAATAAATGAAATATTGTGTCTCTGTGCTTTCATTCAAACTATTTCAAAAATTCTTTGTACTTTCGAATTAATTCACTGCCATTCAATTCCCTTCATTTGGCCACACGATTCGGTTCGAAAAGAAGTGAAATAATTTCATACTTTTTCGCTTCTGTATGACTTTCATTTGAATAAATATTAACAAACCAAAATTAAAAATCATCGTGAGGAATTGAGTTGAAATTTGAATATCAAATACCAGCAGCAGCAACAGAACCAGCACTGGCACTTCCACCAACATCAGCAGCAGCAGCATGATCGGTAACAGCAACATACCAGCTCACCACTGCAAGTAGGTGAAATGTCATTGAACTCGCAGCTGGAGTTTTTTTTTATTTTTCTTTATAAGTTTTTCTCATATTTTTTTTATTTATTTACTTATTTATTTGTGAGTTAATGTCGCAGAGTAGACGCCTTGGCGCAGTAGTGGTGGCACAACAGAACAACACCAAACCCATCTAAAGCTGCAATCCAGCCAGCCAGTGGGCCGGCGAACGATTAAAACAACTTATTTAAACATAAAAATATTCGTAAACAAAATTTGTTGTTTTAACTTGCGGCCGCAAAACCAAATAAATTCTCGAATATAAAAAAAATTAAAATACAACAAAAATACTTCACTCTTATTCAGCCACTAAACAAGAACAGCTAAAATAATTGCCACGAATTAAAGGCCACAAAAGGAATCGAGAGTCCCTTGAAAAAATCCAAAACCGCAATCAGTTTTGAAAAGCTGGTCGGTCAACAACTTTCAAGGGAAACTGTTGCTGCTTCGTGTGCAAAAGTTAAATGAGTTTCACATCTGCAGCATTTCAGAAAATTTGTTTCCTTTTGCTGCTGAATTTATGGGATCCCTTCCAAGTTCTTTTTTGATTTTAAATTAAAAGAGAGAAAATGCAAAAATTAAGAAATTTATTCAAAGTTGCTGTCAAATGTTTTTATAGTTTAAATGTTGCTGCCTTGACGTGTACACTCGGATGTTGTTTTTCCATGTTATGAGAGCTTTGAAGGCCTGGCAACTTTTTCCGTAAGATTATCCTTGAACCGATTCAAAATTCTTGCGTGGCGGGACTTGATGAACTTCTCCAAGTCTTAAGAAACGTTTTGACTGGGATTTAAGCAGTTACGAGCACTGAGAAACACTTTTTTATACATCGACAACAACATCTTTTGAAAACATCGAGCGATGATCTCTCAAATTAGGAGCCGAGTAAAGAGATTGAATTTATTATAAATAAAATGTGGATAAAAATAGAGCACAAACGCTCAAGCTTTTAAAAAAAAGCCGTTTTTCGCAAATCGAAACTGAATCATAAAATTTCGGAAAACGAATTTCGAAGACGTCCTTTGCGTTCTATTTTCTTGTTTTAAGACCAAATTTGCCACAAGAGGAGCAGGATTGAGGATGAAATTGAACGGAGTTTTGTAAATTAGCCCAACCCAGAAGCATATCCTTTTTATATATAAAATTAATTGCACGCTACTTGTCGTAAAATTTATTTTTTTAATAAGAAATTAAAAGAAAATACTTTTTTGTTTAATAAAAATTTTTTTTTGTAAAAACATGAATTTGCGAATTATATTTTCATAATTTTTCCAAGATAAAACTGCCTCCGGCTGGCGTTTGAATCACAAAAACTATCAGGCGTTTTGTACACATCGAGAAAAAGTTAAAGTTCCGATGCGAAAGTGTATATCGTTACTCTCAACGGCAAAGTCCCCAACTCATATCATTGTAATCTTACAGGAGAAGGTGAAATTATAAAAGAATTATTATTAACTGTTTGTCAATTTCATATTTTCGAGGGTACTGAAAACACTTTTGCGACGAATTGTATTTATAATATATTGGAATCATTGAGAAGTTCAGTTACGTAAATTATAAGACTTGGGACCTTTTAGGTGGGACCATCGATATGGTCAAACAAATTTGTTCCATCAAGAATTAATTGGCCATCACCAGACGGACCCAACAACGAATCCAAGGGAAAGAATTACACATTTTCACACTAAAAATACCAACAGTGCATCCGTTAATGCCTACGGGTAATCAGTTGCGTGCAAATTACTGCAAACCCCTTCTCCTTCTCGTCAAAGAAGAGGGCGATTGACGAGGCGTATTTCCATTGAAGTGGTTGAGTCAAGGAAGCAATAAAAATTGTGCGTGGAATGCTCAAGGAACCTTGACAGCCGCTCAAATCGACTGTGTGACAGCCGCTCAACGCGTGAGGCAGCTACTGAGACACACGAGCACGCCATCGTGAATAGGGAACCTGCTGCAGATTCATGATAAACGACTTCTTGTTGCTAGAATCACAAATTATATTGCAAAAGAACTCTTTCTTGATCAGCAACATCATACGATTTAACCATCCCAAACTGCTTTCCTTGAGGCTACTGGAAGTCTCGGGACTATGACAATAACCCCTACACAATCGCAGTACTTACGGGGAATGAGCGATGGCATAATAACGCAAGCAGTTATTATTGAAAACCTTGTGAGATTGTCCCTTAACAGAATAAATAGTAAAAGTCCGAGTATATTTATTTGGTAGTTGCTACTGGAGGAAGACAAACGTGGACTCTATTCTGCATTTCGTCTTGAAATTGGAAGGGAAATTTCCTTATCTGCATCAGTGCGTGTTGTATCAATCTAAACGGCTTCTTAGTCGGTATTGTAAGAAGAAACCCATCGGCGAAGTCAAATAATATGGCTGCCAAAATTTCATTCCTCTTCTCGCCCCTGTCCATCTGTGCTCCCCTCCTAACCACAACTGCCACACAATGCATTAAGTGAGGAAAGGTTAATCCCTAAATACCAACATATACCAGTCTAAATAAAGTAATAAAATGAATAAGTCATTTTGGCTGAGATGCCTCAAATAATTTGTTGATATCGCGATGGCCTTCTTCGAGATGAAATAAGAGATGCAGCAGCATACAGTCATACCTGAGCTGCAACAATTAAATCCACATTAAAAAACAAGTCATATGAATTATTTAAAATTGTTCCATAATAATACTGCACGTGCATGTTGTGCTTTGTGTTGATTTTGATAACTTCTCAGACTGCCTGTGTATATTTGGCTTGAAATAAAAGTGTGTTGCACATGCACTTTGAGTGAGACAGAAGTAAAGACAACAAAATTAAAAGTTGTAATGCAATTTTATGTTTATTTTGTTTGCGTGTGTGTGTGTGTGTTTGGTGCATTACCAACAACCATACGATTGCATGTGTGCATGGGTGTGTGTGTGTGCATGTGCTTGTGTGTTGTGCTTGTGTTTTGTTTATGCTACACTTGGGTTCAATGCACTCAATTTGGCATACATTTGACAATTTCTCGTTGTTGTTGTTGTCGTGGTTGTTGTCGTGGTTGTTGTTGTTGCTGCTGTTGTTTCTGCTATTGTTTTTATTTTTGCATTTGCTTATTTGTTTATTTATACGTTTTTTTTGTTTTTGTTTCTGTTTGTGTTTATTTATTTTTTTTTCATCACAAGATGATAATACCATTATTGTTGTTGTTGTTGTTGCCTCTTATATGTATATCTGACTGCTCTGTTGGTCTTGTTGTTGTTGTTGTTGGCTGTTGTTTACATTTAATATTTACTTATTAATGTTGTTTGTCGTTGTTGTTGTTGTTGTTGTTGTGTTTGTTGTTGTCTTTATTTGTTGCTTTGGCTAGTTAATATTGTTGTTGTGATTGTGTGTCTTGTTTTTACTGTTGCTGTTTCTTTGGCTGTTGTTGTCGTTGTTGATCTTGCTGTAATACAAAAACGAGAACGGAAACATAAAAACGTGTGCGATTTTAAGGTGAAAATATGTGATAAGTTGTAGTTCAATTACAATTGAGGTTCAAAGGTATTTCACTTCTAGGTTGAATGCGAAAATGAAGCCCATACAGATCGGATCTGAATCATAATTTCACTTGTCGCAATAGAAACGTGTTAAAGGTCTGACCAGATCAATTTGATTAGTTTAATGACACATTTTTCTACGAGAGTTATTTGAAAAGAACTGAATCTATTATTTTTTTAGCGCTGTAAAATACCGATCACTTATCTTCCACCTGCCAAATAAATTTTCTGTGGCTTTTCTATTTTAAGTTGATGTTTTGTCAGGCATGAATTTGTATGCTGTTATTCGATCATCTAAGAGCCGATGACTATGGAAAGGGGAAAGGGAAAAATGGAATATTTGGAAGAGTTGTCATCAGAGTTGGGGAATATCGAGTTGACTTAAATATGAATGTAAAAATTATTGCTTCCCATACTCAATTTCGTTAAAACTATCGGGTAAATAGTTGACTAGTACCATCGTGAATAGGGAAAAAATTTAATAAAGGACGCTGACGAGATGCCGTAGCTCCTCGAAGTTAGAACTGATCACTTCCTTCGGCATGGTGTTCATAATAAATATTCTACATGTTCCATTTTTATTAACTATAATCCCGGAAATATATAATACCGGAATAATAATTCGTTGTAACAACTTCATGTCGGTTGAAAGTGGAATTATATCGGACAGATAAACAGCTTTTCATTATTGCAACTTCACTTTAACCCGAAGTTTGTGATCAGCTGCAGGGTGGATGAGCCTGCTTATGAATTTAACGAAAGGTCCGTGCCATGTAGTAAATTTTGTGGCATAGTTTTAGGAGCAAAAACTATGGCACAGGGGGAAGATTGCTGCTTCAGTTTTAACTGATTTTGTTGATCTGTTTTAGACTGCGTTCGATTAAGCGATCTAGTATCATGTGATATAATTAAGACTCCGCGAAGCAGTTACTTCAATCTGAGTTGCTGATTTTAAAGAGTACAAATCAAGAGCCAATATTTTACAGATCGATCTTCAAAAGATCACATTCAATAACAAATAGAATTGCGTGGGTTAAAGCAACTCCATTTCTCATCAGGATTTCTAGTTTATTTATTTAAGCGGTCGAAAATAGTTAATTTCGAAGTAGTTTTTGTGGGAAGTGTTATTTTAAAAAAATAATATCTCATCTTAGTGTCTGTGGGTAAAAGTTATGTTCTTATGTCTGAATTATTCTCGAGCTTTTCCATTCTCCCCTCCCCCAGTTAATGTTAATGCTGCATGCAAATTATGCAAAAACAAAAAAAAAAAGAAAAAAAGAAAAGACAACAAGAAAAAAGAACTGAAGATAAAATTATTTATCTACTTAAACGAATGGAAGATGCGAATGAATGAACTTTCAGCTGATCTACTTTTTGGGTGAAATTTGATGTTGATAATTTCTTTTTCTCATATATTTAATTTTTTTCTTTTTTACTTTTTTTAATAGTATTTTTTCTTTGCTGTTGCTGTTTAATGAAGGAGAGAAAAGCGAACGAGCATTAAAGTTCTTTATTAAGAAAAAACAAAAAACAAAAATAAAAACAAAAAATGTTCAAGTAATTTGTGTTATTTGCTTTCGATGTATTTATGTGGCTTAATTTCAGTCAATATTTATGCTGTAACTGGAGTTTCTGAAAAGGCTTTTAAGTGCTTGACAAATATTGTTTGTTTTCGTTTCAGTTGTTTTTTGAGTTTTGAAATATTTGACTGTCTTTTCTGGTTTTGTTTTTGGTTACAAAAATGTAGGGCTCGTTTAATGCACTTGTCGTTGAAAGACCAATTTAATTTTCACTTAACAAATTACAAAACGAAATTGTGTAAAAGAGTAAAATCATTTATTAATTTGCCTTTTTTCTATCTCTCTTTCAGGTGAGTGCATATTCATTCTATTCTGTAATTCAAGTAAGTAAAAATAGTTCTATTCGACTGAGAAAATTCTAATTGAGTTGCTCTAATTGAAGCAATAAGAAGAAGAGTGCTTGTGGACATTCTCCAAGTTAAAGGTTCCTGCAAGCAGCTTAATCAAAGATCAAATTGTGAATGAAGGATAATGTGTCCATCGTTACACCTCCTGTTTAAACACCCTGTTCACCTATCTGTGCGTTTAACTGGCTGTCCATTGGTCGGTCTGCCGGTCTTTTAGTTTACATGAGTAGTTGTTGTAAGTAGTTTTGAGAAACTCAGAATTGTGAACGTCTTTAGCATAAATGGCACAGTGGGCCATTAACTATTAATTTCTAAAATAAATGTGGAATTCTTTAGAGCCTTGAAAGGATTTTTTGAATTAAATGCCTCCAATATAACAATGCAGGAGTGCGTAGTTTTTAGTCCAACAACAACTGACGTTTGTTTATTATTATGGGGCGATCGTTATTTTTTTTTTTTGGAGATCATCATTTTATAATTTTCATTGGCGACAAGGATAAACTCACTTGATCATTGTCATAACGAGAAGAGGGGGGTTTTTTTTTGAACTTCACTGGTTTATTTTGGTCTACGAGGATGGGACAAAAATTGTTCAATAGTCCTAAAATAAAAAATCCAAGTAACCAATTGTCAAAAGAAACTACAGATGTACTTTGGCCGGTTAAAAGAAACACCCACCATCCTGGCAGGAATCTACTTAGTAATCCCATCCAAGCCTTTTGTAGATAGAAAATGGAATAGCCTTTTTATGGTTTTGGGGACCAACGCTCAGGGGATGCCTCTACTTATGCAGGACATAGTGCCGGAACTACAAAGGCGAGAACAGTTTTGAGATAACAGATACAAATTATGAGAATATAAACAATTTGTTGTGCCATTCAGCATCTTCTTTGCCGGCGGGTCTTGCTACAGTAACGAGGACGAATAATGTTGCAGTGCGCTCTTCAGTACATGATAGTTCTTAATCGTTGTCGGTAAAGTTCAGCGACCAGAAGTTCGTCATTGAAACGGGGGGAAAATATTGTACTGATTCAGATGGGAAAAGCTCGTTACAATAGTCATGACTGGGTGAGAAGTCGTACGGGGGATCTTGGGCTTCATGGTCTTGGCGTCAAGTACTTGAAGCAACAGCATTTGTATGAAATGCAGTTTCCAGAATTTTGTTAAGGAAAAGTTTATGCATAAAAAATTTTAATCCTGTTTTTACATATTTCTGTGTGCCTCATGCTGCCGGAATATTTGGCTTCTGGTTTGGGAACGCGATTTGATATCTTCTCGGAAGGGGATTTTCCACCACCGTTGTGAATTCAAATGAAGTGGAAATTGTAGACTTATTTAAGTTTTAATTGTGGTTTCATTTTCAAGTGTTTTGACTACTCAGAAGACAGGCAGACAGCCTTAGACCAGTTGCAGTGCGATGAAGATCAGCAAAAAAAGGCAATCACCTGCAGCTATTTCTATCACCATCGGGTTGGAGTTTCAGTTTGAAGCTGATGCTCGTCTACATCTGCAGAACGTTTTGATTTTGGGAGTTTTAAAATACCGATTCGCTTGAAAGTCTAGTTGAAGTTATCCCGGATCTTTAATAGCTCAAGAAGAATTGCTAAAATAAAAATTTTAATGGCCACTGTGCAGCATTAAACTTCTTTTTTATTCATTAAAATTTGACTGTCCGCATGTTGGCTTTAGATTTTTTATTTAATTTATTTCTTTTTTTTTTGTGGAGTGTAGAGTTTTTATTTTTAACTTTTACAGTTGATTTTACACTTTAGAAAGTTTTATTGATATTTTTGTAGGCTTCTGTTTTTTTATTTTATATTTTTAACAACTTTTCGTTTTTCTTTATTTCGTATGTTTGTAGTGTTAATAAGACTTTTTGATTGATTTTTTTCTTTTTGGTTGGTGAAATTTAATTTAATAGGCCTACTAAAAAAATTTACTTACATCGCTTACAATATATTGCTGCTGCAAAGTTGTCGTAGCTGTTGTTGCCTCCGAAGGCTGCTGCAGGGTAAATATATTTTGATTAATTAGTGATTTGCTGGAATGCGATTTATTTTTAAAATACTAAATTGGCAAGATCAGTATTTATTTTAGACAACGTTAAAAGCCAATTCTGATTAAAATTCTTTAAGAAGACATCCGCGAAAGGAATGTGGCCTTGCGCAAAAAGGGACGATGGTGTGGAGAAACCAACTTCTTGTGCAACATTTTATCAATCAAAAAGTATCCTGCACGTCGCTTGTAGAATAGAAATATTATGTCCTCTTTTCCAAGAAATTTATGTAAAAGTAGGGGCCACCTCTTTTCAAAAGAGGCTCCTTCAATAAAAACCACTGGGAAACGAGTAACCAGGCGTAGGGGATTCCCACTTATTCTCTTGTCATGGCTGTTGAGATTAGAAAACTGTTGTTGAGATGAACATTCTGTTCGATAGATCGAGCACATTTTTCAGGTATCAAAAGATGCATTCAAGGGTATCTGATCTCTTTGCATTTCATTGGGAACGAGGCTCAGAAATCTTACAGATGACCTTGTACAGGAGAAGATGAAGTTACTCTCTCCATTATGGCTTAACTAAATGGATACAGAGAGTGTTTTTTTTTCTAAATAGACCACTTCTCGTAAGTGTCTACTAGCACCTAAATGGACCGGACTCGCAATGAAATAGTCCTACTGGCAGTTAATTCGAAAAGTGGCAAACTCCGCAGGACATGCAACTCGATCCCTCAGAGACATTTGCAGGATAGATATTCTTGATTTTGCCTACTGACAAACTGTAACACGCCCAAATGTCTTTCTATTTAGGCTGCCTTTGCCGGCAGTTACATCAACAAAAATATGCTCGCATGGGCCCCCGAATATGTTCATAAACATCTTCTACACAATAAAATCCAACCGGGGCCACATTAACTTACTCAACATCGTGTCTCATAATTAAGCCATTTAGTTCCCAATTACACAAACTACCACTTTAATTAAAAGCATCCATCATATTCATGCAGCAGGGAGCAAAAGCAACGAAGGCCAAAAGCAACAATTTTAAAATATACAAAATTATTACTTTAGCCGGAATAAGATGAATAAGACAAGAAAAAAACTCGGTGACTGTGGCACTAAGTTAGTAGTGCGTTAAGTCAATGAACGCTGAAATGAAACGAAATGAAAAGAGAAGAAAAAAGAAAAACATTAACAAAATGTTGTTAGTGGCAGCTTTTGCAGAAGTTAACAAAAAACAGTGTCGATGTAACTACAGCCGGCGGTGTTGTAGCTGCATTCGCTGTTAGTGGGCAAAGTCTTTGGTCGAAAGCAGAGAGCATAAATTCTAAAAGCAGTGACATAAACCACAATTTAATAACAACAACACAACATATAAATCCGCTTAACAGTGATCATCAGCGTTAATATAAGTAAAAAACAACAACACCAACATCAACAAGAAGAATAACATGAGCGTCATTAGCGAGTGGAAAAAACAAGCGCAACTTAATTTTTTTTTTTTAGACTGGAGAAGGAAAAGTACTCCGGAATTGCAATGGAACCAACAGGGGCTGCATCAGCAGCACTTAGGCCAGCGAAATTCATGATTGTAATAAATCACCATGTAAACGTAGGCAGATGCGTAACACTGTGCAGCAGTTGCCATCAACTTCGAAATGATTTCATGCGAAAAGGAACTTGTGCTGAATGGTTTGAATGTGAAGTCTTGCGAGGAGACACTGACTACAGTCAAGGCCATTGCCAACAGCAGGCACGTTTCCAAAATTAAATAAGTTAATTCACAAGCAAAAGCAGTTTATTTTCAAGTACAATCGGAGTGGTTTAACGCTGGCGTTATAGGCCGCTATACCAGGGCCGCGAAGAGGGAATTTGTTGTGAGTTTGAAGCAGAGTTTGTGGACCGCAGGCCACGAACATAATGGAACAAGATTTCTCCACCCGCCTGCTCACGTATGAATTTCAAGGTTATCACTGATATAGTCCAGGTTCCACAAGACAATACAAGCTGGATTTATAAGGCTGCGCTCCTGCAGATCCGGACAGTCACAAATATGATTTTATACTGATTGATCGTAGCAGGTCCTGCAGTAATAATCATAGCAAAATATGAGACCTTCCAGCATAACTCGGATGGCCAAGTGCCCGAAATGGCTCAAATTGACAGTGACAGCCCTGGGCTCAGAGATATTTTTAATTTTAGATTACATTTGAAAGCTCTGAATAACTGAGGAAGAACAAATTTTCCTTGTTGATCTGCTGCGTCCATACTTCAGCCTGTTGTAGTGCATTCGTTAGTCGTCTCATTCTCCAATTATTTTCATGCTCCGGAACCCGAACTCTCTTGGCGATGGTATAAAACTAAGCGTCATTAAGTATAATTTAAAAATTTTAGTTCGAAAAGTGTTTTGGATTCGGAAGGACTTGATATATATTCCACAGTACAAGGGAAAGTCCATACCATCTCTTAACTATTCAATACATATGGTACAGCAGAAGAGCAGTTTTCAAAAGCCGCTACACTTTTGTCATAAGTACTCCAGTGCATTTTTGTTAGTCACCACTTTCTAGGTGACTGAATTAAATATGACAACAGTTTCGTTTAGTACCGTGTTCATTATAAAAAAGCATACGAGAACTGTATCAAGTCTTTACAATCACGAGCTTATCACCGCCCGCAAAATCCTAAAACAAAATCTTTTAAATCATTCGAATGCTGTAGGGAACATATTAAGATTGATATGATCAAGTTATTGACTGGATTCTGCGTGAAAATCGCTTGGAGAACCCAACAGTAACCGTCACTCCAACATGACAGTGACATTCCAGAATATTTACTTTTGGAAAATTTGTGTACAATTTCAGTTTGCTAATGACTGCTGCAAATGCGACATAAATCGCAGGCAGTACTAAAAATGTATTCAAAGTGGTCGTGGTTCATTTTATTATGTGGGCAGTTTACATATTTTTATTATTGTAGCAAATCACCGCCTTTCTTTTATTTATTTATTTTTATTTTTTTTATTTTTGTATTTCTTTCTTTGTGTTCAACATTCATGCAAAGATGACAAAGTAGGGCTTTCACATATTTATCCACTCGACATACTCGTACACATGCACGAGCACATGAAGACTCACGCAGCTACAGACATGCAGTGCCCATTCGTACGATTGTTTCAAGATATAAATAGTGAGTTTCAAAGTACATGAATGCTAATAAACAGTTCTCATTACGTTTGCCAATACCAGCCATGTACGGAGTACGCGCACTCGTCGTATCAATTGGCTACGAGTGTAGCTGGTCTGAAGCCTTTACGAACGTAAGCGTAACATACAATTAACATGTTCATGAGTGTATGTTGGCTGTAACGGTGGGCATGCATTAAATGGTAGTTATTGTATGTGTCATTTTTGGAACACGGCTAGAAATAACAGCTTTTAACTGCCACCGCACAGTGGCCTACAAATCGTTTTGCTATTGCGTGGACTATTACGAAATATATTAATAGATTCGTAAGAGATCAGCTCGCAGTTATTGAAATTCTGCTTAATCTGATCTTTTCTTAAAGCCTTCAGCAGTTTTATGATCCACAGACGATATTTAAGGTTCGAAGGACCATCAGCTTTATGCAGTACAATTATGCTAAAATGTTAAAGTTTTATTATGACTGCAGGCTGCTGCAAATCTATGATTTTCTTTGCCATTTTTGCGCTTGGAATTCGGCAATGCCACCTCAAGCTGTGAACATACAAATTTCTTATCATTTTATTTGCATTTGCGAACACTGTGCACCAGCAGCTTTCCCTCTAGAAAGCTGTGCACTCTGTAGTCAGTTCAAAAAACCCAAGAACCTCAGCCCTACTGACATAAATGAAACATAATTATTAAATTTTTTATGGTTTATTTCCACAATAAACACAATCCAAACTACAGTACGCGGTTACATGTTGTAAACCAAAGAATAGGAAAAGAAACAGAAAAAAAAGTTCTTTTTTTTTGGCAAACCTTAAAGAGTTTATTGAACTCTTTCTCTGGGGTCTGTTTAATCTGCTGTTTATTGTGTTGTTAATATTGTTTTATAGTTTTTCGCCAGGTCTACAAGTTGCTGAGAGCTAAGCGCAACACTAGCAGACTAGCAGACTTTCTCCAGCGTTATTGTTACACTACAACTGCTACTTCTACCTACTTCTATGTCAGCTGTGCTGTGAATAATATTTTTTCGCTTCTTGAAAACTAACAAACAAACAAGCAAAGAAAAGCAAACCAATTCTACATCACAAAGAAACTTCACCACGATCATCTACTTGATGTACTCGTACAGCAGCATCGAATTCGTTGTGATCTTGGCCGTTTTCGTCATCATTGAGGTCGTCATCATTAAATATCATCACTAGACAGCCTGCCATACAGTCAGCAAATATCGCCAGCAGCTTGATTGCCTTTTCACATTTCATGTTTTATGCAAAGCACTTTCATTAAACTCGCTCCAAAAACAAAAAACATCTTTAGCTGATTTCAAAAGTTGCAGAATCTCACCCGACAGGCCACCAATAATTGGGTGTTAAAAAAGTAAAGTTTCATTTAAAAATTATGCGCTCATAAACAAAACATTTTTATGAGGGTTAAATTTTTCTCTTTTAGGGATAAAGTTTTTAACAAAATTTATGTTGCTTTTTATGTTAATTCCGCCATATTTCAGCAGTCGAGTGAGTTGTTAAATAAAATATATTATAGAAATAATAATAAATAAAACATTAAATGCAAATTGGATTTCAGCTTCGGAAAGCAGAGGAAAGCCAAACATTTTGCTTCCAAGTGCTTTTGCCCAAGTCCCAAATTACAAAATGATCCTTCGGGTTCAGTTGCTTTTGTAGGGGAATATTGAGAGTTGAAAAGTTTTCAAAGTCGATTTTCTTGTTTCATTCTGCAAAACTAATTTCCAAACTTGTATCTCAGTTATTTAGTTTGAACTATTTTTCTTTTTGTGTTATATTTTTACTGAGTTAAGATTGAGATCACTAAAAGTTAATATTCAGAAAGAGTTACACACGATTAACACCACAAGGAATAGGACAAAATGAAATCTTGCAATTGCAGGATATCGCTGTTCCCGGAAGTCTTAACACTCCCATCATCAGTACTCGTTTAAGTATTTTTGTTTGTTACCAATTCTGAAGTGGCCTTTTCGGATATGATCAACAGCCTTGGCAAGTTGAAAATAGTTTTTAATCAGGTTGCGTAAATGGTGTTCCCAGACATCTAATTTTTATTGAAGAAGACTTTTTAGCTCTGGTCGGCCATCAGTGGATGACTCCAACTCACACAATGCCGTGTGACGGAACTGTGAAAGGAGGAGTTGATGTTGAGAGGACAGATAGAGAAGTTTTAGAACATTTGGGATGTCTAATTCGACGACGAATTTTTGGCGAAATAACGGCTGATGCGCTTTTTAACTGTCGATAATGGCCACCGCCTCTTGCTATTTCTTCGTTATTGAAAGACAACGACAACGACTGCAGCAATCACGTTCCAGCTCAGATCGGACAAATTCAATGCCATTCAAAGAACTTGGCTGAGCACCGGATCAAAACCACGCAGACATAAGCATATCTGGACTATGCTTTTCTGTAAAATAGTCATCCTACTTTGAATACGCTGAATGACATTTTCGGTTTCAAAATTGTTGTTTTTGTTTGATCCAAAGTTTTTTTGTGAACTCTTATTCGATGTGAGTTGTTGATGAAACTCAATTCCTCTAACAAGTGGTAATAAATAACAAATAAATACACATGAGTACTGTTGATGAAGGTGTGGTGGCTTTCGAAAACAGCTGTTCTGCTTTGCTGTGCAAGTTGAATATATAAAACTTATGCTGAGTTTTTCTTGTGCTGCGGAATATGGATGGTTTTTTTGACTTTAAAAAAAATCACTTATCGTACAATTAGCCCATAAAATTATACACAAGAAAAATTAAATTGTTGGCATGACTTAAAGGAAAAACGAGTGTGAATTCTGAGATGGATATAATTCGGGTTTTGAAACAAATTTAAATTTGGATATAAATTTCAATCGCCAAAACTGGAACCATTAAAAATGAATGATTTCGCATTAATTTTTCTAAAATTTAGAAGAAGCAAATATAGTTTAAATTTTCTCTAAGATATTTTCAGAAATTATTGGGGTCATTTCGTTAATTTAATCAATCCATTTCAAAACTGTCAGGTGTTTTTTATAGAGTGAAACCCACCCATTAAACAGCTGATAGTTGTCTTTTGTTTAGTTTGCTTTAACATTTCATTATGGATCGCCTTACACCAGAGCAACGCATGCAAATTGTGGAAATTTTTAATCAAAACAATGGTTCTGTTCGTCAAACTTATCGTGCACTTCGTCCATTCAAAATTTTATTTTCCGATGAAGCCCATTTTTGGTTGAATGGGTGCGTAAATAAACAGAATTTTCGCATTTGGAGTGAGGAGAATCCACAAGCTTTTGTCGACTGGCGGAGTCATTGGCCCGTATGTATTCAAAAACGATGATGGTCGGAATGTTACTGCTTGTGAAAATCGGTGTTCCAGATTGCGCCTTGTACGCGCCAGCCGTGGCGGCCACATGGCCGAAATCATATTTAAACATTAATGTCATAAAATTTTCTATCCAATAAAGACCGTTTCATGGATATTAAAAATATATTACTATGTTTTATTATAATTTAAACTTGTATCACTCCATAAATACACCCTTTACATCGAATCCGGTTGAAAACCTTGCGAAATTGAGGGAATTGAAGTCCTCGACAACGAAATGCAATTAATCGCACTCGATGAAGAATTCTGTATTGAATCAAAAACTTCAAAGTGTTGAAAAAATAGTTCTCAGGACGATGGGAACAGCCCAACTAACTTAATACAGTTTTCTTGGACGAGTGCGATAACTTATTTCATTTCGTGCCACTGTGCGGTGACAAAATTATACTCCCAACAACTGGCGCTTCTGCAAACTCTACTCGATACGACTTTTTAGCTGATAACACTCAAACATTTTGCTGACATAAACAGTTTTAAATTAAAAAAAACCAGCCCGGCAAAATATTTAAAACTCCACTATTAAATTCTAAAATAGAAAAGACGATACAAAAGAAATGTTTTATTAATGAGCTGCAGCATTTGGTGGCACATTAACATTTAGCAAATAAGTAGGCCTATGGGAGAAGTTAATCTGTTTGTTTTCAATCAGTCTTAAATATTTATGCAAAACTTACAAATTTTATACAAAAAAAACTTGTACTTCTTTTGTTCCAACAACATAAAATTTGTATGCAAAACAACTGCCTGAAATTCCCACAAAAACAAATTCAGGCGTTTTATTTTCATAAAAAAAAACCTCTTTGAAATTAAAGTTTTGAAATTATAGGTCAAAAGTATATGAGCGTTAAGTAAATTTGCTTTTTTTCTTTTTTTGTTGAAATTTCTTTTTACCAAAAAGTTAACATTTCAGCATTCAGTTATAAAACCCAAGAAAGACAAAAAAAAAAAAAACACTCACACCGCTTTACTTATTATGTAATTCGTAAATAGTCGTTATATTTAGTTTGTGCTTTTCCAGTGTTTGTTAATAAATACAAATTAATAAAATAATATGTGAACAGGCAACTGATAATAAGCCAATATCGCCAATGGTTTTGTGCATAAATTAGACGCGCAGTGACGCATTTCGTGGAGAAGAAAACATGAATATTCAAATTTGTGTATTTTGCCATCGTGTTGCTGTCGAGCCATTAAAGCCCAAGTGGTTTGGATATTGTAAAAGCGTGAAGCGATCAGCGTTTGTCGATACTGAGTGTTTTCTATTTCCACACCTCATGACGGAGGCAACGCAATTGGGTTTTTGGAAAAGTGCGCCCACGTCTGTGATAATTGTATAACACTTTGACTGCTTCTACAAGAAGAAATGTGGGCTGCGGTCATGCCCCTACAAAGCAAATCATCTAACGAAGAAAGGAATTAGAATTTTGGTTATTCAAATAGTTACTGAACACATTCGAAAGCTTTTCCCTGCAAAAGTTTTGCTTAACAATAAATCGCATCGCCATTGAGTTTTTCATCTTCAGCCAGCCATTGCCTTCCATAATCGGGACACGAGGAGCAGAGGGATTTTTACGTCAAAAGTCATATTTTTGTGTGAAATGTGGGCTTCAAGGATTTTCAATATGATTTTAAGTGAAGGGATAAATTCCATTTAAAGACGATAAGCAAAAAGAAATAAAAAACAAAATATTTTTCCATCCAATTCAGTAGTCCGAAATCGCTAAATCTCACGATCTACTCGGCCAATTGACGGGTGCCAAAAGTTCAACATACTGGACTCGCAATTGGCTTATTACTTCCCACGATGTTGGCCAAGAGGCATATTCCTGCTGAAACCACCTGGCAGCCCAGCTCAGCTCTTTCAATTTGGACAAAAAAATAGTTTTATATGCGCTCACCATTCACAGTAACGTTGCTGCCTTCCTCGTCTTTGAAAAAGTTCGGTTCCAGATTGCCACCGGCCCATAATCTATACCAAACAGTGCGGGATGCACTGGCAGCTCTTCTTGATGCAGTTCACAACAATTCCGCTTGTTCTCCTGTCCACTCAACAAGAAATCAGACCAAACTGAACGCGTTCAAGAGTAGCGACATCGGAAGTTGCTAAAAACAGACTCAACAATTTTAATCTCTGATTAAATTTAAGAATTTTTGTAAAATTATTGCAAATCCAAAATCATGAATTAAATAACTTCGAGAATATCTATTGAAGCATGTAATCTGCGGTCTTACTCGTTGCGTGGTAGAATTAAATTTATGGCCGCTTAGACCGAAATATATACTTCAATATCTGAAAAGCAATAGTACGACCAAAATGTAGGCGTGAAGATCCGTTTATTATTTTAGAAATTTATGTTCGTATTGTGGCCACAAAATCGTTTACGATTTATTTTAGAATGATATTCGAACTTTGACCTCTGCATCATATTAAAATTTGAAATAATATCAGATTGAAATATATGCGTGCTTGACGTTAGAGTGAGAGGATCACCCGAAATGAAATTTCGCCAACTGACATCTACACATAAAATAAATTTCTTTCTGAAGATCTACTGGAACTAAAAACTAAAATAATGAGTGGCTTTTCTTACTTCCTCTTCCTTGTGCAACAAATTTTAAGAAAACGACAAAAAGTAGCTGGTTTCCAAGCAAGTTTTAAGTGCCTTTTTAAATATGTTATGCCAGGAACTTCACAAATTATTTGTACCGCGTTATCTACACAAAAACACCTTTTAAATTTCATACATTCCATAAGGATTGGCGGACGATGAGACACTTAAAAGTGTACCACACTATTACGTGTTTGTATGGAAGATTGAGCCTGGATACCATATGAGAGGCCTTAGACGCATAACTGTATCGGTACCGATAGTCTAACTGCGACGCGGAAAGGTAACCACTCACATTAAGTTTCAATGTTATTCCCAGTTTAAAAGTTCACGGAGTGAGTAGTATTTGTCACCAACTCTCCTCCATATCTTTTCTCCAAGTGTATCAAAGTGCTGTGAGTGTTTAAGCATGTTAAACCCTTTTCAAAACAATAACGGTTAAGTACCGCTATGTTGGAGTGTTTCCAAGTATTCGAAGGCTACATTTAAGATTAATTCAACTTCGCTAAACTCCTTGTATCATCAACAACGTCCACACCTTGAAGAAGCTGCTTTTGCGCAAGTGGTGCCAACAACAATTTCAATACTCTATCAAATCCAATACGAAATTTCCAAGAACCTAAATTCCATTTTGGGATGAGAATGTTAATAATTTTTTGCGTCATTCTAAAAAGGGTTAAGGCAATCAAAATGTTTTGGCAACAACTGTGAGCCTTTTAGGAAATTGGATATTTAATAGCGGATTGGAACGCAACCCTTTTCTTTAAGCTCCACTCGAACGGCAATTGATTTATTATTTAAGCTGAAAAATAGACAACTTTAATAGTATTTATAAGTGGGTCAAATCGTTAAAGACTTGAAAAAAAATGTTTGGCAAATCTTGAATTGTGTTTTGCTGCTTTTCTTCTTTTTTTTCTACAACAGAATCCTTCGCGTTTTCTTTTAAAGATGCGCTTCTAAAGAAATAATTATAAGAAAAATACGACATCGATAAAAATCATATGAATTATTGTGAGCCCTGAAAGTATGTATACGAGGTCTGTTCAAAAAATAAGCTGAAGTCATAAAGACAGTCCAGAAGATGTGATGAATACGATGAGAAAGTAAAGAAAATTGATTACTTGGAGGATCGTTGACTTGCAATTGGAAGCACTCGGGGAATTACATCTACACCTGCTAATAGAAGGTAGAGGGTTTTGTTGTAGATATTTTTGCTTTTTCTTCATCGGAAAACTTTTTCTTCCAGGTACCGACGAAGAAGGGTACTGTATCTGCTCTTATTTTAGACGATAATGTTCAGTCATCAGTGCTACGCCTTCATCAATCAGACGATGTCTTGCACTATGTAGAGAAGAAAAATCTGACTCCATATTCATGACTGAATGCGGAATCGGAATTCACCTTTCGGAAAATTTGGACTTGAAGAATGTGCCAGCAGAGTTGCTGAATTTTGTTCTAAAATTGCTGAGTTTCCCTCACAAAAGGATGACGTTTTTCTGCTAAAAAAAAAACATTTTCTTCACCCTGCGACTTTCAATCCAGTTCCCAGGATTGAAAAGACCCATGTAAGCATGGCGTTTGTGACGATGGGGAATATAAAACTGAATCGCTCAGAGAGCTTAAGAAGACAGGAAAATGTTTATATCAAAATTGATTAGACGAATGGAAAGAACGCTGGCATGAGTGCACTAAAAGTGAGGAGACGAAACAGGAATGGAAATATTTAAGTTCACTTGAGTACTGATAATTAAAGTGCAGCGGCCTTCCAAAACAGCTGTTGTTGTCTGCTGTATTAGTTAAATATATAAAACTAATGTTGAAAATTTCATGTGCTTTTGAATATATTAAATGCTTTTCTTTTTAAAAGCGCTTCAGTATATTTTTTGAACCGACTTCGCACAAACACGAGATTTGTTTGGAGCACACATTCCTTCAATACTCCAGCACAGCACAATACGTAGTCTACAGTCAATATAAAAATTGTTTTTTTGTTTTCATATTTCAAATCAAGCCATTTGCTATGGAATCTCTCAGATGTTGTCGGCAAAGTAGTTGTTCCTGCATTTCAATCATTAATGCCGGCTAACAATTTACTAATGCACCCAAAGCTTTTTTCGAGAACTCCTTAGTTGTAAAGAGTTTAGTGTAGCAGATTTGGATTGGTTTGCTAGCTTCAGAGGGATTAAATGTCCAAGCCCTCTTCCCTCAGGGAATCATACTATCGGGGTAATGAAGTTGAGGAAGCTGATGTCTTACACACTTTTGAGAATAAGTGTGACTTATTTAAAAGATATTTTTTTTGGACTACCACTCAGGGGGTGGCCTCTACATATGCGATGCATTCTTTCAGAAATAAGAAAAATATTTAAATTTAATTGGTGTCTCAATCAGAATTTTTCATTGTTCTGCCAGAGTTCAATGCACTCGATTAAGAAGGACCTGTTTCCTGTTACATTTTATCACCTTTTTATGCAACCGAGAACATAATCGCGCTACTGAAAGTCCTTTGCAAACACTCGCAGAATATTTCGAAACTCTACTTTGTATTAAATGAACATCATTCGACTTCCTATTCATCCCGATAAGAGCAGTCATTCATCTGCTCTGCTCTCTGCTGACTGCGAGATAATTTCATCGGAATACAGTCAGTCACAAGCAAATTGCAAATGATCACTTGTCGTTCGCTACCTTTCTCGTTCATGCAGTGCGGCTGCAAGGAAAAAAAATGAAGTTGAATAAACTTTACAAGACGTTGTAATGCTTCTTAATATTTTGTATGAAATGACTAAATTGTCATTTTGAAGGCCATTGAGACGACGATATGAAAGAATGGAACGGTTGGGTGAGTGACACGTAGAGCAACAAGTATTTGCTGCTGCTGCAGCAGCAACACAAATTTGCCTGCGTGTACGTGAAAAGGGGATTGATCGCTGGGCGATTGTGTTTAACAAGTGAATGAAATTTGTAGTGAATGCGAAGTTGAATAAACTAAAGACGACGCTATTTCACAACGAGAATGAAACAAGAACCTATTAACTGATCGCAGTCGAAGATGCTACACACAAGCCCACATGCATAAGTGCAAGATCTACAAAAAAAAAAAATACAAAAAAAAGATGAAGAAACAAAAACTGATTCCATTCAGCAGCTGTTAAAGCTCGTCATGGATTTTCCCACTAACATTTCAACACACATAAATTGATATATTTGCCCTGCCATTGTCAGTGCTGGTGATCGTGCTGCAGGCTACAACAATCTTGACAATAGTCATGAAAACTTTTGTTGTCATGGTGTGTCACTGGGTTGGTCTGTGTGGGTCTGCTTGAAAAAAAGGCTTGTTAAATGACTTTTCAAATCTGTGGTTTGTGTGAGGAAATAAATCTTCTAGTCAGTTTATTTGCTAATCAGCTTCGTAATTGCCCAATACTCCTTTTGAATCGCTCTCAAACGCTGGTGTCAAATTCATCCATTAATTAAATACTAAATCAATGCTGCTGCTCGTACATATTTTTGCTTTTCACTTTTTTTTTATGTGCATAATTAATCAAATCTTTGTACCGAAAATTATTTCAAAACTCTTTGAGGTCTGGTTGCCTGATTGGAATTGTGCATGTTTTACCAAACATTATTTCGTAACGTATTTTTTTTCGAAAGTCGAAACCCCGTCCACACGCCTTTAAAGAAATCAAGAGCCTATTTGCATACAAAAAAAAAACCAAAAATTATTGATAATAAAACAATGGAATAAAAAACAGGCCTAAAATTTAATTTAATACGGTGCCACACATTAGGAAAGCAGTTATTAAAAGTTGGCACGTGAAACTTTTAACGGATTCGCTTTGGAATTTGTGAGCTCGCATTATTAATAATACATTTTTATAAAAAATTATTATTATTTATTCACTAGAAGAAAATTTATTTTACACAAAATGTTTTGTCGGTGGTGACAATTAGTTGCACGCTAAATGCAAACAAATCATTTTCATAAATGCTGGTTGGTGATCCAACAACTCGATTGCAAAATCAATTAAAACTGATTCGCTTTGAAGGCAAAATTTTCAGGTGTCATTGTCCATCCGGTCGAGCAGATTTAGTTGCAGCCGTACAATCAGTACAAGAGATAATCATTTTCTAATTAATTTTTCTTGTTAGTTTGAAAGCAAATGTAGCCACTTTTTAAGGCACCACCTTCGTCCTTACTATAGTTATCATCACCTGTTCCCTCGGCACCATCTCCTTCGCATTATAGTTCTGGCATTGCACGACTAGGGGTCATATCATGGGTGCTCTTAATGTTAAAAAAAAAGAACTAAAACAGCAAATTGCAACATTTTATGTGACCTAAAATAGGCGATAAAAGTGATAAGAAGCATTTTAACAATCCTTGGGAAAACTCAAATCGTGACGCTCGCTACACATTTTCAAAGCCAGCTTTACTTTTTGTTGTACATTTTAAGTTTTTTGTCGCTGAAAAGTATAATATAAAATTTATTTATTATTATATACATAAAATAATTTGTGAATTTTTATAGTTAATTTATTAACAGAATTCTCAGATGGTTTATAGAAGTCTTTTGATAAGTTGAAAAGTTTGAAACTCTTCAAAACTGTGGTTAAAGTCTACTGACGATTTGGTATAAAGCGCCAATGAAATGCACAGAGACATTGCTAACCACCCAACAAATAAATTTCATATTATAATATATTTAAATAAGATGAAATCATTCTACTCGCATAAAAAACAGCCTTATGCTCTGTGACGCACGCTACAGCGTAAATCATTTTGTAATAGAATTGAAGACGATAATTAAATTGTTTATTAAAAAAGAGATTCCAATAGCATAATTGAAGACTAGAAATTTTCAGAAAAGGAGCAGAGGAATATAAACGCTTCACTTTCAAACTCTGCGACATCAGCAGAGTGCAACAGGATCTTTTCTAAATCAAGTTTCATGAAAAGAAAACAAAGAATTCGTTTGAAACATAAACATTTTTGAATGATTATTTTATAAGATTATTTGAAATTTTGATGCTAATTTTTATTTAAAAAACCTTCCGCATTTATTAGTACCCTCGATTTTTGTTCTTGTGTTTAATCGAATTATATTAAATTAGTCGACTATTATTCGACTACTTTTTTACATTGAATTGTTCTTCGCGCGATGAAACCAACCCTCGTTTAATTGATAAAGTTTTCGTATACGAGTGCTATTTAGTAAAAAGTTTTTATAAATAAAATTGTTATCACATTCAACTGAGCCTCCGGATAAGTGCTGATAAAAAACATATGGAAGTGAGTACTGATGCTGGTAGTGTAACGACTTACGGAAACAGCTATTCAACTCTGTTGTTTAGGTTAAGTCGAACTAACAACGTTATCGCCACTGCATGCCACAAATCGCCCCTAACAAGTCTGAATTCAAACCACTTCATCCGTTAATTGAAGAAAATAACTGAAGGATCTTATTTAACAATTAAAATTACTTAAACATTGTTTTCACCATAACCTCTTGAGTAAAAATAGCGGAATAAACGCGTCCTAACAAAAAATGTATCTCAATATTGTTGTTTAAATTTTGTGTAAAATATTATGTTGCAGACATCAATAGATTTATTTATATGTCACATAATATTCGTACTCGCGAATATCAAAAATATAATTGCGACACATCACTAAGCGCTTGTTTTTATGTGTGTGTGTGTGAAGCAATAAAAAAGCCACAAATAAAGACTATTTATTTGGATAGTGTCGCCAACATATTTTCAGCCACATCACACATCATCTGCTCAGTTCGATTTCTTGTTAACATATTTTATTATTTAATAAAAAAGTAGGGCCGAATTGCTTCTCAAATAAAGCAGATACAACAGATTAAACAAAACGTGATATGAACAATCAGCAAAATAAATAAGTGATTTACAAATCTTTAACACTGAAGACCGGGTTTTTTAATTGTCTTTGTTTTTTGTAAAATGCCAGCGTCACAAAAACGCAACGCAACTGATCAACACGAACGCAATTAACTTGAAAATTGAATAGCCAAAAAATAAATAATAAAAAATAAAAACCAAAAATGAACGAGAAAATACTCTGGCGTACTCGATTAGTACGAGTACTTTCACCAAAAATATTACAATTTGGGAACTTTTTCGACGTCTGTGCAGTGCAGTGTTTTACTTAATTCGTATAGTGCGGAGCGTCAACTGGGATCTAGCACCGATTCGTGTCTATAAGTTCTGCAAAACAAACGGAGCATGAAGCCACCGCACAGTGCGTGCCATAAGCTTATCTTCAGCCTGCCGTGTCCACTCCGAGTCGTTAATCACTCAAGAAGATAAAGAAGCCCTGTAAGAGGTTGTGTCGAAAAGGGACGCACTTGGCTGCTTTGACCGCTTCGTTAATGATCTTCCCAAAAATTTACTTTCTGAAATAATGAGTTTCGAAAAATGTTTCACAGTGTAGCGCATTTGCAATTCAGAAGTCATCGTTGGACTGCGTGCGAGGAGCTAAAAAGAGCCGCACAAATTCGCGATTGAGGTACTTTTTGTGCAACGGAGACGACTTTTTGGTCGGTGAGACCTGCAAATGCAGCTGGTGAGTGCATCTTGGAAGCTGCATTTATCTTCAACTTAATTGTTGCCGTTGTTGCTGTTGTTGTACGTTACATCAAAAAAAGAAAGGTGAAATGAGTTTGTTTTGTAATTAAACATGATCGTAATTTTGGTTTTATTTTCATTCCATTTCCCCAGTTGTTTTGTTTTGCTGCTGGTGACTGGAGTTTTGGCTTGAACTTTTCTTTTAAGGATTTTGTTTTATTTTTTATATAATTTTTTTTGCTGGGCCAAAGAGTAAAAAGCTCATTTTGCACTGCCGTCGTTTCGTTTCTTTTGTTAAAAGTTTAAGTAAAATAATGTGTTTATGGATAAGACAAAAATAAAATTACAAAAAAAAAAATTAAAAAAAAAAAAACACGGCGGAAGTATTTTGAAAATTATAAATGTTCAGTTGTTCAAAGAGGGGAGTGCTTCAGTGGTTGCTGCAAGATCTTATCGTTTCAGGAAAGTTTTTGGTTAAGTAAGAAAGTTTTATTGGTGCATAACAACAACAAGAAAAACAACAAAAACAGAAAAATTTTATTCAAATGAAGCATCGTCGCAGATTCTACCAAAGCGATTGTTATAAATAAAAATGAAACTTTATTTTCCTGCAACTGTTTTTACTTGAAAAGGGGCAAAACTCGGTTGCGAAATCAATAACATTTTAAACAGATTGTGGCGATACACTTGACACGTAATCGCCATGGTAGTAAACTTTTCTGGAGATTCACACACCAAAAGGAAACATGTGCCGATTCACATGTTGCTTGTATTTATAATCGTTTTTGCTGACGTGTTCAGTCAATTACGTATTTTATGAAACCATTTCTGCGAAGAACTTAAATAAACAATCCTTTTCTCTTAACATTTTATTTCGACTGTCTGTCGCTTATGCAACAGTGTCTTATGCAACGGAAAAGAGAGATGAAATTCCCAAATGACAAGAAATAGTTGGATGCAGGACTCACTGGATGACCTAAACAGATTTTATTCAATTTTCTTTTGGGCAAAACGTTCATATACCTGAAGTTGGTTGCTCGTTTCCGATGGTTGTTCGGCATATTTTTAAGCTAATACGAATGGCAAAATTAACAAAAAGCTGGAACTGACAAGGTTAAGTCTCTTCCCCATATTCCCAATTCATACGATGACTTAAAAATCAAGTATTTTTTTATATTAATATTCGTTAAAAGTTACTTTAAAAAATCTTTAACACCCATACCATGTTTTTTTATATTTTATTCTTCTGTTATAATTTTTGCTGTTCTAAATAAAAAAATATAAACACGTTGTGAATACGTTGTGGTTCGAGTTGTTGGTATAACAGTTACACTATAGTGAATAGTTATTGTCATATTGACATGAAAATTAAAGTGAAGCAACAAAAAATAAATCGAAAAAATATAAAAAACCATCGAGAACAGGATTTGTGATCTATATCCCAACCTTAAGTGCTGCAGGATTACTCTAAGGAAAGCCAACGCAAAACGTGCCGAGCACGTTAACAGAAGATGCGTGCCCTTGAGTTGTACTCTCGGAAGCATAAAATAAGGAACAGACCCGGTTATTCCTCTAAGTATGATAATTCGGTAATTTTTGTTAACATCAGTTTGGTTTGATTAGGGTATGCAGACGATTAATCGCTGATCGATTATTCGATTAATTTTGGTTGATTAAGTGTGTGAGTGATCTTAAATATAATTTTATTTACTAACGAATAATTCGGTTAATCGATTAATCGAATTTTAGTTTTTTTCAAGGCATTTGCTTGATTTTTTTAGGAAAAAAAAGCCGTTAGACACAATTCATATTGTTAACATTTTTATAAAATGGGATTATTTTTTAGAAAATACAACAAAAATAGCAGAGAGCTTTAAACCCTTCGGTTTGAATCTCTCCAACATCAACAATATCTATGTGATGAGTACTGATGATGGTAGTGTACCGGCTTTCGAAAACTGCTATTCTATTTTGTTGTGGTGGTAGGCTTCAAATAACTAAGATGTCCCAAATAGTTTCGGATTACACTTATACCTCCATGTCATATTCTGCGCTTTTAAAAAGAGAATTAGGAACTCTTCCCGTCTAGAAAAAAAACCTATCAAAATTGATTACGTTACGGACTACGTTACAGACTACGTTATGGACTAAGTGGAGTTATTGAGTATTGAGATGATGAAACACTCTATTGCTTAAGTTTAATAATTAAATTGATGTTGATTTTCCATTCTTCTTTGGTTAGCAACGCATGATCTTCCCATCAATTAATCGCTTACCCGGATCCTCACTAGGGCCAGGTAACCAGTTATTGATTACAAAAAACGGAATTTCGTTGTAAGAAGTGACTTTAAAGCTGCCTGAACACCGTTAATCCACTGCATTTGGGGCCATAGTCGGCATTTGAATAAAAAAAGCATCACTTTTGTCTATGGAATTAAATACTAAGAAGGGGAATGCCCAGCACATGCTTAGCTGCCCTGTTGAGCTGTTGCAGAGGCTGACATTTCAAGTTTTAAATTCAAATATATGCGGATCTAGTCGGTTCTATAGTGTTAACTGGAAACTACCCAACGCCCAGAGTCCTTGCTGGGAATGGAACTAATAGCCTCCAGGGTTAAAAATGTTACTTAAACTGAAACCAGCACTCTGCGTGTGAGCTCTACGGATGCAAATAATTCTGGGACTATCACGGATATAACCTCATGCCACGGCGCACTCAACACCATGTGAAGATAACTGCATCGCCGAGCGCACACGGAACCATGGAAGATGCATGGAGAACCTTAATAAAATAGAAAATTCTTAAGTGCCTTTTTGTATATCAGGGCAGAAAAATTGGGGATCTAAACCACCGCCAGTGGTCAAGGCGTTAACTACTTCAGCCACCATGAGCTTTTTCCGTTTAATGTATCTTGTCAAGACATGCATTTCACATCGAGGATAGAAATGATATGATCGGCAGTACCGCCCATTTCGCACTATTCGGACGCAAATAAAAAAGCCGCAAAGTAATAAAACTTAAAATAGGGAGTGCAATAAAATGAAGCCATAAAACAAAAAACAAAAAGCAGAGTTAATAAACTCGCTCATTATTTATTTAAATCTTAAACTTTGACATTAACGTTTGCGACAGTGAAACTGCTCGTCTCATCGACGTCTTGGCTGCTTTCTATTCCAAACTCCGAACAAACAAAAAATCACAAAACGTATTCAGTTAACGAACTGATTTAAATGATAGTTTGTGTAACAACAACAACAACAAAAAGGAAAAATAAAAAAACTACTTTTAAATAGAGATTAATAATCAGCCATTTCTGTACTTTTCTACTCTCATATTTCGGATTAAGAAAAACGACGCAAGAAGAGACATGAAGAGCAAAACGTTTGAACCAAAAACCAAATTGTATGTGAATTTGCTGGTGCGGTCGGTCAATGACCGAATGACCGCGTTCATTTCAATATGCCAAATATGCAACCAGGAACTTAAATAAACTTAAAAACTAAAAAATTATAAAAAAGCATATAAATAAAATAAAACACTCTACGCGTAGCACCGCAACACCAAATCAAAAGCTTTTTTGCTCGAATCGATTCAAAGCCAACGATTTGAATAATCAAGTCAATTTTAAAGCAAAAACTACATGATTTCTTCTCTTTCGTCTCTTGCACTTTCGGAGTTTTAACAAAATAAAATAATAATAATAATAATAAAAAGTGTATTTTAACTCTCTTTTTTATCTAAATTTTTTTAATTTATGAACAAAAATTAATTCTTTCCAGCAATAATTGAGTTTTTAATTGAATGTGCGTGAATTTTGGCAAGAAAGCATGTCTTGTCTTGCAGTATTCGAAGCGACAACAAAAACAATTGAATCACGTTTTAAACGTGATTAAGTAAATGGTGTTTTACATTTCGGATCGTTGTAGTTTTTATTTTTTCTTTGTTGCTGCACAATTTTTAATACCACTAAAAATGTAGGCGTGCTGCTGGCTTGTGGAAAAAGTGCTGAGTCGGCTGCAAAATATTAATTCGCAATACGCAAGGTAGTTTGCCAATTTGCAAGAATGCAGCGTAATCGGAATGAGCAAAACAACTTTTTTTCTTGTCAACAAAATTGCTTGAATTTTTAATAAATTTTTTCGAACATTCTCAGGGGCAAAGTGCGTTTACACTGAGAGAAATCAATTGCCGCTAAATATTTATATATGTTGTCATCAAAATTAAATAAGCTTTCAACTTTGATTGGGAGAAAAACTTTCGGACTCTGGATCCATTGGTGAAGTTAACTGGTTTTGGAATATGTTTGATATACGAAGTTCTTTGGATTTGTGTATTAAAACTAAATAAATTTCGCCTCAGCAGTTTGATAACGACCATTTACAGTATATTTTCGAAAGTGTATTTGTAGCGATTAATTATGGAGAAACTTTTCTCAGCACTAGACTTCCAGCATCCACCACCGTTCAATAGTCCGATTCGCTCTGAAACTTATTAGGAAGCCCGTGATATATAAGAAATTCTGGTCATGTTTTATCCTCCGAAACGAACAATTGACGTCCACGTGCACTTGAGGCAAGATTTTGATTTCTCAATCAGCTGTATGAATGCAGAGACCAAGAGAGAGAGAGAGAGAGAGACAGAGAGATCGAATATTCCAGCAAAGCTCTCATCTGTTAATGACATAGTAATTTTATAAACTTCAGTACGTGAGATCGTCATAAAAAAATTATCTGCAGAAATAAAAATTATCTGATTTAATGCTCAAAGACAATTAGCAAAATGGATTTGGTGAAATCGAATACTTGAAGTACAAAATACTCCAGCGCAATTCGTTTATATACAAAAAATATTTCTTTCAATGGTATTTTCTTATATTGAAAATCATGTTTGTGTTGTAAGATACTAGTCACACTGTCTTCTTAAATAGTATCACACAATATCACGCACTAAAGATATGATTACAGTGGTTTCGTTCATGAGTAATTTAGTGGATACTCGGCGGCGATCTAAAAAACAAAATGGCTACCAGAAATTCTTAATTAACTAAGAACTATCCTCTGCTTTTAATATTCTCAGTGTGCCTACTAATTCAGGCTTAATGCGTACAAGTACCAGAGAAAACCCCGTCGTTAGTATTACAAAATTCGCTAAAATAATTTTTAAATGTGGAAACATCTCACACTGAGTTACAACGCAGTACAAAAGTTATTGCTCTGCTTTCGTCAAAATTCTTTAATACGAAGAGCTATTTGTTTTTAGAAATGCTACTTATTTTTGAGCAACGTACGCAAATATATAACGCACATTTTTATACATAGAAAAACTGCGTGATCTTGTGGTACACTTATGAGTGGTTTATTGTCCACTAATAACAACAAAATATATATTTTTCAAAAGATGTTTTTATGTAGATAAGCAAAATTCAAAGTTGAATACGCGAATATAAACGTATAATTCCATAGCTATCGTGAGTCCTGTTGCACGCACTCAAGTAACAGAAAAACTAAAAGATAAATAGAAACTCCCTATCACTGACGTCAGCATCCATTTCTAATATTTGCAAAACCTGTAAAACGTTATCACCCTAATCACCATGTCTGCAGTACCTTAGGCTTCATTTATGATTTTAGGCCAATATATCGAATATATAATTTTACCATAAAATTCAGACGAGCCATTGTTAAAAGCATAGCGATCATTTAAATGAGCATTTTTTACACTCATTTGAATAAGTTTCAGTAAGTTTTTGTTTCAATCTTCAACATTTCCTACTTTCTTAATTTCTCCAAACAATTCAAACTTTCTTAACGGTTTAACAAAAAAATAATAAATTAATAAAAAAATGAAACATTTGTAAAAAAAACTACAACAAACAGAATGTACAAAAAAATTCATTTACACTTCACAGCGAAGCAACAAAAAAATACTCAAGACATTATGAAATGATAAATCAACACAAAAAATAAAACTACAAAAAAAAGCCAAAAATATTATAATGACCATTACCCACCCTAACAAAGCCAGATTTAAACACCAAGTCAATGATCTCCAGAAATGTATTGTACGCTTTTGAAAAAAACTTTCAAGTTTTACAGCAAACAAAAAAAAAATCGCTGCAAGGGTCACAAAACTTTCAAAAATATAAAGAAAAAAATCACATACAAAAAGTCAATCAACTTTAAAACACACACACACACACACACACATTTTGATCTACATACTCGAGTATACGCTTTTAACATAACGAAGCATGTGTGCGTTTTACCAAAATATCTTTAACCAAAAAATCAGAAACGAAATACCACCACAAACGCCAAGTATTTGATATTTCTGTCGATGTGTGCGTGTGTGTTCGTCATAAACTCATTTGTTATGTAACAGATACGCTGCTCATTACGAATGGACAACATTCACACAAATGCTGCTGCAACAATAAAAACAACAACAGCAACAGCAACAACGAACACAGCAACAAATGTGCGAAGCAAAAACCCAACACCACACCACGACATCTCACTCATGCCGACCAGCCGACCAGCCGACCAGCCAACACAAGATCAAAACCGAAAACAGCTGATCGCACAAGACCGACTCGCCATTTAATTGATTTAAGTTTGTCAACCCCACATGCCGGGCAATGGACAGACCAGAAAGCCAGAAAAAAAAACAAACAAAAATCAACTCAGAATTCCATGACAGGCTGGCTGGCATGCAGGCAGCCACAACTTGAATGGCAAAAATATTCTTGACAATCTCAATAAAACGGTCATTGAATCATTTTGTTTGTTGTGTTTCAGTTTCATTTCGTTACCGGACATAAAATACGGTTTGCGCTTTGCGAAGCTCTCAATAAATTCCGGAAGAGTTATTTCTGTGCTCAGTTTCGAAGCTGATAAAAATATCCAACCCATGAGGATTGTTTACGTCGTCAATTTAGAATAGCCAATGACCGGATTGATAAGCAAAGGCGACGAACGGCAGAGAAACAGACAGTCAGACACACCGAGCGACAAACAGTTCATTCAGACGAGACATGTTTTTCAGATCAAAACAAAAGAAACGGTATACAAACGAGCCGCTGGCAGCGTTCATTGATCTCTAACTGTCATCAAGTTGGAGAGGCAGCAAGAAAGTATTCAAAAAACTCAATTTTATTTTTGTTTTTCATTCAACCCATCCTGCAATTAATCTGTCGTTGACAAGAGACTTTGTAACTCAACAAGCGCTGCTGTCCAGGAAGTCAAAGCGTTTATTTTATTTATATAATTTTATTTCTTCTGATATTTAGGGAATCCCTCATTGAATTCTTATCAGTCCGATTCTGAGAACCGAAATGCCGCAGGTGCAAACTTCTCCTCCAATACATGGAAATTTAAGAGCAGAAATATTTTTAGAAGTGAATGACATTAAATTAAATGGCTGACAAGGGGACCAATGCCGCCTAATCCTTGACTATTAAACCTTTCGAAGGCAACCCGACGACGATTTTCGATTTATTTATGTTAGATTACGTTGCAAAGAGGAACATTTGCTCGTGTAAATCAGTTTTCATAAGAACTCGGTTTCGTTAACGTTATCCTTCAGTCTGTTGAATAAAACATTTTTGCTAAAAAATCTGCTTTCTGAGTAGTGGAAAGCTGGGCGCTGTCAAAGAAAGTGCTCTATTACAGCATGTACTCCCTGCTGCCCAACTTTCGTTGTTATCTGTGGCTCAAGTCCGGTTCGAATACCCTCTTAAGATAGAATGCCATCCACTTTGTTTCGCCTATTAGTTTTCCACATTGATGCACTTCCATTGTTTTGTATTCTTCCGAGTCGTTTTTGTACTACCCCGATGTTCAAATGTCTGAGCGTTAATAAAGACTACATTCTGTAACCTTCTGACATTGTTTACTGGGTCATTTGCACGCTCCTTACAAATCATGCCATGGAGGAGCGGATATCAAGCAAAAGGTACTGAGTAAGCGATTAAAAAAATAGGATTAAAACTTAGCCCCTCTGTCCCGATTGCTTAAGTGGTGACTGCCTGTTCTCTGTTAACATTCACTTTAACCTTACGGGACTACACGAACTTTCACCAAGAAGAAGAAGTCGCTTTGGGTTTTTTTCATTCCATTCCATGTTCGATCCATCCCTGTACCTGGAAGCAACAGCGAGTGTTCGTTCTCGATTGCTACAGGAATGCGTTTGCGGTATCAGTGTCGTACAGTCAGTTATAGCTGTAGTCTCTTGTATCTAGTCGGGCATGTGTGATTTATGGTTTTATCCCTGCAGTGACGTCCACTTGTTGTGATGGTGTGATCTGGCATGTCAGTCACATAGGACCCAAATGCGGTCCGGGTCTAATGTATTATCTAAGATAAACTCTAGGTGAAGAGCGTCACATACTATATTTATTATTTAATTATATTTGAAATTCATTTAATATACATAGACTAGAATTCGTGATAATAAATTCAGGCAAAAGGAACACGGGAAGCTCAACAACAAGAGAAGCTCAATAGCAGCTTAATCTTAAATTTACTCAGCAAAGCTGAATGGCGCTATTTTGAAAAGCCTCGATACTTCCATCATCAGTGCTCTTGTGTATTTTTGCTTATCCCTTCTTTTACGCTCTCTTGTACAAAACGTTTAGGATAAAGTAGTATACGAGAATTGTAATCTTATTAAACTGGTACTAACACACATCAATTGTGTTCTTCATGTTTTTCAACAGCAATTTTCGGCACGTCCTTAAGCAGCAAAAAAAATACCACCGAAGAACAGAGTTGAATTGTCGTCGATAGTATAAAATTTCAACTGTCCCAGTAGTCATAGACATATTCGGACGGCTTTTCCCGAGCCATAGACATAATTAAGTGACACGTCACAAAGTTCAGAGTGTGATCGAGGGTACAAGAACAATTTCCAACATATTCCCTTATGAAGACAGTTTTTATCTGTCAAATGTCGCAAACGAAACCACGATATCAACACATTTTTCATGTGCTTAAATTTTTTTTATGATGAATAAAATAACTGAAACAAATTAATTTTTTCCCCATTTTTATGAAAACATTTTATTAAACACCCACATAAATTTTAAAAACTTTTAAATTTTAAAGTTAAGCTCAAGACTATTCTTTCGGTTCTCACATTTCAGAAAATTTAGCAGTCCCAAACGTCTCTGACTATATCAGCTCTTTCCTTAAAAATTATAAAATACAAGAATCTCAGAATTAAATTGATTGCATTTTATTTTCGTATAATTATTATTGATTATTTTACTGAAATAAATTATTATTGTGATTTTATTTTTATTGAACATTATTATTTTGCTATATTAATATTTATGTAGGCTAAATTGTTCTAACTTAGTTAAAATCTCAGAAAGACATGATGATAAATATTCCTAGGCACAAAGGAAGTCAACATTTATTCAACTTACACAGCAGAGCAGAACAGCGGTTTTCGAAAGTCGCTACACTTTCATCTTCAGTGCTCATGTGTATATTGTGTTTACCACCACTGTTTAGGTGGCTTAGTTGAATGTGATAACAGTTTTCTATTTACACAAATTTTATTGTGAAAAAGAATCCGAGAACTGTATCAACCTGAAGTTAACACGTTTTTGTTTTGATACCCGTGTTACCGTTTGATTATTTTCTTCATGTCCCATTTTTCTGAATTTTTTGTTCCATCATACCCAAGTCAAACTTTTTTGGTTTGAATTTTATACTTAAGTACATGTGAACGCTTTCCAATTTTCATTGGTAGCTCAAGCCAAAGCTTTCGGAGATTTTAACTAAGTTAGAACAATTTAGCCTACATAAATATTAATATAATAAATTATTATTGTCAATCGTTTTCTTAATAACTTCGAGGTAAAAGCCCACTTGCCAAAATCTTATTTCATATTGTGAATACGAATCGGCACCAAAATTTGTGTGTTTCATAGTCGATTAACTTAATCTCAAAAGTGTGTAAAATGGAATGAAAAGTTAAGCAGCGACTCTGGCCAAAACTCAAATAAAATTTGGACGAAAATAAAAAAATTATTAAAAAAATATATTACAAAGCAATCACGCTCTTCATTTATGCAAATTATTAATGCAACCGAAGTAAATTAAAGTTTTTTTCTTTGCTGACTCTCTGTAAAACTATAAGAATCACGAGACCAACGTGTAAAAATTCCTGCCATTATTCCAATTAACAAACGAATATAATATTTTAATCAATTCCTTATGCCACTCCAAAACTCATTACAAAACCATAAATTGGATAAAATGAAATAAAAATCAAAGAACATTTACTGAACAAAATGTGATTCAAGCTTCTGACGAAGCAAACTCAAACAAGTTAACACGATCGCAAACAGCCAACTCGGTGTGGAAAAAGAAAAAGAAAAAGAAAAGAAGAGAATTGTAAGGAAAAGAAGAACCATTTGAAAGGTAAATGAATAAACGTTAAATGAATGTAAACACACTCGTACAAACATCAGTTTAAAAAGTTCGTAAACCTTTGAAAGTGAAAGTATATGCAGACCTACATATACATGCAAACATTTCGTATCTTCACACACGCACGCATTCCGGCTCACACCCGGCTAGAATTCAAGCGAGAGAACAACTGTTGTGGTTAACCACAGGGATGGATAAGTTGGTACTATTGAAATGTTAGTAAAACTAAAAGAAGTGCTACTCAAAACGTATTTCGATCAGAGTTTAAATAGAATCTGCTGAGCTAAAGTTAAAATCGGCTAAGAAGTATATATTGTGATCTTGTTGTGAAACACACTGGGGTATTAAAAAGAAAATCCTGCGAAAGCTCAAGCAGTAAAATCTGCTTTGGTCGAGACTTAAAGATATTACAGCACCATTTCCTTTCTGCAAAAATTAAAGAGACATTTAACATCGTGCACATCTATGCACAGATGCCTTTGAAATTATATATCTTTTAGTAATATTCGTCATCTATTAAGTACCTAAAAGGGCACCACAATTATATATACGCCGTATATATGTTGCTACAAGGTGCAGCTCTATGCCTTATTATATATCCAATGAGTGGTAAAAGTGTTTTTAAGTGAGTGTTAACATATTTATTAAAAAAACAAAATAATAACAGTTGATTTATCTTAAGAAACTGAGCACAGAACCAATGAAGAGAGAGCAAAAAGGCGAGTGCTTCAAACGTCAAGCCCATAAAAAATTCTTTAGGAATCAGCAAATCTGCTGCACGACTGCAAACCAACTTTTACACAAACGACATTAAAAGTTAAAACATGAGAGTTATTCTAGTTTTTCCTTTATTTTAGCTTCCAAAATTTCAACAATAAATACGTATATAATCCAAGCAAATATATAAATTTCACATTCCTGGTTAACACGCGCAATGTTACACGCAAACTGAGAGCAAAGAAACAAGAGAGTTGTTAAGGTGAAACAAAGTTTCTCTTCTGCAGAACAAATACAGTTAATGGAGGTGCGCTTCAACAAATACCAGCAGTTGTAATCACCTGCAGTGTTGGGGCTCAGCAGGGCTCCCTGTTTTATTTCGAACTTTAGCCCCAGTTTGCGACTTTAATATCGAAATACTCTCACAATTATACCTGGTATTTATTAGACATGGATTTTTAGCCCTTCTTCTATATAAAATATTTTGGTCAGTTCTTTGCTGCGTTCATAACTTTTGAGAACAGCTTCTAGAAATATAAAAAAGGATATTCAAAATTTATGTTAGATAAATGTTTGATATACATATTTTGAGTCAAATTCCATTTTGTGTGTTTGATAATCTTAAAAAGTAAATACAAACACAAAAATGTATAAATGAAGAAGCATATCGCCCCACTCGGTAGTTGTAGCTCAGAATTGGTTAGACTATAGATTGAAATGTCCCAACAAATACAATAAAATTATCCATATTTAAGTTTAAAGAAACTTGTTTTTATTATTTGTTGCAATTATTTATAAAACACTTCAGTGATACAGAAGATCCACCCATGAGAGAAGCACTCAAACACCCCAAAGGTAGTGGTTCACTATCGTACACAAGCGTACGATTTACCATATACGGTTGGTCGCAAGTTGTGCGATTTGGAAATACGTTTGAAAAGTTATGATGATTTCCGTGCAATCAGAGTTGTATTTATTGTCAGTCAGCGGTGACCTTTGTTGGCACACAAGCAAACTGTTTCTTCACTCTCAAGCATTTTGCTTTCAATTCTTTGTGTTAAGTTATAAAGCCACAGTGCACATTCATTTTTGTGGTGAGAGTGCAGCGGCTTTCGAAAACAGCTATATTCTGCTTTGCCATATAACTTTAAAATTTAATTAATGTTGACTTTCTCTCGTTCCTGAACATATTTATCAGGTGCTTCTTAATTTAACTCTACGGTTTTTAGCCTATAAAATTAAAAAAAAAAATTGTGCTCTCTAAATTTCTTATGATTCGATTTTCACTCGAGAAGAAACTAAAAACTTTCATTGCGTATTTATTATCAGAATATTTAAAATGTTTAACGTATTTGAAAAGAAGAAAAAACACTTTGTCACGCTTCATGAAATTGTTAAAGTCATTATGACAGGAATTCAATGTATTTCTCAACTAAAATGTTAAAATATGTAAAGAAATAGTACTCGTGCTGACAAACTGGTATGGACTGTGATTTTTTCTGGTTACTCGTATCGATTTACTCCGTCAGTAGTTTCAAGGCTAACGGTAAGAAAAATGATCTCATTCTTGTTGTTTCGAACACATTTTGCAGTCTATTTAAATTCAATACTTCTTATCAATGATATTCATAAAAGCAAATGGCGTGAAAATCATTGTTTGCAACATTTTGTAAGAAATTAGAATTAAAATAAAAAATTTATTCAAATACCGAACTTTTAATCAAAAACTATCAGCATGTTGCCACAACAACAAAACTCTTGAAGCATATTTTTTTTAATTCAACATAATCATCGTTATTGGCAACATCATTATCGTCGTTTTTATCTTACAAGAAACTCTTCTAATGGCACATTTTATGTTACATGCAACATGCCACTGCCACACATTCAAGCATTTTCTTTCACTGCTCAGTGCTGGCTCATGAATCAACCAACGGTAGAAGCAAAGTACGAACAAAAGAAAAAGAAAATGAAAAAGAAAAAATAAAAATAAAAACAAATAAACAAAATCCAGCGACACAACTTTGTCATCTATTCATGCCAAAAAGTCAGTCATTAAGTCACTAAGTTTTCCGGCCACTGTGCCAACAACATTTTATTGAACATTTTACTTGTACATGACCAACTGAAACGCCATGATCGCGTTGATGATCACTATTCATTGCCGCATTCGCGATGACTACGACTACGGTGACGATGATGATGATGATCATGTCGTTTGTTGGTTGTTGTTGCCGTTCAAGTCAATGAACTCTTTTGCGCATCGTAAACAAACAAACAAACAAAAACAATTTCTACAAACATGGCATATTACAAGACCACTTGCCGCTTTCTATGTATCACAGCTGCAGCTGCAGTAGCAGCTGTTGCCGCTGCTGCTGTTGCTGCGGCTGCAGCAACTGAGCCAACACCAACCAGACGATAAATGTCAAACTAAGAAACATTTTTACAACGTCCATGAAGCCATTGAAGAAGTTAATGTGGCTCTAGACGAATACTTCTAACGTTAGAAAACGCCTCAGACAGCAAAACAGATACCCGCTTGTGTGTTAAAACATACTTTATGGTTGTTATTTGTCTGATAATTGCAGTTAGATATTGTCGTTAACATCTCTTCTTCTTCTTCTAGTTGTTGTTGTTGGTTTTTATTTAATGTTTGTTTTTGCCGATGTTGTCTCCATTGAATACAAACACACACGAGTGTATTCTTAGAGTGGGTTACTTACACAGATTCTTGAAAGTGTAAAAAAACAACAACGAACACTTTAACTAACTGAAAGCAAACCAACACCAAATTGAACCGGACCGAAAATAGAGTTGCAACAATCAAAACATCAGTCAACATTTAGCACACGCTTTGAAACTAGACTGCAGGAAGGCCGGTACGATTTGCAGGTATTTTATCGCTGACAATATTTTGTTTAGAATTGATTTGCAGCCGGCCTTAAATACTTAATTATTTTATATAAAGTTTAAACCGGGCCTTCATTGTTTTATAATGTTCTCTGTGGTTAAATAGAAAAAACAATCCATTTGCGAATTATCCAAATATTCCATGAAATTACGTTGTTGTGCGTCAGCTGAGAAGGCTAGAATCGAAGCAGAGAGAGCAAGAGAGAGAGGGAGTGAGAAAGAAAGAGGGAGTCGTAAGGCGCGGGCTGAGCAGGACCAAAGTAGTAGAGGGTAAAATAGGAATGTCTGAATTATATTTGGTTTCATTTATATTTGGAAGAACCTCGTCATTATTAAATATCCTCAATCTAAACGATCGGCAGTAGCCCACTTCTTGCCAACAACTCGCCAGTTCAAGTGCAGTGAAAGCAAAATGTGCTTCTAAATTTAAAACCGCCCACGCGACATGTCAGCCATAAACCGACAATTATTTATGGGCATGTAACGCCAATTTGGTAGTTGTTGTTGTGCACAAGTTCCTTTCCACCTCTTCAAGCTAAAACCAAAACACACTTTGCACCGAGTTCATTGACTCTACGGCTGCGCAAGTATGCTGCAGCACAGCGCAAAAGCTGTGGCAAAGACATCGGCGGCAGCATAAAGTTGCAGCCAACGATTTTTTCTTTTTCAAAACCAACTGGCTTTACGGCTTTACGACTTTATTATTAATAAAAATTTGGATAAAATTTGTATTTGCTACAATTCAAAAGCAACGTGTTGCATGCAATTCAGTTTTATTACGAACGCTGATTAACACATTCACAATCGCAACTTTTCCAAAACCGATTTCTTTATTTAATAAATCAACTGCACCGACAACATTTTTTCTTTCATTTCATTCATAAATTGTGTTATAAAATCTAGAATTTATCGCCTTCTGCGATGCATTCATTGCGGAGTGCGAATGCATTCATGCAACAATAGAGAAGCAAAAATATTTCTGTATTTGTTGTTGTTTTCTCTATTAGAATAGATTTGTACTGCTCGTACTTTTGGTGTTGATCTGCGTAAGTTGACGGATTTAAATGTCATTAAGACAGACGTACGAGTAGGTTTTCAAATCCGGCTGGCTGCAAGATTTTTTTCTTCTTCTCTTCTTTCCATTTATTATATCTTAATGGCAGTAATTTGCTAAAAAAATGTATGTAAGAAAATCAAATGAACGTACACACACACACACACTCACACACTCTTAGCATACAATTCCCACAACGTATAAATATTTCTTTGAAAATCTACATGAGAGTTCAACAACCCGCAAGTCAACAAGTGGACCAAGTAGTTTAAAAATAAAAGGTTGCATAAGTTACACAATAAATACACACACACACTCCCAACAAAGACATAATGATATAATTTTTTTTAAATTTGAAAATTTTGTGCGCTCTGTGGGAAGTTGGCAAAGTTGGATTTGAAAAGTTTCTGTAACACTCAAACCATTTGACTCAACCGTTTGAGTATTGAAAGAAGTTTTAATACATTTCCATCTTAGCTATTGGGAGCAGACAAGTTAAAGATGCAATTATTGACTGTAATTATTCAGCTGCAATTGGTCGCCATAATTTATGAATATTCCACTTGCCAAGAACTTGACTTTGGCGAGCACGTCGTCCATTGTGAATAATAAAATTGTTTGTGTCTGTGAATGCACAATATCTTCTGATATAACCAAAATCGGATGAAGTCCTGGAACTGAACAAGAAACACTTTCAAAAGTTTATTCACGCAATCAGCTTTACCACTAAAACAGGTTCCGCTGTGATGCAACGCAACTTTTTAGCCCTACGCCAGCAAGTTGTAGCATCAGTCGGTTAACCAGTAGAAGCATTCGCAATCTGACTGCTGCAATCATACAACTGTTGTTATCCAACAAGTGACGGCAATAAAAATACAAATGAGTACTGATGACGGAAAGCAGCTGGTCCGCTCTCCCAACCAAATTCTTCACTCCCAACTGAATGTAACATTTTACGACTTAATCTCAAATGAGTTCAATAATATTTTGTGGGCGTCAAATTTTTATTTGACAGATTTTGTATAGAAATTTTTCAGATTAACAGTTGATAAGTACAAAATATTAGCCTCAGGAATGAGACAGTAAAAACACGTGTGGCATGTTGTTCCTTAGAAGTCATCAATTGTTTGAAGGGAGTAATTTTGCAATGTTGGTTCAAGACCATGGAAATTCATAGCTCTGAAGCAGACAGACAATTAAATTAGTTCCATGTACTTGACTTGGCTATCATCCCCGGCAATAGTTTCAACGAACAATAACAAAGACCACCTCACAATCTCTCACAGTAATAAAAATTGTACCAAATGGATCCAACCATATTTACACTCAAAACACACACTTAAAACCTTTCAAGAAACGATCAGCCATCAAATGAATATTTTTCTCTTCTATTAACAAGCAAATAAATATGCTTGCAAACAATTGCATTTGTTGTACGAGTAAACACAAACAATGGAACGAAGGAAACAAAAAAAAAAAAACAAAAAATAAATAAATAAAATTGTGATAATAAAACTTATGAATCACATAAAACACACAAAATATGCAATTGCATGCGTGTGTGTTTGTGTGTGTGCTTTTTTATTATTCTCAAAGCAAAGCAAAATAGACTGCCACCAACAATGACTTCATAAAAGTGTGTCTGAACGTGTGGCAAGTAATAACGCGATCGTTTTAGGCACAAGCAAACAGCCAACAGCAAACCAAACAAAACTCTCAATAGCATTAATAAAATACAATAAAAGACAACTTGTTGTAAATGTTGTTAACATACTAAAGCAACAAAAAAAAAAAAAAGTTGTTAACTTTGCGTTGGCGTTTTGCAGCCAACAACAGAAGCAGTTAGAGCAGCATTGAAAAGCATTAACATTTGGAGTCGTTACGTCTACGCTTTTACGGTCAATGACCGACCGACTAAAGCAAGAGCAAACTATACAACAACAATAACAACTAACTAACACAGGCAAACGCACAAGATAACCCACCTCTAGATTCAACACCACGCTCTTGTGCTGGCAACCAACCAGCTTGTCAATGGAGAGCAAAACTGCGGCACCGACTAGAAAGCAAATGCTTTTGGATTTCATATGTTGCAGAAGCCAGTGCGGCGGCGGTAACAGTTACTTAAATGTTAAATTTATTGTTTGTGAGTTACTACACTTTCTCTATAAAAAAGTTGTTGCAACCATCCAACAGTAGACGCTTTTCCAGGACTTGAACTTAAGAGTTGTGTTGTTTCTTGCGGGTTAATCCTGTCAATAATCATGGCTCTTGCAGCAAATCATTCATAGACTTCAGTTTAATGCTGAACAGTGGCAAAAATTATGCGCAAACTTTCGAAAACCACTTGAGAATTGCATGAGGACAAGCTTATTACAGAGTAAGTTTCGTGTAAGCAAACTTGAATTTTAAATAAAATAAAATTTCTTTCTTAATTTTTTGGAGTACCAAACATTTCTGGTATTATTCCTGCCCCTTTTGCGTTGTGTGTATGAACCATTAGTAAAGTTCTTAGGTGATGTAACCGTTCGCCGTGATTGTAGACCTGTTCACTCCGAAGGTTGTGGTCTTAATTCGCTCCTGTTATGCTGGATTTAATTCGCAGACAGTTAATTTGCCTCCCGGCTCGCAGGGTGTTAAGAAAAATCTGTATTCCAGATTGATGAAATGCCGCTTTTAATTTGGAGTCAATTTTCCGGAAGCTGCACCGTCAAACCGTAACATAATATTTCAAAGAGAGTTCTTCTCTCCGCCTCCCGTATTTCACCACATTGTAATTGTTGTTAGAAATGTTATGGCGCATGTAAAAGATTATTCAGTTGTCTCCATGAAAGCTTTTACGGAGCGTAGAATTCCATGAGTCCAAAGAAGACACATCTTTAATACGAACTTAGCCGACGAGTAGATTCTGCGCCTGAAGCCGCAAAGTCGTGTTAAATCTATTTACATGCCGATTTGTTTATAATTATAAATATTATTATTTACAACAATTTTTGTTTGTCGCAATTGCTGTACAACAACAATTACATTTTGTGCACCCAAAGACAAGACTTGAATAAAAAATAAAAAAAAAAATTGTAAAAGGCAACGTTGTAATTCAATGACGAGGACGTAACAAATATTTTCAACATGCAACTATGACGACAACTGACGACAGCAACACAGATTACATGAATCACGGAAAACCACGTCTCATGCAGGGCTGGAAAGGCTACAACTAAAGATCGCTGGATGATATATAATTTGATAGAAATACGTTCGGATCGAATTTCCTTAAAAATATTTTCTAAACGTTTGAAATTGTGTTGTCAGCGTATTTTTATAGCGGCCTATTTATTCCGTTCATGACTGCAAAAGAGTGCGGTTTCCATCTCTGTGGCTCATTTCTCTATAATTGTGTTTTTCTTTAATCTTTTTACATTTTTGTTTTACAACAACTATTTGTTGCCGCTTTTGTTGTGGTGGTGGTTGAGGCAATTGTTTTGCTTTCATGCATTATGTGCGACATGGTCATTGTCACAGTTCAATATCTTATACAACTTTGAAGTTGCAACATTCAAAACAGCTCGTGTTATTAAGTAATTGTCTAGTTGTTATTGCTGTTATTGCTGTTATTGTTGTTGCAAGCATGAATAGTTAAATAGACGACTGCTGTTTGCAGCTTTTGTGTTGTTGCAACACAAGCCATCACAAGATTTAAGGTAATTGAACTATTTTCGCTCTTACAACATGCAACAATGCCAGTTCCGAAATCAACAAGACACAGGAAGGAAGTGTGCATCGGCTTGGCTTTTCATTTCTTCGTGTTTGTGATGGAGACTAAACGGAAATGAAATGATATTGTGTTACAGTGAGTGTCATAATTGTCTGTTACAATCAAAGCGTGGGCGGGCGGGTGTTACTTTCTTTGTTTACATGAAAGAAATATTTAATTTTTGCTTTGGGGAATCAAATGGACTTCCTACTATTTTTTGTTTTTAGAAAATATTTCTTCACAAAAACTTATTTTTGTTGTTGCGTCAGCGAGTGCATGATAAAAAGGATAACAAACTCAAATTGAAAATAAGTGCAGAAAGAGGGAAGGGCCGCGTAAAGTTGCACACGATCGAAAGCCGCTGAAATCGTTATAGAAAAAACTATAGGATGCATTAATTTATGTCAACTCTCAAGGGCGGCATTTCAGTTCCTGCTGATGGACGGATTTGGAAGAAAATACAAACACTCCTTGATCCACTTGTATGGAAGGTGATGGCACTATTTTGGAGAAAACACGGCTCAGGGGGTTATTGCGCACCGCATGTACAAGAACAACTGATGCCACTAAATACTATTAAGACTAGGACACTGGCCTACTCCTTGCGGACTACTTCTGAGGCCATGGGCCGAGCCGTATCCCGCATAAGCTGTATGTCGCCATTTTCAACTGACAACTAGAAATTGTGAACTGTTTAAGAAAAAAAGTACAACCGTGTTCTATTTCAGGTATTGTCTTGACGTGACGTTGATAAAAAGTTACAGAATAAGGGAGGACTTGTAGTTTTCAATCAATTCTTTTACAAAAAATGTCACATAAAATATTGTTTTGGGCTATTTTTATAGTTTGAAGTGTTGGAATTTGTATTATTCTTTTTTCTTTGAATTGAATGGGAGAAGATGATAACCGCCAAGTGGCTGAACAAGTCGGGACTTCCAGCAGAACTAGAGAAAGATGATCCCAAACATCGGGCGTTTGAAGTTTTCTGGAACGGGGCTTTTCGCGACCAAGGTGCGTTTCCTTCTCAATACTCATAGTGGCTCGAGCTGTGAGTATGGTTCTACCGTCTCGTTGAATCCGCATGTCTACCAAGCCCTGCTCATTTAGTTTCGGCGGTAAGAAGTCAGAAGGCATGGTGCACTGTTTGTATTTAGTACGGGCTGATGTGTGATTGTTTCACTTACATTCGCTATAGAAACCCCCTGGTGATACTTTAATTCATGCCGCGTCGCATGGGTGATGTTTATTGGTGTCAGCTAAACCAGCAACAGCTGCGATATTCTCGATAGAGTAACAAGTCCGCTGGTGGCCAGATCATAAAACAACTTTGTAGCATCTATGCGGCGGAACGCTCACCGAGTCGGCGCTAAATGATTAGGAAGTCGTTGCAGAAATTCACTCTCCGCCGACACCGTCGACCGGTTATTGGCAAGAATAAATCAAATCCAAATTATAGCAGATTTCGACAGGATGTATGTCGATATTTCGAAAGTTGTCAGAATTTAGACCTCTTGGTGGGTCGATCAATTTTAAATTGTTGTGGAAAAACATATTTTGTAAAAATGTCGCGTCTGATAACTTTTCATACCGATAATTTTATAATTTTGTTTATGAGAAATAATATTAAAAATAATTTGTCAGACAAGTTGTTGGTGGTGGTTTCGCCCATCCATCTATGGGTTAAGCGCCAGCAGTGTTGGGAGTACAATAAGTGAAAGTCTTTCAGGCTTTTCTTGTTAAATTAAGACGGAAATTTAAATACATTTTCTCTGTGCCCCCAGTACCTCGTGGAATTTCTTTTACAAAAAAAAAAAAAAAAAAAAAAACAAAAGAAAGCTGTCATCTGAATAAGTGCCCTGAAATAACAAAACAGAAGGACGTTTTCGCATTCGTTTTAAAGGAAACATTTTTTCCGCCTATAAAATTAAAAATTCCAAAATATGAAAAAAATATATATTCAATAAAGTTGCACAGCTGCAGCATGCAGGTCTGTTCTTCATGTAAAACTACAACCGAAGTTGACCATTCAGTTTCTTTTTCCTGTTGCCTTTTTTTTGTTGCTGTCGATGTTGCATTTAAAGTTGCAACGTGTTACAATTTTTATGGTTTTGGGATCGAAAAATAACTTTTATTTTACATTTTTAACCCATTTTAAAATTATTGTGTTTCCTTTTTTCATTCTCTTCATTTTGTTTCGTTTTGTTGCGTAAATAATCATAAAAAAAGTTTCTTTTGAAACATAAAAATAACTTTTTTCGTTTGGAGTCGACCTGATCTTTATCACCGTCATCATCATGATCATTACAATTGTGTTAAATGTTGCATGCACATCCACACGTTTGTGCGAACACATGGTCAATATGCTGGTCGTTGTCTGTCTTGTGGCATTATGGGTCACAGCATGAAATGATAAATTGGTGATCTGCAATTATGTTCCTTTATGTTGCCACCACAGTGGACCTGTTCGGGCAGAGGAAAATTACAAAAGTTACGCAAAATAATACTCTCTAGTATGATGAGATGAAATATATTTTCAAACTATCCTTAATATATCATTTTTCCGAAATGATCGATAGAAATTGATTGATCGAGAGTGATCTTCTCTTAAAATTTCGTATATAGTTTTAGCCTCTCAATTGCTCCATCACAAATTGGAAGTGTAATAATTATTGTGTCGTGTGAATGAGACTCGTATGGAAGCAGAATTATTTCCGGAAACACAACTGGGCAGGAAAATGGATTTTTCCGAAAACGGTGTGTTCGTTGGTTTAAATTCGATGTCCAACTGCGCTACACAACAGGGCGTTGTTATAGTCTGGGTACTCTCGAGACATCAGCTGATTTGTTTCAATGCAGAAAGACCTGTCAAATGATAATGATATACATACATATACAAACACTCACCCAAACTCCAGTAGTAGTGGAACGAACACTCAGGGAATGTTTCCGGAGCTAAAGAAGGAGAACAATCCTCAGAGGACAGATGAAAAGGTTGTGAAGATAGACAACTGGTTTTAGCCATTTTACTTCTTGTGTAACCGGGGAATTTTTACTAATAAAAACTTTTGGTGCACAGAAGCCGACTAGTGACTATGACCATCGCGGCGATCCTCTCAACCCATATTTTATTCGTTACTCAGACTGACTGTACGACTTATGATTTCAAATAAAACGTGGCAACGTAGTTAACCACGGAAAATTCCTCAGTTGTCTGCGAGTTAGACTCATCCCTCTCAAAAAAGAGTAAACGATCAGTGATCTGGCTGCACTTGGAAAATTGATGCCAACAAGGCTTGATAGTGATGTGACTCAGAGCTGCTTTCCAGCTGGTCCCTATTAAAATACCGAAAATAGTATTGCAAGCTGAATACGTGCTGACTTATATTGTTCGATGCCAACGTGACTGGGGCTAATGAAAATCGCCAGAAAATATCTCGCAAAAATTTCTTCGAACAGCAAAAGATATCATTTCGAATGTCAAAGCTGGAACATGAACCCCATGATCACTTGGAAAAGTAATTCAATATTAAAAGCTTTTACTGGCAATCAACAGCTGCCCAAATATAAACTTTACTGAAAATAAATTTCATTACGTTTCACTAAATTCCCTGAGAGCAGCAGTCGCTTCCAACAGGGTGTCATTTAAACGTACTTGACCGATTGCAAGTATTTTTCGACGTACGAGTATCTCAAATTCCCCATTGACTTACATTCTCAATAACCTTGACACATATACACATACACAAACACACACATAAAAATATAATTTTTAGTTTTTAATTTCTTTTTTTTTCTCTTTGTAGTTTCAATTGCATTATTGTTGTTAAGTTAACAAAATATTTCTTTTTAATAAACAAAACTGAAACCGAAATATGTCGCATAGTTCGCAAAATAGTATAAAATTTCGCAGGTAGTTGTTGTTGTTGTTGTTGCTGTTGATATTACAATACTTGATAATTTTTGCAGCTCTTTTAAATTAACAGCAAACAAAATTAAAAGATCGGTGATGCGATAAGCAAATTTTTTGCTTATAATAAAATAGTGTTTGCATTGAAGATACACTGAGAAAAAGAAGAACTTGCAACAGAAAATTCGAGTCGAACCCAGTGGCAGCCAGTCGGTTGTGTTACCATGAAAGCACAGAATTGTTTTTCAATCAAGCTCAATATGATTGTGTGTGTGGGTGTATGTTGAAGGAAGCAAAGTTTGCTTTAAAAGAGAAATGCCATACAGTTTCTTTCAGTGTATGCTTGTGCAAATTTCATTTTAAATATCACAAAACTACTGGAACCGTGTACTCGTATGTCATGAATATTTCTTGTGATTATTTCGTTGAAGGCGAAATTTGTCGAAATAATGAATGAATCGCTTCACTTTCACTTAAATATTCGCTGTAGAACGTCTAACATATTTTTCAAATCTATGTTTTTGATATCGTAGGAATGGCTCAACTCAATGCGATTTAGTAAATAAATTCGATTGTGAATGACTTGTCAAGTGCAACACAATATTTCATTTGTTTTTTTTTTTTTTTGTTTTATCTAAATCGCACATTAAAAAATGCGGTCACCCAAATGCTTTTGCACTTAAAAATTAGTCCAGTTTTTATTGAAATATAATGTGATGTGAAATAAGCGCCAGTTGATTTCAGATATTCATTCTTATGGCAGTGACGTAGCTATGCAAAGATTTCAAAGGGTGGGACATGGTGCTCCCTGAGATTGTGTTCTTATGGTGTGTTCACTCTGAGATTTAATATATACAATTTTCTATCTTCTCGAGGGTTTGAAAGTTATCGCCAGTTTGCCTGAACTATCCGTCAAATCAAGAAATAAAAGCTTAAATTTATATTGAAGTTAAATAAAATTTATATACGAGGTAAAAAAGAGGTAAAATATTAACAAATTAATAAATAGGTTGTATTTTTTTTCTTCAAATAAGCAGTTAATAGATGTAATTTTTTCCATAATATTTCTTATGAATTGTATGACTTCATTTCATCGTGTGAACACGCTTTAATAAAACATTGAATTTGATTCACTCAATACAATCTCGTAGTGGAGATAAGTAAATAGTAAATAACATATATCGTCACATGCAATGCAGGAGGCCGAGATGAATTCAAAGTACACTTTTTGAGTGATTATAACGAATTTTTGTGAATCATTGGAACATTAAACCTACTCCAAGTTGATAGTTTTGATCTGGGGACTAACAATCATATGCTCCCACAGTGCGAGAGGACAGGAATATTTTATGTTAATTATTTAACTAACCTCGTCCTATTGTTTTGCAAATAGAGAACTCTAACTCTTTTCGACTAGCAAAACTTCTTATTATGTAGATTGAACAACAAACTTTTTACGTAAAAATACGATGGCAATGCAAAAGATGAATTTTATGACGTCTAAAATTTAATAAAATCGGGGAGTTATTGGTTTTACCCCATTTTGAGAAAATCGGCTTCTTATGAGATGTCGGTAGGAGGTCCTAGGAAGCCTTCCTCACCAGTTTTGAGAATGTTTCACTATGTCTGTATGTGTGTGTGTGTGTGTGTGTAAGTATGTGAGCCGCTTATAGAATTTGAACAGCTGAACCGAATCAAACGGCACGCCAAAGGGTTCTCCACAAAGATTCCATGTAAATTTGAAGCGATTCCAATTTTGATAAAAAGATATTAAAAAATTTCTGTAAATTAATTTTAAAGTGTTTTTTAATAACTTTTATGCGACTATACCCATCGATTTTCTTAACACCACAGCGAGTTAAATATGCTGGTCCACTCTCACGATATCGTCAGCCCAAAGTTTTAAAGACGTTACTATTATAAATAAAAAGATCTTAAATCATATATCTGATCGCTTAATATTCTCGAGTCTTTTGCGGTAATCAAAAACTACATCAATGGTCGCTTATACCGTGGCGAATCGGTTGATTCATTCAAAAGTTATAAGCAGCTTGAAAATTCAATTAACAGTGTTTCGTCTTTGCGTTTACAGGGGCGGCCTTCGGGTCCAATCGTTTTCCACAGTTTCTTTTTAAACTCATGCCCTCAAGGCGTTTTAATATACTAAAAATGGAAAACCTTGGAACTCGAATTAATCTAATTGACAATCTGGCAGATGCTGGCGGATTATCAGATTTATGCTTTCAAGTTCACTGAACTCTACGAAAAGATTTCATTGAATTTAAACTTCGTACACAATTTTATTAGCGCTTGAATGTTGAATATTGACTTCGATATTTCATGTCTGCGTTACAAGTCTCTTTTCAAATGTTACATCAGGTTTTTCTTGTTGGATTTACAAGATTTTAATAAGAAAAAAATATGTAAAAATGCAGACGGAATATTCAAGTCAAGACCAGGAAGACCTTGGCTGTCATCAACTTTAATTCACCTTTAAATTAATATGACTATTTAAAAAACATTGAACGATTTGATAACATTAAAAATTAGGAACGTGCTGATCTCGTTGGATGTGAGATTCAAATTTCAAGTGGCAGCTTGTAAATTATTGTCGCCTTTACACGACGAGTTTTTTTAATTGTTCGTTTTTTATTGTCTAACTTTTCCTTGAAATTTTTATAATTTATTGAACTATTTTTAATATATATTTTTTTTTTTTGTTACAATTTATTAAGTAACATGAGATTTGTTTGTTGGTGTGTAACAACTGAATTGATTCAGCGAATTTCTGAAACTAGAATTGAACCCGTTTTCATTAATGAAGTTTTCTGTACGATATATGTACACCAGATCGCTTTATAGAATAGAAGGGCTCACAAATAGATCATTCTGAAGAATTGTGGAAATAGTTCTTTTGAAATGTCTCAATTAGTTGTGTCTATCCGTGAGCTCATGTGGAAGTATTCAATGTCGAAAATGAAATGTCTCTTATATTATTCTTTTTTTGTGGTACGCCTTTAAGAGTCATATCGTGACCCGACTCCAATACAACATGCAAAATTCAAAAGATATTTTTGTGTAGGTTTGCAAATTACAGGGTCCACTAGCAATCAACTCCGGGAACCACTGCCTTAGTATATTAAATAATATCAGTTGGCGGAATAACTTTTTTTAGTTGGTCACTTATTATTGTTGTTGTATGAAGCACAGTACTTTCAAAAGATGTTATTTTGAATGAAAGTCAGTAACACATCGGTGTTATAAAGTTTTTGTACAGTTTTTTGGTCCGGTTATGAGAGGTGTCCGCTCACAGGAGCTGTCCAACAGGCCGAAAATGTCAAATTATTCAAAATGGACTTCTTAATTTACATCATAATCAATCAAAATTTTTATATTGATTGTTGACAGTTACGGCCCTTTGGATTTTAGGTGATGATTAGTAAAACCCATGGTATATAAAATAGCAATAAATTAAATTAATGCCCAGCTGGATCGCGAAATATATTTTTCAACCAAAAATTAAAAAAAAAATATATTGTAAACGGCTCCACGGTGCATTTCTTTCCCCTGGCTTCTTGTCGTTAATAAATTGTTTCCACATTGAAACCCCGCTAAGCCACTGTGTGGTAATAAAAACGCATAGTCCACTTCATAAGTTCGTTAGAACATCCAAATTTTACTTGAACCTGTTTGAAATTTATTCATTCGTCCTTGTAAGTTAATGGCTTAACAAATAAATTTTTCTTATTTCCGTGTAGGTTTACATCACGGTCGAGGTATTTTTTAACATTCTTGGAAATTCTTATGTAAATTAAATTATTTTCGAAAATACCCGGAAATTAAAGATAAAACACGAATTTATTAGAAGAGTTGTTTTTATAAATTTCCAGCGCTTTTTTTAGTATTAAAACGATTTCGTGAAGCCGAAACTATTCTGATGTCATCCTGTCTAAGTCCGAAGTAGCACCTTCAAGTAGGGAACTTTTATAAAACAACATTTTCTTGAAACTTAACAGAACCAATTGAAAACACTTCTGATTTAAAACGCTTCAAAAGTCTATACGAAATGGTAAATAAAATTGTTTTATGCCCAGATAAATCGAAATAGATTCTTTAAGCTTTGAAACGCCAAATCGTTTTCATTTAATTTTTTTGTATTGAATTTTTGGTAAAAAAAATAATTGAAATTGAAATTAATTGAACACAAATAGTTTTTAATTTTCATAAAATTTATTTGGCAATTTTTAATCTTTGAAATTCCTCTTAGAAGATTATAAATTGTTCTAGCTTCGTTTTTTAGTGTAGGGAGTTATTAACTTCTCTTATTGCAGCAGAGCAGTTACCCCTTCGAACGACTAAAATCAAACAGTGAAGCTCGAGTAGTACTTTAAGATCACAAATAAATAAATGAAAAAATTATTTCATTAAATTTAAATCAATTTCCACAAACAAAAAACCTGTAATTTTACACCAGTCCAGCCCCTGTTAGTCTGAAAATTGTTTAAAACTCGTCTTTGCCAAATTCTTGGCTGCCAAATAATAATTCAAGAAATTTTTCAAATATTTGCCATTCACCAAAATCTGCTAAAAAAAGCCCCGCATATTTGCTCCAGTTGAAATATTTTACCAAAAGCCACATTCTTATCACCACATCACGTTGTATTGCACATGCGTCTTGAAATAAACACTCGTATTAACATTTTATCCATATTTTTTCTTTTTTCATACAATTAAAATTTTGAAAATTCAATAGTTGTCGTTACTAAACACTCTGGCACGTTCGTGTGTGTGTGTGTGTGCGTGTGTGGCAGTGCTCGTATACCGACACACTCTCAAGGATTACATGCTTTTGACATATTGCGCGGTTATTGTCAATGTGATTGGAATCGAATCGCATACAGTAAATAGAAAAATTTATAATAAAATAAAAAATAAAAATAAAAAAACAACAGAGTCTAATAAAAACGTCAACATGAACAGACCACAATCGTAAGAAGTTGATTGAATTTGCATATAAACCAATAAATACTTGCACACGTTAATGGAAATACACCCGAACGAAAATCGCAATCACAGGAAATTGGTCGGCGATCTTAATTTTACAAGAGTTAATTCAGAAAATATAAATTCATTTCCAGATCCACTCCTCGCAGGTAAATCCATTTGGATCGATGAGTATTCTTCTTACTTTTTTACTGCAAATTTTGTTTAAACAGTTCCAAAAGCCATTTAAGGAGAGAACGAAAGATTGAAAAAACGATAACATCATAACGAAAACGAGGACGGGTTTTGTAACAATAATTTTCTTATAAATTTGCCTCAAGCTACGATCACACTTGCCAAATATTTGCCCAAAAAGCCAAAACAATAAATACTATCAAAAATTATTTTGACGCAGATACGGGTTTAATAAGAGAGAGAGAGAGAGAGAGAGTCTAGAAAGCAACCAATTTAATTTTACTTTGACTGCAATTTTTACTACAACACCCATAGAGGAAAGCTCCAGAATGCCTTCTTCACTACACGATAAAGCCCATCGATTTCTTACACTTGACCTTCAACTTCGTAGTCTGTGAATTAACTACTTCAGCGGAAAGCAATCTTATTGTGTGCCTTAACTTCTATTCTAAATGCTTTAACTGCCACGACCACACATCAAACTGGCTTGTCAAGCTCTCATTCGCTTGATTGTTCTAATACAAATAACTCACATTTAGAAATGGAGTTTCTGGCACAGTATTTTGCATGAATAGGGTTCATGTGCTGAGTTCTGGTCCAAATAAAAAGAAACTGACCGATATTCTGTAATTGAATTTATCAACTCTTTTCGTCGAGTGTAGCTGCATGTGTACGTACAACAATGAACACTACAAAAAACAAACAACAACAACAAGAAAATTAAATAAAATTTACATCTACTGGCAATTGGCAATGCATTTCGTTTTGCTATTAGTTTTGCCTTTTTAAATTATTTTCCAAACACATTTTGCTGAATAAAAAATAAATAAACAAGAGTAAAATGTCGGTGACTTTTATAGTAAATGACATTGAATTAGAAGCAGAGAGAAACGAGCAAAAACAAACTGAAACGTATTCGATAAGTGGGAATTGTAAACGATACAAAACGTTCTTAAAGTTGGAATATTTTCCAACAGAACACCGCACAACAGCTACTTTTTGTCAGTATAAGTTTTGGAATTTTGTAAATTTCTTGTAACTGGAACCGATTTCTAACAACTTTTTTATATACAATAAATAAATTAACATACAGAACTTCTTACACCCGTATGTCGCAGCCGTAGAGGCAACTTCTACTTCTACTTCTACAACTTGTGATATTTATTAATTACAACACCTCGATAAGTCAAATACAACATTTTAAATTGCACATTCGAATGCGCTTGAATGCATTTGTATGGCAGGTGTCATACAAAAAACGAGTGAGCGAAAACAGACTTTTCAAACCGAAATAAAAAACTATTCAAAATGCAAAAACAAATTGGCAAAGCAGACAATATTTTGGCTTCAATGCAAAATACACACTTCGAGTGTGCGTTTCTGAAAATATTTTTTCCACTTTGAAAACGGGGGTTTTTGGTTATTTCTCGTTCGCGGCGGATATTTTGTGTCACACACAAGAAATTTTTTATAAATTCATTTCAAAATTATATTTTAACTCACCGTAAATGCAAGACAATTCTCAGACCCTCTGATTTGAGTGCCGGGGATTTTATTGAAATTTGCACAGTCATTTCTGACATCATCTTGCGATTCGAAAAGAAAATTATGGTTGATGCGGTCATAACATGACTGCAGTAGTTGAGGCGCTGCGTATGAAGCCAAATTGTGTGTGGTTGTTCCCACAACCAGTCGTTAATATGGGATCGAGTTATTAGTCAGCGTCAATAGTTGATTGTTGTCCACCTGTTTAAATGGGGACAGCAGAGCACTGGCCATTCAGTAATACCCACGCTGGGGCAGCCAAATTACAAAAATAGCCCTCCATTTCTGGCAGTTAATTGTTTTCCATCTCTAAACACTTTAACTCCATTTCTAGTCCCGGCACAATTCACTGAGGGTTGGATCTACTAAGAAATAAACATAAAATATGTTTATGAAGAAGGCCGTTTATTATCCTCAAAATTAATTATTCTTTAACTGAATCACACGGAAGGGTAATTCGTAAGCAGGTGTTGGTGGAAAAAAAATATAAACACAACCCTCGAAGCTATCACTTTATCGCAACCACGACCTTTGAACTACCGGGCAATCGTTACTACGGCGGCGCCAAAGTGAGATGCATTTATTAGATCTCTTAAACAATTTCTGTTTAAATAATATTTATTTATTTATTTATTTATTTTTTTTAATTCAACGGCATTTTCTTGAATCTCAAAAAAGCTTGACTCAATAAATTTTGGCAAAATAGCAACTACGTGTTACTTAAAAGTAGAATTTTGTTGGAACTCTTAAAAATTTCAATATGTATTGACAGACTACTATGGGATGGTACTATTGCCGGTTCTTAGGAAACCATAACTATAAGTGGTACTTGAGACACCATAATGCGAGAAATTGTCACCGAGTATCTTAATTATATCAATTGTACGCCTCCTTCCAAAGACAACACCATGTAAAAGTCACAGGGAACTCTCATATAAAGCTTAGAAATTTGGGCCGCTTGCTTGACGTATATGTGACAGCTTCTATTCCTTTCAGGGGAGCTATCCAGCATGATATTCTAAGCGATACACACGAAATTCGACGTCGACTGTAGCATCACCTGTCGACATGATTTGTGAGTCTTGAATTCACTAGTTCACTAAAAAAATCTATATTTTTTATAACCACCTTAATTGGAAAAGGCTCTTTCCTGCAAATATTATAAAACATTTATAGGAGTGTGAGTCATGCACGTGCATGCACGCTTATGTAGTTTAGGCAAATACTTATTTCCTTATGCAAGCAAATCTTAGATCATTTTTTATTGCCCCTGTATTGGCCTTTACTTATCAGATGGTCATCGCAAATTGAAAAAACAGCTGCATCTATTAAAATAAATTTTATAGCTCTTGACAAAGACAAGTCATGTGAGACCGGATTTGCCTCAGTTTGGTCTTTTCAAATATATTCCTAAGACTCATATTGTTAATAATTTTGGCAGACAACAACAATTTAAAGAACTTTATTTCTGCTTCAAAAATAATTGAAAGAAAAAGAGAATCCTGTGGCCTTGTGAAATAGTTAATAGTCCTCGAACTTAGAAATACTGCTGTAGGAAATTTAAGCACGAAAATTTGTTATTGCAACAACAGTTTGGCTACGAATCCTGTACAAATTTTCAAAAAAAAATAAAAAAAATCTGTGCAAATAACACATCTTCAGCCAACCACCAGCACGAACGAACATCAAAAATGTCATCGCAAAATATTCGATTGCAGTGCGAGTAAATAAAATACAACGAGATCCGGCAAAACACACAATGCAGTGGAGTGGGCCTTGAAACAGATCTACGCCTTTCTCTAACCAAAGAAACAAAGTCAGTGCGGCCCTGTTCGTGAACGAATTCACAAATATTCACAATAACCATCGAAATGTCCATGGATTCGTTCATGCGCAAGGTTTTTAGCTACACGATCTCGATTTCAATTTGCCAATGCTGCGTTTCATTTCATGCAACAATAGCAACAAAGCGCATAACTAAAGCCGACAACAACAGCAAGAAAAACTATTGCTGCCTTCAAAAAGAAACTGCTGCTTCATTGCTGTTTTATTGTTATTGTTATTGTTGTAATTGTTCTTTTTTCTTCTTTTTGTTTTTTTTTCTGTTGCGATTCTTAAGCTGTTGGTTGCTATTGCTGCTGCTGCTGCTGCAACAACTTATTGCATTACAAAAAAAAAAAAAATAAATAAATAAATTCAAAATAAGATCTTAAAAAATAGCAACAACAGCAACAGCAACAGCAACAAAACATAACTAGATTATGTATATATTTATGGCTGCTGGTGCAACATGCCACATTCGCACATAAAAAATCTGTATGACAAGAGTATTAGTGCGAATATGATCATGTCTCTCAGAATACATATAGATATGTACCAGCTTGTGTGCATATGTGTGAGTGTGTGTGTATGTGTGAATTCGTATGTAAGTTAGTTGAGCTCAGGTGCATTGATCTCAAAATGGCTCAAAAGCCATTGAACTACGTCGTATAGTAAATTGTAAAATACAACAACAGCCACACTGCAACTGCAACAACTACAAAAACAAACAAAAAAATAAACAAAATATTTTAAATAAATAAAATAAATTGTCTTTTGCGATGCAGAATTATTTATGTATATTTTTAACATGTTTTCAGTTGATTATTATTATTTTAGATTTTTTCTTTTGCCTTCCAAGACGCTGCGAAACACATACAACATACTCGTGCGTGTGTACAGATCTGCAAGTATGTGTGCGTGTGCGTGTGAGTGTTTAACTAATTAAGCTCTGATTTTTGGATTTAATTCGTGAGTGCTGGTTAATTATAAGAGATCCGTCTAAATTGCTTTTAATCTTAATAATGATTGAGTTAATTTTTTAGTAAGTCAAAAGCGTTTTGAATACTGAAGCACTTTTCATACAAACTCACGTTAAGAGTGTTGAAAGTTCTGTGTGGGAGCTTCTAATCGGAATACGACATAAATTTTATTGGTTTTTTTTTCTTATGGCAAAAGGGGGAAGAGTGTTAAGATGGCATGTCAGACAAATACGTTTCAGAATAAATCCTGCAATCAGATCTTTATATTATCCTTCTTAGCAAAAAATTAATCGAGCCTAGACACTGCTTTAGCTCTGTATTCAGTCATTTTGTATTAGAATTCCAGTTGTATTTAAATTTTCTTAGTTTCAAGAACAGCTTTAACTTCTAGGGTCGGACTCTTTCAGCTGCTCTATTAACACAAAAATCTATGATCAAACGCGTTTAAGTTAGAATGGTCTGATCGTGAGTGTTTGTGTAAAATGTGGTTTGCTCCTCCTGTGGATCAGTAGTGTCTTTTCTAGCCCAACTGAGAGTAACTTTTATTGATAATTGAAACTACTGATATTTTCTTTCCAAAGTTTTTGGGATACCTTTCCGCAGCCACCATCTGCATTTCACTAGGACTAATGCGGATCACCAAAGAAATTGTTACCCAAAATTTCTTGGAACAACTGGGAACTAGAAAGAGCACATTAACAAGCATTTGAACTTTTTTTTTTTTAAATTGGGAAAGAAAGAATCAGCACGATTAAAATTAGAAATTAAAGTATTAAACAGCAACACCCAAATACATAAATTAAAAAGTTAAATTAATATGAAAATTGTTTGCTAATTATTATTAAAAAATGCACAATCGTCTTGTATTTCTTTATGTTATATTTCCTTGATTCTTACTCGAAATCATCAGTAGACTTTAACCGAACTCCACAACCTCTCAGCTTTTGCACAAACACTAAAAAACTATTTGAGAGTTACAAAAGCACAACATCGAATTTGAAATTTTTACGATACACAACAAACGAAACTTATTCGATTACGAATAAATTTACTGGGAAAGATCTCAAACAAATTGCATTTTATAATTGTTAGAAATCTATTTAAAAACTTATATTAAACGTAAATTCGATTTAGTCGGTTAAAAGTTCATTTGTAGCCAGAGATTAAAACCCATTTGCACGGCATAAATAAAATAGTTGCCATCAAAATCACCCGGACTTATGCGAACCCATTAGCAAGTTTTTGCTGGGAATCCCTGCAATTGCTTTAATTGCATGTGATTTCGTTTCCTCACTGTTTGTCTATATGCGTGCAATTAAGAATTAAGAAGTAAAAAAAATGTATGGCTTGCAACCGCATCCTTTCGCATTCAGCACTTCTTTATCATCTGTTAAGTATTTTTTTTCTTGTTCCTCTCTTTTTACTGTCTACTTTTCTTTTGCCAGTATTGTTCTTTCCGTAATTTAGTTTTCTTTTAGCCACTATAATAAAATCTGAAGCTTTTTTTTTTGTCTTCATTTAATAAACAGGACAATGATCTTAAGTTTGAGTTAAACAAGTTGATTGAACCAAAAGCATTTCAAGAACGTTCACTGAACTCGATTTGTAACAGAAGTGCAATAAGAAAAAAAAAAAGTTGTGCTTTACATTTTCGAAATATATTTTCATTTCAGACAAATACAATTGCAAACAAGTTCAAGAAATCATGCATTTAATTGAGCTCATGCTACTTATTTAGAATTATTTGTGGCCGCATGCAAGTCGCTACTGAAAAGCTTAGAAGCTGTTAAATTACTGTGTCTTAGCCAATTAAATCTGCCGCAAGTGATAAAGTTTTGATTTTATGTGATGTACGGGTTTATAACAGAAAACGAATCGTGTAGCAAATAATTTGCAGCCACTGTGAAAGTGAATAACGATCGTGTTTCTAATAATAGCAAATAAGGCCGGCCAATGGTCTGCAGAAGGATCAATGATCTGCGATAGTTTATTGAACGTCTGCTTGCACAACATCAGAACTTCAGCTGAACTTCATTTACGTCTTGCACTCTATTTCTCTTTGAGTCCCTTTTTCCTTGTTCTAATATTCATCATTAAGAAGAGCCATTGAACCTTTTCCACTTCGCGAAGGATCGATCTACAACGATACACACGCCGATCAATATGTACATGCTGCCGCATCCAGCCAACCAACCAACCATCCGGTCGGTCACCGTACGGAGTAGCCTCGAAAGTCAATGAACGCATAAGAAAGTAACGAATGCTGTTCAGTTGCCTGATCGCAGTAGGACTTTGACTTTTTGCTAAATTATTTGCACATTTGCTGTAGATTATATTTTGTAGTTTTCCACATCTTGTTCTTTTTTTCTCATTCTTCGTCTTCTTCTTCTGTCTTTTCTAAAATTGTGAACAAACGTATACTTAAGGATGACGCTTGTCCACACGCACGCATGCGTCTGTGTGTGCACATATTTCATTATAGCGTTGCTTGATCTGTTTTGTTGTTGCTCAATTGTCTCGGGCTTCTTAGAAGGTTCATTGTTTCCTTGACTACTTATATTTTTATTTTTTATTTATATTTTTATTTTATTGCTTAGCTTTTGCAGTTTGTATTTACGCATTCTTTAAGGCTTTGCAGCAACAACAGCTCACGGCACATGAAAATGTGTGTGCTGTTCGTTCCTGTTTAATGCTTCATTAAATCCTCAAAGGGGCTTAAAGCATCATCAATACCAGTCAACAACAACGCACAGATCCGATGCAAATACAAACAAGGCTTTGCTTTACTCTTTTCTTTCATCTTAATAGCAGTAGCTTTTTCATGATCACGCCGAGCTAAAAATATACCAAACAGTCATTGTGCCTTTCTAGCCCTACAAAAAAAAAAAAAAAAAATCAAAACAAAAGCAGCTTGCAAGAGTTGTGGTTCAGCCCGTGTGTTCAACACTGTTTGCAGTAGTTGATCATTCTTATGAAATTTGTTGAATTCTTATTTTATTAAACACGCACGAGCTGACAAAGTTTAAGAAGATGCATGACTATTCTGTCGTTAGTGGCGCGCTAATCAATACCCCCCAAGTTGGAATCTCCTAACAAAATTTATTGCCCAAAGCGCAACTTTACCAAAAGCGCATGCGCAACGAGGACTATTTTCAACCCTATTTTATAAATCTCAAAGTATTTGATGTCTCAGAAGAGTTTTAAAAGCGGCACTCACACGAGTCAACTTTTGAAATTGCGGTCGTTTCAAACGGAAATGGGAGGCAAATGGGAGACACAATTTATGTTTTTCTTCTCTTAAGGGAAATAAGTTAAAAGTTAAAAAAAACTTGAATTTTTCCGGAATTCTCCTTCTGGTGGTACACTCGTTTCGAGCGAGTGTTCAGTGTATCAGCTGTTCAGCATTTTTAGTTTGTTTGTGAGAGTCATAAACTTTAGAAGTGATTTGGGTGTTCAGTGATCTTCAGCTGTAAAAAAAAAACAATTTGATTGATGAATTCATTTCGAGGGAACTGAAAAATTTACCCACTCGCCTTGTAAATGAAATAACTACAAAAAAAAAAAATTTCCAGTGTTTGATTTTCTTCAAAACATTCACGTTCTTTTGCTGGGAGTTTTATAATAAAATGCTGATTCGGATATTTATGAAACAAGCGAATTTATAATAAATTTTCAAATTTAATCTTCATCTACAATTCACGAATAAGTAAGAAATAGAATTTACAGAAAAATATGCGCATTTTAAAACGGATCACATTTTAATATGCACAACGAAACGGAGGACTGCAAAACGACTACTGGACACACTACAGTCGTGGGAGCTGCCGGCTACACATTAATCGGGTGAAAAAAGATCTGAACTGATTAAAAAAATTGTATATTCGGTACCAGCAAATTTTACTTCAGCAGCAACTACACTGAAAGAAATAAATCTTTCGATCATTTTAATTACAATCCAAAGGAAATTGTTGTTCAATTAAGTTAAATGATCCTGTTCTATACAATTAAATTGTGTTCCATTTAAGCGAAATATTTTGGTTACGTTTGCTTAAGTGCACGAGAAGTAAAACTCATTTATCTGTAGTTATTTCTACGCCAGCCTTTTTAATTGTTGTTGGTGTTTTTAACGCTGTAGCATAACAAATTTAGCCCAAAGAATTTTTGAATTTTCAAGTCTCATCAGTCTGCTGGTCAGTCCTTAAGCGAACGTCTGCAGCAGTTGAAGTCGTCTGCAGTAATTCTAGAATTAAAAATAATTTTTCGAAATACAGTTTTTGTGTAAAAAGTGGGAAAGAAATGTGAGTATTTCAATAAATTTAAATTCTGTCAAGAAATAATTTTGTTGTTAGTTTTCATCAGATTTCAATTATGAGAAGTTATACGAAGTGTTTGAGTTTTTTCAAGGAAATGGAAGTGACACTTTGGGTAAGTATTTGTTTTCTGTGCAATTAATTGGATGCTCCATTCTAAATAAAAAAGGCAGAAGAGCCAGTGTGAATAAGATAAACGAAATGAAAGATCATTTGGGCTTCAAAATTTTATTTGTAAATACGCTGATTCCGTGTTTTCCAAAGTATTTAAGAAACTCAGAGTCATCATTGCAAAATGATTTCCATTCCAACGCTGCGCATCGCTTCTGGTATCCACGTTATCCCGTTTAGTCGTCTTTTTCTGGTTTTAATAAAAAAATATATAGGACTTAATATCTATTGACGCAGTGGTGCAATTCAGCAGTTAACAAATAAAAATTAACTTCTTGATAAATTTTTCTTTTTGAAAACCTTTTAAGTCATTTAAAATTCATATTAATTTTAAACGGAATTTTGAGTTTATTTTGGAAAATTATGTCCGGTAAAATGACGCCCGCTTCTCAAGTATTAGATTCATATTCACGCGTTCCAGCCACTGCAAAGATTCCCAGGGATAAATTTCCAGCACCGTCAAACCATCGAAACGCTGTTTAATAGAAATTATTCACAATGCATTTTGTATCGCGTGCTGTCAGGAAAGTTGGTCATCGCAAAAGTGGTGAGAATACTCATGGCTTCCAATGGCTTCTGCAACTCGATGTTTCCCATAGGAGGAAAATAGGTTTCCATGTTTTAGAAATCAGTTGGAATTACCCACCCGAGAGACGCACTCTTTTGTACAATCTAAAGAAAAGGATCGATATATGCGTCATCGTCTTCCTAAACACCCACGTATTCTATATTTTGAGAGGCTGCAGTCGGTAGCCTGCCGTCGTGAATCTGTTTAATGTCTAAATTTCTGTTGAATAACATGAATAATTTGTTACCGTGTATTTTTCTTTAGCATGTGTTTGCCTTGTGTGCCATCAGTGCAGCAACTTACTTGTCGTTGCATTATGTCATGCACATGCGTCGCCAGCTTCCGGGTCCTATTGGTTTGCCCATAGTTGGCTATTTGGCGTTCCTCAATGCAAAGGCGCCATATAAAACTCTGCAGCAATTATCCCTTAAATATGGACCGATTTATTCGTTGAAAATGGGCAGCATCAATACAATTGTTGTGGCAAATGCTGCTCTAGTGCGGGACTTCCTGAGACGGGAAGAGATCACTGCCAGGGCACCGCTCTACATAACACACGGCATCATGGGAGGTTATGGTAGGTGTCCTCCAAAACAGCAACTTGAACAGAGTTTTGCTATTCACATTCTTCTATTCCATGAATTATTAAAAAAAATAGGTTTGATATGTGCCGAAGGTGCTCTGTGGAAGGATCAGAGGCGTCACACCATCGACTGGCTGAAGAGTCTGGGCATGTCAAAGAAGTTCAGCGAATTACGTGTTGGCCTAGAACAGCGCATTGTGAAAGGCATTAAGGAGTGCATTCAGGTATGCAACAACAACAACCAACACCGACCCCAACACACATGTAATACGTGTTCATATCGTATGACATGTGTGCCGGTGTCTTGTTCTTCTCCTGTCTGAGTCATAAATATGAACGATTAATTCTCACAATTCTGGAAATCGCAACAATGTTGCAGATATATTTTTTCTTCTTTTTGTTTATTTTTCTTTTTGTTGTCGCCTTTAAAATGTCTGGCAGAAGCAAAAGTGAATGTCCTTGTATTCAATGAACTCTGAAACTCTTCTACCTGCTGATTTCACACGTGCAGTCTTCGTAGCTCGTTCATTCCACATTTCAGTCTCTTCTAAACTCAATTGTTTGTTGCCAACTCCGTTTGCCAACAGTTGGTTGACTGGACGACACGCAGCCAACAGGAGTCGAAGACAGACCAACGTTCAGTCGGATTGGCAGGTTGACTGCTTTATGTTTTTGTTCCATAATTTATTTGTGTTAAAGTATTTTCCTGCTGTCTGCTTTTGTTTTTTTTTACTTCTTTATTTGTCATATTTGTTGTTGTTGTTTGTTTGGCCAGTGTATTTTGCCGGCTGCCGCTGGTATGTTTAGCCATTTTACTTTCCGTTTTATTTTCGCTTTTGCTTTTTATGCTCACATTTTCAAGTGCACGAAACTAAATAAAAAAATAAAATGCGCACAAATTTGTTGTTTTTTTCGTCCGCTTGTTTGTTGTTGGTTTAAAGTATTATTTTTCTCTTTCAACTGATTTCTTGTGGTTTCTCCTTTATGAAGATGCTGCGTGATGACTCTGTCCATGTGTTAGATGGCGAAGTCAATCCTCTGCCCGCATTGCAGCATACTTTGGGCAACATTTTGAACGACCTGGTATTTGGCATCACATACGCACGCGATGATGTCACTTGGCAGTATTTTCAAGAGCTGCAGGAAGAGGGCTTGAAACTAATTGGCGTTTCAGGTGTTGTGAACTTTTTGCCATTTTTAAGGTGAGTAAAAAACTCAAGCTGCCAACAGCATTTGAATTGATTAGCGAATAGAAACATCGTTTTTATTTTATTAGTCAACTTCCATTTGCAAAATATTTCACTTCTTGTAGTCGTCATTCGGGCTCAAAAGGTTTTCGGTAGTTTTGCTTAAGTCGGCTCAAAGTGCCACAGATTACCTGCGAACCTTTTTTTGGGAGCCAATTCATTCCATGTGTTATTGGAATGTTGCTGACCACGACGAAAATCGTCACAAAAAGTTAAAACGAGGGATTAACAAGTTGTTGTGTTTTACAAGAAACCATAATTCAAATAAGTCTATTAGCGGAGTGTCTCAGGAATTAGATGATACGATCAGTTTTTATTAGCAAATGGGGCTTTTGAGTCGCGGCAAAATTCCGTCGAAGAGAGTGAAATCGTGGCATTTTCTTTTCAGTACCGGCGAAGCAGCAACAGCATCCTCTGGATGTCTTATTTTGTTGAACATATTAAAAAATATTTTGGTGAAAATGTGGAAATTTCGGCGCAAACTTCGCTGTCACACGGATCACAAACAAGACTTAAAAAAACCTGGTTCAACAAAAGAAAAAAAGTACCAAAAATGGGGAAAACTTTTAACACTTTATTATGACAAATTTTCCAAATAAAGATTTTTTTCCAGGTTTAAAACGTGCCAAAAAGCTTTCTGCTATACTTTTTATATAGAGAACATGTATGGGGTACAAAAAAGGACCAAATTTTCTTTTACCCCTTCTTACCCCCCCGGGTATACATTTTAAAAAGGTACCAAGCACGTGCCGAATTATTTTTGAGGATTTTCTGCATATTTTTGGAATTTTGAGACCATCTGTCGTAGCTTGCGAAATAAAAAATTACCGGTTTTGCCCTTTTTTACTCCCAATACACCCTTCTCAATAGAATTTCCAAAAACTCCCCCTCAGTGCTACAGAGCGATAGACAGTTAAAACTATTTTTAGATGTATTTAATTTTGTAATTCAATTCTAACAAAAAGGCTCCCAAAAGGGACTCGATTTTGCAGGCAAAAATGCTCAAAAGTACCTCAGGGCGCTCGAGATAATTTCGAAAAGTTTTTCATTTTGGTACAGAATGTTGTTTCATGTGTTTTTGTCTAGATTCTTACCAGCCAACAAACGAAACATACAATTTCTACTGGAGGGCAAAAATAAGTCCCATCAAATTTATGAGGACATCATCCGGAAATGTGAGGAGAAACTGTTGAAGCGCCAACAGCAACAGCTTCAAAGTCCAGCTGTGGACAAGGGCGAGGAAGTCGACCAACCGAAAAATGTTTGTGTTTTGGAATATTTTCTAGAGGAAAGAGAAAAGCTGCACCACTCAACTGATAGAAAACAACAAGAAACGGCTCGAGATTTCTTTTGTAATCGGCAACTGAGACATTTGCTGGCTGATCTCTTTGGTGCGGGAGTGGATACCACATTGAACACCTTGAGATGGTTTTTGCTGTACATGGCCAGGGAAGAGGACATACAAGAGGAGCTTAGAAAAGTAGGATTATTTATTGACTCATTTAACCAGATAGTGAGTTGGTAACGATTTCTTTTTACCTTTCCCAGCATTTGCTCAAGTTGCCCTTGGAAAATGTCAGCCTCAATGATCTGGAGCATATCGACTACCTGAGAGCCTGTATAGCTGAGGCCCAGCGCATTCGATCGGTGGTGCCGTTGGGCATACCTCACGGCTGCACCAAAGAAGTGGATATCCACGGCTATACGATACCTGAAGGCAGCATGATAATACCTCTGCAATGGGCCATACACATGGACCCTAATCTATGGCCTGAGCCGGAGGAGTTCAGGCCCCAAAGATTTATGAATGATGAGGGCCAATACAACCAGCCGCAGTGCTTTATACCGTTTCAGACCGGCAAGCGCATGTGTTTGGGCGATGAGTTGGCCAAAATGCTGCTGCTTTTGTACAGCGGTTTGATATTGAGAAACTTCAAGATCAGTTTGAGCTCTCAAAGCCAAGAGATTGACATGGCGGGAGAATGCGGCATTACCTTAACCCCTTTCAGCTACAAGCTGAAACTGACCCCTCTGCAATAACAGCCCGCAATAAAAAAAAAAGTAAAAAAAGAACACAAAACTGAGACTTTTTTATAAAAATTATTGTGTATTTTGGTTTCTTAATAAAATATTTTATATGTGTGTGCGTTTCTTTTCTCCTTCTTACATTTTTTATGTGATTTTCTTTCAAAACTTTACAAACAGAGTCGCGGAATTGAAGGGGGGAAAAGAGCTTAACTTAAGTGATTAATAACTATTTAACAAACAAAACAACATAAATTAAATGCCGCGCTTCAGCTGCAGCATGAAAAGCTTAATTAAATAATTTCTTTAGAAATACAATTAACATTTTTATATACAAACTTTGATATATTCGATTTCATGGTTGAGCTGCTCGCATTTATTTTCTTTGATTTCAGAGCTTAAATGGTTTTTATTTAACTTAAGAACTATTTGCAAATGAAGTTTGAATAGAGAATTAAATTTGAATTGATGTTGGCACTATGAATTTGTCGCTCCTTTTGGCTTTTAATGGAAAAATGAGCTGAAGTAAATGAGAATTGTAAACTTTTTCAACAAATAAAAATTTAATACTCTTTAATAATGACAGTAATGATGGGCATGAAAACTATTTACAACATAAAATGTTTTTAAATTAAAGTTTAAGCGAACAGAAAAGCTCTTGAAAGCTTCTGTTTCCGCTTCGATTCGTAGTTATTTTAATATGTGTTTTTCTATTATGATTTTTCTTTACTTTTTTAATTTTTATTATAAAAACTAAACCACAGATTTGTTTAAATTAATTATAACTTTTATAAATATATTTTGTTTGTTTCTCACATGCGCTAAAATAAAAATAAAACATTAAACGCATGTTGAATGTTGAACACAGCTTCTAGGGGGTTTAAAGATATTTTGAACTAGTTGAGGGTTAAAAAAATTAAATTAAATTAAAAGTGTGAATTGAACTAAATCTTGTATTTCTTGTCGGCTATGAAATCCTGTTTATTGTTTACGTTTGCGCTATTGAATTGGAAATATATAATTTTTTGCTTCAAGTTCGCCATATGCCGTCGTTATTATATTTTTTTATAACAAAAGAACTTTGCAACGCTCCAGCATTTTTAAATAACTTTTTTAAAAATGTTCTTCTTCTTTTTCGGTTTGCTGGAGTGACCTTCTCTCCAGCCCAGATAAAGCGTTGTGGATGTTAAAACGTCTTTCAGGAACAGAACCGTGCTCGGAGTATTCTGTTGTCTTTAAGGCTCTCTGTCTAATGCGCCAAAGCTCTTCGCTAAACGTTCTCGTTAGGCCGAATGTTTGTTGTTAAGGGCAGTTGTTTTTTTTTCTTCTGTGTACACTGATTTTGTACAGATCACTTCACTCGCTTGAAAATGTATTTGCAGTAATTCTCGTATTCTGTTGTTAAGCGGCCTTGGCGTGTTTAGTCTGTAGCTTATGGATAATACAAGGATCTCTTCTCTGATCTAATTTGATCCGACATTGCGCTTGTGATGAGGTTCTACTGTTGCTGTATTCAGTTGCAGAGGCCTGGGTGTTAAGCAAACTTTGAAAGCTTCCGGGGTTATGGTGGCACCCACTTTACCTTTTAGGCTTGGCAATGGCTGGCCCTCGGGCAGTGTTATATTGAAGGAGTGCATGAATGAAGCAAAAAACAAGAAAAGCTCTGTTCTGGCCAACAGATCGCCCAAGCACATACGACGTCCCACACCGAAGGGTATGAAATATTCCGGTTTGCGTACTTTACCTTCAGAGTCCAGGAAACGGCGGGGATTGAACTCCTCAGGCTTCTCCCATAGATTGGGGTCCATGTGTACACTATTGATGAGAGGTATGACATGGGAGCCGGCTGGGATCTTGTAGCCATTCACCTCCACATCCCTGCAACGAAAGGAAGGCAGGAAATTCAAAAATTAATAAAACGCCAGAATGAAATCTTTGTACGGGTTTTTAGAACAAAAATTAAATTTAATGGTCTCAGCCTCTGCCGTGTGTTTGTCGTTACTATCGAAAGCTTAACCTTATTTGCATGCAAGTGCATGCTTTACTTCTACACAGAAAATATTTTTATTGTCAAATGGCACTCGAGTTCAATAAACTTGACTTGTGTGATAAAAGCAGTTGAGAAATAGTTTATGAGAAAAATATGATTTTGTGTATATAATTTAAAGCCGGCCGGTGTCAGCTTGTTAAAACCTGAACGCAAAAGATACAAATTGCAGCAACAAAAATGTGAAAAATATAATAATAAAAAATTAGCAAATAAATTGAAACTTCACGTGTTGTTTCCACATTTGAAAACGTCCACTTATTTTTCTTGCTTTTCTGTGTGTTTTTGTTTTTGCTTCTTGCTATGCGATCGTTGTTACTATTAAAATTGCACACAAAACAATTGAAATAAAAACGGAACAACAACAACAAGAGCAACAAAACAAAGCAATAAAAACATCAAGTGCACTAAAGGCCTGGCTTTATGGCTGGATTGCCTTGCTTGACTGGTGAATGCGATTGTGTTTGGGTGTGTGTGTGTGTGTGTGTGTGTGTGTGCGAGTGTGTGTTTTTGCTACGAATAGCTGAGAGTATGAGAAAAGCAAAACTCTTAATCTTGGAAACCATCTAAAAGCAAAACTGGGACAAATTACGACGCATCTTATAAATGGCAACTAGAAAACTGGACAGAGACTGAAACATGTGCGCGTCAAACATGTACGCACTTGTTGAAGACCATCAGAATTATGCACATGCACACATGCACACATACACATGCACAATTTCACACTCGCACACAACCAAACATCAGCAATAATTGAAAACAGTTTTAGTATTTCAGCTTCTATATTTTTCTATTGTGCCTCTACAAAAAAAAAATTTAATAAAAAAATAAAACAACAACGAACGAACGAGAAGAAAAATTATTATTAGAAGAGTGTTGTTTTACAATAAAATTAATTAACAATGATTTTTCTAATGTCGTCGTTGTTCAATCCAATATTAATTTGAAAGACAATCGCGCTGATGCTGAAGTGATACGACAAGTTTAACGAACCGTTCCGATAGTGAAGGCAATTTCAAGAAGATTGTCAAGTTTGACTTACCGTGTGGGTGAGTGAGTGGTGGCCAATGGAACAATACTGGAACGCCTCATAGACTCCAAAATAGTTGATTCTGTGATGGGCAAATACTGCAGATCTTCAATTGAGGGCAATCGCTGGCGGCCCACAATTTGATCCAATTCATCTTGAACACGTTTCATGGCCTCCGGATTGCGCAACATGAACACGTTTATCCACAATAATGTGGTCTTGATGGTCTCCATGCCAGCAGAAAACAAATCAATTATCACTTGCACTATTTGCTCTTCTAAAATTGGAAGGAGAGAAGAGGAAAACAAAGAAATAAATAAAGCGATGCATTCAATGGGTGTTTATGTTTGTGTGTGTATGTGTTTGCTTAACTTTTTCATATTTAAAATTAACATCAACTCCGACTTACCGTGATTCTTGCCATCGAACAACTCCTCGTCTCTGCCCTCCTGTTTGGCCTTTTCGATTTCAACCAAATAGAAGTCCACCAGATCCCGAATGTTCGTGCTATCGAAGGAGTTCTTGTGATCATCAATCACGTCTTGATAGAACTTTTGCATCTCTTCGCGGTTTTTGGCGATTTTGTTTTTAGCCGTCAATATGCTGGGAAAATATTGCACAGTGGGTATGTAGTCGGCTGTATGGATCTCGCCGAATAGACGCATGCCTTCTTCGATCAGAAAATTGAATCGTCTAAATTTGGGATCGTCGATGGAAAAGCGCACCGACATCATAATGCTGCAGATGACGTTGCTGACAGCCACCGAAATGGCTGGTGCCATATCCATGGGTTGACCTTGTGAATTGCTCAAGTTGTGTATGTATTCATGAACTTCGGTCTGTTTAGAAAGTAAAAGAAACATTTTTTTTGTGGTTACATGCATATTTCGGTCTCAGGACTTTCAAGGCCTTACCATTATTCGCTTTTCCATAACATGTTTGCCGTTGCCCATGTAAGTCATGCCAAATTGACGTAGTTTTTCGTGCAAAAAACGTCTTTGATCTTTCCATAACTTGCCGGTGCTATTGATGATACCTGGAAGTAGAAATAAACGGATGTTGCTCACATGAGTTGGAGGTTGTGACAGTTGGTAACGTTCATGTTAGGACGGCAACATTTTAAATCTGAAGGCAACATATTAAATTATCAATTCTTTATCACAGGTTTGCGCAAGCCTTGTTTAACGCACTTCTTTTGTTTCAATTGCAACACTGTCACAGTGATAATGTTGAACCGAACTTGTTGTTGATGTATTCGAATCGAACTCGTCCATTGGCTGCCTTCAGACAAAAATCTGCGATCAAACTTGGCTTAAATCGAACTTTTAATCGAGGGATTTTGTGTTCTGCTTGTGAGTGAATGGACGAGCTCGAATCAAGTCTGGACAGAAACCTATTTATATTGTCTTGGTTCGATGATAGATTCTTGTCTTAAAACAGCGATAGCGAGCGGAACAATTCCAATCTCAGATCTTAGACAAAAGCTGCTGATTAAACTCATGTAATTTAAGGGGGTTTGATGAGAAGCTTTGTCGAAAAACCAGGGTTTGAAAGTGTTCAAAGTAACTGTATCTCAATCTAATGAGCAAGATCGCCTCGAATCCACTTGGATACACTCTTTCCTTGGAAAAGGAATTCTAATCGTCGTAAGAGATCAATTTCTGGTGTCAAGTGAATGCAACTTGCAACTTATTGCTGTTGGAACACGATATGAAGTATAACAAAAATCTTGTACTCGACCGGAAGCAAAAACACAAACAATCTGGTTCGTGGCAGTACTGGAAGGTTTACTAGTAGCAGCAATTGGACGGGATAGCAACATATCAAAGTTGCCAGCAACATTTTGAATGAGAAATAACATTCCGTACTTTTCAGCCTTCTGTCGGAGTTGGAACACAACTCTGTGAGCAACATGGAGTTTTTACAAAATCCCTACAGCTCAAATCTAGTCAAATCAATTCTTTTGAACGGGCATTCGGTTTTATTAATAAGAAATATATTTTGATTTATTATTTATTTGAAGGATTTCTGTACAAAATATTTCAAATGAGCCTTCAACATGTATGAAATGTTTTTATGAATAAGGCAGGCTATATATCCCAGAAGGTTTTTCATCATTTGCTGCGAAAAGGTGAAGAAAACATGAGGGTTCGCAATTAAACTGTGAGAGCGGGGTTACAAAAAGACTCCCGTTTTTTTAATCAAATAAAGTTTTGCAAATAAATTGGCCAAAAAGGTTCGAATAGTTTTTTTTTTTTTGTGAAAACCGCCCCTGAGATATTTTCCATATCCTTCACTTAAGAGTGTCCTGCTCAAACCTAATTTAGCTCGATCTAAATGAAATGTTTTTGTTGCAACCAAACAGAGTTCCTCTTTCCCAGCATCTGAGAGATTTGTTGAAGAGTTCTGGTTAAAAGATATTTTGTCGCTTTAAATATTTTTTGTGGCGACATTTCGACCAACAGTCTTAGAAAAGGGGGAGTGATTTAAACGACTTATTTGAATAAATATCTGAGAAGAAAAGTCTAGTAATTTTTTCTATTTTATTAAAAAAATACAACATCCGCGTTTTTATCAAGCAAAAGCTTTACTGCTTTACATTTTTGTTTAGAGCTTAAGAACTGGAGCAGATTAAGTAAAAAATATTTAAGTTTGACAGTAAATGGAAAAGTCCACTAGATATTTCTTTTTTATTAAAAGTTTTTATATACAAAAAAGTTTCTTTTCAGAAATTTCTTATTTTCGAGCCATAAAATTTTTATTAAAATTACTTTAATTACTTTTTGTAGTTTTATTTTTGCACATTTAAGTTTTAATTGAGGTAGGCTTTTTGCAATTAAAATAATCTTTATTTCTCTGTTTATTCCCTCGTCTTCAAGTCTTTCGAAAAACCTCTTACAAGCAATTAAAGAAGCAAAAAGAAAAAAATCATTAAAAACAATTTTGTGTTTTCATATTAAATCTCAAAATTAACCTACTTAAAAAATTGTACACTTTTACAACAATTAAAGCGAGTAAATAAGAAAAAATTCCTCGCGCTTTTTTCAATAAAGAAAACTTTATCGGAGTGAAAAATAAAGGAAGAAATTAATTGTTTTCAAAACAATTTTTTTAAATAAAAGTTCAACTTGATTGTGCTTCTTTTTTCGCTTTTATTGTAATTATTTTTTCTCTTTTCAGTTCAAGGAAAAATACCAAAATTATCAAAAGAAATTTTAGTTTCAGTTTTATAAACGAGACGTAAAAGAGTTGAAACAAAACTGTGGATTTTGTAATAGTTTTCTTTTGAGTGTTTTAAATGTGTTCTTTAAAAATACCAGGCTGATCAAAAGTTTTACTAAGAGAAAATCATTTATTTGTGATTCAAATTGAATTTTTATTGAACCTGTTGAGAAAGAAAAGTGGCGCACAATGAAATGAACAATTTTGGACTGAAACTGAGATTCTATTTTCCAAAGCCGACGGACAACTTTCCATGAAATCATGGAAAAAATAGTCAATTAAGTTTCTTTAAAATGGTTTTGAAAGTCTCCATGTTTGGGTCTCAATTTAGTGCCATCTGCTGCCAAAAATAATGACCACAAGCAACACGAAATCAAATAGAACTCTCGTATTTTTTGTTTTCAAGATGAAGGACATTTTTTAAAATTTCTCAAAATTTGGTTTAATTCAATTGTTATTGAAAATATTAATTTTCCAAGCATTTTAATTTTACTCAAATTTATTTCCATTCCAAATTGAATACATTTTTTTTTTAAATTAATGAAAATTTTTTATAAAGATTATCAATTTTTTTAAATGAGATCAAAATGTATGAAATAAAATCAAACTTTCTATAGTTGAACAGTCACAAATTCTAAAAGGAGTTTCAGTTTAACAGCTTCTTTGGCTGGTCTGCCCAAAAATACACTGGCCTTTTCTCAGCTGCCACCAGATATTTCAGAATTTTTCAAAATTTTGTACCACAACTTCAGAAACTTTTGAAGGAATATCATATTTCTTTCATATAGGCAGTATCAAATTTAACTGACTTTTTTATATATTTTCTTATAAACTTTTTTTTATTAAAAGATGTTTTTACAAAAGTTTGTTTTCAGAATATGAAGCATATTTTAAAATTATAATCAGAGATTTGATTTTTAAGTTTACATTTTGGCTAATTTTTAATAAACATATCAATTTTTTAATATCTACCGATTTTGTATTTTCATTTCAATCGATATCGAAAATTTCTTTAAATACATGAAAATTATTTAAATTCAGTTCAAAACTCAAGCTGTTGCCAAGCACAATAAAAACGTTCTTTTTATACTTAAATTTTTTTATCAAAAATTTTTTTTAATAAAGTTTTTTTAAAAATTCTTTTAAATCAATAAATATTCCAAATAGCTAATAAATACAAGAAAAATATTTCTTTCCACAGCTAAATTGCGTTATTCTCTAAATTTATATGGACTTGAATAATTCTCAAAAAACTTAACACTTCAAGAACAGACTATTTTTTATGATTAAGACGAAAAAAAAAAAACAAATTAAAAAAGACTTACCGAAACCATTGAGTGTCTGCATAAATGGTGTATCTGGGCGGCCGGTGAACTCCTCCCGGCGAAAGCACTCGCGTATCATTTTATAATCACTCATCACAACCGTCAATTGGTTGCCCAGTCTGGTGGAAAACAAAGAGCCATATTTCTTGGCCAACTCCATGAAGCGTGTGTGTTTCTCATTGCCCATGAACAGCAGATAGCCGATGACGGGGAAGCCCCAAGGACCTGGTGGCAGTTTGCGCAATTCGCGATACAAATTTACCAGCCACTGCAGAAAGCTGATGGCCGTTAAGATTGTTATGAAGACCATCAGCAAATGCTGCATGTCATTCGTTTTGTATTGGCGCACCAAAAGTTTTATTAAATACGAATCGGTCATCATTTTGTCAACAGTTTTTGGTTAAATTTTTTTTAATTTGGGAACTTAAAAATTTTCTTTAATTATTAATATTTTTGGTTTCCTTTTAAGCGTTTGAGTCTTCAACAGTTCTTGGATAATGGCATTGCTTTCGCAGCCTTGTCTTGAGAGTTTTATTTTTGAAAACAGTTTAAGGACGTCTTTTTTAAAAAATACTTTTATTGTTGTTTATTATTTTTTTTTTTTTCAAAGTAAATTTATAACAATTTTTATTTTGTTCCTGAAATTCTTTGCTCTTTTGATATTTCACTAAAATAATTTTATAAATTTTTTTTTATATAAAATTTTTATTTTTATATATTTTAAGCAGTTTAGAGAGTAGACGACTTCGCACGTTGCGTTTATAGATTTCGACTAATGTCTCGTGGTATTGTCCTTGCGACTTTTATAACAGCCGATAACACGACCGATGTTGTACGCGTTGATCGTGCGAAGTGTTCGATCTTACCACAAGTTATTCTTAGCAAACCTTAAACCCGTGTTTCTCATCGTATGAGTTCAGTATCGAATACATAACGAAAACAAACAGAAAAAAGTCCCCATTCAAAAAACAGCTTAAGATTTAAAAGTAGAGGTACACGATCACCGCTAAGAGTGAATGAGTGAGTGAGCGCTAAACGAGTGAGAGAAAGAGAGACAGATTTAATAAAGTTAACACCTTTAAACTGGTCTTATCATTCTTTTCTTCAAAATTGTGTCCACTTAATACTCACTCATCGAGCAAAGCTCGTTTCATATTAAAACTTTGTTCGCTTGCAACTTGTGTGCTGCAACTTCAAACCAATACACAAACCCCCACACACACACACACACCAACTCGGTACAAAATAAACGACTTTGGGTTTGCTTGACACACACACGCTCGCACCTGCACAAATATTTATCTGTTTGATAATGTCATCAATCATCGGCTGGTTGTTTGTGTTGTTGTGCCATAAATTAACTCAAACTATATTTAATGGACTCTCTGTTTACGTTTTTTAAGATTCAATTCAAAGATTAATTCGCTCTTTGAATTGTCTTATGCTCTCTGTTTTGGGGGCCCGCTTATCAATTTAATTTCCATATATTCGCTTCGCATGAATAGTGAAGCTCCTCTTTTTGCATGGCTTGACGCTAAAATGTATCTGATAGAATCGTTTGTTTATTTCATTTTGCATCGTGCGTAATATTTTCATTGCGAAAATTAATCGCACAATCGCTTGATTATGAACAGCTCGTTTAAAGGATGTTAATTATGTTGTTTATTTCGATTCAAACTGCATTTATTGGCTTCAGATTCGAGCAGTTGACGCACACACACACACACACACACACATTCATTTATAATTCCCATTGCGATTAAATTTGTATGGAAAAGCAGCTGATAACAATATAAATTTCTGTACTCCGAACATCAATTGTAATTTCATTTGAAAAGTCATTGTGGAATATTCTCTCCATCTGCAGGATTCCAAGAATATTTTCCCTGGAATTAAACTATTTTTATTAAACATGCGGGCTTTTATATCAACATTAACTGATTGCAAGGAGGTTATGGTCCTTCGAGCCGCTTGCTAGATATGAGGTCTCCTGTGTCCTGGATTGAGTCTCCTGTCAGTGCGGTCCTGATGGCTAGAACGTATTGTTCTATTATTATTCGCCCGTTCTTGGATAGTCATTGGAATGCTGTGCGGTTAAGAAATTTCCCGTCTGAGGACTATTATTATTGACCCGTCAGGCATCCCTGATGAGTGGTGCATGTCTGGTTTGCCCAGATCTTCTGTGAATCGATAATTTTAGTGCGTCTCGGATATTTTATCTTCCATTATTTGTGCAGCGCTCAGCGGGTGTAAACATGTACTTTTCACTTAAGGAAATGTGTTGTGGACTTTCGACGAAGGGGACTAAAGGGTCGGTTGTTGTCTGCGCACATCCCGTGATGTCTGGGGGTGAATTGCGGCACTCGATGCCGATCAAAATTTGTATTGGAATTTCGTTCGTATTCTAATTTTGTTAAATATTTTGACTGGGTTTTTTTTTATATTAAAGATGTTTTTAACTATTGAAAAACTAAAATTTAGCTACTCAATTCGATGAATTGATCATGTGACACATGTGAATATATCCCCGGTTTAAATAAACAAATTATTAATCATGTAACTGATCAGGAATAGTGACATTTTGTTAATAGATGAATTCATGTGGTGCATTTAAAAAAAATTAATACTCAGTCACTCGTCTAATTATTTTAATAAAATCTATTATGAAAACTGTACTTTGAAACGCACGACAGGTAATTTTAAACCGAATGTAAAAGTATTAATTCATAAAAATGTCGTTACTTGATTGTATTTGTCTATTGCCACACCCACTTCGAGTATATAATCATTTTGTCAGCATCGCGGTGTCGTAATTAAGTGCTGCTGCAGTGACTAGAATCTTCTGCAGGTTTCGTATTCGTCAAATTCAATGGGAGCAGATGTTTGTTTTAATAATTTCAAGTATTTCTTTTTTATATGGTCTCATATTAATAAGATTTGAATTTATTACGATAACAGCTAATTCGGTACATGAATGTGTGCGTTCGAATTCTATTTTCAGATACTCGTAGTCACCATTTACACGAACACACGTCTGGTGTTAAGAAAATAATGAGAATAAACTCTTAAGAGATATTTGAAATAAACAAAATTTATTTTAACAATTGACAATAATTAAATATATTTTGATTCAAGAAATAAAATATAATAATTGATTAAAGTATTGATTTTAGTTGCCATCGTAGGCAAAACTGTCACGCCCATGAATGCTCAACTTGGGTCGGACTGTTCACTCGGCAGATTTTATCAATCAACTAATTTTGGTTCGATCACAGGTTTTTCTGTAAGACGAAGGAATGCACGAGTCGCTCCAAGTCCCCTAATAACATCTGGTAGTCTGTTGAATTTAGTAATGAAATTTGTATGCAGGACTGATCCATCATGTGATCGCACTTGTTCAGACATACTACGTAGAATCCGTTGTATTTCATGCGCTGCCTCTTCTTACTGACATGAAAGTAGTGGGAGTCTGAAAACAAAATCTTCAATTCTAGATTCATATTAAACTGTTTGCTTTTAATCTAGACTTGAGAGTTTTATAACGTTTTTAGCTTATTCTGTGAACTTTAAAGGGACGTTATATTGCATTTTAGGCGACGATATATAAAAAGTTTTTATTAAAAACAGCCGCTCACATTCACATATAATGCTGCGAGGCGGATCGCTCTACGGTTATATGGCATTCGTGTTTGAAAAAATTAAAGTCCGCTGCAAGTTCTTACGAACTGACAATGACGGCATAGAAAATGTTCAAAAATTATGTTGCCATGCTAAAATGAAAAAAATAGACCGTTTTGACCATAAATGGGTTAAATGCTTTTATCTGGATTAATATATAATCATATATTTCTAATATTTTCGTTGATATATAAATAGAAATCAATAAATAGGTGAAGTTGTTTCGGGTAATACGACTGTTATCAGAGTAGAAAGTCATTGTGTTTGAATGCCCGAAATAAAAAATATTTAAAAAGCTCCAAAGTTCCAGCTGTTGATGTCGGTGTGGCTACATGATTGCGAATTGCGTTATAACTTTTCGTATGAAAAATACTGATTTTTTAGAGTTTATTAAGGCTAAATTCTTATTGTCTTAGATCAAATTTTTAATTCTTATCTTATCGGGTGCTTATAAATTTAATAAAATGTTGGTTTTGAACTTAATTTGATTGCGTTTTCAAGGGAATATTAATTGCTACAGAACGGCTTTTCAATTTAATCACTGGTGGATTGCAGTGAGATAATTGGATACGTCACACATTTGTGGTACACTTTTATATATCTATTCTTTCACCAACGTTAATGAGACTCTAATAAGGCAAAAGGTAGTTCTGTGTAGGTTTGTTTAGCACTAAATTTGTTAATAAATTTTGAAACTTGAGTGCTTCAAGGCTTTGATTAAAAAGTCGACTTTGAATTACATGTGGCTTTTGTAGAGGCCTTATCTGAAGCGACTTTGCAGACTTGTTCGTATGAGGTTGCAAATATGTTCCAACTGATTTGCGATACAACTTTCGTTATCGAGTGTAATTGAAAAAATTAAATTCAAATTTCGATCGATGTCGATTGCCTTGTTGAGAAGAGCAATTTGGCGCTTAATTAGTTCTTTAGTAAATGCTTTTATAGATTAAAAATTTCTATATATGATTTCAAATGCTCTAAAATTTGTATGAAACTTTCTTATTCTCCACAAAAGATTGCAACAAAATGAATATGATTTTAAGTTCTTGAAAAATTTTTTCTTAAAATTCATCGCACAAAATCAATGAAATGCTTAAATCAGCCAAACTTGTTGGAGCGCACGTACTTTTGCGATACTAAAAAATAATTCTGGCGCACAGTTGGCATCACTCTTATCAAGAAAACAATTAAATGACTGCTGGCCATTCAATATGTTTTGATTTATAATATTTTGTATTAAATATCTTATCTTAATTTAATTATTTTATTTCTTTGTGTTGCATGTCAAAATTTAGAGAATAAAGAACTTTGATCAGGTCCTAAAACAAAAAATAAATAAATAAGAAATAAAATTATTATCATGACATTCGCTAAAATTGATTCAATTGGCTGTTATTAAAATTTTATAAATACAAAAAATTTATCAATATAATTTGTAATATTCCGCCAACTGATTAAAAGCCCAAAAGCATTATCTCTGGTTGTTGGTTACATGGCAACGGCTAATCTATTTGGGCAAACGTAAAAAGCTTATGAATTTGAAAAAATAATAAAATGAAGGAAAATTTCTAAATAAGATTACCTATTCTTATTTAAAAATTTTTTAAAATTTTTATAGTTTACAAGTCTTAATTTTGTTTAAAATACAATAAAATGCACTCTCGAGTTATATTCCAATCGGGCAAATGCTGGATTTATGTTCCCAATTCTTCGATTCCTCCCCACTGTGTGGAATACAGAGATTTGAAATTTTTAGTATTCAATTTAATATGCAATAATTTTTATTCACAATTTTCTAAGCATCAACTAAAATGCATGCGGAAGTTTAATTTCAGCAAAAAACCTCATCTACCGGCGTTTATTATCTCAAATGAAAACATCTTTCAAGCTGAAGATTTGCTTTTTTGCAAAAAAATTTAATAAAACACAAAAAACTATTAAACGAATTTGCATTTCAGGTCAATGACACAATACAACCTTCACAGAAATATTTATTTCTCTAAAACAAATGCCAACAACAACAACAACGACAACAACCAAATTAAAAAAAGCCGATGAAAAATAAACTGAATGAAATTAAAAAAATCGCATGAATCTTTCCGAAATAATTTTTCCTTAAACGTTTATGATGCTGCGGCAAATAGTACCGAAGTGCACAACATATTTTGTAAAACGTTTAAAATACAACAACAATTACATAATTGACTGGCACATTCGTGGTAGCCGCTACTTCATTAGCGGCTGTTATTAAAAACAGTCTAACCCACTAATAACAATTAAATCTGTTGTGCGGTTTGGGGAACGATTTGCGTTGCTGTTACACGTTCCGGGCACAATATTTTCATATATAATAAAATATCTGCTCCAAAAATCGATTTTTCGGAAAGTACTCTTTTGATAAACTTATTTTTCCAATAGGTACTTTTCACAAAAAGTATTTTTTCCAAAAAAAGTACTGTTTCCAAAGACAACTTTTCAAATGGAACGTTTCCTCAAGATTGTATTTTTAAAAAGCATATTCTAATATATAAAACTCTTCAATTTAAAGTACCTTTTCGAAAAAGTACTTTTGGGGACAAGTACTTATAAATCAAGTTACATATTGGACAAACGGAATAAGAATATAAAAAAAAAAAAAATCCTAAAATATGTTTTATGGCCAAATTGACTGGCTTGTAATTGATATTTAACACTTTCGATTTACTATCAGCAAAATTCAAATCAATTTGATAATCTAGGGACAAGGCTAATGGACACATACACGCACACACACATACTTAAACATTTAGTTTTATGATTTTGTCTAGACGTTGGAAATAACAATCTGAATGATAATTATTACGATTCATGATTTTATAAATCAAATCTTATAGGCATTTCCCATCACTCCCCACTCACTGCAAAGAGATGTTCGTTATACGAAATAAAAAAATTTTCAACAGTCAGGAAGAGGGGGCAAAAGGCAGAAAGCTATTGGTTTCATTTATTTAATTGACTCTATTTTAATTCAATTAAGACGGATAGATCTCGTGTTAGACTGAGAATGAATTGATAAATATTTCGGGGAACCTGTGAAAGTCCAGTATCTAACCAACACAGCAGAGGAGCTGTTTTCAAAAGCCACTGCACTTCCATCATCCATTAAACTGAGTCAAGTCTTTGTGCTACCACTCGATTGCATTTTCATGGCGTATATTCTGCAGCTTTTTCCATTTTACTTGAGTGAAGTTCTTCTAATTCTTTTTGTTTAACCGTTTGTGTCAACTATTTGTCAATATCTTCACCCTCTAGGGTTAATATAACTTTTTCCTATTAATACGCTCAATACAAAAAATTGGAGAAGAAAAAATTATGCTTTAAAAAATTTCTTTCAATAAAGAGCAACAAAAGCATTAAAAGTTTTCTTAAATAAACGCAAAACTAAAATTGTTAATACAATTAATTATTTTGTAAATTTAATGGACGTTTTAATTAAGTTTCTTGTGTCTTGTGAACGCAACAACGTTATTTGTATGTTCGGAAAACAATATCCACTTACTTATCCTTAAACAAATTATTTTGTTGAATAACAATGAGTGTTTCGATTAAAATTATTGTTGTATTAATTAAATAAATTGTTGTGCACAACGTGCTATTTATCAGTAAGAGGATTAATAACTCCCCGAAATATTTTTAATAATTCCAAATACATCGTTAAATTTTATTGATGTGCATTAACAATTTAAAAAATAAATTGTCATCATTTCCACAACACACTGTAAATGGCTGGCTCAGATATCGAAAGACTTAAACTTCATTTCGGCTGAATGAAAATAATTCTCAATTCAATTAAATCCCATCAGAAGGAATTTATCAGTGAATTTATCTTGTTAAAATCAACTCCATCTTCAAATCATTATTCGGCTGGAGGCCTCGAAAGTACTTCATTCATCGCTGACTGATCTAAACGAGTAAAACTTCTTCTGCATAAAATTCCGAAAATTATAAATTGTTTCCAGTTAATGAGAATTTAATTACTGATTTCTAATGCTTCAAATCAAACAAAGAAATGCGAAAAAGAAAAACAAGTTGCGCAAGTTCTAACATTCTGTTTGCTTTTTTTCTTTCTTTCTTGTTCTCTTTTTTTTCATTTTATTTTCGTTCTGTCATATTCAAGTGCAATTTCATTAATTAATGATTGAATTATTTATAAATAGTATTGACCTTCAAAAAGTGAAATTTCAAAAATTATATGCAAAATATTTTTTCTCAATCAACAAATTTTTTAAACGAATATTTTGCTTATGATAACAGCGGCAACAGCAACATGTTATCCAGCAAAATAAAGTGTTTAAATTGACAGAAACGAGATTGAAGAAAAAAAAAAACACTTAATGGGATTAGACCGGCAGACGATTTATTTGACAACGCGAACAAGTATTGGAAACAAAAATATTATCGAATAATTTTCATTTGCTTATTTAAATAAACTGTTTAAATTAATAGAAGTATTTTAAAAATGTCATAAAAAAGCGATTAGATTATCGCATGGGAATGCATATCGGAAAGAGTTTATTGACTGAAGAAAGAAGAAATATTTCGATCAAACCGGCGCTGTTTATTCAAACGCGCTAATTAAAGAAATCATTGATGTTCTCTTCTTCGGCACGTTTTTGTTGCAGTGCAAACTAAGCGATAGATTTTTGAACACAACAGTTTTTTTATAAAATAATAAAGGATTTACCTAGAAATCGGCAATCCAATGGGTGATTAAAAATTGCACACCGTCTTCCAGTCAATTTCAACTTAAGTCTTGTGCGTTGTGGCGCCACAACGTTGTCGTTAGAGACATCGATTTATGGCGGTTTATGATCGTTGTCTTTTGGTTACTAACTGCATTGGAAATGAGTAAAATATATTTGAAAATGTATTTTGTAACTTTCAGTCTTGGCAAGGGCTTTTACTTTTCTACAAAAAATGCAACATTTTTTTAATATTGAGCTAAAAATTTTCAGTTAATTCGGGATTAGTTTCTGATAGAGTTACCATATTCAAAGGACATAAAGGTGCCCATTTTCATTAAAAAGTGCAAAATATGTTACACTTTTTTAGAAAAGAACTCAACACAAAACTCGCATCATCTTGCAAGCAACATCCTACTATGCTCGCTGTTTCTTTTGGTCCTCCTTATTTAAGTAAAACTTTTCATTCGCGTGTGATTATTTAAAATGTTTTTATTGAATTCATCGTTTGTGAATGCTTGTAATTTTGGATACCTCCCACCGGGCGAGTCTATACTACGAACCTTAATAATTGAATTATCTGTGTGAAATTTTAAACTTTCTTAAGAAACAAGAAATTGTTAAATATATATTTTTCTAATTGAAATAAATTAATATAACGAGCAGGGATATTGTGGTCCATAAAATCGACTTCATCTTTTTTAATACGCCAAGCATGGCTGCTGGCAGTGGAAGCTACTACCAGTCGTTAAGTTCACTGCGGAGTACGGCCAAAAATGCAAATGAAAGACTTTAACTAAAGACTTGGCCGTACACCACGGAAAACATTTTTTTGCATCCCTAGAAAGGGCACACACGGTCTCAGCCCAAAGGTTCATTAGGAAGAACTTTAAAGAACGAAACGAAATAAATCGCAGGGCCCTAATCGGCTACAAAGCATCGAAACTATTTATGTAACAATTCTTTACACATTTAGTGGTACGCTTTTAGTCATCTATTCGTCCATCAAAAGTGTTTAAGTAATTATCATTTGAAAGGTATTTTTCTGCAGTCTTGCACAATATAATTATATATTCTAAATTCTTGATGTGAAATATAATAAAAAGCCTTTTTAATTTGCTTGAAAATCATGAGCAAAATCTTTCTCTTCCTACTTGTGTTGTACTTGCAAACACGCACGTACAAACGTGCAGAAGTCCCTGTATAATATTTTATATTGTATTATTTCATATTATTTATTTCTATAAAAAGTTTCACGATTCATAAAAATTGGTAGCACAGGAATATGATATTCTGCTTGATGACTCCTTTTCATTTCGGATAACACTTAAGTATGTCTCAACGGCATGTTGAGCGCTCGTATGAAGCAAATCGGTTGCACCTCCCAATACTTTTCAGTCTTTCCAATATAGACTCCAATTCGAGTCTATATAATTCGTATGGTTTCAGAATAAAATACTTCTCTTATAATAATGCAAGCATGATAGTGGCACAAGTGAGGCTCCAGTGTTGCCTCATCTTGGGAGGTTCTAGATTTTATACTGTCAGCACTTTCCATGCGCGTTACAATATTCCTTGACTCCATACGTCCTCTTATTGTATGTTTTTTGACCACTGGATCCTAAAATTTCATTTCTCTAATCGTTAATTGGGTTACACACTGTAGAGGCCCAGAATCCTGTGGATTGTGAATTTTTAAACTTGATATACAAATTGTGTGTGTTTGCTTGAATCTAAATTAAAAATTCGTTGGAGATTTTAACGTGACGCCATCGTCTCAATCAAACATCTGTTGCTACATCGTTACGTTTTGTTTGGCACGCAACTGTTGGAACGTCCAAATAAGTTGATAAAAATAACTTTTTTTTTATATTCTCCAAGTGTTTCTCGCTTACAATTTAAGGTGTTTCTAATTGTACGGGAATATTCCATTCAAATAATTATGCACTTGATGAAATCCATGTGCAATTAGAAATCAAATTCAGGCATAAAACGTGTTTAGAATTCGTTGGTGTTTTTTGATGTTTTTTTTTATATAATTAACAATTTTTATTTTTGTCATTATCAACTTTTTATATTCCGCACTTATTCCTTGTTTATGCATATTTTATGGATGTCTAAATAAAAAAATCGAAATCGAAATTGAAATTGAACTTGTCCCATTAAACGAATGCTCGTAATTATTAAGTGATAGAATGCAAAAACTCAGCGAGCATTTCTAATTCGAGCAGCAGTTATGCTGTAACGAGCATTATTTTCAGCCAAAAAAAAAGTTTTAAATTATAAAAAATGTCTCATTGTTATTTTAAATTCGTTACTGAATGATGCAACAGTTGTGATGACACCGAAGTGTTGAATTTCTGATTGGCCTTGTGCGGACACAAAAGCACACTTAACCAGTAGAAATGATGACAATAGATTAATTGAATTTGTCTGAGCTTAAGATTCGACTCGATCATTTCTGTTTGTGTACCGCGAACTACACTGAGCAACAAAAACGGCTCATTTGAATAACAAGACCATTTGAGAAGCAGGAAATGGAATTAGTTTTCCAGATGAAGACAAGAGGAGCTTGAAAATATTGTCACACACGATTTTGCACAGACATTTTTCGCCTTCACTGTAGTGTCTATACGCCACTTGAATGTTGCCATTATTAAATTGCGTACGCAATACGAAGCTCGTTGCAAGTTGCTGTACATATTCACATTAAGTTTATTCATAAATTACCGGCAGCGATGATTCGTCGCTACTTTGTAGGGCATCTCATTCAGCTTAACAGATGTCTAAATAATAATTCTTATCAATTGTGATGATTAAGTGTTTCTTATCGTTTCCTATTCAATTAAATTCTATGATTGAATTCGTAATTTGTGTGGCGGCTGAAAACACATTCGCTGCATATCACGATTAACCTTGAAGTGTTTCCATTGAAGCAATAAAATTTTATAAATAAAAAGTAGCCAAAAAACAATACGTTGCATATAATTTCGAAAAGATGTTTTTGTTTGTTGTAGTCACTGAAATCGTATTCACGTCTTGAGTCGCGTGTTTCTCATTAAGTTTATGAAAATCTTTAAAAATAAATACCAGCGGTAAATAACAAAATTTTATAAATAAACAGCCAGAATTTAAAATATCGCAAGTTGGCCAATATTTTTTAAAGAATATGTATAAAATTCTCAAAAAAGTGAATGATTTCTTCACAAACTGTGCTCTTGATTGTATTTATGGTCGCCTTTAGAATGGTTGCAACGGTCGAGCCTTTTGATCACTTTTGCTACTATTTCGAGCGGCATGTCGGCCTAATATCGCATGATCTTATTTCCCAATTGACACTGTGGGAACTTCTTATTCCCTGAATCGGAAATCGGTCATGATGCCCCGTCTTTAATATTCAATGACAGCCCAAAAATGATCTGTCAAATAGACCCAATTTTGAAGTCTACCAATTCACATCATCCGCCATACTTTCACTAAAAAAAGCTGAAAAGTCGGCAATGTGCCGAGGGCTGGTCGCATCTGTTTTTCTGAATTTCTTTCAATTGTGACGAACGTGACCACACCATAATGCAAAAGACCACGTTTGAAACAACAAATTTGTAGCAATTTCTTATTAATTTCAAACGTTCTGAAGCCTTTTACCAATTAAATTACGCTTAGCAGCCGACAGTCCTGCCATGCTGGCGATTTTTAAACCACGAAATTAACAGACTGTCACCTTTCAATTCATTTAATCCTTTTAATCTATTCAAACTCACTTACAATTATGAAATGAATTCCATAGAATTCTAAACAAAAAGATGCCCAGGGAAAGGATCACCTTTTGTGATCAAGTGATCGCAAGACTATTCCGTGGGGCAAGTGGCCTCAGAACCGATGCAACTATTTTTTTTTTTTTGCATCTACTTCTCACGTAAAATGAAATGATCCATCCGTAGGGTACAATTTTTCCACAGCGGGAATATTAATTGTGATAGAAAAAGGAGCGGGTATTTTCTCCCTTCAGAATGCTTTGCAAAGATCAGACTGTGATACAAAATGTCAGCTGGGCATTGAGAAACAAGCACGCACCAGAGTACATGCCCGTGGTTACAGCGACTACAACAAATTTGTATTCCCTGCTAACACGTTCCAGCCACGTGGATTTACAATGTTTTTAGTAAAAGTTCTATGATTCATTTGCATAAACCAGTGAGTGAATGAGAAACAGTGCGAAAGCAGAAGGCACAAAGAAGAAGGAAAAAACAAACATTTTCACTGCAACATTTTTGTTTGTTTCAGTAGTTCTTTTTTCAACTTTGTTCCTCTTTTTTTTCGTTTGTTTTGGTGTTGTTGTCATGACTAAGAATGCGGCACAAAAGTTGCAACATATTTAACTTGAGGAAGTTTGTTTACCCACGACAACAACTCATGAATGGAGTGGAAAACTACTTAATTGGAAGACTCCTTGGGGAGAATATTAAGAGAACATCATAACGATAACTGGTAGTGATAGCGATCATGATGATGACGTTCGAAGACGGTTGCAGTTGTTCTAGAAGTTTCAGGTTTTGTTCTTCCCTCTGGCCTTGAATTGCTGCTCACTTTACCTGAAGAGGGGCTTAGGATTAATGACATTGAAATTCGCTATAAATTAATGAATAGATATGAAATGGTGTTTGTTGTACGTTGTTTAGTTTTATTCACGATGGCATGATGAAATAGTGCAACTGATGTGATGAAATTATGAATTCTTTTCAGCTTTTTTGTAAGAGAAGAAAATATTTTGCTTTTAAGTTTCTTGTGTCCTGGATTATTACAAGAATTAAAAGCTGATGAGAGTAGTGGAAAGATGTTGAGTTTATTTCAACGTATCTGTTGCATGTTTAGTATCTCTTAATAATGACCTTGAGTCCACTCTTAATATATAAAATTATTATTTTATTTTGTCGAAAGCAGCTAAAATAATCAATAAAATATTAACGAATTCATTAAATAAAAGTGCGCATTTTAAAAAAACCTTTTCGCATTAATAATGCGAAACATGTTCTTTATTGGCACAGCTTTTCAAATTGTGTTTGTTGCAAGACAACAGCTCAAAGAGTTGTGTGACCCACGCTACTAGTATTGGAAGAATTCTAATTCCTGCCATAAGCTTAAAGAACTGATTCGGCTTAAAATCTACTTTTAATTGTCATCGATTTAATATTGAAATTTTTATCTTTTAAATCTCGGAAACAGCAAAAAGTTTCCTGCGAATACGATGGCTGAGGCATAAATACAGTGTTCTTTTTGGTAAAAAATGTGTTGATTTATTTAGTGAGAATAAAGCAAATTTAGAAATAAATGCTGTTCATGCAGGAAACATTTTCATGACATCCTCAGCAACTTGTTTAATAGTGATTCGATGATGCTCCATACCAATTTATTCACTTTGTCCCTATCCTGTTTGCTGCTGAGATGCATCTTAACCTCAGAACAGACCTCGTACGTTGTCTCATTTATGTACGTTTTTGTAAGAAATTTTTGAAGAAAAAAATGATATGAAGAGTGGCTCATAATCTGATTACAACAAAAACTTAAATGGAGAATATATTTTAGAAAATATATATGAATTAATTCCTTTAAAAACTGCTGAAGTTAATACAATCGAATAAACTTGCTGACACAATTAAGGATGTAGAATTGTGTGTCCTTTTTATTTTTCAAACACTCAAATACGCATTTAAAACGGTCACATTCTGTTTCAATAGTTACCGCGTATTCGACAACACTGTTCATTAACGACGTCAAGCTGAAAGCATCCACAAACTCCTCAAAATTGATATTTGAATATTCAGTAGAAAAAAAAAAAATAAAATAAAATAATACAAAAACTCAAGGCACATGTTTTCCAAAAGCTGACAATGAAACGTATTTCGAAGGTTTAATGCCACCAATTCACGCACTCGCATGTACGACACTTAACACGTGTTGTTATTTTGTGTTTGTGAATTCTAACATGTCCTTCTTCCTTTGATAGTTTCTCCTTTCGAATCAATGGCAATGACCGTTTCAAGGCTAAGGTTGATTCTATTGGCTGAGCGAACACATTGAAAAGCAGATCCTTCTAACAACTATTTTATTTTCGGCTTCTTTTATTTGTGAAAGAAAAGGAATAAAATGTGTTTGTGGCTTCCAGGAATCTCTCAAAGGCCTTTGACCTTTTTTTTCGGCAAAGCGATTGAGTCTTCCTCCCTGGCCTTTCAAATACTTTGTTTTTGTTTCTAATTTTTATAGGTTTTTTTTTGTACTGATCTCCGTTTAGGTGGGAAAATAATATTTAAGAGAAATAAAAACATGTTTTATGTGTTTGTTAGATTTGATCCTTTTAATACAAGAAAAAAAATCGCATTGGCCGTTTTCAAGGATTTTTCCAAGCGACTGTGAGAGAGTGTTTAAAATCTGTTGTGTTCTAAATGCTGTTTGGCAATTGTCGTTTTGTTTTCTAAATTTCCAAGAAACTACTTTATCTTGGGAATTTAAGCAGTTTGAAATCTCACAAGATGAATACTAAAAATTGAACGAACAAGAAACAGGAAAATTTTAAGGGAAATATTTCTAAACACAATTAGTACAGTCGTGACAACAGTTGAGTCTTTCAAATCGCGTTCACTGCACTGCATTATGCTGCTGCGCTGTGCTGTGCTGTGCTGTGCTGTGCCTGCTGTAGATTTATTTTTCAATCTGCCGCTGTAAAATGCCGACTTCCGGCCGAGCCGAAAATCCATATTGTTTCTATTGTTTCCACACAATTTCAAGTCATCTTCACAATGTTAAAATAAAGAGAGTTCTGGAAACTGCTGCAACTGTTATTTATCCCGTAAAATGCGTTACTACTAAGAGTGTTACGGCAAAATCTTTATGCCGGCAATCCTGGCAAAGTAGTGCTGAAATTCGATAAAGAACAAAATTCATCAATAGAGTTCAGCGCTTATTTTCATATATTAAAATATTGGCAACATAAATTATTGGGAGTAGACTTTTTATTAAAACCTGCCTGCCATCTGTTTTCTTTTATTTATTTGCATTCAAGAGCAGTGGCCGCAAATCAGAAGATCCCTCTTTCATTATGGATTCGGGATGGGATGGTTACACAAGCATCCCCGGCAACTTTCAATCGCTAGCCGAAAATCATCAAGTGTCCAGAATAACTGCTTGCAGTGGTGGCATGACTCACTTTTTGAGGTGGATTAAGTCGCAAAAAACGGGTATTCCTTCATCGATATTCACACATTTATTTTTGGTACACTTTTATGTGTTTTATCGTCCAGCTGTAGTGGCTGCGCATGCATGCTTCAATAGGTATTTTTATGCCGATTTGCACCCTATAAATTTTTTTTACAGCAACAAAATCTTAATTTCAACTTGCACACATAAACGTTTATATACAAGCACGATATCATGACTTCTTTATTGGGTGGAGCTTAACTGACTTTAATAGTTTTCTCAAAATGAATCATGTAACAAACAAAAGGATATATGCAAACGTATTTATCACTTCTCTTAAATTACAGTAGCTCCAATTTGAAATCACATTTATTTCAACTGTCTACCTCAAGTGTTAGAATTTCGACCACCGGTCTTACATACTTAATTTTTGTCTCATAAATATTTCAACACTCACATCGGCTGATTCTCATTAACATTTTTCAAATGCCGCATCAAAAAATGTGTATTTCTTTTGTAATAGAAATAATTATTCATTTGAAAAAAATTTTTGTTTCCCAATTCACACCAACTGTTACAGCATCATGTCAATAAACAAATTCAAGGTTAAGCAACCAAAAACAATAATATTTCCTAATCAGCGCCATTAATAATAATTAATTCAAAATAAAATTTGAAAAAAAATATATATTGAAGAGTTCGTTGGCATCTGGCGAGTGTAGTTTGATTATTTTACACAAAACTTTACTACAGAAGCCATTGACAACTAATTTTAGCTACGAGACGAGAACACAACAACAACTATTATGAAAAAAAAACAAAACAAAAACAAAAACAACAAACAAATTCACCAGCAGAACCCTTTAGATCTGGAAGCAATCAAAATAAATCGTTGAAAACATGAATCAGCAACACGTTGGAAAAGGGCTTTAAAACCGCTTTTGAAAACTTTAAAAGTATTTTAACACACACCGAGAGCGAAAGCGAAACAAGAACAAGCAGATGCCAACAAATAATATTTTACAATGACAAACAGAATTTTTACTACGATCTGTTTACATCTGCGAATGAAGTGGATGTTGGTCCGCAGAGACGGCACTCTACAGCGAATTCTTACAACTGTAAACGCGTTTGGAACGGAGTTTTGCTTTTAATTTTTGCAACAATTGAAATTAAAATTATATAACTAATTAAAGAAAAATCACATCAGTGAAATAAAAATTTATTTGTAAATAAGAAAAGATCAGTTGCTGTGGCATTTTGCATCTGAGCAAAACTGCGTTTCAGCAACGAGCAAAACAACTTGTTTTGCCCAAAATATGTAAAAGCGTCTCCACAACATTCAAAGAATCCCTGTTTTTGAATGATCTTGTAAACAAATAAACAAAATTACCATACATCTTTAATATGTGCGCATATATAAAATGGCTTTTAACAACAAAATTGATCAGTTTTTGAAATTTTCAAAATTAATATTCCGGCATATCACAACAACACGTGTTACGTTTTAGGGATGATCCCGTATTTGAATTCATTATCTTATGAGTCATGCAGAATTATTTTTGTAGCCCAAAACACGAATATGGAAACTCACCATGAGTATTTGCAACTTGGCGAGGGCCAATGTGAGAAGTACCTGGTAGTGAAAGGTAACTTTAGCGGAATAAAACTTGATTATGAAAACTTCTCAGCAATAAAGAATGGAATCTTTTTTTGTAACGTGGCCGTATCACAACGGACGCAAGTCACTACTTGGGGACGCTCCTGCAGTACAGAAAGTGGAAGAGGGAGGGCTATTGAGTTTTCGCAGACCTTAACTTTTGCTGGATCTCTAAATGGGAGAGCAACAGAGTTGCACATAAGAAATCAAAAAGGAGAAGCGAAATCAGTGCAGAGTTCACCTTCAGGGGTTGCCAATCGAGACTTGCTAAGGCCCCCGGTATGTTCTGCGTTGAATTAGCTTGAAGTCTAGTGGTGAGTCGGTGTAAAAGCCAATGAAATGCAAGCGGGCAGACATACTCAACCAGAATTTAAATAAATAAAATATGTATTAAATGAGAAGTGCAAAAATATCTCAAGTGAATGAAATTAATTAGTTTTAAATGTTTTGCATTGCAGGTGTTCATCGATTTTTTATCATCATGCAGATTCAAGTAAATCGATTTTCATGTTGGTTGTAATAATTTTGCGATCGTGGCAGCACTGATCGTGAAGGGAGTGTAGCGACTTTCGTAAAACACGTTGTTTGGTTCTGCCGTGAGTGTTCGGAATTAATTGACCTTAATTTTCTTTGGCAGATCGTGCTGATTTTATTTTATGAGTCTTTGGCTGCAAAAGCAAATTAATTTACGACCTTAAAGTGGTCATAAAATTGTCTGCGGGCATATAAAATATTGCCACCGGGGAAGCCCCTCTTTGAATGATTCGAAGCAAAAAATCTGCCATTCAAATAAACTGAATGATTTTATATTTCGAATACCAAAAGAAATTGAAAGCGTCTGCTGAGGACTTTCGCATCACAATATCAGGAAAATCTGTGTGAAATTTAGTTTTTATTGTTTTTGTTGGTGCGATCAGTAGCGTGTGCCCTGCGGCTTGAAACTTCTGTTTGCTAAAACATTTTGTTTGTTTAATTTATTTGCTATTTATAATCTGGTGTGATGAGGTCATAATTAAATTAAAATACATGAAAATGCCGTGTTATCATGTGAACTTTAAGTTTTGTTGCTACAACAAATTTAATTAAATTATTAAATGGTATTTAAAAAAAATCATAATAAAAAGTTTATTGAACTTTAAATAAAATATTCTTGAAAAAAAACTACAACTCGTTTTTTTGTTTGTAAAAATTCATTTAGAAAAATGGTTAAACCAAATTAAAATTGAATCGAACTAGTTTGTTTGTATGGAAGTGTTTTTGCTGGAACGCTTTTTTTTCAACAACCAACTGCATTAAGTCGAATATTAATAGACATTTTTGGGCATGTTGTTGTTGCTTTTAATTAACAGTATAACTAGTAATAAGGCGAACTAAGAGGAGTGCAAGAACACTGGAGGTTCCCACAAGTTATTTCATGCCGCTGCTTCAAAAATTTACAATCCGTTCAATAGTGCCTTGAGCTATTAAGACAACAACAAACCTTTGAAAGTTGTTTTTGGATTTAACGGTATCAGCGATCGTTCTAAATCTTGCGACGCGATTGGACTTGGATCCTATTTCTAGAGAAAATGTGCTTAGCAAAAGTACAATAGATTATCCGATCACGACGGAATACAATCGTTTGAATGTTACGGACAATAAATTGTGATTAATTTGTACGTTCAGTTTTGGAAATAAGTAAAGTCCAGCCGATGGTTTCTGAAAACTACAACTTACAACTCTGCAAGTAAAAGTACCAACAAAACGGCAACATTTTGAGAAAATGTTTTGTTGTACAATAAATTATTTTAATTGCAGATTTGTGAGTCCAGTATTGAGAAATGGGCCCCCGATCTGAACATCGAGTCTTAAAATCCAATTTGTTGGCGGTTCACTTTGCAAGACCACTTACTTTGGTTAGTGCGGGTTCTTCCCGCAAATATTAGGGAATGCATTTAATATCGAAGCAAATCGCAACACAATTTCTATACTAATTTCGATCGATATCGAGTGACTTAATATGTCTGACAGCTATTTTGAATACGAGTCACTATAAAAACAATTGATCCTCTGGGATGAATTAAACTGTTTCCTTTTTTCTATGTCATTCTGTTCTGCATTTAATGGGTCTTTTTACACAACAATTCATTCACATTTAATTTGGGCCGGTGTTATATAACCGGGCATATAATTTTAATACGTATTTTTTTTTAAGTTCAATGCATGGAAGGCTGTTGTTTTTGTTTTAGTTGTTGTCACTGTAGGCCTTTTGCTGTAGGTCTGTCTGTCCGTCTGTATGTGCGATTATATGGTTGTAATTTGTTAAATCAGTTTTTTCACACGAAAAAGGCGTGTAAAAAAAGTTTTAAGTTTTCGTTGCTGTTTCTCTACAAAAACAAAAAAAAAAATTTATAAATTTTGTTGATTCCCTTTCATGGAAATTAAAGTATCAACTGTAAATTATGTTTCATTTGCATTTATTTTTTGTACGTACAGACATTTTTTGCTGGTCCTTATTTTGTGTCTTAATGAAATTTTCGCTTGTTGAAAAGTGTTAATAAACTTTGAAACTAAAATGTTTATGTTAAAAAATGTGTTTGTATGTTTTTAATAAAAAAAAAAACGTTGTTATGAACACGCACCCAGCGAATGAAGCACTTATTTATTTAATATCCGATATCATCGGCCGAGTATTTTTTGTTTTGGCGTCTTTTTTAATTGTTTTGACGGCCGTTGCAGAGTAAAATGAAACCGAAATTTCGTAATTTTGTTTTTGTTTAAACTAAAATTTTACAGTTGAACTGAAGGACATGATGGTTGCATAAAAGCATATTAATCGGGCGTTTTATGTCCCCTTAATTTCATTGTGAAATACCATCAGCCAGTGAATTCATAAAGAATATGAATTGGGGAAAATTTTAAATACTCTTGGTATTCAATATAATTTTCTCCCACCGGCTTCGTAGCAATTTGGGTCCTAATTTAGTAAGATCACTTGGCGTTAGGGAAATTTTTATGTAAATAAAAACAAAATCTTAAAACTCATGAGTTTTTTAAATATATTGAAAGACAAAGCAGCGCATGAATTTGCATGATGAAATAATTTCTATAGAACTAAATCACGGTCTTGCGGTGTACACCATCTGCTTGACCAATTTAATGGAGACGAGACCGTAACTTCAACCGGTCTATTGATTCCAAGTCGGTACCGTGATTGTATTCGTTTCTTCAAATTGTACAGACATGTCAGATCATGTTTGATTCCGTTTCTACCTTCGGCTCGAATTTATTTGTGGTGCATGAGATTCCGATCGTTTTTATCAATTGGAAAAAAAATTTTGAAACGTTCATGATCGCCTCAATGGCATCGATCTCTGACAATGTGAACATACATGTGGCAAATCATGCTGTCATTTGTAAAATAAGAGAAAGATTTTATAGTTCAACATAAAAGATCATTGAGAAAAATATGAGAAGGAGGAGGAGAGAGAATAGAACCCCGCTAAACCAATCCTGAACTCTTTTCATGAAACACCGTCAGTAGCAACTCTCACGATACCTGGGAAAATTGAATTTAAATCGAAGGAAGACATCGTCGACACCAAAAGTAATACGTTTTGGCAAAGCCGTTCCATTCCTCAGTCTGTCAAATGCTTTGTAAACAACTACAACCGCCACCACATATTGCCAGGGCTACTGTCTCTCCCAGACGATCCAATTGGGTTCGTTGTGATAGCGTCGCCCTACTTTCGCCGAGATGAGCAACGAATTGGTACCTCTTTTTCCGAAAGAAATGTTATAAATTTCTTGTGAAAGCCGCAACGATCCCTAAACCGATCCTTGTGCTGCCACAATGCATTGCATGTGTAGGGGTCCTTCCCTGAGTGCTGGTCCAAACCAAAAATAAACTGTTTGATTCTCGAAATTGCTTTAGATGAAATATCAGCATTTTTCCCTTCTCTTTGCAAAGCTCAGAAGAGATGATGATTGAGGAGTAACTTCCAGGGTAATTGGCCTCTCTTGTTCTTGAGATTGACCAGCAAAACTCAAATTCAAAACTGCTTTATCGATCATTAAAATGGTCTGGGAATCACTTCTTCTGTTTATTTGGCTTCAACGTCTCTTCATTTTTGATTTGTTCTCAACACAATCGATGCAGTTGAAACGAACGCCAAAGCTGGACGGCGGAGGGTTAATAAATTCAACCACTTCTTGTTTAGAATGTTGAGGAAAGTTTTCAATGTTAAACTTTTTTCTCAACTTTCTTACAATTCCTTTTCTATCGTCTTCTTGGCACATGAAAGTAAAAGCCAAAGAAAGCGACAACTTTACATAAATTGCGTGTGACAAACATAAAAACTCTTTTTTTCCTAAGAAAAGTTGTAAACAAACTTACATGTGTGTGTGTGTACATGTGCCTGGGTGTGTTTGTGTGTGTAAATATTATATAAGGTGTTTGTTTATTCTTGTTCTTCTCGGTAGTTAATTCATGTTCAAAACACGATGTGAATGACTTTTAATTTATTGACAAAACAGGTAAACAAGGAACCAACCAACGGCAGAGAACGAACTTCTTGTTAAAACCAATTTTGGAGGCAACAAATAGTTCTAAGAATTTCTTGGGAATTTTTCTTTTGCAAACAAAACAATTCAATTTATCAAAGAGTTCTTATTAATCTTTTTTACTTTTATTTTTGTTGTTCATTTTGGTCAAAATAAAACGAAAGCAAACAACAACCGTCATCTGTAGACTTTGTTATCGCCCCAAAGTCACAAATCATTTCATACAACGTGTTGTTCGGTCGGCGTGACAGGTTGCTTATGGCGTTTCAACATGTAACTGATCAGAGAGTACGGCAACATGAATGAACACATTTTAGGAAACATAAAGACATTTTGTGCCAGATCTCAAGCAAAGTTATCGGTTTGTTCCCATTCAGAGTTTCTGTTTACAAGAATGAAAGTACGCACGCTCTTGTGGAATGTGATAATTCAGTTGTTTAATCTGTTTTCTCTGTTTGACACCATTTCTTGTATTCAGACGTAACCTTGACACCTTCTCGGCGACGTCAACAGCGATGATACGTTTCTCGTATTGCTGACCTGCATACTTATTTCCTTTTGTTTGCTTTAATTCTTTTGCAAGTCAATTAATTTATTCGCAAGGCACATGATGCGCATAAATACTGATTTGAGTGTCTATCTTCGAAATACTGGGGAGTTGCAATGCAATTTAGGCTTCACTCAGGACAGTAGCTGCTGTTTTATGAATAGTTTCCATGGTTTTTGTTGATGTCTCTTTTATATCTATACAGGATATTCTCTGCAATCGCTCCCTAAGAATTGTGGACCAACTTCAGTACCAATCCAGAGCTTTATGATCTTTTAGGTCAAGTTTCTTCCTCTTAAGCTTATGAATGGCTATAGAGAAAGTGGCTGAGAGAACTCACAACAATATGGTCCATTTTATTGCTCTATAAACCTGATACTGCATGCTGATGCATGTCCGATAAAGTAGATCATCCGTACTGTTGTTCATGCAAACATGGATGATATAAATTGAGGAATAAGAAGCATGGAAACTGAGATAGGCTCAGCACGTTTCTCTGCTATCCAAAGAGACATTCAGGTTCTTCAAGGAGATGCACTTCGCTCCGTCTGAGCTCCTCCGTAGATGTTTATACCACTTTTATGGGATCGAAAATTTAATACAACTCTCAGGTACGAGGCCTTGCCTCGAAGTCTATTTAGAAGTTACGCAGTCATGTACAGGAGATATTGAACATAATGAGTAGAGTTCTCAACATTGATTCATTTGAGCCTCGTCCTTGACTCGGATGATACTGAGACTTGTTTTGAATATAATAACTGTGGTCTCTCTTCAATTCTTTTGAGTCTCCAGCTAACCCTGCTGGCGATTTTATAGAGCAAGTCGCCCCAGCTATCAGTTTTTATTCTCTTTTCCATAATTATCTTTTCCTATGCGATTTCTAAGACGGCAACACTGATCATCACCGCTGTAACTTTTATGTAAACAGAACTCCCTCAAACAAGACCGCCCGATTGGCTTCCTTCCACATTCTCAATTTGCAATAGGGTGACGCGAAATTGCCGTATTATTCCTCTTTCTAATACGCACTTGTGTGCGTGCCGGCAGTTAAATCATAAAATATAATTATCGTTTTTACGTTTTAGTTAGAGAATCTCTACTTAATTTATGCAGCATCGATCGATCTGTTAATTGCGCTCTTATCGTTCACAATAAATTATTGATTTGTTTTTCTTGCGGTTAGAAAACAATTTTTTGCTGGAAAATACGCGCTGGCTTGTGCTTTGAATTTTTACAAGCGGTCAATAACTTTCGGTCATTGTATTGGAAGAAAACTTAAGCAATTTTTTTTTGTCTTTTCTTAAGAAATCCGTATAAAAAGTCGCGTAGCAATAACCTGCGAGCTGAGAGAGACGCTCTATTGATTTGATTTTATTGCCGAGCGCGTGCCAGCAATTAACTTTCAATGACCGAAAGGTTGATTGAAGATGGCTATTTTGCGACTCTTTGAAATGCCTAAGAATAACAATAAAACTTTTGGTTCACACAATTATCGTTAAGATCCGAAGGTTAACCCGTTGTTGGCGTGGTCCTGGTGCGATTTTTTCTTATACAAAATCTTGCTGAACAAGTAGATCTTTGAGCTTTTACATACTCGAGTGTCGGAGCAGGATAGATGGAATTATAAAAAGTTTTTTATTAAATCTATCTTTTATATCGTGCTTATCTACTTAAAAATACCTGCTAGATTTTGTAGGTTTTTTTATTTTTAGTGGGTCTCAAACTACTTAAAAGAGTACTACAAAACTTGTTTTGCACATTCACTTATATGACTTGACCGCAGGGCCTTCATATTCATTATTTTGGAATCATCAGTGTAGTGTAGAGCAGGTTTCTACAGCTTCACTCCTGCATAAATCTAGCAGTAACATGCAGGACTTAAGTCAAACGACACCATCTTCACCGGCCGAGAGTTAAGAATAGTATTTTTTAATAAAACAGAAACCCTTTTTTTAAATCCATAAAATGCTGAGCACTTCATGTGGACTCGTGTGGCTGATGATTAATAAGTCTTGTATTAATAACTCTTACTTAAAGTGGAAGGAAGTTGGCAGTTATGTCTCTTCAGTAATTTCTCGGGTCTGACAAACGTTTCACTATGGAACGCAGCTCAGGTCCTTTTCCAACTTCTGTCACACATTAAAATGCACAATGATGCTTCTACTTTCTACCCAAAAGTATGGAGAAGTTTGCGATATAACAGTTCGCATCACAACACCGCTTCCGAAGGGGTTAAAATATGTTACTTTTTATATTCCTACCAAATTTGGCATTTTTGTGAGGAAAATAATTTACATAAATATTTTGCATGAATTGATAATGTTAACGAACGTTTTAATGAGCAGCTAATAAATATGGAAAATAATTCTATCCGAAAGAACAATAAATTATGCAACAACAAATAAACTGTAAACTTCTTCAAGAAGTCTTATCGTATAAACACCAGAGCTAAAGAGCGCACCAGAAATCATTTTAACGTGGGAAAAACAATGTGGAGTCCGATTAAAAATCGTAATTGAATCGAGCACGGGGCCGTGGTTATTTCTAATGAAATCAGCAGTTGAGTGCAAACTGTTCAGTCTGGTTGTTGGTTTGCTGTTAAACGATGTGGGCCGAGTGGCTTTCAACCGGCCTCTTATAATATTTGGAACGCTTTAATTGATTTTAAAATAATTCTATGGAATTAAACTCCGAATTATTTGGCATTCTTATTATTTTTTTTTTATGTTTTATGTGTCTTTCGGAACGATATAATTTATAAGCGCCGTTACATTGTTGTTACACATATTAATTTCATATAAACTCCGAAGATTTTACTTTACGGTAATCCATCAAAATCTTCTTCTAAATTTTATTTAATTATATTCTATATCGAAAGTGTTAATTTGTCTCCTGGAGTCTAATTATCACATTCGATATCGATCTATATTATAATATATTATAAATACAAATTTCGATCGTTATCGAGTCTCGTAATTTGACCCCTGATCTGAATATTTGTTGAGCTCTAGATTTTGTTTAAGAGCAAAGTCGAGATTTTTTAAATAAGTTTTTTATTTAAAGCAGTTTTAGTACACATTTGGTTTTTCGGAGAAGATATAATATTCCGGAGTAACTCCGAATTACTGCAAAGTGTCCCAAGATCCGTGGTTTTTAGCTGTATTAAAGCAATTTTAATATATAATCGATTTTTCGGTGAAAATAAAATTTTTCGGAGTAATTCCGAACTACTGATGAGTGTCCTAAGACTAATTTTTGTTAACTGTGAGCTCTTTGAAGTAAAAATTATCATTCCCAATTAAATGTGATGCCCTGCTGAATAATTTAAAAGATGCTGGAAGGGAAAATTATATTCGCAAGCTTTCGTTTGATTGTTCAATTAATATTTAATATATTCGTGCCAGCCATATCATATAATTTGATATTTGCTCAGTCACTAGTGTTGATCAAATTAGATTCATATTATCACTTTGTAAATCGTTTCCATGCTCCGTTCGAATTTCATTGAATTTATTTTCGGTACACACTTTCCGTAGGTATCGAAATAGATTTGCAAATTTTTCAAAAAACAAACAACAATTCCGAAATAAATTCGCACAAGTAATAAATTAAACAATATCAAAGCGGCATAAATTAATTACGGTCTTCTATTCTCAATTAATACTACAACGTCGCCGCCGCTTTGATCATATCGATGAATGAAATGTCATTGCCCGATCCATGTGTTGTTTTGATCATTAAGAATTTAATTCGAGAATTTTTTTCTCTCTTTTTTTTCAGTTGACGTTTTATGATGGACAAACAACTATTTTAATGGTTTATTAATATGCGACGTATGTCTTGGGCTTCGTGTTTTGCGTCTAATCAACAGTAGATGGCAAAAGTTGTCAACCAAGAATTATGTCCTGCCAAGTTTGGGACCGCTTCTGATTGCTGTTGGCAATTATTTAAGGACTTTTTCGGAAGACTGTTTTGTTTTACTTCAACGAAATAAACTGAGTTCGTTGTGGGCTTTCAAGAATATTTGAAACTCTATTTTCCTCTTTAATATATAAAATAAAGAAAAAATTAGTTGCTGCATATTTTCATAAAAATAGTTTTCGAATTTTGTAAGATATTTGAGGTTATATGATGACGAAAGGCTTGCAAGAGTAACACAAAAATATGTCTGCAAAATTACTTGTACCCGGAATGAACAATAATCACGGAATCACAGAACAGAACGTATGAAGAACAACGAGAAGAAAGAGAGTTTTTGTTGCCATTTTAATTCATGTCATAGTGCCGATGAAGGATGGCGCAGTAACGCGCAGTACATGACTGTTGTTAGTGTGTAGCAGTCGGTGCTATGCCTTCGTTGTTGAAATACCCCCAGAGCAATTAACACTGCCGTGCAGTAGGGCAGATCAGCAAAATTCTACACCACATTCAGGACTTAATGGAGAGCTGAACTCGATACCTAAGGCATCGTAGCCCGCTGCTTAAGTCAACAGCACCCTTTTGACTCATTGACGTACATTTTTTCTTTTAAAAACCCCCCCAAAGAAAAAGTCCAACGGGGTCAAATCACATGACCGGGGTGGCCAATTAACATCGCCAAGATATGAGCTAACACGGCCAATGAATTTCTCGCGCAGAAGAGCCATTGTTTCGCCGGGCTGGGTGGAGCGATAGCGAACAATTTTTGAGCAGTACTCCCCGATGACGCCAATCGTGTACCTCTCCATGGTTTCATATGTCGAACACTGAAGCAAAGAGTTATCAAATTAAGTTGGACGAAAGGCGTGGCTCACTATTAACATCGTGCATTTCGGCTCGACCACTCTTCATTAAAATTTCATTCGAATTTAAGTGACATAAATTGAGTGAACGACTCAAGCAGGTCAGGCGCTTGAATCTTCGTTTTGCGACTGGAAAGATGTGACCCGGTTCATGGGCCGTATCACTGAATTCTCATTTTTCTCGTTTCTTAAATTAAATAACCCCTTTAGCTATAAGCAAAGCAGCATGATCGGGCATGCAGCGTTGAGCCTTTCCAGCGTTAAAATAGAAGCCAATCATGCGACCGTATTCTGCTTAACGTCGTTGTTAAGGTCATATTTTTAATTAAAAATACTTTTTCTTAAAAAACTTAATTTATTTCTTATTTCTTTATATATTTTAGTTTTTGGAAAAAGGCATTAAGTCCAATAATAAATATCGTTGTTATATTTTCCCAATTTGAAAATCCTGGGGTATCTCCTTAAGGATAACAATTAAGTTGCTGTTATTAAAGGATTTCCACAGTTAAACTAAAATATTTAATTCAAATTCTCTTTTTTCGCTGTTCTGCTTTTCTATAAATAATTTTTTTAAATATTTACTGTTGCTGAATAAATTATTTTCGAAGACGTAAATTTTAATGTGGCCTACAGGACCCTGTTTTCAGCAACAAAATGTACGTAAAACTTATTATTAGAAAACTACCTGCGTCTGTATAATTAAAAACGTATTCCCAGAAATAGTTTGTTTACGGCACGTGTTTAAAAATAGTTTTGAAAATGTTTATTGTTTTTGAATAAATTGGCCCTGAAATGAAAGAAAACGTTTTGGCCAAATACCCTACAGAAAGACCTGAACAAAACTTGTAAATATTTTTTTAATCATTTCTTTCCTCCCGTTGATATGTAACGAACTTTGCACTTTCACGTCACGTCTTGAGTTTGTTAAGAGAGTGTATTTTGGGTAGGACTGGCTGGCTGACAACCTGAATTCGCCTAAAGCTTCTTTAGCTGGAGATAAGATTTGGTATTGTTGAGGCAACAGGTTTGACGTCATACGCTTTAGGCTAAAATTAAAATGTCTGCGACTTAAAAATAGAAATGACGGATCTCCGCTCTAAACAGCTCGAATCGCCGGCCTGTGTAAGGCTTCCCAAGGCCGGATAAGATAAGAAACAAGACAGTTTCAAGGTTGCTCGTATTGTTGTGGCCATTTTGCCATTCGGTTCATTGATTTGGCAAACGTTTTTTTTTTTTTTTTTTTGATATTTACGAATTTCTTGTTAATAATATATTTTGCCATTCTTCGACTCGTGTGTTTGTTGTTGGTGTTGGTGTTGCTGCTGTCGTCATAATGAGTTAGAGGAGATTAACCTGCCTAAAATGTTGCTGAAATATTTTGATTGCGATAGTTTGGCATGTGCGATATTCCATGTTGTGTGTTGTTATTAAGAGAAAAAGAAAAAAAAAATCAAATAAAGTTAATGACTTTAATGGGATGGCGATCAGTTTATATCGAATTATTATGAAATTATCAGGCTGTTACGCATTTACAAATTTAAATTTACGGGTACAAAAAAATGCTCTACGCATTTTGAAAGTTTCCATTCCAGTCGGAGTGACAAGACTATTTTTCAATTATTCCTTTTCATTTATGTTAATCTATTAATTAATTTTAATTTCAAATATCAATCTATAATAAAACAAACAATTTTTTCTTTGCAGGTGGACTCTGCGAATCCGATACCGGGTGAGTTCTATTAATCTTTTATTAACATATTTTAAGAAAAAGTTCCAGCTCTAATGAATTGGGAATTATTATTTAATTAACGTCATCGGCTGACGCAAGTCGTTCAGGCAAGTGCGGGAGATTCAGTCGGTATGAGAAACAACTGAAAACAATTTGGGAATTGTAATTTTTTATGCGCCAATTAAGTGCTTCCTTGATGGTTAGTTTGTCCTTTAATGTTTCCTTTTAACAAAATAAATTATAACAGAACTTGACGAATCTCGGAAAAAAACTTTATTTTTTTAAAAAAAGCCAAAGAAACATTGACGTTTAGCGGCAGATTTTAGAAAATCGGTGGAATTTTGTGAAACTTATGAAACCTCGACATTATCATGTCGAGTTTAGCTGCTGTTAAGCCACTTCAGAAAGTTAGAATTGAAGTTACTTCTTGATATCAGTTACATCTATATAAAGGGTGTTTTTTTAACTTCAAATGATAGTACAAGAGAGCAGGAAATATTGTAGGAATGATTTTCTCTTATTATTATCTGATAAATAATTTTATAATAATTATTTTTTAAATATGATTTTTGGCATATTTCCGCCGAGGCTACGAGTTTGCAGTTCATTCCATCAGGGTAATATTTGACTACTTTTACAAATCGATGGGACCTTGATGGCACCTTCAGTAATGGCTTCGAATGATTAGAGAGTTTCTGGGTTATCGGCATTAATCAACGACTGAGTATATCTCCAGAGATTGTAAATCGCACAAACGAGAGGAGTAGTGATCGGAGCCACTGCCGCCTGCATGAAAAAATATCGTTGATTTTTTTCTTGACGACTTTTTGGAAACAGTCGGCGTAACTGCAGCTCCTTGTTTCTTTCGACAGAAATCGGGATGCTGCCGGTGTTCTAAAGAGTCAGAGAAGAGTCTTCTTCGTAGTCTTCTTCAATACTTAGTGATATTGATTTCTTTTTGAAGAGAGAAGTGTAAAATTAATGCGAAGGCCTGAAAAATTACTGGAATCGCCTGTTCACTAGGCCGACAATGCTGACTGTGAAATGAATTTTGGGTTCTACGAGTCCACAACTTGGAAGCGTTGAGCAGGTGTCAACATATTTTGACATTCTCAGCTGTCAAATCGTAATAATCGGTCTCAACAATTCTCATGCAGCGAAAAAATATGCCCGATACATACGAGGGTGATTTGGACTCCGGAACTTAAAAAGCAACATTGCTGCCATCTATTCACTGAAAACTGTCGAATTTCGATCCACCAGCGCATTTGAATTCCTTTTTAACAGCCACTGAAGGCAGACAACTTCGTGCAAAACAATGCACGATTGCGCATGCATGTAGTCAACATGGCAACGAGCTGTTTTATTTTCTCTTTCCAAAGAAGTGACTGGTTGGCACAGGATTTAGGTTAGTTGTAAGCTATTCAACAAAAATAAACAAAATAATTATTTTGAGGACCTTGAGAAAACCTATTTTTTGGAAGGAATAACAAATAAATTCGACAAACGCTGGTCCAAATGTAGTGGCTTAAAAGGACACGTCTTCAAAAGTAAAAAACATAATGCCGAACATAAAATCTTTTATGCATGTAGTTGCAAAACTGTCAAACAGCCCTCGTATAATGGATGATTCGATTTTCGTTAATTGAAAAAAAGATACAGGACATCTTGTATGACCGCCCTTTAAGTAAATGTTGCCTACAAGGGAGCCGAATATGCCATCTCTGAGCTCCGATTGCAGTCGGTATCTCCTCAATGACCGATCGAATTTAATTGGGATCAATAGGCCAGTGTTCGCAAGAGATGATAGATGAACTGGGGATTAGTGTAGGAGTCAACATGAATTTAATTTTTAACTCACACAGCATAAGTGGAACAGCGCTGTGTACGAAAGCCGCTACACTTCCCCCTCAGCACTCACTCATTTGGGATTTGTTTTCGCCGGTGGTTGGGGGCTTAGTTGAGTCCTAATTCTTTCCCAGACTACAACACCAACGCTGTGGAACGATTGAAAATTTTCATAAATGCGAACGAGCCCCACTTTTTAATTTCGTCGTCATCGCCGTCACACAAACGGGACTGCCGATAAGATTTGCAGCAGATGAATTCTATTGAAAAACGTTCCATTTCAACAAACACATGCCATCAAGCACACAGACACACTCGCACTCACACACTTGCATTTATATTATTCTTGAATTTTTAATGCAATTTTTGTTTCTTTGCTATTCTGTGGATTTTTTATTATTTTTGAAATGGAGATGTGGGTCAATGTTGAAACAGTTTTTTTTTTCTTCTTTTCTTTTTTTCCGTTCATAAACAAAAATTTAATTTTATATTTTTGATTTTCTGGAACAAACGACTGTCAATTTCACTGCCAGCGAATGGCCAATGAAAGCAACAGATAAGACAACTGCAAAGAGTCAACAGGGGTGGAGAATAAATTTGCATCAGTAAAAGAAAACAAAAGTGATTTTGCAAATTCTTTTCAATAAATTCGCAGAAGCGCATGTCTCAGTGACTGGAATTTTGAAATTCTCAGAAAACTAAATTATTCAAATTATATTTTATGATGTCGTCTGGGATTAGAGGGCTGAAACAGCAGCGTTTCACAAGTGAAATATGAGGTTTCACGTTCATTAAGACGAGAACACAAACAAAAACAAATATCGTGTGCTAGTGGAAACGTTTGTCATTCTCGCATATAACATGGAGTTGCGTTGCCTTTGAAACTGGAAATTTCTCGGTTGCAGCAGGAATTCGATGTCACAAACTGTCGCAGTGTGCTCTCAAATCTAGTGAAATGCTGAGTCTTTTCTCGAAATGCAGGTCTTGTGTGAACGCAACCCGAAGTCAATGATTTTAACTGAAAATCGATTTAAATAGTTGGTAGATGCCGCCCTACTGTTGCCACAAATTGAATGCCTGTTTGAGAATGTTTTTCAACATAAAAAATTATTCCCACAATTCCGTTTGATTCACAAACAATAAACAACAACAAAACATTTGACACTTTTTCTTCAAGACCATCTTTTTTTTTTTTTTTTTTTTTTTAATGCAGTTGCAATTTGCATTCAGGCATTGAAGTGATTTCTGAATTAAAGTCTTTCTGCAAGCAACGCATAAAAGCCGAAAACACATGAAATTAAAAAAAACTCGTGCTCGAATCATGAAACAACAACAAATTTGGGGAAATGTTAATGACATATTTTTTTAACAAAACAAGAAACATAGAAAAAAATTAAATTTTCTGCTTGAAATGCATTTTTACAATCAAAAAACACTATTTCGGACAGTTTCGTTCCGAAATTGGCGAATATTTTGTCTAAGAAAAATCAACTTTTTGATTAAAAACAGCACCGTGATCTCGCCTCAGCCACTATATCCAACCGATACGATCCCCTACGGCCTTCTGTTGTTCTCTGTATTGAAAGTTACATAGAAGAGCCGGGAGAGCTCAATGGGTTGAAAACATTTTCAGGTCTCAACTGCCCGGAAGATGGGGGGAAAAACCAGTCAAAAGTGTGGGGACAATTCAGATATATAAATTTTTTTTTAATTATTTAACTAAAAGTGTAACAAAAACATTGAAGAAAAAATATGAAACGAAAAACAATCTCACTGTCGCCACATGCATTTGATTCGGGGCACTTTATTGTTGAAGCAATTCTCGTATGCTATTTTTCCATAAAGAAAACTGTTTTTCCACTTTCAACTCAGCTGATTAATCAGTGGTAGTAAACAACACCCATGAGCACAGAATGTTTAAGTGTAGCGGCTTTTGAAAACAGCGCTGTTCCTTCTGCTGTATGAGCTTGAAATTATATTGATGTTGATTCAATCTTTAATTGATGGATCATCTGTCTTGTCTTTCGAAATTGGCCAATTAATTGCATAACAATTTAATATTAATAAAGAATGCCTTAAACCTGGATAATTTGCTGCACACAATGAACAGGCCTCGGAAAGTTTTTGCCCAATATAATTCTTCCCTATTTTTCCACTATTCGTTGAGGTCCCACAGTGTTTCAGACGCACGTTTCTCTTGTGCCTGAAACTGCTAATTATTATTCAATCAATCACAATAACTGCCCAGAAGGTTCTGTTCTCAGCTAAACAGAAATTCCATTCAAACTAGTCTTCTACTGTGACCGTTAGAGGCCACTTTCTAAGAACTTTTAGTTCGTGCTGAAACAGTTGCTCCGCAGTTCTAAAAATCTTACGGAAATATTTTTAGTGCGCGTGTCTGATATTGACGCTGATTTTGCTGATTTTGCTGATTTCAATACCGCGTGAAACGAAAAGTATTTAAAACGAAATATTCAATTAACCAGTTAACGGTGATTTATTAAAATGGAGCGAACGTAAAGCAATTAAATCAAGGCTCCTGTTTCAAGTATGCATGTGCAAGAAAACCAAAGACGTCAGTCCGTCCGTCCATTTCCAGAGAATTCCTTCAACTGCACAACAAGAAGAAGAGCAGCGCTTTAATAACAAACAATTCGTGTTTTAAATAATTTAAAAGGGCCGCAGAGTATCTTCTAGTAGCCAACAAGACCGCATGACTGCGTGATTATTCGCTTCTGTTTAATAAAAATTTTTTTTTGTGCGGGCTTGAAAGACTCGCAGCACAACTAAACAATACGTGCTGCAAATACCGCAAGCAGTCACCCACCGTATCTCTGCCAACACATTGTTGTTGTTGCTCTTCCAATTTTCAAGTGTAAACGGGCACGCCGCGCCTGTTTTGGTTGAAGCAAATTTTGCCATGAGTTTTATTTAATTTTTGTTTACGCTGCTGCTGTTTATTCTCTACGAAGTTGTTTCGATGGCAGATTTCTAAACTCATTTCTCAGAGTTGTTCCGTTCCATTCAAGCCCATTTAACACAATTAAGCCGGATTTCGTAATAAACGTTTTTTAATGCTGCACATTTTACGCTCCAAAAGAAATCTGGTCAAGGCCGTTGGCTAAATACTCTCCTGTCAAGCGGCAGCAGTTGTATTCGAATTTCTTAATTGAAATTATTTAATTTGTTTATGTTTTTTTCAGTTGTTTTGTTGGGTTTTTTTTAATGGATGATTATTTTTAATGTCATTTCGAGTCGTGCATTTAAGCATGAACTTAAAAGAATGACATGTTGACTGGAGATATTGAATTTTAGTCACAGACATTCTGTCTGAATTCATTTGAATTTTAAGCGTCGTTTTTGGCCAATTAAAGCAGCCACGCTTAATATTTGAATGCTAAACTGATGCGAGAATAAATAATTTTGCAATAATTTTTCGTTAATTCAAATTTCATCGAAACAATTCAAATATAGGGTGTTTTTTATGGAGTGATACAACTTTGAGTTGGTATCACTGCTTTTTTTGACCACCCATTTAATAATTGACATTTTATTATGGATCGACTTACACCAGTGCAACGCGTGCAAATTGTGGAAAGTTTTAATCAAAACAGTGGTTCTGTTCGTCAAACTTCGAATTGGTTCAAGTTTACTGGATCTCTAAGTTCTTAAGCGTTCTTCAGGTTCGGTTCAGACGACCAAAAGTTGTAAGCGGGTCTGATAGCTACACACACACACACACACACGCACACATACACACGGGGGTGGACAGCTATGGAATCTCGTAATTTGTCAGGGAAGTTTCCTCAGACCTCAAAACGTCGAGATTTGATGGGAACTCGAGTTTTTTTCAAAACGCTGTAAAACCATTAACTTCCCGATTTCTAGAAACTTTAAAATTTTCTATCGGGAAGCTAAAATCCCGCTCAGTCTGCTCAGCTATTTTATACCCACTTATACCCACAATTTCCCTGCTTACACACACACATATGCATGTATGTGTGTGTGTGCGTATAGATTGCATCGCTTTAATGCACGCTAGTTTTCATTGAGAAATTAATGCGTCCTGTTTCATTAAATACGTTCTTTTATGGTTGAGCTGTACCCACACATACAACGACATAAGCTTGTATAACTTAATAAATACGTTCGTGTGTGTGTGTGTTAGCGCTGTTGCATAATACGCACTCGTGTTTATTAATTTTAACGCATTTTGTGATTTATTTATTAAAATCACTTTCCTGTCATGCACTCGCTTGGGAAAGGCTTCCCTCAATATTTGATTTAACGGCTCGTGCGTGTTTCGCTTGTTTTATTATTCCAAATGAAGCAAAACCTTGTAAAGTTATTCAGAAAAATAGTTTGTTTGTTTGTTTTATTTAATTTTAACATCTTTTTCCACAATATTTGTTTGCGTTAGTTTGTCAACAAAATATTTTTTACTGGCCTTTAGCAAATATTTGTTTTGAATTCTTCAATGCAAACAGTTTGTTTTGGCTGACTAACAATGAGTCACGTGTTAGAAAAAAAAGAAATGCGTGACACAACGTTTACCAGAACAAGTACTTCACAAATACATACATACATATTTGTGTGTGTGTGTGTGTGTACATATTTACTTGTTTATTTTAAGACTTTTTGGCACTAGAAAAGAGTACAATAAAATTTTTTGGTTTAGAAAATATTTCATTAGACAATCACCTGCGATGTAAGACAAGTGAGAAATTTCTTTTAGTCGGGGATTGCCTGAGAATAAATAAGCAGACACTTAATTCAGAACAACTCTTAAATAATTGTTATTAGATCAGCTTACACTGAAATTCAAACTAATTCAAATCAAAATATTTCGAGACTTTTGAAATACATAAAAAGCAGGAGATTTAGAAAAACTAGTCCCGGTTCATACGCTGCAACTTGTGTTGCCCAAGTACCAGCGACTCCGCAATGCAACTCTGTGTCAGAGTGAAACAGAAACATGCCACTATCTCTTTCTTTTTTCTTACAGAAACAATAAACGTTGAGCAGCAAAAGTTCAAGATTGTGAACCGCGACTTAATACAACAACTTTGAAGAATTTAGTAACAAAAACCCTTCCCCGTTGCTGTGAAGAAGGCATGAAACTTAAAGGGGACTCGAGCTCAACTGTCACCAATAATAAGCCAGCCCACTGACCTGCCGAGGCAACAACACTGGAATAATGCTCTGAAACATAAATTGAACAAAAACAGAACTCCTACACATTTTGACCACATAAATATCCTGCGGCGAAAGTAGGAGAACGGATGCTTGCTAGATGTCCTCGTAGTGCCCCTTGCAGCCACAAGTCCAGCTCACTCCGTTCCATACTCGTTTATTTTTCACACTTTGCTCTCGTTTCTTAAGCATAGACTCCGAAATGCCTTTCAATCAATGGGATATATAACGATATCAGGCGTTAAATTATTTAGAAATTTCAATCGATATCGAATGCTGTAATACGGCCCTTGAATTCTTCGTCTTTGGCCACGCCAATAGAATGTGTGTCAAGTATTTGAAATCGATGAGTCGAGGTCTTGAATGACGGAATAAATCAATAACAAGGAAAATTAAGGACGCTGCAACCAGAAAAGTACTTCTGTATATCCTGCCAGCTAGAACTGTACTCCTGTTCAATACATGCTTGTCCACTTGGTCACAATCCTTTGGAATTCGCTCCGGACTGGCGTCATCATAATCGCTGAGTCTGTTGAAGTGTTTTCGCAACCTAAAATGGCCTGTGAAGAGCCTGGAATGCATTCTTGAATTGTTTTTACTTAAGGATATAAAACCCTTGATCCGATTTCTGTTACAATTCCTAATAACCATCTTTACTTGTCTCTTGGGCCAGATGTAGCCCTGATCTACAGCTGCCTTCTCTGATCGATCATATATTATACGAGTCTATAAGATGGTTCTGGTCCGATTAGAGTTATGGCAGCGTCTTCTCTGGTTTATTTGTCCGGTTTTCATCCTCTTCATATCCAACGAACTAGAAAACCTTCCAACGATTTCGGAAACCCTGCAGAGTGTAACCCCAATTATTACATCTCGCCTTTTTTGCTTTGTATGTCTTTCCTAAGCCAACTTGAAAGTAGAGCCTGACTATTCAAGAAGACAACTGCTTCTCTTCGTCGGCAGCACCCATCGATACTCAATTAAGTGCATCTGTCAATGTTTTAGACTTCCCATTGAAAGATGTAGAGGCTTGCCAAGGATGATAACTCGTAACCTCATGCCCCCTGTGATTTCTCCAATCGAGTCGTGGACGTAACTAATCCAACTCTGTCGCACCCAGTCACAGCCCAGTCGAGGTTCTAATTTGTAGTTGGAAAGTAAATTAAATAAAAGAAAGTGTCCTCTTCAGCTTTGGAAAATAATAGAACAAAAAATACGATCCTTCTTTTTCACTCCAGTTTCGCAGAAGGATATCTGGAATGTGTATTCTTTATGTGAGAGAGGCAAGGCCTCCTCTCAGCGGCTGGGTAAGAATAGTGATCTTTCAAACAAATTCCCAAACAGGCCTTCAACAAGACCGAAAAAAAGAATGACCGCCAAGACGACATTTCACTCTGTAACTCGAATTTGAAGGATCTGCTTTCGCATTTTAAAGCAAAAACAGTTGCTTTTGTGTCGTGCTTCTAAGCCCCTCCCAGGAGTCGTTTCCTCTAAACTACAAGTCTTAAATCTGCAAGTAAAATTAAAACAACAACACTTTCTTAAAATTTGTTGTAGCGTTCTGAGTAACTCACTTGTCGATTAGCAACTTGCAGTTTTGAGAAACGGGCCCCTGATCAGATTCAACTATTCCCCGCATCACCTCAACAAACAACATATTTAATTATCTGAAAGGGAAAGCGAAATGTCAACTTAAGCCCGATTATAATTATTTATTAAAGTATTGAAACTGTACGCGCAAGAGAGAGGGGCTCGACTTGACAACAACAATTTGCCAACGTGCTAATTGCTTGCGTTTTAGCCACCAATTTTTGGAAATAAAAACTGAAAAATGTTTCATGCAAAACTTCAGTTGATCAAACTCCGATGGCAAAATGTTTTTTTTCTTCTTTTTTTCGTAATCAAAACGAAGAACAAGCAGCCAAACGAATTATTTGCATTTTATTTTACTTTTGCGCAATAACTGACCATGAACTGATTAAAATTCCAAGAAAGTCTTGCGCGCAGACAGACTTGAGAGAATCGCATGAACTGACGAATTTGCATGCAACAATTGGCAGCTCCATGTTCGGTCGTGCGGAATCTCATGGGCGCTTCCAGTAAACCATGACGTCTTCTGAAATGCAAAACAACACGGGGTAACTTTTCCAAAAGGAGCTGGAAATATTAAAACTAAAATAAAACTCGGGTTGTTAGTGGTGGGATATTTTATCTCTCTTTCGGCTTATCAGCTAAATAATTAAGGCCGTGTTTTTGGGAGGAGAATTAACTTCAAATTTAGTTTAACGTGGTCTGAAATGTCCTTTAAATATTTAGTTGGCAAACAGGCACTATTTTTACATCTCGAAGACCCAGCCCAAGTAAAATGTCTTATTTTTATAAATATTTTTAAAAGCGGCAGCAGTGGAAAGAAGGGAATATTTTTAGAAGAGGGGGTTTGTTGTATAGGGTGTTTTTTATAGAGTGATACAAGTTTAAATCATAATAAAGCATAGAAATGTATATTTGATATCAATAAAACGGTCTTTATTGGATAGAAAATTTTATGCCATTAATGTTTAAATATGATATCGGCCATGTGGCCGTCACGGCTGGCGCGTACAAGGCGCAATCTGGAACACCAATTTTCGCAAACAGTAACATACGGACCATCATCGTTTTTGAAGACACGTGGGCCAATGACTCCGCCAGCCCATAAAGCGCACCATCTGCGGATGTCATGGTGTTTCGACAAAAGCTTGTGGATTCTTCTCACTTCAAATGCAACAATTCTGTTTATTTACGCACCCATTCAACCAAAAATGGGCTTCATCGGAAAATAAAGTTTTGAATGGACGAAGTGCTCGTTAAGTTTGACGAACAGAATCATTATTTTGATTAAAAATTTCCACAACTTGCACGCGTTGCTCTGGTGTAAGTCGATCCATAATAAAATGTCAATTATTAAATGGGTGGTCAAATCAAGCAGTGATGCCAACTCAAAGTTGTATCACTCTGTAAAAAACACCCTATAGTTATTTTTGTTTGTTTATTATTTTACTCCGCTGCCTTTTTTTGGTTTGTTGCAATAAGTGTTTCCAGAAGCTGCTTAGTAAAGGGTGTGCCAGTAAGTGCTCATTTCTCGAATTTAGTGTTTATCTGTTTATGTGCAAGTGGCAACTCTTGCAAAGTTATTCGAGGTGATCGGTAATATTTTGTCCTGATGTGGGGCAATTAAAGTTGGTCCACAATACTCGCCAATAATTTCTTTTTAGTTTTTAATTTAATAACTAATAATTTTCTTAATAATCATGATTAAATCTGTAGTTGCAAATATGTGGTAACACCAGAGCCAACAACTCATTAAAGGGTGCATCAATCTTGTCGTCTTAAATGTAATGCAAACGCTGATTTTTCTGTTTTCAAAATATATTTTGCACGCTAATACCGTGTTCAGACACGGTATTAATTGCGCAATTAGGGGAATTTTTTGTAATTAAGGCCTTAATTGTTCACAATTTATCATAGAATAAGCTAATTAATAATTTTGCATCCATTTTTGAAGTTTACAAACAGCTGTTTTTTCAGCTCTCAAATGATAATTTAGTCAGCTAAATTGAGTATGTGGGAACACTAGATTTAATTGCTCAATTAAAATTAAATTGACTCAATTACAAATGCATGTCGGATCACAGTATGAAAGATATTAAACAACAAACTTCAAATTGTCACAACAGCAGATTGTTAGTGTTGCCACAAGTTGAAACACTCACATGACCGCGGTGCAGCAATTATTGTCACAAAATTATGATTCGCTTCGTCTGGTATAAAATGGAACACTAATTGTATGTATAAGATATAATTAAGACCACTTTTTAATGTTTAGATATTCAGAACAAAAAAAAGTTAAATAAAAAAAATTTGAGTCTGATTTGTGCATTCATGGCAATCCAGTGATTTCAGTCTTCGAATCCACTAAAAAGTCGGTCTAAATGGCAGGAAAGTTTACAGCTTAAGTTTCCATAAAAAAATACTTCCATTTTTATTACTGTGATAAAAAATTGAGGAATAACAATTAGTACAATAAAAATTTTCATATTCATAATATTTAAAATGCTTTTGAAAAATATTTTATTCAAAATATTTTCCACAAAATTTTCTTAAAACTCATTTCAAATACGCTTAATTTATTATGAATATGAGGATCTATATTTGATTTTGTTTATATAATTATCCATTGGATTTTATAAAAATTGTATTGCTGATGATTTTCTGAAAATATTTGTTCACAGCAACCCCGATTTAAAATGGAAGTTGTAAAAATGTAGTTGATATTGAACCTCGAATTCGGTTTATTTACAGTATTCGGGTAATTTCTGCATACTGTTTTGGAATTAAAAAAAACTTGATTCAGTGGCAACGCTGCATGTAGCGTAAAATTGGACGAATAGTGTGGCATATCTTACGGATTCCTTAAAGTGAACGTTGTGTTCATGTTGAATATTCGGTTGCATAACTTTCGGCCGTTCGAATTATAAAATCCGCAGTTAAATGCATTTCATTTCTGAATTATTGAAATGAAAATATATTTCAAACTAATTTTTTTAAAAATAAAAATTGATTTTTAAATTCCTACAATCATAAATGATAAATGCAACGTATTATTGCTGAATGGACTATTCGGTTGGCCCAATAACCACTTTAAATCTAAAATAATATTCCTTGAATACCCTGACGACACGCAGTAGTTTCAGGGATAAACAAAATTTAATGCAACCACTTACACACACACTCAACCAAAAAAAAAAAACAATTTCACAATTTCAAAAACAGAATTAATATGTGGACACAAGGACGTGCTTGGCTGCACTGGCAGCCAAGCAAAGAGTCTGCGTTCCAATTTAAAACAGTCCATGGAAATGGAGTGGATACACAAATATTATTTGTGGCCCACTGACCACTTCAACCACACACATACACACATCCAGTTCGGTTTGATTTATTTACTCATTTTTATTTACTTATTTATTTATTTATCTATTTTTCTTAACAATTTAGCATTTCATTTACAGATTTTGTAACTATTTTTTATACAAAAACAATTTCCTTCAGCCGAAACGTGCTGATAAATTTTCGTTGCAACAGAAATAAATTTTATTGTGGCACAACGTTTGCAAGAGAATAATGATTTGAGAGTGTTTGAATAAATTTCATTAAGTATTTTTCACAAAAATGCATAAACGAATGCGAATACGAATAAAATGAAATTATTAAAAATTTTAAATGGCACAGTGGTGTCGTTGGCAACAAACGCTGACACATCACATCATGTGAACAAAACTTCATTGTGATTCTATTGAGTTTGAGAATAGATAACAACTAAACGTGTTTATTTAAAAAGCATTTGATAGTTTTTAAAGAGACATATTTATTTAAATTAAAGTAAGAACACTTTTTATTAATAAATTATTCCATCATTCACAATAGTTGGGCAATAAAAACACTGTTAACGCTGCTGACCGAAATTCGCTTCTCCAAGCATCGATTTAATTGCAAAATATATAAATTTATTATCTATTTTAATTGCAAATCGTTGTTGGCTTGTGTTTGTTTGGTGCAACAACAACTAATTGAATTTTAGCTAAAACTCATGGGGTTTGTGTGCTCGAAACTTTAATTCAACAAAACATTTAATTTTTTCTTTTTAAATTTAAATCCAATTCAGTTGGAAAACTAAATAAATAAAATGGAAAAGTTTCTTATTTTGTATTCATTAAAAGACTCTTTTTGTTTGGTTTTATTATAATTAACAAATTCGTTGTGTTATTCAAAAAGTTAACAGCTCCTCTTCTTCTTCTTCTTCTTCTTCTTTGAAAATTCATTTAACTTAAAAAAATTCTAAAACGTTTATTTTTTTCTTCGTTTGGTTTTGCTCTACAAACGTGGACTATCAATTACCGTCTGCACGGTGCAGCTGTTGGCCCGCACACTTCCAGCCAAATACAAGTTGTTGCCGTTTTGGACGGCAGAGCGTTTGCGTTGAAACAATTTGCCGCACCACTGCATGCCCCTGAAGGTATCCCAGAATGCACGTCGGAAGTTCGCGTTCATAAAACAGTACGTGATGGGGTTACAGCAGGAGGAGGAGTACGCCAACAGCTGCAGTACGCTGATGGAGGTGTAGTCGATGTACTCGTAAATGGCTGAGCCGACGTACATGGCGGACGTGTTGATGACGTACAGCGGCGTCCAGCACACAAAGAACTCCAACACCAGAACGGAGAGCATTTTAATGACACGTTTCTTGCTCTCCAAGTTCTTGGCCATGTTGTTTCTGAAAAGAAATCGAGGAAAATAAACAAACAGGAGTCATGATGAGAAGGAGTTTGAAGGAGTTTGAAGTGCAACGTTCGTCTGCGATAAATATTTTTACACAAAATTCTAGTCCTAATTTTTAAGTATTTTCTTTTTTTTAATAAAATAGGCTGTTGATTTATTTTCCAAATTAAACTCAAATTTGTGTTTTTAAGGGAATTTTCTTCCTTTTTAAAAACATGTTCGAAAATTGCATTTTTGAAGGACTCGTTTTCGACAGGAGCTGCGCAGACGGAAGGAAGCAAAAGTCAGACCAACATACCTTCTGTGAGTGTCTAGATTATCTGGGGAATATGTCCCATATTTTTCAAAAGTGAAGAAATTAAAAACTTCGTCTGGGTCTCACAATGAATGGCCTTCCACCTTCCACACCCCAAGTAATTGTTCCCACAGGACATTAATAATCGGCATGTTGTACTTTGCGTTGTTGGTAGCAACTAATTTTCTTGCCTTATCTCGAAATGTACAATTAAATTATGGATTTGAAATAAAATGCGGCAATAAAATGCAAGAAAATGCTGAATTCAAAGGAAGAGCGTAAATAAAAACAAGTGCGCCGGCACTTCACAGTCGCACAACAACAATAGAATAGAATTCATGTAGTCAAGTAGTCCTTTCATTCAAATTGTATGCAAATTGAATCATCTGAATTATTTTTCCCCCCTCAAACATTCACAAGAAATTCATATGAAAATAAGAGAGATTTATTATATTAAGGACATGACTATCCTGCCACACATTTTTAAATAAAACTTAATTGAGGCTGCATTTATAATTAGAATGCACAAAGAGTCTATAAATATTTTTAAAAGTTTGTGTTCTTATTCTGCTACAAATTTAACTTAACTTGCAGCAAGGATATTACCACCTCTCATGTATCCTTTTTCGAAGAAAAATTTAGTTTATATGCATTTATAACCAGAATGTGTTGAAAACTCCTAGAGATTTCTAAATCAAAGCGTTTTTCATAAAGTTTTCTGCGTTCGGCACAAGGACATATCTGCCTCCCATATATCCTTTTTCTAAGATAAAAATTATTTTAGCTTAATTCACAAGTTAAAGGCATTAATTGTTTCATAAATTATACATTTTAGCTCTCTTATAAATTTGGTATCATTTGCCGCAAGGACTTGAGTACCTACCAAGTGTCCTTTTTCTCTAAAACTAAATTTTTGTTGCATTTACACTGGGAGTGCTCTAAAAATTAGAAAATGTTTCTAAAATAATACCTTCTAGCTCTCTTGCAAATTTTACCAATATTCGACCGAAGGATCCCTTGAATCCTTTGCTCTAAGAAATAGATTTCAGCCGGACATCGTTATTGAAATACACTAAAACTCAGTAATTGAATATAGAAGTATGCGTTTTATGTTTGTGATAAATTTTATGTCGCTCGGTTCAAGGATATGAACACCTCCCATATATCCTTTTTCATAAATATACTTAATTAAACCAGCATTGATAATTAGAATGCTATAAAAACTAAAAGCTGTTAATAAAAATATATATTTTCATGAGTTTTTTTTATTTGTTGCAAGGATATCACCATTATGCATATATCCTTGTCTTAAAAAACTATGTTTCAGCTGCGTTAATGACTACAAAAATTTAAAAACTCATAATTATTCTTAAATCTGTGCATTTTGGCTTCCTTTTGAAATATTTGTCCTTTGGCTACAAAGACTTGGCTACACCCCATATATCCTTTTTTTAACAACACATAATTTTTGCAATGTTAATGATTTAAGTGCATTAAAAATGAGTTATTGATCCTAAAACTACGAGTTTTAACTGTCTTGTAAATTTCGCTTCTTTCGCTGTAAGGACTTGACTACTTCCTAAGTATCCTTTTTCTGACATATATATTTTTCTAGTTCAATTTTTAATTGGTAGGTGTTCAAACATCAGTAACTAAGCCAAAACATATTCGTTTTAGATTTTTTATAAATTTGATATCGTTCGGTGCAGGGATTTGAGTACTTTCCATGTGTCCTTTTTTTACAAAAACAAAATTTCGTTCCCATTTACGATTAGAATGTACCAAAAAGTGTTAAATATTTCCAAATTTATGCGTTGCATCTGTCTATCAAATTTTATAAAATTCAGTTGAAGGACAGAGCACTCTCCCGTATATCCTTTCTCCCAAAAACTAAATTTCAGTAGTTTTTATCATCATCTGCATGATTTAAATTATATTAAATCATATTTTATTAGAAAGGACAGATATCTGGAATCATTTTGGACGTGGAAAAGCTATTTGGCAAAGCCTGGGAGAGGTGAAGAACAGAAGACAACTTTCGGAAGGTTTAAATTCGGAAAAATAGTTCTCACCTTCTCAGCACAGATTCGGTGGCGTTTAAATTTCTTTTACTCTTTAAAGACTTTCTTGCATTCACTTTGTTCTTGCATTGCGGCAGCAACTGTTGCACCACACAATAGCAGTGCGTGTGATTATGTTGCAGGTGTTGCTGATGGCGATAATTTGTTGAAGCTGTTGTCGATGTTGATGCTGTTGGTGTTGCGGATAATAACGTTGTTGATGGCGTCGTTACACTTGAGTTGGGCACGTTGATGTTTGTGGCACCACTGCCAACACCAGTGCAACATTCGGCCGTGCAATAGTTGCTAATGGAATTTCCCTTTTTCTCCGTTGATGTTGTTTTTAGAGTGCCAAAGCGCATACAATATAAGTGTGGACGTCCGCTGTTGGTGGTTGTTGCGGAAGTTGTGTTGCAACGTTTGAAACAGAAGCGTGAAAATGGTTCTGTAACGAAAAAAGGAAAACGGTAGTCTGTCATTTAATGGAATTTATGTAGCAGCAGGTAAAAATGTTTATGATGACGGGAGTTTGTGCTCATCATTCCATTTCCAGTGATAATGAACGCGTGTTTTTATTATATCAACTGCGCAAATTAAATGATTAAGTGGGAAATTATTAATCAGGCTGCAGTTGAAACTTAAAAATTGTTTGTTATTTTTTTGTCTATAAGAATTTACCTTGAGGTCGAGGTTTTATTTTAAGCGGTAGAAAAAAATCATAATATTTTTTTTAAATTTTGTAACTGTTTTTATTATCTTAAATCATTTATCATTTAATTTCGATTTAATTTTACTTAAATTAATAGAAAATTGTAAATTTAATGAAATAAACATGCAACAGCAACATTTTTCTATATATATCACGATACATACCCAGGTATGCAACTATTGATGTGAGTGACGGGAATGAAAATGTGACCAAATCCTTGGCCGCAGTCCCCCCAATTACTCAAAGCGAGGAAAGAGTTAAAAAATGCTACTAGTGACGGTATCATGAAACTTCAGATTGATGCAAAAATTACCTTCTGAAACACAGCGATTTAAGAACACAACAAATACCCGGGCATTAATCTGTTGACATGAGGGTTAAGGCCTGCTCTTGGGAGTTTTTTTTTATCTGTGAATAGGTGTTCGTGCTTGCGTATTTTTTGAATGTTAGTGTACACTGAAGAAGAACTAATTCCTATACTCGTGACTACACGAGTATCACACTTATCAAATATATGCCCAAAAAGACGTAACCACTATTTCCTAATGAAGAAGATTTTTATTCACACGAGTGCTTATGGACTCAAACAGCTTCCAATAATTTTGGATTTTATTTTTATGTACGACATTATTTTACTTAACAAACCATCATCTAAATCAAAATATTTATCATTAATAAATAGTGGTAACGTTTTTCCACTTGTTGTAGGCAAATTGTAGTTCATTGTTGCTTGAAATGATTTCATTTTCTGGTTTTACATTGTACGCAGTTTATCATTCATTAACAAATTAAATGTGTTTCCAATAATCCGAAGTATTCTGAATTAACTTGTTGCTTTGCGGCTCCACTCAATCATTTGAAGCGAAATGATTGACAGTCATGGTATGCTTTTATTTAACTGCACACAAGAATCGTCACGAATAGTTTGCGAAAAGAGCAGGTCTATAGAAAATAATGAAAACAACATGCGAAATGGCGTGTCTAATAAATTAATTAAGACGATTCAAATGTCATATTCAATTACAACGATTTGCGGATTGATTGTTTCGTCTTTTCCTACTCGTACTGAGAACACAGCCAATTGATTAACGGTTCGTTTAGTCTGTAACTGCCGTTTAATGGCAACAGTTTTAATAATTCGCCACCAGACGCTTGTCAAAGTGCTGCAATTAGAAAGACTTGACTAACGATTACCCTGATGAATCCACAGCAGACAATAAATTGTTCGCAAGCAGTTCCGTTGAAAAAGATTTGCAGTTGCCGAAACGTATCCAGTAGCAAAAGACAAACGAACCCACATCGTTGTTGCATTTTCGTATCAGAATGTTGTTAATACCCTTGATTCCTGCTGTTGTTGTTGTGCTCTTAATCACAATATCCTGTGTGGTATGGAAATGTACGTACTGGCGCAGGCACGGCATCAAAGGACCCCTGGGTATGCCAGTTGTTGGCAACATGCTGGAATATATAACCGCCCGCAAGCACTACGGTGATGTATATGAAACTATTTACAAGTGCGTGTGTGTGTGTGTGTGTGTTTGAGAGCCTCTTTTGGATATGATGAATTGCTCTTCTTGTGTCTTTCGTTGCATGTGGTGCGCAGTCAATACCAGGAGTTGTCTTACGTTGGCATTTATCGTCTATTCAACGAGCCCTGCATATTGTTACGCAGCCCCGAAATGCTTAAGGAAGTGTTGATACGTTCCTTTCATCATTTCCAGGATAATGTGTTGTGGGTTGATCCCGAACGCGATGCGGTGGTGGTTTGCAATCCTTTTATCGCCCAAGGCGACAAGTGGCGTTCTATGCGAAATGAAATTGTTCCCATATTCACTCCCAATAAAGTGAGTACACACACACACACGTTTTACAGCCATGTCGGTTGTAAAATGAGGTCCTTTTTGTGTTTTGTTTTGCATTGTCGTTTCAGGTTAAATCTGCGTTTCCGCACATAGAAAATGTTTGCAAGAGATTGAGCGAATACGTGCTGGTTAACATGAACGTAAATTGTTTCGAAGCTAAAAATGTAAGTGGCAAATACAAACACGATCACGGCTTAAGTTGTTTTGCAACACTGACTATTTTCTCCAGGATACTTTACGTGTATTCATGTGTAACGTTTTTATTTGGTAACAAAAACTAACTTGAGGTTTTTCTAAGTCAAGAAAATGTAGTTTGCGAGGCCTTAACTTTTATGTCAACAGATAAATACCCGGGTACGTTTTCTGTTGTTAACTCGGCGTATTTCAGAAAGTTGTTATTGCATCAAACTGAAATATCATGGTATCTTCGCTGGTGAAATCTTTTAAGTCATTCCTGGGTTTGAGTAAAATTGGGCGATTGGGGCCCAGGATGTGACCATGTTGTTATTCATATTCCTCACATCAACAGTTGCATACCTGGGTATGTATAATGATGTAAACGAAAATACTTTGTTATGGCATGTTTTAATTAAATTAAAATTCAATCAATTATGGAACAAGATAATACAACTTTTACTAAAATTGAAACAAAACTGAAGCAGAAACAAAATAACGCCGGTAGAAAACACAAATGAAATCAAATCAATACAGAAAACAACTTAGAAACTGAAGAAATTCTATATAAAATTTTCCAGCATACCCGGATATGCTTCTGTTGACGTGTGTATAATATTTAAAAAAATTATTAACTTAAATTAACGGTTATACAAAATTCAAATATTGGCCCATATCATCGACCACTTTCGCTACAAATAAACTGGCCATTCTCATCTGAATATTTTGGAAAATCCCAACTATCAGCAGCCTTTTTAAAAAATATTCTGAATTTCGCTTTTTCTCAAAACTTATTTATTTTTTTTATCAACTTCTGTTTTGTCTCCTTCAAAGTGGTCCCTTTAGACTTGCTAAACTTTTGCCAAGGGCTGCTGTATTCCACGAAGCAGTTCGTCCTTCCATGAGTCTCTTCAACAGCAAAAAGTGTTGGTTTTTCTTTGCAGTTTGTGGCATCGCATTTGCGTTGTCATTCAGACAGAATTTAATAGACGAAAATATTTAAAATGGACAAACACTGACACTGTTATTATATTTGCTTGGGATGCTACAAAACACCACAAGGTGTTCCCAGCTTAACTCTCCCTGTTTTACATTCCTAAAATGCCAAGTTTTCACGTGTTTGTGTAGTCAATATGTTGCCACACAAGAGAAGGCACATTAACCTTTTGTGTGTTAATGCGGACCTTCTTTTATTTGTGCCTGCATAAACTTAAACGAACTCCTCAATTCAGTTGTTTTCTAAATACACGTTGGATGTTGTGGCCTCAGCAGCGTATGGCCTGGACGCACAGTCCTTTACCAACAACAATTCTGATTTCACTCACCTGGTGGAGAGTCTATTTCTACCCAAACCCTCCAGCCTTTTGGAGACAACGGCGTTGCTTTTTTCACCACTCCTGGGCAAACTCATTAACTACACGTAAGTGTTTCTGTTAGTCCCTCCGCGAAACTTGTGATAACGACATTTTCATTGTAGTTACGTGCCACGCGATGTCATACAGTGGCTTAACACTGTTGTAACGAACGTGTTGCAATTGCGTTTGGATAACGACAAACGACTGTCGAAGAGCCACGCCGACTTCATTCAATGGCTGATAGAAGGCAAGCAAAAGCTAAATGAGACAATAGACAGACACACAATTGTTGGCCACTGCAGCACTTTTCTCCTGGAAGGGTTCGAAACGTCGTCATCTTTAATGGCCTTTGCCATGTACGAGGTAAGAGCTGATGCCTGCGTTACAAAATAGATTTCATGATTTTTTTAAAATAGTATGCGAGAAATCCTTTGGAGCAGAGCAAAGTGCTGAGGGAAATCGATGAGGTGTTAGAACGTTATAAGGGCCAACTGTGTCATGAGGCGCTGCAGGAGATGACATACTTGGAGGCTTCCCTGTATGGTAAACCCTAGCGTTTTTCCTCTGTAGCTACTGAAATAATTATTAACACGCGCGTTGTTTATATTTAGAAACTTTGCGCCTGCATCCAGCCATGATGGCCTTGTTGAAGCGCTGTACCAAAACATTGTCTTTACCAGGCCAAGTAGGGGGCCAAGCCGGCTTTAAGGTACCAGTGGGCATGACTATTGTTGTGCCTGTGAAAGCTATTCACTAGTAAGTGCCTAGTTCGTTTTTTAAAATTGTTATTAAACTTTAATTTGCTGTTTAAGTGATCCAGAGTTGTATCCCGAGCCGTTTGACTTCAAGCCAGAACGTTTTCTAACCGACAAGGAAACGCGCCCAAGCTGCTCCTTTTTAGGATTTGGTGACGGACCTCGCATGTGCCCTGGTATGGTTTAGACATCTGAATGCCATGACATTCACTTTTAAGTATTAATTGCTAAGCCCGTAGGCTTCCAACTCTTTAGGCATCCCTTTTTGTTGCTTTAAATATCCCTTTTTCGCTTTCGTTTCTTTCCTGCAGGTGGCCGCTTTGGATTGGCTCAAAGCAAGGCGGGCTTGGTTACGTTATTGTCTCAGTTCTCTGTGCATTTGCCTTCCGACAAGCATCGAAACAAGGAACTGGAAATATCAACCACTACTTTCCTGACAGCTGCCAAGAATGGCATTTGGATTAAGTTTAAGCATCGTTTTTAAAATAGTGTAGAGTTAAAATTTGCTATTCATTTTATATACCGCAAACATGAATATAATCAGCCTTATTGTGGTTGTCGTAGTCGAAGTGACGAAAGCGAAAAAATGTGGCAACGCTTTTTATGTGTTTAACATTCGAATCGACTGCGAATAATAAAGGAAAGTATATTGACAACTTTTTTCTTTCAAGTTGCACCTTCGATATATCCGTTCGGATCAGTGGCATCTTCTGTCTTCTTGGTTTAGGACCGAACTTGATCTGCCGCACTACGGTGCGGCTAGACGAAATACTTCAGTTCGAATATTGTAGCACGCTTGGACTACAGCAGGTTATACTGAAACTATGAAGTCGGAGGTCGTGTGATTGCATGTCGGATTAAAATATCTTTCAGCTCAATAGTTAATTCTTGTGAACAATTATGCCACACATTTTTGTGGTACCCTTTGAAGCATCTTATGGTCGACCCATATTGACAAAATTTATATAAATTGAAAGGTATTTTAGAGCAGATATGCCTAATAAATCCTTTTGTCTCTCTTTGTGCAAATACACAAAAATATTAACGCTCAAATTCTCTGAATAATATTACATTGGCGAGTGCTTTTTGTTGCACTCTTGAAATTTTTTGTTTGATGATTTAAAGGAGATATAAAAAGTATTTTTCATTTATAAGAAATTTTGATTTATGTGCTTACAATAAATAGATTTGTTATTGCAAGTGCGCACCATGGGGAGGTTACCCTTCACCCAACAGCTGGAATCCTAAAACGGGTTGTTATAACTATTTTGCAACTCATCGTTTGCGTCAAGTGCGAAAGTATCTGGTCTAAAAAATCTTAATCTCTTGTATGTCACACAACATACAAACACATTTTATGTCACAAAATTAAATAATTAATTTAATAAATAACAGACCAGTGGCGTATTGTTTGCACTCTTTAGCCGAAGGCTTTAACTAAAAGTTGAGGTGACTGACGTCATGCCTCCACTTACCACAACAGGGTTGCTCCTGAGCCTGCTGTTGCTCCAGGTGGGCTTGGTATTGATGTATCAGTTGTTGTTGCTGTTGACCGCCATCACGAAATACAATTTTCTGTTGCTGGTGATAACCTTGGAAATTATGTTGCTGGTGTAGCCGTTGAATTGGTAACTGGCGACACAAAACGTACGTGTCCTCTTCAATTCGTTCCATCTTTCCTTGACGGTGAATTATTTCTTCACTACTGTTGTTGTTATGAGCCCCAGTGTTTGCTATTCTGTCATTGTGACACCGCAATGACAGATTGAGTTTAATTCGCGATGACGACGATGTTGGCAGGCTTGCTGGCTTCCCCAGTATGTTTGCGTCATTGGATTTCCTTTGCAGACATGGATGTTCCTGTTTGCCACCAAAAATCATTGCCTTTTCAATGCGCATGCCCATGTACAGCGTACGAGTTATTGAGATGTACGCCACGGTTAGTAGAACTAGTGGCAGTAGCAACAGCATCAGGTCAAGAAATAAATTATAGCAGCGCTCATAAGGCAGGGCATAGCTGGGCCAGTTCTCACGGCACTTGCGCAAGCCTGAAAGAGCAAAATATAAATTTATTTATACATACAATTAAATTAAAATTTATTGATTAAATTAAGGAAATAATGGATACTGTAAGAAAAAAGCCAAGAATCAGCATCAATTTAATTATTCCCACTTAAGCAGCAGAGCAGTTCAGCTGCTTTCGAAAGCAGCTACACTTCCATCATCAGTTCTCATGCGAATTCTCGCTTATCGCCTCTTATTAGGCGGCTCAGTTGAATGTGATGACAGGTTTTATTTTTAAAAATTTTATGAGGATTTACCATACGAGAGTTGTATCCATAGTACAATTAATTCCCCTTATTGATGCTTAATTATATCATTTATTCATTCGTTATCCTTTCTTAACACACGAGTTAAATCAGTGAAAAGTTTTTATTCATAATATCGGCACTTTTATCGGTTTAATATAATAAAATGCCTCTTAATTCGCAATAATTTATTTGTATGTGACACGTTGTGGGTTTTTATTAGGTCAAACACTGATCATTTAAATCTTATACATGCACACACACACACACGTGTTGTTATAAAAACGTTGGGAAGAATTTTTGCATAAATCATTCAATTGTGTCCAAATTGGAATTGTTTCTCTGCTCTTTTGTATGCATAGAGTGTTCCAAACGTGGTGTTATAAAACCGGTTTTGCAGTTATTCGAGATGTTGTTTTCGAATAATATTCTTATGATAAGGATTTTCCTGAAAGCTTAGAGTTTTTCTGAAAAAAACTTAATATGTGAGAGCAGCCTTCATCCGCGAGAAATTGTTCAATTCGTGTAACAAAAAAAAAAAAAAAAAAAAATTTAACAAATAAAATAAAATAATTAAGTGAAGAAAAATAAAATGTGAAATTGACCCCCGTTCATTTTATAAATTATATTCAACTGACATCTTTTCCAACTTTTTTTTTGGTGCGAGTGCATATCAGCAAATGTCTGGAACAACGAATTTAGATGAAATTTGTGATAGAATTCTCATATTCTCTTTCATAATGAAATTGTTACAAACCAGAAAAGTTGTCACAATTAAGCCGCCTCACAAGTGGCGATAAATAAAAATACACACGAGTACTGCTGATGAACGTGCAGCGGCTTTCGAAAACAGATATTCTGCTCTGCTGTGTAAGTTGAATACTTAAAAGATGATGTTGACTTTTCCCAGACCTTCGGAACACTTTTCAAGTTTTTCTGAATTAAGAACAATTTTCAAACAAGTATAGGGTGTTTTTTATAAAGTGATACAAGTTTAAATCATAATAAAGCATAGAAACATATTTTTGATATCAGTAAAATGGTCTTTATTGGATAGACAATTTTATAACATTAATGTTTAAATATGACTTCGGCTGTATGGCCGCCACGGCTGCCGCGTACAAGGCGCAATCTGAAACAGAAATTTTCCCAAACAGTATCATTCGGACCATCATCGTTTTTGAAGACATGTGGGCCAATGACTCCGCCAGCCCATAAAGCGCACCATCTGCGGATGTCATGGTGTGTCGACAAAAGCTTGTGGATTCTCCTCACTCCAAATGCGACAATTCCGTTTATTTACGCACCCATTCAACCAAAAATGGGCTTTTTCGGAAAATAAAGTTTTGAATGGACGAAGTGCACGATAAGTTTGACGAACAGAATCATTATTTTGATTAAAAATGTCCACAACTTGCACGCGTTGCTCTGGTGTAAGTCGATCCATAATAATATGTCAAAGCAAACTAAACAAAATGCAATTATCAGCTGTTAAATGGGTGGTCAAATAAAGCAGTGATGCCAACTCAAAGTTGTATCACTCCATAAAAAACACCCTATATTTTGAAAGTAAAAAAACTTTACGTTTTCAAACACCAGCAACAGAAGCGTGTGTGAATTAAGCAATTCGATAAATAATACGTGAGTGACATTTACATTCATTCCATGTCATTTCAGTCTTCATCAGCTTCAGCATTAATAACTTACATTTACACTTACCTGGACGACTTGTTGGCATCAGCTGGCTGAACATGGCAATTGGCAACATGCACAACATGCTGCCACACCAAATACACGCAATAATTTTATACGCATGACTGCGTGTCTGCCAACGTCTGGAACGCAAAGGATGGCAAATGGCGTAATAACGTTCGCAGGATATGCCCACCAGGGTCCACGAAGAGACGGCAACCGAAGCAGCTGAAATGAATGAGGGAATAAAAATCAAAACAGTTAATGAAATGGCCAGAAGCATTTATTTCTTCTGTCTGATTGCCCAACAATGTAAGCATTTCCAGCCAAGAAAATGAAACCAATTTACTGAAAAGGCGAGTCGTTTCAGGGGTTTATATTGTGTTGTTTATTTGGGAACACGATTTTGTTTGTTTGGTTTCGAACAACCGGCCGACAGTCTGGTTTAATTGATCGAGAAATTGCTTTAGTGGGGGAGGAGATTTAATAAGAACTTTTCTATACGATGCTTGGATTTCATAACTCAATGCCAAAACGATTAAGAAATTTGTTAAACAACTTAAATAAATAGATTCGGGACTTTCTTCAATCAAAAGCATTTTTATTTTCAACACTAACTACTTATGAGATGATATTGAGTCGTCCATTGGAAGGCCACACAAATTACAAATCGAATGGGTTGAAATACTCATGAACTATTAATTATGTTTGCTAATTATTGCGGGAGTACTTAATTATTGAAGAACAACTTTTGCTTAAGAGGCAACTCTTTGGCGCCTTCAATATCGTTAGAAATTTATATGAAATTTGTTATAGATATCGAATGCTGCAATAATTCGTTTATGTATTTATTTTATTTCCACAATACTCTTGTTCCGTATGCTCTTTTGGAACACATACTTGGATTAGATGGCACGCTCGTTGTGGATCGGACAAAGCAGAGGCCTTCAAAGTACGTAAAAACTTTGTGTGAACTCTCGAACATAATCCAACCAGGGGTATTGGTGAAATTTTCCAAACATCTTCAATATTAAACCGACAAAATAAAGTTTTTAAAATTAAAATCTCTTGTTTTTATTTAATTTATGAAAAAAGTATGTCCTGCAATCGAGAGCTAAAAACCGCTGCATTAAAAAATCTCTATTTATATAAGAAAAGTAAAAATATATAACAGTACGAGTGTATAGGGTGTTTTTTACAGAATGATATAGATTTGAATTGACATCACTGCTTTATTTGACCACTCATTTAACAGCTGAAAGTTGTTTTTTGTTTAATTTGCTTTGACTTTTTATTATGAATCGACTTACACCAGAGCCACGCGTGAAAATTGTGGAAATTTTTAATCAAAATAATGATTCTGTTCGTCAAACTTATCGTGCACTTTATCCATTCAAAATTTTATTTTACGATGAAGCCCATTTTTGGTTGAATGGGTGCGTAAATAAGCAAAATTGTCGCATTTGGAGAACAGAAAATTTCTGTTGTGCGCTTTATGGGTGGGCGGAGTCATTGGCCCATGTGTCTTCAAAAACGATGATGGTCCGAATGATACTGCTTGGAAAAATTGGTGTTCCAGATTGCGCCTCGTACGCGCCAACCGTGGCGGCCATATGGCCGAAATCATATTCAAACATTAATGTCACAAAATGTCCTATCCAATAAAAACCGTTTCATGGATATTAAAAATATATTACTATGTTTTATTATAATTTAAACTTGTATCACTATATAAAAAACACCCGATATGTAAGAAAGAATATATGCCTGTATGTGTGTTTATTTGTTTGTATGGATGTATGCATTGTCCAAGCAAGGACTCTGTAAAGTAAAGAATTCATTTGCCGGTAGTAAAACTTTAAAGGTTTTTATCAAAGTGGCCATTAAAGAGAGTTAGAAGTTTTTACTCTGTGCCAGAGAAACTTGTGGAGAGGAATATCAAAGGAGAGAATATTTTAAGGTAGACAGATGTAAATACATATTTATGTTTGGGCTTCTGTGTATTTTCCTTTTATTTTATTTACTTTTTCATAAAAAATTTATGTAAATAAGAAGAGGAGCTTTACAATTGTTGATCTTAATGTAGGGCAAAGTCATGTACATATTTCAGTTGTGTAGAAACTATATATCGACTCGCACCCGAGTTGTTATTAGCAGTAATGAATTCGAAGAAGTGATTAATCTGTGAAGTCGGTCGGTAGAGCTCTTTAAAGGGTAACACGTTCAAAAGTTATAAGTGACCAACTTAAGTACATATAGTAAACATTATTGGAAATAATCGAAAAAATTTATGTGATAAAATTTTGAGTGGAAAAATTGTTTATATCAAAAACTAAAAAAATAATTCGGAAAATATAGTATTTTTAAGAAAATATGAAATTTATTTGTTGGGTGGTCTATGTTCATTTCATTGACGCTTTATACCAAATCGTCAGTAGACTACAACCACAGTTTTGAAAAGTTTCAAACTAATTTCTAATTGTGTAAAGGTGTAGAGTCATATCGGATAAAAGTTGTTTGTTGGGTTTTGGTTTTTATAAGTTTCGTAGCCTATTATATTATATTATTATAATGTGATTTTTTGAAATCATTTGTGGATTTTTATAGTTAATTTATTAACATAATTCTCAGATGGTTTATAGAAGTCTTTTAATAAGTTGAGAAGTTTGAAACTTTTCAAATCTGTGGTTGAAGTCTACTGACGATTTGGTATAAAGCGCCAATGAAATGCATTGCTTAACCACCCTACAAATAAATTTCATATTATAGTAGTACCATGACAATATGTCAAATAGTTAATTTATTAACCATTTTTAAGAATATTTTTTTCGGTGTAAAAAATTTTTTTTTTAAATTTTTTGATGCACAAACTTTTCAACATAAAAATTATCGATACAGAATTTATTTTTATGAAAAGTTTTCTTTCTGTATTTTTTTTACAAAAAATTTTTCATTATGGTTTTTTCTATTGAAAGATTTTTAATAAAAGTTTTTCTTTATGAAAGGATGTCGATTATGAAATTTTTTGTAAACAAAGAAGTTTCTTCTATAGAAAAATTTTTGTAGTGAAATTTTTTCTATAAACATTTTCACAATGAATGAATTTTTTACCACAAGCAATTTTTTATTATAAAATATTTTCAATAAAGATGTTTTTTTTTAGAAAAATACACTATGTATAATAAATTTTAGAATCTACTTACATATAAAAAAACTTCAGTGTGTGCCGACTGAACATTGAAGAAAAATGTGTTGCAAAAAACATAAAAACAAAAGGATAGTTTTCTTCCGTCTTTGCAATATCATGAAATAATTAGTATAAATAAATAACAGTCATACTTATGTATGTATGTCTGTATGTATGTGTATACATACATGCGTACATACGCAACAACAGAGTGCAAGGAAAAATATGTATTTAGTTACTCAAAAATTGTGGTTGCAAAAAAAGTCAGAAGGAGAATAAATAAACCCGTTAGATTTCGTTGCTACATACTTGTCCCCCGCATCTCAAGAAGCACAACATTTTTTCATTTTAATTATATAGAGTCTGTGGTCCAAGTCGTATCAATATTTCATATAGAAATTATTTTAATTAAGTTTTCGCGTAACATCAACTAATTAAAAATGTGTTGTTTTCTTTGCAGCTAAACCGATTTCGAAACGGGGCATTCAATTAAGACGGGATGTTTATGACTGCAGTTCGTATCCACCGATTGTGTTTAATTGTTTAATCGGTATGAAAATAGTGTTCTTTATAAGTTTCAAGTCAATAAGTGAAAAAAATTAATTAAAATGAAAAGCAAATAATGTGATACAAAAAAGTGTAAATAATAAAAGAAAATCAATAAATAATAATAATATATTAATAATAATAATAATAATAATAATAATAATAATAATAAGAATAAGAATAATAATAATAAAAATAATAATAAATAAGAGTAAAAAGTAAAGATGGAAAATTCCACAAAATATGGTCTTTTTAAAAAGAAAATTTGTGTTAATCAATTAAATTTGAAAAGTGTTTATTAGTGAGTAATAAAAGAAAGTAGTTGCAACTAAATTCTATATAAAAGGTGAGTTATAATTTATATATTTTCGATTAATTAGAAGAATACAATATCCTGATTTATTTATTTGATGAATACATTTTCCAATCCTTGGCAAGTCTAGATCTTGAAAAAATCTTTTTTTATTTCAAATATTGAAAAAACAACACAAATTAAATGAAACAGATATATTGAATAGAAGTTGTTAACTCCGTTTATGCCAGGCAGGAGGAAAAAGTTATTATGGGAGAACAATTTTGCTAAATAGGAAACTCTTTGGGTTTTTAAATGGCGCTGTCGATATCGATAGAAACTTGTTTTGGGTCTTGCAAAGAAGACGCCGTCAAAATATGTAAAAGGTTTAGCGAACTTTCGAATTGCATAAATAGTTTACAAATATTTAATACAAAACAATTTACTATATAGTTGTGTGACGCATGCTACAAAAAAGTGAGACGACTTTGATAGTTGAAGTGTGAGATTTCTAGCGAGTTCTGAACTCATAATTTAAAACAACTTTCTTTGGTGCCAATTAATCTTGTCGCCTTGCACAAAAAACCAATGCTCTCTTTGTGACGCACGTTACTCCCTATTAGATATATTAATTAAATCAGCTAATGGACCCTTCGGTATATTCTTTAAGTTTTCATTCATCATAAAAGCCTCATTAGCTTTGTCAGAGAATTGAAATCGTGACGCACGCTACAGAAACTAATATGTAAAACTGTGCTTGCGAGCTAATAAAGAATTTTTATTAAACTATGAAATATTATTTAGTTTCAGGTTCAACCCGGGGGATATATATTAAAAATAAAATTTTGTTAAGAGAGGAATTTATAAAATCTTAATTTTAAAGTTGGTTTAGTCTTATACAGCCTCCAGGAAAACCCTTCGGGCTGCTCGCAATAAATTAAACAGCTTTAGATATCGTGATGCACGCTCCAACGACGACATATCATGCATATCTTAAATTTTTTTTTAGTTATAAAAAATTTATTTCTCTAAAATACAGCAGAATATCAAAACGAAACCAGGATTTATTAACCATTTTGTATTAACGGTTGACAAAAATCCGTCGACAAAGTAAAAGTATCCACGAGCGGCAGGCAAAATTATTACAAAAATGTGGCATCTTTCGACAGCAGCATCCGTGTTGCCGTACTCCGTTCAAAAGGACAGAATCAATTGATTAATTCTCTCCTCACAGAAATCATGGCAGGATCAGTTTTTTATTCACAAACAAAAATTTACGATTCTCTACGACTATAATCGATTATTTTGCAAAAGGGTTTCTCTCAAACGTGTTTTCTTTTATAAAATAAAACTTTTTTCTCTTTTCAATTGCGATAATAAATAAAAAATTTAATCCTGTTGCGTTAAGGTTTCTGTTCGTCATTTAACAATAACAATTGGAAAAATTATATGTGAAAACAATAACAACAAATACAGGCACTCAAATTGTTGTTTGTTAATGCTTTTGCATAAATTAACTTTCTCCGCGTGCTGCTGTTTGTATGGCCTCCTGCTTCATGTGGGCGGCCAGCCCACTTGAGCGTTAATATTTGCCTTTTTAATTGTATTTCTGCATTTTTATGAAATCCTTTTCGTTGGATTCTCATTCAACGTACAATATTTTGTTGCAATATAAAATCGTTTTCAATCGAATTGAATTTAATATGGGCATTATGAATGTTTTTGTTTTTGTTGAGTTTCTTATTCTTCATCTGCAGATTCATGACCCGAGGACAGGTCAATAGGCTCCCGACTTTCAGAGTAAAACACGGGGTTGGGTATAAAAAATAAAAGTATTTATTCCCTACCTCAGAGTCCACCGATCTTTATTCAGCTTATGCCCTGCACACTGGGGGATATAGAAGAATAGCAATAATATTTCGTTACTTTCTGAAAGTGCTTTTGAACACTTAATTTAATTACTTAAATAAAATGTTGGTGCAAATTCTTTCATCCATTTGCTTTTGACTGAAAAAAATCGCCTAATACCTAAAATATTTTCAACTTTCATTACAAACAAGACATGCTGAATAGCTCAAACTGTGAACCAGCGCTAATAGAGTGCACTAAATTTGAACAAAAGTCTTGTGTTTCTACAGACCTCGTATAAATCACTTGTTTCTCGTTTTCGCAAGGAGATATTTAACTGCAACAAGAAGGTTTTAATATGTTAATTATGACGATAATTATGTTACTGAAAATTGTTTCTTTTTGTTTTGCGGTTAAATATCTCGATATTTCATACGCAAAATCATCAACAGACCTGAAACCCACATCGATATGCAGGCCTGTAAATATCCTTAAACCGCAACTGGAATGGCAAATTAATTAAAATGTTTGTTGGATTATTGCAGGACGCTGAAGAAACTCGTTGCTTCAAAAAATAAAATGTTTAACAGCAGTTAAATCAACGAGCCGCACCTGATGAATATTTCTTAGATTTAACTACGATCGATAAAATAAAATGTAACGAACCAGAATTTTATTGCACAAAAGAAACTTAAATAATTGATTAAAGAAAAAATTAAATTAAAGCAACTAAATGAAGATAAAAATCCAGACAAATTGATATAAAAAGTTGTTCAACTGCAGAGATTAAATCAAAAAGCCAAAGATAAAAACGAAATGATAAATCAAATGAAAAAAAAAACGAAAAAAGTCTGTATCCCAATGCAACATACGAGCCTGTTTCAGATGTTTACCTAAAACGCATGACCTTCGACATGAAAGACGGAATAACATGTCGGCAAGTGTTTGAGGTCGCAAAATGTTTATTAACATAAAAATGGCATTTGAAGCCAAACAAGACGAACAAACCATTTTTGGCAACGAATGCCATTAATAATATTCTGTGTGTGGCACAAAACACACACATCTGTGAGTGTGTGTGTGTGTTGCATACATCACAAATGCCATAAATCTCGAGGAAAAGTCCACTTAATGGGACACTCGTTATTTCTGCAAATTGTACAAAAAAGGATTTCCTGTCAAATGCCAACGTGTGAGTGATTTCTAAATTTAATCGTGATATGAAACAGCGTCTTTCTGTGTGTGTGTGTGTGTGTGTGTGTGTGTGTGTGTGCTTGTGACCGTTAATTTTTTGGAATTTTTTAGCATTTTCGGGAAATTAATGGAACAAATGACAATTTCTTTTGGCAACTCTAGAATAGGAAGCATAAATATAATATGTAAAGGGTGTTTTTTACAGAGGCATAAGAACTTCGAAATTCAATAAAATAATCAGGAATTTATTTTTGAAAGATAATCTATTTAAATATGACTTCTAATTCATAATGACTTCTGGCATGTGACCGCCATGGCTTTTTGGGACTTAGTCTAATTTAGAGATCCAATTTCCGATGATCTTTTCCCTTATATGTGGCCGTCTGTGGACAATAAAATGGCAAATATTGAACTCCAAGTGTTCGGACTAGCGCTTTCAGAAAAGCCCCATAGAAAATTGTGTAGCGCTGTTAAGTCGCACGATGTTGGAGGCCAAATCTCTTGTCCGAAACTTGAAATTGTGGAGTTACCCATCGTTTGATTTAATGCATCAATTATTGCACGAGCTGTGCGACATGATGCTTCTCCACATGATGGATGCTTTATTGATAAATCGTGGCTCTAGAGCGCCCGCCGTTGACTGTAACGTTCTGACCAGCATCGTTTTGAAAGACATGCGCACCAACGATTCCATTAGCCTATAAAAAGCACACCCAACAATTTCTCTAGATGTATCGGCGTCTCAACGTGCACTTGAGAACTATCATCTTTTGAGTGAGTGGAGTAGCAGTTTTGTTCATTAAAGTTTTAAGATTCAAACAAAAGTGGGCTTTTTATCTAAAATAAAATTTGCTGGATACAAATATCAAACAGAACCATGATTTTGAGTCGTTTCGTGTTTAAAAGGCGAATCAAAGAAAATATGAATCACTTGACAAGTGGAAACAAGACCGCCAGTCATAAAAGTGTAGCTTAAAGTTGTGTACCTCTACAAAAAACACCCTTTACAAGCACATGAGAGTTTCATCAAAATTTTTCGGATATAAAATTTACTAAAAATCTGTTGTTTGTATTGGATTTGTTCAATTCAAAGTGTAAAATTAAAAAAGAAATTGTTTTAATCGGTTAGTTTCTAGATTAATTAATCGGTGAACAGGTTTAATCGGTTATTAGTATGTTAATCGATTAATAAAAATTTTGCCTAAATTGATAAATTTCAAAATATATTAACTTCTATTGTCGGCTTAGAGTGTAAACGTGCTAACTCACTTGTTACAGATTTTTTAAAAAGAGACGAAATAAATGCGGCATCTTGTTTCTGTTCTTAAGTTGGTAGCACTGATTTTTCAATCTTATATTCATTAAAGATTTTCTGGGCGATTTTAATAAAATATTTTTTCTTGGTACAACCAGGATTTATTAATCAATTTCTCAATATCAAAGCCAGCATATATTTTCACTGCGTCAGTGTGAAAGCACTGTCGGATACAGGAAGAGTCTTTTCGCGTTTGCAGACAGATACACACAACACTTGCAATGAAAATAAACTTTAAATAAACCAGCATTCAATTTCGCATGATTTGTATAAACATATCGTCACCCGAAATCCAAAAGGCAACCAATTCCAAACATTTTTCTTTCTTTTTCCTAAATATGATGTTAATTGATGGAAAATATCACAAAAACATCACAAAGATTTTATTTAAAATTGTTAGTTACAGCATTTTGGATTTCAGGTGACCATATGCGAAACCACTCCAGCAAACATTTTTCATATATCTTTTGATCAGCTTTCGTAAGAGTAAAAAAGAAAAATATTAAACCCTGAAAGCAATTTAAAGCCATGGCTGGTAGTTGAGTTGCAAGAAGAATTATTTGGTTGCGTGTGTGTGTGTGTGCGAGCGAAGTCTGAAATATGATTAAAAGGATACGCAGCGTGTTGTACGTTTAAGATTTAAATTTCAAAAAGCTTTTTGCCAGCAAAATAGATTCGCAATTGTTTCTGTTTGAAATACATAAATCAGAGTAATTGATTATGTGAACTTTGTTAATCTCCTTTTCTTACAATTTTTCCATCCACAAAATCTCTTGTGTTTTATTGTCTTCTGTTGGATTTAATAGTACTCTTGTTAGTTGGCACTCATTCCTTGAAATGGAAAACTAAACTGATGCGAGTGTTTTCTTGTAGTTTCATTTTTCAAATAATTGTCTGGTTTCCACAAAATTTACTTTTTAGAGCTGCTTGATGTTGAGCTTTTAGCAAAAATCTGGTATCAGGAAAAACTGTTGGGCAACAAAAATGTTACAGAAATTCGACAAACTGGAAACTCGTAAATTTTTAAGGATTAAGAGGAAATAAAATCTGTGAGAGTTGCAATTAACTTTTCTGACAATTATTTATGAATAGAATTTTGACACAAAATTTTCCATTTTATATTTGAAATAGCAGCAACTTTACGTTTTATAACAGCCAGCAGCACTGGCAGGAGCTTTCGGATTTGATTTAAAAAAATAAACAACAACATAAAATTTTCCATTATTTGCAAATTAAAACAAAACATTCGCCTGAATACTTGAAAATGAATTGAATTTGTTTCCTTCTCAAAATCAATTAGCGAGTGCAGGACTCTTTCATGCAAAGTTTTTATCCTTTTCTGCTTATTTTCTTAATTTTCTCTCAACGTGTTGCCACAAGGCCGCAGCCACAACGTACGAATTTCTACTTAAACGATGAATGGCACACAATAACAACAACAGAGGCTGCCATAGTGCCCACAACCAGCACACCCGCGCTCTAGTGCAATTCTGCTTTTGTGCTACTGAAACACTTTTAAGTATTTTTCTTAATGTCTACCGATTTTCCTAAGTGTTCTTTGCAAGAGGTGGCACACACGTGGGCGCGCACTAAATAAAAGAAGTGCTGCAGAGCAAAAAGAAATCCCTGTGCCGTTGGTGGGTGAGTGAGTTTAATAAACAACAACGATGACTTACAATCATTTACAGGCTGGCGTTGCTTACCAACTGCTCCACCGAGAATCGCATTTCATTTCAACTGGGTTTTTATTGTCTCGTTTTGTCATTATTTTTAGCATCATTCAGAGCAAACGAGCGCTTTTATCAGATACACTTTGTGAGGCTTGAATTGTTTACGCGATACATTTTGTATGAAATCGTTATTTTTGTATAATAAAAGAACGTTGCAGGTTTTATTTTGTTAAAGTAATAAAATAAATTGTGCTGGTGTCTTGTGCCGCCTTATCTTTGCCTCTTTAAAGGCAACACTGCTGTCGTCAACCACCATCTGCTGCTGCCCCACCCCGCATATTTTCCAGATTGAGATCCCTGCCAGTATTTTCGTTTTTTAAACTTGAAGAAAATTCTGTTTGGCAGGAAATGGGATCATCACCGACAGGGAGGGCCTTGAGAAATCCTTTTACCCACAGAAAAAGGGGAAAAAATGCTATTGAAAAATAAGGCCAAATTTCTATCCAAAAGCAGCGGCTCTTAAAAGTAGGGAGCTCGAAAAGAGGACCAAGTTTTTGGTAGCTAAAACAGCATTTGATTTCTAGAAAAACTTCCAACTTGACACTGTATCTTTCGTCATAAACTTTTTCACTGCAAGACGGGTAATTATTCTATTAGAATTCATAATTCTTTTTGTTTTACAAGAGAAAACAAAGAAAAAGGGCAGCATTTTACCCTGAAGCGAAAATCATTTTACTTGTGTAACAGTTCAGTGTGCCACACACTTTGGAACCGGACTGGAGGCTTTTTGAAATGTTGCTGGTTGTTCATAGAAACCAGATTTGAGGGGAAATTGTATGGGCGACTCCGTCATATGGACGTCCACGATTACAGTCGTTTTAAGTTAATTATTATTAATAGAACTACTCTTTGAAGGTCATGTGGACTTATTCTTTTTCACTTCACTGTGATCATAAATGTGAACAACAGCTAAGAAATGATCATAACAGATCCTCAAAGAAAAATCGCGGGTTTAATAAACTTTGGAACGCAGTTGAAATATCAGAAATCTTAACCTTTTAGGTTAAATTGATTATCAGCCACGTCACGTAGTTCGATTTCGTTCGGAAATAGGTTTCATTCTGCAGTTTGGATTTTCAGAAAGTAAAAAAAATTAAATTTTTTCCGAAGTGAAATTGTTTTTAATATCTTGAATCTGTGCAAATTAATATTTTGCAATTCCTTTTATCGGTTAATAATAAAGTTTTCCCTATTCACTCGATGACTGCTTGCAAATCTGCGATTAATTAATGAAATATTTGCCACCGACTTGGGACAGACAGAGGATCGTATTATGATATGATTTTATTTTATTATGGGTGCCATTTAAGCATTGCAACTTTAATAGCAGAAAAAAACGTTTTACCAAATTAATTGTTGCGGAATGGACAATCGGAATCAAGCCCATTCTGATCGCAGTCTGTCGTATGAGTGTATACTTGATTAACAATCCAGTGTTTCAAATTGGTTTAAGAAATCAAAGTTAAACAAGTTCAGAATTTTACTATTTTATAACAACGTTTTTATCATTAAAAGTTGTTGCAAAAAGTAAAAATGAGTAGTACTGATGACAGGAGCGTAGGCGTTCTCGGGCACTGGGAACTCTGGTGTTTAATGCAATTGATGTTAGTTTTCCCTTCTCATGTCTTCGCTTTTCATATCTTCTGAATTCGTTATTTAATTGCCTTTTGGCTTATACGCAAACACACACGCACATGCACATCTGCTGCAGGATACAAACATTTTATATGAGGAGACAATGAGCAGCAATTAACCAAAAATGATGCGCAATCAATTATAATTATTTGTAATTTAGTTTTTAATTGAAGAGTATTTCTGAGGCTTTTGTTTTGCTTCCCTTTTGCTTTTCGTTGCCAAGCGTTTGTGAAAAAAGCGTTAAGCACTAAAACTTGTTATAGAAAAAATAATTATCTAATTATTTCACATGGAATCGTAAATGCACGAGTTATTATGGATTTTATTTCTACGCACTTGCGGGACTCAAAACGTTACGTCAGCACGTCATAATTTCTAAAATGTATATAAAAACAGTTTTTAGTATTTAAAATGTAAAATAAGTCATCAAATTAATATTAAATATTCTGTCATCGTTTTGCTGTCATAAAAACTTTTTTTTTATTTTAATTTAGGTTTTATGCATAAAATTACGCCACTTATTTCATTGTAACATATTTTATATGAAACGCAAAGACAATTTGCAAAAAAAAATTGGAAACGATTATATATGTATATTCCGATGTAAAGTTGCACGATATATAAAAGTAAAACAATCAAAACTGAAAACGGGTCTTGAAGTAAATTTCACAGCGTTGTAGTCGTAAATAACGCTTAAATCTTGGCAAACTCTGTACTTTATTTTTTTTTGTTAATCTTAAAACTGGATCTAAAGGCCGTTAGGGAAAACATACATCCACCTATTCTGGTCTAGGTCTCATTCAAGAGATCTTAAATCGGCATTTATTATCTTTAACAGACTCGCGTTCTCATACACAAACGATTCTTAAAGTTAATGTGCACTTTAAAGGCTTCTTTACTATACCAAGTTCATGGTTCAAAGCAACTTTAGACTTAATAACAGTTTATGAATGGCACCGTTAGAGAAGCAAAGCGTTGTGAAACGCCATAATTGTAAAGGAATTGGCGAAACATTTTCGAAATGGCCAAAAATGCTTATTAACAAAAATACTTATAAGACAATGTGTACAGAGTTGGAAATTATTAAAAAATATATTTTTATAAAAAAAACTGCACAAAAAAATATATTCAGAAGTCTTAAATTAGAGAAATACTGAAATGGAACGAGTCCCAAAAAGATTTCAACAATAAAAAATTTTTAAATTAATCAACTTGAGTTGGACTAGAAAACAATATCATATAATTAATTTAAAAAAAAAAATTCGTCATTAAGTCCATGCCTGCAATTTCAACCGCAAAAATATCACAAAGTGACTAGCTAAAAATGCACGGATGTACAGGATTCTTCGATCTCAAAAGTTTAATGAGACCTGCCGTAAGAGTTCAACGAATCAAGCGATTCTCAAACGATAAGAGCTGATTCATATAATTTTTGGGTCCTACAAAAGAATTGAGATCACAAAATGATCCGAGATATAATTTCGGGCTTTTTGACGTGTCATTTAAAAAATTTGTTTTCTATTCTCGGAATCTCCCAGTCCGGATGAGATCTACGTTTGATAGAACTTTTCGGATGTAGACCACACGATTCGGTCAAGCCGTTCCAAATTGATAAGTGGGTCACTTACTTGCAGACACAAACAAACATAGTCAAATGCGTTGTCAGGGAAGCTTTTCCGGAGGTCAGAATATGGAAATCTGATGAGAGTTAATTTTTAAAAATGTGATAAAAACAATAACTTTCTGATATCAGAAAATTTTAAATTTTCTTAGTGGGAAGTCACAAAATTGTTTCGATGATTAAGACACTCAGGACTATCTCGTGGGCTTCCACTTCGCTTGTATGTTTTCAAATATCTTGACTGTACCGGAAACCATATTTAACGGTTCCCGTCGAATTTTGGAAATTTAAGAAGTAGAAAAGTGTGTTAAGACGAAGCTAATGGTTGTCTCTTTAATGTACATTATGCGGGTCGAAGAACTTGTGGAGTGGACGCTTTGGAGAGGGATCAAAAAGCGTGTTTCCCTCTAAACCGTACGAAGGGACCAATCAGTTGCAGAAAACACAACGTTAAAGAACTACCGAAGAGTTTTAATGAGCCGTCACGGGATGTTTTGAAAAATTAGAAAGATTCTGAACTCCTCGCAGTGAAAAATACTAGCCATCAGCATTATTTAAATTCGTTGCCAGAATCGCTCAAATTCCAGCTAAAAGTTGTGGGTTAAAAATAAAAAACTCTCGCTACTCCTGGTGAAATGTAGCAAATCTTTTCAAATGTTTTATTTCCTCTTCTATAATCCTGTTGATTTCCGTATGCCATCATTCTTCTGCGGTTGGCGATAAAGACAACGTTCTTGTCAATATTCGCTGAGTGATTCAGTTCTTTTGTTCTTCGTTGCTGCTCTTCCTCAGTTACCAGTCACGTATTCTTATCTGATTCCATGTAAACAAGACGTGCGTGCACATGCTTTCTATTCGATAAGTCAACATTCGATATGCTATCGGTTTTACAAACTTTGGCAAAAACAAAAAAAAAAAAAAAAGTGTGCGTACAAATTTGTGTTGCTGCTTGTAAGTTGCTCAATAGTCAGTTCATTATGCGTGTGTGGGTACTACACCACACCCCCTCCTCCCCAATAATGTATTCAGCATTCATTGTATTTAGTCAAATGCTGTTACAGTTATTACGGAATGATATCGAAATAGGGAAAGACATAATGCCAACGCATAAATAACGAGAGCTGTCAACCCTTGAAGTTGTTATTTTTGCGTAAACAAATTTTGGCTGTTGTTTGTTGTTTTCTTTATGTTTGTAACAACAATTAGAGTTGGAAAAAATGCTGCTAATTTTCAATGATGAAGTAGGAAAATAAAAAGAACAAGCGATCCATGAGTTTTTGTTATGACTCTGAAGTTTGTTGAAAATCCTTATTCAATCAAGTGGAAGTTATGCTAAGAGATTTTGGGCGAAATTCTTTTAGTAACGAAAAACTCCTCAAATATCCGTATAATCGTACATAAATTTCATTATTTATTTAATGTTTTCCTGGTTGTTCACACACAAAAAGGCTGAGAGAAACAGCTTTTTTACAACTCACGTTAAATTTGGTGGCCGAATTTTCCAAACCACCAGGGAAATTAAACCTTCAATTTGCACAGCAGAGAAACAACTGATTTCAAAAGCCGCTACACTCTCATCATCAGAGAGAATTTTTGTTTGTTACCGCTTTTAAGACGGGTTAGTGGAACGTGGTAACAGCTTCTATTTGTACAATCGAGGCGTACGATATTATCGAAGTCGTCATTTAAACTATTTTGAAGTTTCGACCGATATCGGACGAGGCGAATTCACCCCTGTGGCTTAAAAGTTGTTGTTTGTGTTTGGTTTAATAAGAGAAATTTTGACAAATAAATTTGGCACGTCTTGCTGGATCATTTCAAATTGTGGAAATTTACTTCAAAGAAAAAGAATCTGTTTGGGAAGGTCGTAGGTCACACAAAGTTAGCATTATCTGGCTAGAGAACGAGCATTTTATACAGTTATTTATAGACACTTTTCTCTCCTCTATTCAAAACTATCAACAAGACAGAGAAATGAGTCATGGTATTCGAATTTTTGTTTCGCGATTAGGCAAACTTTAACGACAGATATTTAATTCGAGCCAGGCGGCGTGGCTTCCTCTACGGTGAACTTAAAAATGAATTAGAGGTAAAACCAATTGGGCGACAGCCTAATTTCATTAAAGGCTAGCCCTTTCTTGCAATTTAACTCCTCTGAATGACTTTCCAAGGGACATATGGCGGTAACCCTATTTTAAAAATAAATGGCATGATATCGTGTAGCAGATTCAAAGAGAAAAGCATTTCAACAATATTTTTATGATGTATTTAATGCCGGAATACTAGACAAAAAAAAAATCATCCGATATATTCTCATAATCTCCTTAAACGAAAAAATTATTGAGTCATCCTGGCACTCATGAATATGTAGAAGAGGCACAACGTTTAACTTGGCCACATGCAGCCTTTCAACTTTGTCCTCTTAATGTTGGTAATAAATCAAGTTGCCACAGCTGGGAAAAGGAGGAGTGACAAGACGCTGACATGAATATTCCCCTCAAATGATGTCTTTCATTTTATCCTTCTGAACACACGAGCTAAAAATGGGGCAATTGATGACATCTCATCATCGCCAAAATGTTTGAAAATGAATTTTTGCTGATGTAAATGACTGCGAAAGTACTAGAAGAGCTCAGAAACTGTAGGAAATCAAAACTGGAACATGAAAAGAAGGAAAACGGCTGGGAAATTGAACATTCTGGACTGTGGATTGTTTAAAAGGAGTTTTGTACAGATTCGCCTAGCAGAGGGCCAGAGGGTGATACATTGGAGAAGAGTAAAAGACTTTTTGAATGGTAGGAAGTTCGTTTAAAGATGTGCTCTTTGCTTTTCCTCCGCTGGAGAGTGTACAACAGGCCATGCTGTCTTACAGCTCAATCTACATTTAAGCGTGGAGTGTTGGGTTAATAAAAAGGTACGCATTGAAAGTACATTTTTGCCTTCGGTTGTACTGTAACTGCGTACCCTGATGATAAGTCTCTAATTTAAGCTGTTCTCTTAGGTGTGTGTCTTTGGGCATTAGGCCAATTGCTGTTATCTTTTACCCATCCCAAAAATAAAACCGTTTAACTTCTGTATACAATTAAAGATTATTTAAAAGGATTTCCTTAACCCCAGTATGCTAACCCATCTAAATATTACGTGTAGGCTTATGAGCCATTAGTATTCTAGGGTTAAACATGTACATAAATTGTCTGTTGACAGGATTCCACTTATTTTATTTCTACTTCAGTGCACCTCTGCCATCTACTTTAGCTGAAGAATTATCAATTTCGTTGTGGTTAATTTAATAATAAAATCTCAATAAAATATTCAATTATTTTTACACGTTGAAATAAAACAAATTGATTTATTTATTTAACGAAGACTTTTTCTTAAATGTTTAACTTAATTGTCCAAATTCAGTTGATGACTAACAGATTATCCCAAGGCCTTTATCGATTCACAGAGTGATTGACTGATAAAAGCAGAACTCTATCAGCCGAGTACTGTAATAATCTCGTGTAAACACTTCTGCCAGCAGCGATAAAGTTCGACTAAAAAGCTGTTTGAATACCCCTCCCACTCGTTTTACAAATATTTTCCCCCTGTTGTTTATGTTACAATTTGTTTTTTTATAGACGAAGTGGTTGCGTTTGTTTCGATTCTGATTTTAATATTAAATTCGTTATCCCTGTATCCTCTTGAACTAAATGAAGACTATGAATTCGGGCAGAATATATTCAACAGAGTGGAAGAAATTGTTATAGAAAATAACAGAAATCGGGTGGCATTCAACATCTTAATAATTAATAAAGAATTATTAACTTTCAACTTTAAAGAGCACAAGAAATGCTGCCTCGTTGCAGACGAATGAAGAATTGATATATTTTTTTAAATAAACGAGCATAGAATTTTATAGGGGTGTGAAGACCAGTTTGTACAATTGACAAATTTTTATATGGGCGTTTCCATGCTGTCCAACGTGACACATTTAAGCATTCTTTTTTATCAAATTAATAGTTCTGACTGGTAATTATCCGATTAAAGTACTTCTAAAAGAACAAAAGTGGGACGAAATATTGGAAACAAAATATTTCTTTTGAAAACATCTGATCTGGTTGCTTAATAATTTAGTTGGGCTTCAGATATGCGTTTACTAACCGCATATTCAAAATTCCAACAACCCCGTACTTACAAAAACTGCTAAAAGTTACTCCACAACCAAGTTCTGAAAGTAGGCGTGTCCTATAGCCTTTTATTGGCGTTATAAGTGTTGCCACGTTGGTCTTAGGACAACTTTTCGTTTTCAATATAAAAAATTCATTCGCATGTCAACAACAGAAAATACCGACTTCATCGAAAGCTGAAGACATCTTTTAAAGTGGCTACTTTCAAATCGGTGTTTTCGAACCGGGCAGTTGTGCTGCTATTAATAAACTTACAGTTTTCGGTGGACGCAACGATATTTATTGAAATGGCATACGTTTCCACTAGTTTTCACCGCTGCATTTGCAACTTAACACACACTGATTGGTTTCCCTGTAAATGGGTGTTAATTATTCCTATTTTTTTATTATAATTATCATACTGTCGCTGATGACATTTTTCCCATCACGATATTTATGGGTATTATAAATAAGAATAAACAAAATTACTACAAGAGTCTTGAAATACGCAGCGTATTTATTTACATGTAACAACAACAAACTTGACATAAATGTGTCGTAGGAATTAATTAATAATAAATAATTAATAAATCAAAATTCAATGGAAATGGTTTCAGGAATAACAAACACAGTTTTTGTGTCTAGAATAATGGCCTTCAAAATATGAGCAACTGGGACTACTTTCTTACTTCTTTCCACTTTTCTGTAAAACAATAAAACACAGAATACTTTTTCATCGGCTCAATGGCGCACTCTACCTGACAACCCCATTTATGTTGGGCGTAAGAGAAAATTCATTCAAGCGGCACTCAGAGTTTGAAACTTGACTAGGGTTAAAGGGAAAGATGCCTAAACAGAGAACTCGTTTAAGTCATTTTAGCATTTGCTTTGTGTGTGCTACACTACCGATGAAGAAGGTGCTGCATTTCACTCTTTAGGACTCGCGCATGGTGGTGACAACTGCTATCGATGATGTTCGGCTCCCGATGTCTAGGCCTTCGAAATTGAAACAAGCACAATCATGCACTATTGCAGGCCAGAAAAATTCAACACCATATTTTTGACTGGTGCGAAGTCAAACTGGGAATCTAAGGCATCGTAGTCTTGTGTTCACTACTTCACTCATCCAGTGGAATGCTACATAAGTCGGAAAAAGCCATCGAAAATTAGGCTTCCAGATTAGACTGCGGCCGAATCAGTCATGGAGGTCTTAAGCCACAAGTCTTTAAATTATAATGCCAGAGGGTTACCTTTCGAATGAAGTAAATCTCATGACAATTTGAAATAATTCACCTTTTTCTTATTATATTTGAAAGCTTTATACCTCTGCAAAAAACACCCTTTAGTTCTTAAGGGAACTGGTATAAACTATTGATCACCTACTCAGACGAGCGGCAGTTCTTTTATACAATTCGTTTGTTAAATACCACAACCGAAACTTAAACCGAGGAGAACACACTGTGGCATTTTGGGTCATTGCAAGCAAACGCAATAGTGTGTACTAGTGGCAGTCTTGTGTCATATTCCCATATAACGTGTTGAGATTTTTTCTTGCAACCAAAAGTTTCTAGATGTCCCAAAGAGCCACAGTGTGTCACCATCTTTAGAATTACAAACTTGTAATTCTCTTGTCCCACTGACCTTGTGAAAATTGTATCAGTTTGCAAAACAACTCTCCAAATATAAAGTGACGCAACAATGTGCCCAACAGCGTGACTGGCATACAAAACACCCCCAATAGAATGTCGGAGATGGCAAGATTGAGCAGGAATAGGTTTGTAATGGAACGCATACGACGATTCTGTACGAGTGTGGATATGACCAACAGGTTGCCAACGATGGCGCACAGCAGTACTACACAATAGCACAGAACCAGCCACATGGGAACCTCAAACGTGTTACTTCGCGCCGTTTGATGGTGGGTCACATTGTTTTGGCTGCTATTTGTGGTAGTCGAGACGATGGCGGTGTTGTTACTGTCACTGCCAGCTTTAGTGGATGATGTTGCAGTTGTTGTTATTATTTCAGCAGTAGAATGCGCCGTAAAGTTACTCGGGGTCAAGTTCGTAAAGGCCAATAATGCATTGTGGGCTGTTGCAAAGTAGTTTGTGGTAACGAACTCAATAGTTGAGGCTTTAATAGGCCGCGACATTAACAATTCACACACTTTTGGAAACACACACTTTTAATATTTTAAATCTTCGTTTCAAATTAATCTGTTTTATTTTTTCTAAATAATTTTTTTTTATTTTTTTATTTCCAAAACAGTTCTCTTTTGCAATCACTTGAAACTTTATTTACTTTAACTCTTATTTCATTTGAATTGCTTCACTCATATTATATATTTTATTTTTTGTAACCGATGCGTTGCGTTACACTTGTCGTTGCACACTGATGGGATGTGAGTTATAAGAGCCGCAAATATAATATGATTCCACAAGACTTCAGGCACACATGCAAAAAGCAGAACAACAATGCCGCCCGCATGTCCATTCAAATAAACCGAATGTGTTCTATTCAACACACTTCACTTGCCCACTTCTAGTGGGCAAACGCTTTCTCACCGAAACACTGTTTAGCAACAAGAGAGCAACTCCGAAATGTATACAAACAATCCAGGAACATCTCATTCAACATGAACATGGATACAAACAAGTGTTGTGCGTGTAAATCACCCACATTCCTGCTGGAGGCATTGAGATAAGGAGTTGGTATTAACGTCAATCCACAGCGCGACTATTTGGAATGTTGGGGCGTCTAAAATCAAGACCGTTCGTTCCGAAGCATATAAAGTGACGGAAAACTATTTTAAACGCATCGACTGCGTTTTCTATTCCCGAAAACATCCAACATTTTTTCGTTTTATTTATAAAAAGGTGCGGTTTAGAGAGGCCTTAAAACAGAAATAAATAACAAACATTTCGTAAGTGATTCGGAACTAGTTTCTAACAAATTCTTTATTTTCAAAAGACATGTCCCTGATATTTTCTATTAAAGGGTGTAGGAAATGTTACATTTTTTTCTAGAAAAGGCAACAAAACTAGAGGCTGTACTTTTAAGGACACAATGGCAGGGTAACTGCATTAAAATGAAGTAAAACTTTCACTAAAGTTACATCTCTATAAACGTTTTATTAAATTAAATCTTCTAAGAGAAGGCGAACCTAAACTGAGACAAGAATTGTTTTGAGGCTGAAGTTGAATCCCGCGAATAAAATTTTTTTAAAAATCAAATTCAATATTTTATTGAAAGTGGAATATTCAGTGTAGTTATTATGATCATCATACCAGCAGAAGAGATCAGTGTTCATATTAAAATTTTGTTAAATTATCGGTTAAATGGTTGATATTCCCAATGGCGTGTTGGCCGGAAAAGTGAAAAATTGATGAGATGGCGTAGCGGCCTCGAATTCAATCAAGTGCTTATTGAATTAAAATGTTTCCAATAATACCAGACTTTATGAACTTCCCATTAGTTATTGTGTGAATCTGTTTTTCTTAATAAACAAAATATTTCATTAGGGTTCAGGGATGACGCTTTTTTCGGCAAGTATTTGCTAAGTGGGAATGTAACTTTTTCGGTTTGTATTATTCAAATAAATTAAAACGAACTTTAAAAGCAAAAGTTGTTTTTGAGTAAGTTTTCGGTGTCTATTCCAATCGGATATTTTTATAGGCAGGACGTTGTAGTATTAAATGCAGCAGGACATTATAAATATTCCAATCCAAGAAATAGGAGAAAGTCCTCAGCAACTAAATTACTTATTTGTTATACAGCAATGCTGTTTTCGAAAGCCGCTACACTTTTATCGTCAGTTTTCATGGGCATATTGACTGTGTTTTTAATTGTACAAATTTCAGGAGGAGAGAACATACGCGAAGTGTATTGAGGTTAACACGCATGTGATGCCTGTGTTGCCGTTCTGTCATGTTCTTCGCAATTTTTCGCTTTATTTAAATTTAAATGTTTAGGCTTAATATGTATATTTTTTTACTGACTTAAAACTTTTATTATTTCCGCTGTAAAATAGTTGTAAAATTATAGTTTTTTCCAAATTGACAAATAAAGTTGACTCTTCATTTAGAGATTTTGTTCAATACCTAAAAATTGTTCTGTTTAACGCCTGTTTAGTTCTTGCTGAAAAATATTTAATTGTAAAATTTGAATTGTTGTGGTAAATGACATCAAATTATCACTTCTACAACGACAGATAATTGGGTTTGCCAGCAAACGACAACAACTGCGTTTCATTTGCGTCAGTAAATATTTACGAGTGTACGAGTGTACAAAACACTCCTTATTTGTCAAACGAAAATAAAACTCAAATAAGCAAATCGTATTATTTTACGATCAATATTTGAAATTTACAAGTTTTTATTGTTGGCACATGATCACTGCAAGTGATCATGAAATTTTAATTTCTACGAAATCGCTTATTGTGATTATGTTTCCTGTTACAAACAGATGCTCTGGTACTCTTTTGTGTTACATCATTTTCAAGGTTAGAAAAGCGTTTGTAAGTAGCGAATCAAATATTTTCCTATCAAAACTATGCCACAGAACTGCAGGAAATAGTGCAAGAACATCATTATTTTAAGCCGCAGTTTGGCTTGTGCTGATGCCTCCGTTGGCTCATGCAAAAGGTACTTCTTGGCCCCTCGTATGCCGTTTGTCATAAACTCTTCGTGGTTGAGTTTCGAATAGCGCATAAAAGACAACTCCTCACTGCAAAGAAAGTTGGAGAGAAACAAGTGTTTAAGCATGTGTGTGTATGAGTAAGTATGTATCGTTGGTGGCTCGTAGACGGCGCCTAGTGTTCTTACAGAATTGAGTCTGGAATTTAGATTCTTCAACGCGATGTGACAAAAAAGAAAATGCAAGAGACAGCAGAGATAGGACATCTTCTACTGTCGCAGCGTCTTTTCTTATGCTCCTATTCATGGTGAATTAAACGGGTGGCAGTGCGAAGCCATGTGACAACGTTTTGTTCAACCGTCAGCCTGGGTTTAGTTGATTATTTTTGAAAAAGTGTCTCATAAAATTCTCTTCAAGTCATTTTGATGATTGAAAACTGATTTATCACTTTAACGATTAGAAAGGATTTTCTTATGATTCATCTATATGATCGAATAATGATTTCTTGAAAATACAGGCCCGAAATTCAAGGAAAACAACATTTTCGAATCACAAGTTGCTCAGCTGGACGATGAAGACTTCCTTATTTTGCTGTTTCTTTTGCTTTCGACGTTAAATTTTATAAAAATTATTCGTAGGGTGCGACTTCCTCTCATCATTTATAATTGAAAAAGGAGCTCTTGCTCAATTATTCTTCCCTGATTCGCAAACGATTAAATTATGACGCAAAATGTTGGCGTGACGTTTGTTTGTCTGTATTGAAGTCAAGTTTTAATGTACAACAAGTCCTGCTCCGTTTGTATATGTGAGCGTTGTTAGCAGGTGTGCGTGTGTGTTTTGTTGCATTAATTTTACTTGAAATACAAAGTAGAACAGCAACGGTATAGCATAAGCAAATGTGGCGATGAAAGCAGGTACTCTTGCAGTTCTCTGCTTACAATCATAAAAACGAAATTAATCACAAAAATTTATGTTCGTTATTTAGACGGTTGATACGCATAAAATCAGAGACATGATCGGTTATAACCGAAACTGGGACACTCAATGCAGATCTCTAAATGGATTCAGTGAAAAATCAATTTCTTAAAAGGGCCGTTCTACATGGGACCAACGATACGTTGACATGCGTTACTACTTTTTTTAGATTTCTTGTTGACTTACAATTCTTCAGGTGGTACCAGATTTTCCAATTCCACGAACTTTTGATTGCAGAACCTCCACTCGGTCGTGATGAAAATGTACAAGGCGACATTGGCAGCATGGATGCGTCGTTGTAGTTTCAATAGCCTTAAAATTTATAGAGATTTTGGTAAAATGGCCCGACAAAGAAATCAAATTGTACTCACAAGGGCTTCTGCTTGACTAAGCGCAACATTAAGTCCACAATCAAGGCCAAGCCAATTTGGAAAATAAAAAACTGAACATGAATTTTATTAAATTTTGTGAAACACCCGGGCTTAATAGAAACAACTTTTCGTGTCCACTTACCCGAATATAATGCCAGGCGGCACATCTTGTGATGCTGCCTTCTGGGAACCAGAAACTTTTCTCAAACGGATTTTGTCGGACCACCATTTTTCCCTTCTCGATAACCTCCCCCAGAGTGATGCTGTTTATGTTATCATTTGCGCAGTTGATAACTTCCACTTCATTTAAATTGGAAATCGCTTTGGCAGTGTCGTTCGGCAGAGATTTCGCCAACTTATACGCGGCTATAAGAACACTTCTGACGATGACATCGACTGGTATGAGATCGGCAGTGACATCTGGATCTGCATAATTTGTACGCAAAAGACCGATGCCACATGCCACCAGCATGCCCAGTGGCCCATTAAAGTTGTCAACCCAGCCAGGCTCCGGCTCGTCAATACTAGAAACAACTAATCGGCATTTCGTTTAGGGATTGCAGTTGTCCTTTAAAACTCTATTCAAAAGGCGAGCTCTTCTCTGCTTCTACTTACCGATTGAAGGTCTGAGGATCATCAGCGGCAACCGGTTGCGATAATCGTTTATGACGTGTTCGGCCAAGCTTTTGGTGAATGTGTACGTGTTCGGCTGATGGGAACTGTACTTGGAGAAAAACATATTCAGAGTATCGACATCATAAGTTTCGGCCAATTTGATGGTACTGCGCCAGTCTGCATACGCCGGGTAAATCTGGAAGGGAAATATCATAAATAAAAGGATCCAATTGAAAGTTTTCCCGACTCACCTTTTCCTCGACTGTATGGTAGTCCGGATTTGAATAGGACGTCGATATGTGGATGAACGCCTTTAAGTGCTTCAGGTTTAGGGCAATTTTGATCAGTTCGTGGGTGCCGCGCGTGTTTAGCAAAATGGCTGATTTCAAATGGTCATCGAAGCGAACACTTGCCGCTGAATGGAATATCACGGAAACGTTTTTCATTCGCTCCAAATCGTCACTGCTTATGCCGAGCTGTAGTTCCTGACAATCTCCGGCCACGGCAAAAATGTTTGAAAAGACTTGCGGTTGTTCATTTCGAGCGCGTTCGAATGTCGGTGTACTCAACATCTGCTCTAATCGCTCAGTCGCTGATTTGCCTTTCTTGCTGCGTATCAAAACGAATATTTTCCCCACATTTGGAAAGCAGCGTATGATTTTCTCTATCAAGGCTTTGCCAATAAATCCTAAATATTTCGTTGAGCAAATTAATAATTAATTATTCCCACAATTGACAACGACAACATACCAGAGCCTCCAGTTATGAAAATGTCCTGATTTGCATAAAAACTCTTAATCGACATGTTATCTGGAAAATTTATATAAAATTGCGCACTTTCGTGGATTTCGAGCTCCCAAATGTTCGGCGAAGACTGAATTGATTTCAATTGAACTCTTCTTAATCCACGTTCATAAACAAAAACATTCAAATTGTATTCTTGTTTTCGATTATCATTAACTAAATGTTTTATTTAATTTAAGTAAAGAGTTCTAAATTATCTAATAGAACTAAATAAAATACACAAGAGAAAATAATTAATTCCGGCACCACAGAAAAAAAAGAAAAAGCTGATGACTTCGTCGAATTAGAAACCAAAATTACCAAACTTTTTACAGCAGGAGATTGAATGTGCAGCAAAACTGAGTTGCTACAACTTAATAAAATACAAATGAAAATGCTACGAGGGTGGCTCCAAAAATTAACCTAAAGAAATAAATAAGAAGTTTGATATATATATTTTTGTCGAATATCTCCATCTTGATTTTAGCTTTTCAATGGGGAGATCTGTCGATGAAAAATCTCAGGTATCGATTCAGCTTGTTAAAGACTTGAATTGCTCATAACCATGCGGTAGCCTAATTTAAAGTGTACGGATTCCGACTTCTTTAAGGAAATAAAATCCAAACTCCAGACTTGGGATCAGCAAGATGCCTTTAAATTCTTTATGAATCTTGATAAAAATCGGCATAACCGTTTTGGAAGTACCGAATTGATTCAATTTCTATTTTCGAACTTCCCCCTACGCATCGTTGGACTCGTTTGTTCCTGTACGAACACTTAGGGAATGACCCTAAGTTAAGAGGTCAGCTTGGTGAAAACCATATTAATGACTCTGATCTCAGGCCTCGTAGTCTTAACTATTTTAGCAAACAGCAGCCTTAATGAGGCGTCCATTGTGGTGTTGTATCTTGTGTGAACCGAAACACTAAATTCCAGTTCTTTCGATAATTTCTATGTATGCGGAGTAGTTAAGAGTTTCCAAATATTCCGCTAAATAAGTCAATTGTATGCTTAAGACATCCGGTCAGTTAAGCTTACTTCATTCTTTTGAGCCCCGTGTGCACCGCTCTTTTTCGAACATTCATTTTTCATTCATTCATTCATTTTCTTACGTTCGACAATTCATCACAAAAATGTTCACTGGGATATTTCCAGAGTTCATTGCTCTTGATAATAAAAACTAACACAAGCGTTCATGTAAATTTAATTAAACGTAAAACAACTACAAGAAATTAAGCAAAAATAAATTAACTGACACTAAATTCATTATGCTGGTTGTCTTTTAAGTCGCATGCAGGTAACAACAATGAAATGTGCCATCTGAAAAAGACGAAATTTATCGCAATAGAATGAATACTCCCACTGTAAAAGTGTTAGCAGGCATGTAAAACGATGAACGAAACTCCATCCCATGTCACACTCTGCCTTTTTAGGCTGCCTTTCAGTGTCTTCCATGATGAGAACTTAATTGCGCAGACACTCTTTCACTTCATTTCCAACAGATCGGCTTTTGTCTTTCTAATTTGTGATTTTAAATGAAGAAGTATTTCGAAATGTCATCGAAAGCAAATGAGTTGGTTGATTGCAAATGTTGGCAAGTATTTTATGAATAACATCTGCATGTCAATCTACATAAAGATTGAACTTCATGCACACGCTCACACACACACACACACAAACAACATAATGGGCAAATTCAAATAATTATGAACACACGAATGTGCCAGCATGTATTCTATTAATAGAATTTCAATGTTATAATTGAAACGAATAAGAAGTAAAAAATATGTGCGACTTGTTTATTTAGCAGTTCCAGCAAAGCTGGTAGATCGTTATTTCCAGCTAGAGAAGTTAAAGTCAGATCGATAGCGCTCCAGATATTGAAAATTTTCCAGTCTGGGCACAGTGGGCACAAAAGCTTCTGCCATATTTTTTAGCAGAAACTTTTATTCAGATCAGATCGATTTAAATAAAGTGCAAAAATTTAAACATTTTTCCATGATACATACTGGACCCAAAACTCTTTAGTCACGGATCAATTCATATCTTTCCAGCTGCACTAGGGACTCTCTCTGTAAATTTTTTGTAGATAATTCTACATCAGAAAATTACAAAAATATCCTCAAGACACTCATAAGACTGAAGATGCCGCTACCTTCTACAAAAGCAAAAAAAAAAAACTTAATTATTTCGTGTTTCCCGGGTTGCCTACGATGGAATAACTCCGCGATCCAACAGCAGGTTTTTTAAAGGCCTGAGTGCCACTCACGCATGGTCTGAGTCACCCCGTTGGCATCTGCGCACCGATAATTTATAAATTTACTTTGCAAAGTATCTCAACCCCAAATACAAATTCACTAAGAAATTATAAAAATTTTCGCCATTCGATATGAATCGAAATTTAACTGAAATTTTATGGAAATTCGATATCGAATAAATTAAATTGACCGTTGAACTCTATTCATTTTTGTGAATTAATTATATTCAATTCATTCAGTCTTTGAAATTTGAAATTTAAATAAGTAAAACCAAGCGAATAAATAATAAAAAGCTGCAATTCACACTTCGGCTCGCACAAAAAATAAAACATTTCTTGTTTAAATTTATTTCGTTGAAGCAGTAGCGGCTTTCAAGGGCCCTCGACTTGACTTTTTGGATGAGCAGGCAAACAAATTCGGCAGTCATCATCGTCAGAGCCATCAGTCACTGCATGAGATCGCAACATATTTTCACTTCATTCACACAAAATCATAGTCCAACAACAATAGAAAATTGTAGAAAAAATAAAATTTAATAAAAGCAACCGAAAGTTTGTGTTTTATTAATTCATGTTGAATATCTGCAAAATTCACGTTGTCAGGCCTTCGGGGCAGACAATAACAAACGGTTTAATACGCAAATTTGAGTTTTTTTTTAAATCTGCCTCTTTTTTTATTTAATAACTCATTTTGTTTTTTTTCCCTGCGGAAGTTGTAAAGATACCCCGGCTTTTTATAAAGTCAATGGCAATAAAATCAAAGCCTGCGTTCGGCCATGATCTTGACCGCGCTGCTCCATCTTTGAAAATGTTTAAACCCAAGATAAATATTATTACGAAAGTAACCATCGCCCTTTGGCATGCCGCCACCTAAAGAAATCAAATGAATACATGCCAGTGAAATAACAAAATCGCAATTAAATGGAAATTGTTGTTCAATAACGAACTGTTGGTTAACGGACAATCAATTTAATGCTGAATGTCTGGTTTGTTCGTTTAAAATGCGGTGGTTTCTCGCACGAAAAAAAATGGTTTTTGTTATTCTGTGAAAAACTGTGAAAGCTAGAATATATTTGTTACTTCTCTTTGTTTTGCAGGAGGAGTCCTTTAAATATTGTATAGATTGTCCTGATTGTAAAACGATAAGCGGTCAAGCGTCAGTAATAAACATGTTGTTTTTAGACCTTCTCAAAAATGCGAAAGGGAATAAAATTATGGGTTTGACTTTCCCTGTGTAGTTTCCTCAATATTAATATGCGACTCCGTAAAGTCTATATATATTTTCAATTTTCATAAAAAGGGAAATGACATAAGCGATCACCGTCTGTCTGAGGGCTTGGCAAACACTTAACTGACGTATTGCAAATAGTCTTAAATAATATAGAAATTAGCAAAATTATAAGTGCGCTTCCAGAGCTGGAAAGCTTGAACTGACTTTCGGTAGATACAATAAACTTTTCAAAGCTAATTGTAGCTTTTTTGTGAATTGAAATTCATTTTACACTTCAGGAAAAATTGTATTGAAAACAAACCTCGATTCCAGGGTTGGACAACTGAATTAGTTTAATGGCAGATAAAAGTAACCAATTTAAAAAAATGTATTTTAATAAATTAAATATATGTATTATATTGGAAAGATATCCAGAAAAGTAAATAGGTTTCCAGAGCTGGAAACCTTAAATTTCATTTGGAATAACTAATTTTTTTTAAGCAAATGCTCACTAAACCATTTTTATTGACATTCAAAATCATTCAACAGCCAAAACCCAAATCCAGAGTTGGACCACTGAAACCTATTTTATTCGTATACAAGAAACCATCATTCTTAATATTTTTGTTTCATAATTTAAAAATATTTGATATATTTATTTGAAAGAAAGTTTTGACAGTAGAATTCGAAAAATCCATACAAGCAGTTCCATTTATAAATTTTTTAAAACATAAAAATAACAAACTGTCTGTCCCACGGTGTCACATCCATACAGAGAAGTTGTTGTTGTTGTTAAACAACTCTTTTTGTGGCAGCGTGGGACATGCAGTAAATATAACCCGTTTTTCTTTGCCAATTTAAGAAAGTAAAAAATTTGATTCCAAGGTTGGACAGTTGATTACAAATCAGTTGAGATATATAATTGTTTTTCTTAATAAAGCAAAAATATTGAGTTTATTTGTTAGAATAAATTGGACTTAGAAGTAAAAAAGCCAAACGGCTCCAGAGCTAAAATATTTGAACCTTTTTTTTGTGGAAAACTTTTAACATGTTTTCACTATTCTTACAAAAAGTTTCAATAAAGTTTTCAAAGAGAAATAATTTTTTCTTAGTGATTTTGAATTAATTTTTAATTAATTCTTTATTTTCAAAAGACAAAATGTTGCCTTTTTCTATTAAAAAGTGTAAGAATTGTTGCATTTTTAACAATTTCCAATTAAAAAAAAATGTTTTAGTTCTTGAAATAGTTTTCAATATCGCCAACATCGATCAACCCGTTTTATTGAGTTGCAATAATATTTTTAAAACTAAATTTATTTATTTAATACAAACGATTTTTAATTATATGAAAAGTATATTAAAACACATACATACAGCACACCTATTTACACACACAAGCACACCTATCAAAAGCACACACACATAATTAATATAATAAATGCCCACACATGAAAAGAAAACAAGAAGAAGACGAAGAAGAATACCGAAAAGCAAACCTGCGAACACCAGTTAAGGATGTTGGAGGCCGTTTTCAGCATTTGCCGAACTTTCTTCAAACAAAAGCATGAAAAATCAAGAGCCCACATAAAAAATTACATAGAATTAAATAAAAAAGTGCAAAAGAAAATTGTGGATGCTGTTCGGCTGCTTCACTCCGCTTTGACGGGCTTGAGCGTGTTGTTGTTGACGTCGATTAGTCGTTTCATTTGATCGCCCTGAGCCAAAAACGCTTTCGTTGGAAGACAGCCCATGCCGGTGGCTGCACGAAGGGCAGCCTTGGTGGCCCCATTGAAGTTCGATTTGTATGTCCGCTTGTAAAACTTTCCAAACAAATACATGAAAATCAACGTGTTGGCTATGAAAAAGAATGTCAGGGTCTTGGGCATGTTGCAGCCCTTCAAGGCGATGAGCACCATGTAGGCCATGATCAGAACAAATTGGATTAACTGAATGCTGGTGATGTACTTCTTCCACCGCAAGTACTTTTGGTATTGGGGGCCCATCGCAGCCACCATGTAGTAGAAGTACATGACGATGTGTACCCCCGAATTGAGGATGCCAATTACGACGCCTTGTTCACCTGCACACACGTGGAAAATGAAATAAATCACGGTGGAATTCGATTGTTAGGAAGAGGGAAATACCTGGAGCGTATTTGAGGTACATCCACGAGAATAGTGCCGTAATGGTGTGGTGGTAGACGTGCAGGAAGGACACTTGATTTTGTTTTTTGCGCAGCACAAAGAAGCAGGTGTCCATCAAGTCAATGATCTTGGAGAAGAAGTAAAACCAGGCGCCCGAGTATAGATTTAGGCTCTGCTCGCGGGTTCGCACGATCTCGCACTTTTTCGACATCAAAGTGTCTGTCAGACGGCTTTCCTGCAAAGACTTGATTGAAAAAGCAAAAAGAAAAACGATATTAAAAACTGGATGTTGAGACCGAAATATTTTGTCTAGTTCTTTGGAATTTTATTAGTATTTCGGTCAAACTGACTGTCTGACCCACTCCACTGTATGGAAAGAAAACTGCAATCGATTGATTGATATTTTAGTTTTCGGGAAAAATGTGTTTGAAATCAAAATCACCTACGATTTGAATGGTGGTTTGTGTCTTGGCTGAGGGAATGAATCAAATTTCCTAATAATTAAATTCAAACTATTTCTATCAAATAATTCAAGAATATAATTAAAAATTAATTCAACAAATCTGATTATGCGATTGGGACGTGTGACAAAAAAATTCAAATTCCATACACGTGTCGTGCCGTCATTTTAATAAAATAATATTTTGAATTTCGTTTGAATATTTTAGAATACTTTTTACCGTGTGGCACATCCATATGGAATAACAGACTTGCAGCGCGTTGTAGGCAATCATGACATGCTTCAAATTGTAGGGGTCACGCGATTTCATAAAGGCTGGCCCAACTTTTAAGACGAGTATTAAATAAATTGCAACTATGGAAAACACCGGACCCGGGGAGCTCATCAAGAACCAACTGTCAACAGTTTCATCTAAAAGAAAAGGAAATAAGATTTTTTATAAATAAAATGTCTGTAAATTTGTTTCTTCTCCACACTTACCCACTCCTTTCGAGAACGTCAGATAGCGCTCGTTAAATACTTTCATGTAGGTTGTCATAATTACAGAGCGGTCTGAAAATGTATTTGAAGTTAAATTTATCTCAACTGTTGACGTTTTTGTATTGAAAATATTATTTTCCCTGATTAACAAAAATTGTTTTATTTTTTTTGCTGGTCTCCTACTCCAAAATACCAGTGGACTTAATTCCAAAATAGCGAAACCTCTTTGCTTATGCACGCATATTCCACAACTAAATGAGAATTACATCAGGAAGAGCAGAATTTGCCCTGACATATTGTGGAAAATAAAAGAAAAAATCGTTTCCCATATTGAATCCATTGTCGTTATTAATATTTCATCAATTTATTATTATATTAAGGCCGTAGTTTTTTAAATTATTTTCGTTAGTGAAAGAAAAAAAATTTGTAAAACCACGAAGTGACATCAGGATTATTTCAAAAATATTTTGGGCTCTTTTAATAGTAGAAATTGGTTAACCGTGAGAAGTGGAATTACAATCTGAACAAGCATTTCTTAAAAATACATTAAAACAATTAAAAAGTCAATTAAATTTGACTAACAACAAGCCTGGACGTGTTGGCACAGAATCCATTAATTAAGTTTGATTGCAAATAAAAAGTTTTTCCCCGCTCTTTTCCGCTCAGCTGCGGCAGTTGCCATCAGAAACATGAACCGAAAGATGGATTTGTTAAGAACAAAAAAAAATTATGTATCTCGTATTTCGTGTTGTTTTGGCCACAACTAATTTCTCTCTGCCAGACAATTAATTTAATACATTTTTGCAACTTTTTTTGCATTTTTGAAATTTGAAATGAAATAATAAATTGATGAACAGAATGGAAGATGACTACTGGAATTCTTGCAAAAAAAAAAAAAAAAAAAAAGAATTAAAATAGTTTTTCTGAAGAAACATATAATTTCATTTCTTTGACATTTTTATTTCAGTGAAATTTTTATAAAATCATTGCGAATCTTAAGGGAAGCACACGTACAATCACACGTTTATATACAGACACGTACGTACCTGCCCAACTACACGTATGGACGTGTCTGCTCTTAAAAAAAAAAAAGCTGGTTTTAATGAGGCTAATAATTTATATACCAAAACATCGAACATGAGAACAGATTTTTAGAAAAGAACATTTTGATTGTGGTCGTACCAAAAATTGTTTGTCCGCTTGTTTTTGTATGACTTTTTGTACTCGAACGTTTTAATTTGCAAATGACTGCATTGAAATTCAATTTGAACCGGTTCATCAAGAATTTTTCTAATAGACGAGTATCGTTTTAGTTTGCGCCAACACTGTTTCCCTAAAAAAATGTACTTGTTGCTTTAAATTAAAATTTGTGTGCTGGCGGTTTAATAACCACGAGAGTTATCTTAAAAAAAATATGTCACATAGAAACGGCCAAGGGAAAAGTGTTACGAATTGTAAAGCTGTTCACCTGGAATTTAAAAAAAATATTTCGAGTTTCAATAATTCAAAAGTTATTGGCTTTACCCTTGCTAAAAGCTAAAATATTATTTATTCAAACTTCAAAGGAAACGGTGTATTTTTATAGGTCAATAATAAGTGTTTTATAATCAAATTTGGTATTAAACTTAAAGAATTAAACGCAAGCCAAAAACATGAACGTTCAGAACCGCACATTCGTTTGTTTCCTCACCGCGATCGCACACAAAACCTCAGCGTTCGTTACTCACTCTCTATTGCAAAAATGCCAGAGAGTATCGTTCAACACTCGCTGTTGCTGCAGATTTTGATACTTAAAACAACATGAAATACAGAAGATTTTTGTTTTAAGAATGCGGACTTTCGATAACCATTTTACTTTTTGTGTCGTTGGTCCGTGTTTGCTCAAAGCCAGCCTTATTCATAAATTGATTAGTTTTTAGGAGAGACAGGCAAAGCGAGAAGAGAGAAACACTTCGTGTATTTAGGAAATGCGATTTGTTGTTGTCTATTTTGGCCAAACACATAAATTAACGTTCAAACTTGCATTTAGAAAAATCAGCTTCAGCAACAAGACTTGCAGTGTGTCAGAGTCAAGGAAAGTCCAAAGAAGAAAATATTACAAGTTGAGCCATAAGAATTGCACACCCTTATGACTTGAAAGCTTTTTTTTAGTCCAACAGTTTCATTACAACTCCCTGCTGAGTCTCAAAGTCCAGTTCATCGAACTTGTCATGACGTTCCGCCGAATTTCTCGTGATATTTTCCCGCTATCAGACATTTCCTCAATGAATGAATGTTCGCTGGGTATGTGCGCGTACATGAATGTGTGCGTGTGTGTGTGTGCATTTATGTATTTCAGCGTATCAAATATGCTAAACACGTACTGTAATTCATATTGTCGTGTTTTTTGTTGTTGTTTTTGTTTCTCTTCATTTCTAAGGTGATAGGAAAAAGTATTTCATAACAGCAAATCAATATTGATTTAATTTTTAGATTGAAAAATATGGAATTCAATGTTACTTCGGCCGATGCGGTGAATTTCATTAAGATGACAGTCCATCTAAACGTTTCTGCTGTTCATACGGACAATTCATAATAATCAACCTTAAAATTTATTTATTTACTTTTTGGTACGAATGAATGATGGAGGCAATAATTTGATGAGACTGGAAACATGTTACAACTGCACGATCTCTGCTGTACATGTTTGCGTATTTACATACGCGCGTACATAAGTAATTCTGTAAATATGTGTGCCAGTAGTTGTTTGCTAAAACACACACACACACACACTCACTTGCCCTCATTGCCAGAGTTTTTGTTGTTATTTAGAGGCACGCAGTCGGTGTCATCAATTGTGTTATAAAATTAGTGATAATGATTTGATCCAAATATCGACGTGTATGCACACGCATTAGCACATTCGCACGTATCCGTAAGTACATAATTTGTTTTCACAAATAAAAAAAAATAAAATTTTTGGTATCCCCAATTTAAGGCTGTCAAATAAATTACAAGTCGTTACTCAAATTAAGTTTATGCCATCGCACGCACTGTTGTACAGACGGTTATTTTAAATTGCCTTTCTTCGCTACCTGTAAGAACTCAATATATTGACTAGGAAAGTGCGCAAAGACACACACGGCCATTTTAAATTAATATTCTTTTAAAACAACTTCTACTCAACACAATCTTGCGAGACTTGGCAAACACTCCGCTTTATATCACAAAACCATGGCACGCCCATTCAAGGGACTCCTTCAAATTAGTATACTTTCCCTTAGCCCAATCTTATGCAATTCAATACATATAATAAAGCCCTAATTTTAGAAATCACTTTGCGTTAATGAAATTATTAAAAAGCAAAATATATTTCCAAGATTTTAAAATTTGCCCACCGAACGTAAAATGCTCAAAACCCGAGACGGTGTTTTATCTATCAAAATGTTTAAAATAAATTTGAAATATAAAATTAAGTTAAATGGAGCAAAAATATTAAAAATTTAAAATTTTGATTTTGTCTAAACATCAATTTCATTAACGCAAAGTGGTTTACAAAATTAGGGCCTGAGTGCAATACTGTGACCTGAAAAAAAGCGTTGCTACGTTGAGCTTTTGACATTTATTTATTAAAATTTTTTAAAATTTTATAAAATTATTTTATAATTTATATTGAGTGGCTGGTCTGAAAATTTTTTTTAAATATCATTTGATAAATATATTTTCACCGATCTTTATTATTATACACACTCAATCTTCGAGTGTGGTATTTAAAAGCCAACATTCTCAGATTAGCTCGGAACTAGTTTTCAGAATTGATCGAAGCTCGTTACGCTCTTTTAAAATAATAGATTTCCTTCATTAATCTGAAAAGCATATTTCAAAAGAACAACAACGTAGTCAGTCTTTCTTTGAACTTTCTTTGGTCTTTTTATAAAGACCCTAAAATTGCATATCATGTATTTATTATAAAAATAATAATATTGTGCAAATTAACACAAAAAGACCTTTCAAATGATATCAATTCCGTGTGAATTGTTGGCAGATAAAATGATTTAAAGTGTACCACAAAAAGTTGTTGCCAAATTTCCGTATTAAATGTAAGTCATTCTTGTATTCATCACATACAAGAATGAGTTACATTTAAAACTAACATTTTCAAGGTCATTCTAAAATTATTATTTTGAATAGGTGTCAATTGATTTCAAAAGCAATTTTGAGCTCATCTGAAGCTTTAAAAGCCACATTAGAAGATCATGTGCAAACAATATAACAGATCTCTGAAAAAAATTACACGTTTTAAAATAAGTGACAAAATAACTCTGACAAACACATCACACATTTTTTATCGTTTTCGTGTTGCTTTGCTTCAAATGCCCGATTATCCAAAATTCAGTTGCTTTCTACTACTTTCTTCTAATCATCATCATCGCCAGATGTGGCCAACCAACCAGATCCTTGGTATTGTGCCCACAATCTGAAGTGCAATCATTTTCATCAATTTCTTCAAGCACCGATTCTCAAGACTCTCAGACCTGTTCTGTAAATGCAAATCGAATAGATTTTTCAAGCTGGAAAAAAAGGAAACATGCGAAGAAAGTTCTAGTGGATACAGTGTTTAGAAATGAAGTCGTTATAGGTCGCCTCGATTCTCAAAACACTCCTGGAAATAATTGCTGTTTCACAATAAACTTTTTCCCATGAGAGCATAATTCTCACTGATATTGACAATTAATTTATTACTTTCATTTAAAAAATATTTATCTAGAACGTGATATTTGTCTATTCAAAACTTTAAAATAGGGGACATATTGAAACAGGGTTTAGGTCTCGTTGGAGGTTACTCCGTTTTTCAATTGCAGATAGCGACAATAAAAATATGAATCCAACCAGCTTTTGCTTCCCCAGTGTGCACACAAAATGCTATAGTCTACGTAGGTCGTTATCAAAGGCATCCGAAGGTACGTTAATGTGTATTTATGGATACTATCCAAATATGCACAATTCAGAAGAGATTTGCTAAAGAAAATTCCGAATAAAATTGTTCAAATCAAAATAGTTGCAAAATGTCTCTGTTTGAGAGATCTGCTCCGAAATTGTCTTTTCGAATGCACCTTTAAACGGCCCATCCTGGCTGGTGAATCGATAAAATCGTGTGCTTTCAGACGTGCAAATAAACTATTTCATTGCGCACACAAGCGCAGGCGTGTAAGTGCTTGTAAATGTGTGTGTATGCACTATGAATGTGTGATTGCATTTGAGTGTATTTGTAATGCTCTTCTACTTCTGCAATACGGTTGTAAAGTTGTAAAATTTATATTCAGTCATGGAAAAACTTTTACAAATAAAATTCTATAATTAATTTTAATAAAATTTTTTGTTTTAATTCTATGCGTTTCTACCAATTTTAGCGTTTTTCGCTATTAAAAAGTTGACAACGTTGTATGTTCATAACACACCGTATGTGTAGCATACATCAACACATACACACACTCATACACACAGACACACACATACACATTTTTTTAAATAGGAATGTGTATTAGCACAAACCACTATTTCCAAAAGATATAATCGGTCATCGGTAACGTGATTGGAATTCCAAAAGCTGTCAACATGGACGTGCGATTGTTCTGATATACTCAAGCAGCGCGTACGGGCCGAACAGGCAATAAAAGAATTTAAATATTTTCCACTCTGAATCCTCAAGTCTTCCGCATAATAAGTTGAACACTTGCGTGCGTACGTAAGCAAACATATACATGTATGGATACATATACATGTATGTGTATTGATATGGTAAAAAAAGTATTCATTCTTGCCAGTATGTTGCAAAAAAAAATACCGATTTGCATACACTGGAATTCGGTTAATACGAACTGCGTGCGAATCGAGGACGATTTCGTTCTTTAGAGACCAGTTTCACAATAAGCAGCATGGATTTATCTCTTCTTAGAGATCATGGAGATGGTAAAAATATGTGACGTTACTGAGAAGCATATAAACGAGGGCTGTTCCATATCTACGTTATTCATTTCTCTCGGAGTAACATTCACATTTGACACAGCCAATCGAAATAGAAAACCTGGCGAACCTTAAGACAATGCACGAGTGCACACGTGTGTAGACGTACTGCCGTCCAGTATATTTTCCAGACATAGACCTCTGCGATTATTGTCATCTTCCAAATCTGAAGAAATGGATCGTTGATAAGAGATTTGAATCGAATGAAGAGGTCATACAGGAAACAAATGCCTATTTTGGAGATCTTGAAAACTATTATTTGGAATGAATGAAAATGACTTTGGTCGCATGCTCGAATAAATATTGTTCAAATATATCTTATGAATACTAATTTTTATTCGCATTACAATTGTGGTGCGTGCCGAGTTTTATACTTTTTTGTTGTTTGCGTCAATGTTGAATTTTATAAATAATAATTCGAATTCGCCAGTGTCTGATATAGACTAGTTGCACTGTTATACATTCTTATGCTTCAGGAAGAACTTTGTATCAAATTGAACAAAAACGAAATTAAAGAGAAACTGTCTGGAATTGTTCAATTCGTTTCAACACACGCAGAAATTCAGACACTCTTTTCAACATGTTTTTACTTGGATTTTCTGTTTGCCAATTTGATGAAATTTCTTGTATGAAATTTTCGACACTTGGATTTGTTTGACAACCTCTCAAGACGAAACTTTTTTACACGTTTTTTATAGAGGCCGTATAGGCCGATGAAACACATAAAAAATTGTATTATTTTGTTTCATGTGTCGTAAAAGATGTGACGAATTCAGAAATTACCGTTTTGTATCTTTTGCTGGCGTAGCAAAAAACTCAACACATTCTCAGGGCGTCAAGTTGATCTGGATTGATGAGAAGGTAGTCAGTATGTGAACATGGTTGTTGTTGTTGTAATCCAATAATATTTTACGAGGATGAATGAGGGAGCAATTTTGATTGATATCTCATTACGGGATTAATTCATGGGATATATTTCAATTATGAAAACTGCTTGTTCGACAAACTTTTTCATACAAATCTGTCAAATAAAAAGCCTTAAGGCACAACATATTTTTATGAATCATATTTTTGATAGTTTCGTTTCTCGTTAAGTAACGATTATCGTCAATCACAAATTTATTCAGTCAATGTTATGTTCTGAGATAATTTGTAATGAAATCAATTTTGTTTTTTGTTAAGAGATAAAAAGTTTTGGTTAATGATGTTTTATTAGGACTTTGAGGAGCAGACATGGAGCTGGAGGAAATCAAAATTGGTGACTGGCAGAAAGCACTTTGGCGATTTGCTTGATAGAAAGTATCTTTTGAATGGTTTACGGGGTAATAAATCGTAGTCATTTATATCGTTATTTCGATACGTGCTGTCTATTATAATAATGCACGAGGACTGTTCTAGAAATGACGTGATTTTTCCCGCCTCATTTCGTGTTCACATTTGCAGCTGTTCATCACGATGAATTGTTAGTGAGAAACATAAAAGCGTGTTCGAAAAATATGAATTAAATATTTGCACAAAATTTTGTGAGAAAAAAAAATTTATTGAAATAAACAGTTGAAAAGTTGGTTGAGACTCAAGTTGGTTTTACTCCGGGTCAATAAAATTTTTACAAATGCCGGACGCTTTGTAAAAAAGGTCGACAAGAAGTGAATGACGAAATTCGCTTACACTCAATAAACACGTTTAGAGTTTAGAGTTGCAGAAAATTGTCGCGTCTCTACTAGAGAAGTTGCTGATGCTATTGGCATATCTGTTGACTCTTGTCATGCAATATTTTCAGAATTTCGGACGTGAAGCTAATGGCAGAGAAGCTCGTTGCAAAATTTATAAATTTTTATTAAAAACCCCCCTGCTTTGTGATTGCTCACATGTATCAGGTGTGGTCCCCTGCCACTCAATTCCCAAGACTAAAAAGATGAAGAGTGTTTTGTAAGGAAATAACAAACGAGTCGCCGAGAGAACTAAAGAACATCCAAAAATAGCCTATGGAATCTGTTTCGAGGGCAAAAAAAAGTTTGCCGAAGTGTGCGGATAAAATTATTTTGAGACAAAACTATTTTTAGAAAAATTGATATACGCCTTATTATGTGAACATGCCTCGTATGTGCTGTGGTAATGCGTCCGTCTATAGGAAACCGCCGCTGCCTGTTTTGTCACGATGTCAGTTGGTTTGTAAGAACAAAATAGAACTCTAACCCTGGACATGGGCGTATGTCGCATTGGGATATCGAACATGTTGTGTAGACACATGTTTTTAAATCACATAATATTTTATGAAAACAATTTTTAAAATTCATAAAAATATTAGAAATTACTAAATCATTTGTCTCTCAAGACGGAAGTTAAAGGCGCGAAAAAAATTTATGAGGAGGGGGAACTCGGTGGAAGGTCTGAGATATTTTATTTATTGTATTTTCCAAATGCTGATACCAACTTCAGCGTATTTTTGTTTAAATGAAGAATTTTTAAAGAAAACAAAAATTGGATCTTAGAAATGACCAGCCGTTCCTCACAATCCGACTATTTCCAAAAATATTTTCATTTTTATTGAAAGGAAATGTAAAAAGTTTTTACTAAGAAATGATTTTTAATATCATGAAATAGTTCCGATCATAAAAGGGAAAATTTAGTTGCAAAAAATTATTACGTTTTGCGGAATTAAAGTCTGGGATTAAAGTCATTATTTTCGACCAGAGAGCGCATTTTCGGTTGAGTGATAATAATTTGAATATCCCTGCTGACCAATTGTTCGACAGAGTCGTAGGAAATGGCACCAGTTCGTGAATGAGATCGTGACTCAGGCTCGCTCACGTGCAAAAAGTGGTTCATGCTCAAGCATGATGCCAAGAGAAATAGATCACTAACGGGACAACTCACTTCCACGAAAATGTCAAGGCTGAATTATATGAAAATTTACTTTAACAAAAATGATAACAACAGGTGTCTTCACTAGGGAGTGTTTGACTCTGGTGCTCTTTGCACAGAATGCAATTCCGTTGTGCGATACCCGCAAGAGCCCGCATCCACCACCAACCAATTTTCGATACCTGAACAACCAGCAAATTTTAAAACGTTACTGCTAAAATAATTACGTTAAGCAAACCGATTATCTCAAGTTATTGTGTATTTGATCTAAGCGCTTTTGCATCACCTGCCCAACCGCATCCAAGTACATAGACATGCACAAACATGCACAAACAATATTAAAACACCAGCTTTCAAGTGCCACATGTGAGCATACAAACAGCCGCATTAACTATTTGCAGGCGAATAGAGATTTTTTTTGTTATTTTTGTTTTTCGGTTCAAAGTCAACAAATTCAATACAAAACAGCGACCGCAGTGATTCGTGTGAATTTTAACGAATTCAATAAGACGTTTTCGAAACAGCATTCGAAACTTGCATTTTCGTAATATTTGCTGAAGAGTTGAACATGTTCTTAATTGCACTTGTACTTGAATTTAATTACTTTCGTGAAAACGGTGTCATTTTAAAAATGTTTGAGTTTCACATTGAATTTCTTGAGTTGATTTTTAATTTTCTTAATTTCTATTGTTGCGAGTGCAACACTCAACACTGGCAAATGGTACAGGACTCCATCGCAGTTGACACGTAAATCAATTGACGTTTGCAACGTTTTTTTTTTCAAATCGTAAATCAAACAAGTATTTTTTAGAAACGATTTGATACTTTTTTGTCGAATACAACTTTTTCTTTGGGTTAAGGTCGACCAGAATATTGAAGTCTTGCATTCTTAAGAGAATAAAAATAAAATCTAAAACTTGATCGTTATGCGCAAAAGGCGTCCGATGCAATTTCATTTCAAAGGCGCGCACATTTCTCAAGTTACACTTACAAATAATTGACAAATTGAAAATTCATGTTTCTAATCAACTCACATTTCGATGGTTGTTTTGATCGGTTTCCGTTAATGAATTGTATCCGCAACAACTAGACTGAGACGCGTCAATTACGGATGCTAAGAAGACACTGACTAAACGTGGATTCTTTTTCTAGGGATCTATAAATATTTTTTTAACAATTTTTGCAATAGTTGTTTGCGTTAATATGATTTTTGTTCTGTTGCATACATAATCCGTACCCAACCGTTTGCTCAGTTAATTAAATATTTGCTAGAAGCGGCTCTCTTACCAGGTTTCAAACAAATGAAAAAAGCTGAGCTGCTCATTTGTGCCAATACAGTCTAGATACGCTGCATATTGTCGAAATCGATTAGCGAGAGTAAACATTTGCTTAACTTTGTGTGGTGGGTTGTAATCGAAGCGTTTCAGCTCTCAGACATGTTTGAAGCCGACTGGCAAACTAACTGGTTGACTTTAATATGGTCAAGGAGATCGTTAGAAGTTATCTGGTTAATTTTAGAAGCACACACACACGCACACACATTCATTTATTGGTGAGCAAAAATGTTTGAATGTCGGCCAAATTGATACACAAGCTTTTCAGTGTGACCAGATATTTATATGACAACAAGCTGAAGCACATAAACGGTAGTTGACATACTGTATATGAAGCCAAAAGCTAGACAATTTGGAAAACTTTCTATATATTAAATAACACATACCTGACGCGATCAATTATATCTTCATCGATTATATTGAATAAAAAAATTTTCAAACAGTAACACAATAACTGATTCTTCACTTGATATAAAATAATTTTAATTAAGACAAAAAGTAGACAAAATGTTTTAATGTGATAAAAGTTATAATAGAGTATTTTTTAACCGCGTCCATCTCTACCTCAATCCCGCATAATAATTCCGCAACTCCTATCGATATATAAAAAAATCCCCCAATAAATTTCTCACTTTTCCCTTGTGTCGTATATGTCCCATTTCCATCAACTGAGTGAAGGATATAGACAAGAGTGTAGGAAAAAGTACTTAATCCCGATCATTTCGAATTACATTTCACTAACAAAACAGAAGGGATTTTACACATCGAAGAAATAATTTTTTTACAAAAAAAAATTTAAATAAATGAAGTTGCAATTAACTTTAGTGGAACTCAATGCAGGCAGGTGGTAGTCGTTTTGTTTTCTATAGGGAAGGAAAAGAGGCGCTGTTGTTGGAGGACCACTAAACAAAAGAGTGTGTTAATGAGTGAAAAACGGTTTGCTTCTGAAAAGGAATTCATTACGTGCGATGAAAGGTAGCGCAGATGTAAACTAAGGGAAAATGCACACAAGATGACTCTAACAAGCAGAAAGAAGGAACAATTTAAAAGCTCATGGAATGAAGCCAGTTATATTGGTGAAGTCCTCCTGCCTTAACGACACTTCTATCATGGTCGAAATCTCAAATCCATTCCGCTGCACTCTGATAATCCTCTGGCTATAGATTTGATATTTTTCCACAATATCTCGCTTGGCTAAATTATTAATGCCAAATTTGTCTTTTAACTTCTTGCGATAAGAGAATAATTGACTTATTTGAGCACAAAAAAGCTTAAATTAGAAATTGAATTTAACAGCCGTCATTCAAATTCAATGATGCCAATAAATTACATTTTTGTTCCTGCGATTATAGGAAATTTATTGTTGAGAAAAATATATATCGTTGGAACGAATATTCTTGACTGGGATATATTTATTAAGTATCGTATACATATGCAACAACCGATATGATGAATTTAAATGCAGCTGCAAAAGTGCTACAATGGTCACACTGCTAATAAGTGTTAACAAGAGAGCATAAATAATGAGTTAATAAATAAATGTGTGTTAGAGTGTGTGTGTGTGTGTGTATTCAGTAATTAATTATGTATGGGGATAAGCATTTGCACCATGCTGATCAACTGAATATTCGGCCTGTTCGGCGAGTCGAATATTTTTGGTGTAAGAAAACATCTAAAAATAATCGTTTAAAAGAATTTCCTTCGAATTATTTACATTGAAATGCCCTGGCCTTATTGAAGGCTAGAAAGTCATTAATAATAAAGAATTCGCTGTACCCAAACAGGATTAATTTTTGTAAGTGATATATTGATTTTCATTGATATTCATCAAGAGGCGGAGTTTGTAAGATCGCGTCGTGATCCACAGTGTCAGTCAATATAAACTATCCCATAAGTAAAGCACGAAATAAACTGCACAAGCGGTTTGACCAACCCGAACTTTCCGTTTGACGATAAAGAACCAAAAGTTTTTATATATAATTTGTTTCCCGAGAATGCTCATATCAATTAAGCTCCGCTACTTTTGCTCGCCCTCCTTTTAAAATGAGTTAAGCAAATGTCCTATATTCAGCCAAGTCCTCCCCCGCATGCGTCTAACACTTTCATATTCCGAAACACAAATTAAATTTTACAATCCTGGAAAAGCCTCTGTGAATTTCTTTGATTTGTAATACTAATTGAAGTTTTCCTGATTTACAAAATGAGTTAAACTAAGAAAAAACAAAATTTTTGTTGTTTTACTAGAACAGACTTAAATTTCCCAGCTCTGGAGTAGTCTTTTTGACTTTTCCTGAGCTCTGGTACCAACATGTTTCATTGAAAAAGAAAGAAGTGTTTTAGTCAATTACTTTTCTGAACTAAATAAAAATTTTAGTTGTCCAGCTCTGGTATCGAATTTTTGATTTTGCTTGAATTTTAATAATAAATCAAACTTCATTCTTTTTTTAGTTAAAATCAAAGAGGTTTAGTTAGATACTTGATAATTTCGAAATTTTAAAAAGCTTTCTATCGCTGGAGCAGTTTCTTGGCGTTGCATTTTTCTAATTCCAATAAATTCCTTTCAAGAGTATCAAATTTGTTTGATTTATGAAAAAAAGAAACAAAAAATTAAGTTGGTTTCTTTTAAGCAGAAAAAATATTCGATATTCCAAATTAAATACTCAACAAATAGGCGATAATTAGAGTCAGCCAGTTTCTTTTATATTAAAAATTATTTTAAGTTCTCCAGCTCTGCAAAAGTGACTGCCGATTTTGAACTGAAATCTATTTATAACCATATCCCATGCATCAGCATAAAGTCTCTAGTTCTTTAGGGAATTCGGGAAACCGATTTCAGGTACAGACAGACGGACGTTGCTTGTTCGACTTCATACGCTGACGCTGACACGACAACCAACGTCAAGAAACTTTAAACTGGAATCGTCTCTAGTTTGTGTCACGGCAAGCCAAACAAATACGGCAACAACTTTAACTCCCCAAATCAATTTAAACTCAAATTAGCCGTTGACGTTTAAAGCCAAAACGATTAAACGTGTAAAAAATGTTTCAGCAGAGGCAGAGTTTTTGTATGAACGAGTATGAACGAAAATTTATGCAAAAATCAATTTGGGATTGATTTTACTAAAATCAACTGATCCGAAGTCGTCAGTCTGTTGGCTTCTGTTTGATCTCTGTTCATGTCATGCCAACACAAGCATGCAGAGTTCAATCGCACATGTTTGTGTGAATATTGTTCAAACGCTTTTAACTCTCATAATTAGAGACAAAGACGTTTTGTTCTATCAGACGAGTTTGATGTTGAATTAATAATTGTCGCAATGGATGTAACATGTTGCTCGCTGCAGTTGTCTGTACATGGAATAAATAATGCCCAGCGAACATTTTCACTCAAAGTTCAAATGTTGGAAGTGTGTGTGAAACTCTGCCAGATTTTTATTATTAACCGACTCAATGTAGTTGGTACAATTTTTAGTATTAAAAGGGTGTTTTGACTAACGCTAGAATGCAGATAAGAGCAGAAAATCAGTCAGTTAATTCGAAATTGTGCGGGCAGTGCCACATTTTAAATTTATATTGAACACGATCCAGTACCGCGATTTCTATTGAACTTTTAGGATGCAGTATTGATGGCTTGTGACTCATGTGGGTTTTCTGAAATTGAATGGAGTCAGAAATATATTTCAGAAGATTCTGTACGTGTTATGAAATCTTTTATAAAATAACTCTCGAGTTCTATGAACCACGGCCGCACATTATCTCCATATAATCTTCGTAATAACTCTCGTTTACTTCACGAGGGCAATTACATAAGAGTGAATATGTTTGTATTTGATAAGCTGCCACAAGCAGCAACTTTTCTCGCACAATAAGACTGCGAGAAGCCCTACAGATTGTTGTTTGTGTGCGAAAACTTCACTTCTTCACAAATTGTTTGACTTTCTTAATAGAATTTAATTTAAAAAAAAACTTTCTTTTGTATATAAGTTGTACGTGTGGATTTTTCTTTCGATATTGTAGATTTGGCAGGTAGTCTCGGCTTACAGTGTGACACGCTTCTTTCACTTGTAATAGAAACGGCATAAGTTTTGAATTAATCAATTCCACTGGAATTTCACGCTGAAAGTGAACATTTTTAATTAAAGATTTTAGTATTAAAATCGAAAACAAGTGACTTTGCGTTCGCACTGCAGTTGGAATTAATTCAAATTTCAATACACAGTTTGTCCAGTAAATGTAATCATATCATGTCACAAAATTTAATGCACGACACACACAGGCACACTCACACATACACATTCATATACATACAAAATATTATATGCAATTGTGTTTAAGAAGTTCTTTCTTAAGGAATAAATGATAACAACATCAAAATCCAAGTTAACAATACGTTGCTATTCCATAAGCAACAATCGCTCATTGCAGCTTCCACGAGGCACTCACAGTAATAAAATCTGCTTCAGAAACAAAAGAGAGAAGAAAGTTATTGTTTGTGAGAAAACTTTTATGAAAGAAGTTTTGTATGTTTAACGCTCGTTTACAACTTTGCGGAATTCATGACTCCGTATTGCAAAGCACACAATCGTTTGTGCGACTAATTGTGATAAAAAACGTGTGGAACGTTTTAAGTGTTTGTCGAACAATGCCAGGGATTGTGGAGGAGAATTATTGTTTATAGAATTACTTTATATGAATGAAGTCTTTAAGCTGAACCATGGGCGGAGGTGCGAGGGTGAACAATTTGCTCTTCTTGAATATTTAAAATTTTTCGGTTATACTTTGCAAAGTATCGTTGCAAAGACGTTAACGGGGTGACTTGACTGTGTATGAGCGACGTTGTTCACCCGAATTTCATCCGTTACTGTGACAGACAACGTGCAACGTAGTTGAGCACGGAAAAACACTTCAAAAGAACCGTAATTCTATACGCTTATCTGAAGAGCTATTGAGACGCGAAATTCTGGAAAGAGAGTAGCCGATAAGTAGCCCAGGTACACTTGAAAAAATAATTGCCAACGAGTTTTTGCGTGTATGGGTGCATCGTTTATTACAGAAACTTAAGAAAATAATCTCAGCTGCGTCCCTGGCTGGGCTTCGCAATGTGGGAGTATATCATTGAAAATATGGAGTACTTCAGAAGCTCTCCACTTATTGCCACTCGTTCTTAAAGCCTTTTGAAGCCAACGATGCCATTTAGACAAACACAAACACAAGCACATCCGTTTTCGTTCAGCAAATGCGACAGAAAAGTTGGCATCAACTTTATTATCAGCATTTCATACATTCTCAAACGAATGCACAACAACACAAACAAAGAAATATTGTGAAAATTGTTGGGAAATATTAAGAAAGTAAACAAACTTCAGCAGCACTTGACTCACTTTCCAGCTTTTGCTCAGTTAATGGCAGCCAAAAGTGCCAGCATCTAAAGAACTCGCAAACAATCAATAAGAATACAAACAGAAACTATTTTCTTAAGAAACTTTTGGGGGACAAAATTATCTTGAATAAAATTAGAAATTGAAGTGTTAAACAATAAATTTTAAATATATAAAATTAATAATTGCGCCACTCCTTTCGTAAAAATAATGAAAATTTAGTTCAGTTTCCAGAGCTTAAAGTCTTAAAAGTAAATTCGGAAAGACATGATACATTTTCCAAATAATAAATTTTCAATTTAAACAGCGGAGCGGAATGGCACTTGTGCACAAGCTGGTACATTATCGATGTCAGTAGCAATTTGGATCTTTTCATAAAGAGCAGGAATTAAACTGCTTAAGCCTGCATGTCTCTGCATGTTGTTCAGTCGCAAAATTTCATTTTAAATAAAAGTTTTAACAGCGTTTTCCTCTGAAATATAATTATGCTACAGAACGATTTCCAATGACGTCCTGGTACAAGCAGCTAAATTTGTTAATTATTCATGTCAATGCTTTAGGGTTAACATGAATGGTTTTTGGCTAAATTAACTCAATCGATACCGTCCGGAATTTCAATACAATAAATAAAAATTTCGATCAACATCGAGTTCCGTGATTTGCTTCCCGATCAAAAGCCAAGTTTTGATTCTTTTAAATCTCTTTAAATTAATATAAAAAATTGGAAAAAAAAATTCAGGTAAAAAATGTCATGTCCTGGGATTGTAGCGTGCGTCACATTTATATCTGGTATTAACAGAAGATCGGAAATTTTTTAATTCATCATTCATTGTAAATGAATTTTAGTTTTATAATTATTTTCAATCTACACAAAATTAATATTTAAACAAGATTTTGTGAAACATATTTCTGTCGCGTGCGTTATGATACGAATTCTGAAAACTGCATTAAATACTCTTCCAGGTTAACCGCCATTCAGAGTGCACAACAACACAAAAAAAGTTATTTCTGCTAGAAATACATGTTGTTGAAACCCTGAGTTAAACTTTTGCCGCGCACTGTTGAGTATATGCCCATAACAAACTGTGCTTCAGACAGCAGACTCCTTTTAAGGTTTCGTGAAACTCAATAATTGTTAAACCAGATAAAACACAATAAATAAAAGCATCGTTATCTCTTGTAAATGTGTGGTAATTACGCTTTCCTGCTGGCATTATAAACATCTCTTCTTCATGCATGTTCCTTCTTCTTCTTCTGTTATCCTTGTTATCCTTTAAGCATTTTCAAATTCCATTTATTTGTTCGAAATGAACACCCGGTAAATTTGAGAATGTCATAAATGCTTAAAGTATTATGGAGAAATAAGCACAATTGGAATTTCCCAGTTGCGTCAATTGCCGTAGAAAATTATATTATCGTTTTGGTTCAGCACGTTAAGCTGAAGATGATGATAAAAAATAAAATGACGACATCCTCACATGTGCGAAATACATTCGAATGTTCGTTCATACAATTACATGCCCTTGAATATTTAGTTTCTGCATTTGCAAAAAGGCTGGAATGAAATCAGTTGGCCAACAATTCCAACTGCACGCATTATGGCGTTTCAATATGTAGATGTTCATGCTTGGATTTCCACAGTTTTCAAGTCAAAAGTCTTGATAATAACAACCGGGATTCTTTCGCAGGCAGTCTTACAGGGAGAAGGAGGGTCGGACAGCCAGACAGAAAGACTTCTGGTGTTCGTAGTGCTTAAAAGTGAATAATTTTGTAATTAAATCTTACCAAGTTTGATAAAGTAAAATTTGTTGTTGTTGAAGTGTTTGTTTTTATTGAAAATGTCTGTAAACGAGAGCAAAGATTAATGGCGTGTCTTTCTTCTAGAAAAACATGTAATATATTTTTACCTGGTTTTGAAAAAAAAACAGCAGTTGGTAGTTTTAAATAGAAATAAATTTTCGCCAGCGATTCTAGACGGATTTCTAATAAATTATCTGTTTTCAAATGACAAAATGTTGCATTTTCTATTAAAAAGTGCAAGAAATGTAGCATTTTTTTAGAAGAGAACACAACATTAGAATAGCATTCATTCACTTTTTTTGATCATAAATGAAATCATGACAAGTTTCTGTTAATGTTATTTACACTTTCAACAAACAGGGACCCATTTTCTGTGAATCAAAAAGGCTTAAGGACATTTATTTTTAGCCAGAATAAATTGAGCCACCCATCGATTGCCATCGAAGGATTTCTTAAGGACTTATTAATTTCATTTTACTTTAATTGAACTCTGTTCATGTTTGATGAGCTTATTGAAGCAAATCTCACGCCGCAAATATTTGCAGATCTGCTTTTACTTCTTACGTTCACTTGCCTTTTAAATTTGCTCAAATACTGGCCTTAATCGCCTAAATTTGCATAAATAATTGCCGAAACTTATTTCCAATACGTTTCGTCCAACAATTCGCACTACAAAATAATAATTTTATTCCCATAATTATAATTCAGTCAGTGATTGTAATTAAAATCTCTTCAAAGACTAACAAATCCAGGAATAATTAAAATGAATTGTGAAAAGAAGAACTTCGTAATAAGAACAAGCACGCAAACATTTTTATCACGCGTATCGTAAAAGAAAGATTTTTGAAGCAGAGATTTCATATACAAAAAGGATGAAAACGAAAGAGATTATTTCGTCTTGCAAGTGTTTGCGAAGGTCTGCTCTCCGTCCTCAGTTTTTGGGGCACTGCAGCGTTAAAGTTGAATAGCCAGCAAAACGACTACAAACGCTTAAGTTGTCGTACCTTCTCAATAACAGGCGTCATGAAACGCGTTTCCCTAATCGAGCAAAAGTCTGACGTGGATTGAATTTTAATAAATATCTTCCTTCAGTCTCAGCAGTGACTGACTCACAGAGTGTTCGCTTTATTATTTAGAATAATTTGTTAAACCGTTTTGTTGTTCTGCAGAATACGAAATGTTCTACACGCACGACCCTTCCGCTTTCCATGATGCTGCCCTGCTAATGATCAGAGCACGTGGAGGACGAACAGCGAAAGTTTGTAAGAATATTGTGGGCCGACACAAGACAATTCGCCGTGGCTACTTCTGCATAGATAGCCTAGACCTATGCGAGGTCTGTTCAAACAGATATATATTTATTCGTAAATTTATCATTCGATAATACACCCTAATTTTAGGGCAGGCTTCTGAGACAAAATAGGGAAAATAGGTTTTAAACACACTTAATTGTCGCTACATGAAGTTCGCATTGCGGCTCCCAGTCCACTCATTTTTTCTTTAACTGAAAGAAGTCACCAGACGGTGCAACCACACACGCAGCAGGAGCCAAAATTAATATCATGAAGGAAGCATCTTCATGTCGCATGACCGGCAAGATCGTTCGATTTAACTATTCCAGATGTCTTTATTTGGGGCTACTTAAAGCCGCGGCCTTAAGCCATCCAACCCCAGATAATTGCAGCCCTTGAGAATATTCCACAGTGCTGCGTACTTTCGGTAAAAAGTCAGTAAATTTGTAAAGAACTTCACTCAATTTGATTATAATCGTGATGATTTTTTTCAACCCAAATTTTCCAAAACATTTAAATGATCATCAAGGAATTCTTATCAAGTCCCCGGGCACATTTCACAGGCAGGAAGCCCTTGTTCGAATTTTTTTTAGAAGGAAAACTTTTAGTTTCCTGAAAGTTTGGAAAAAATCTATATTTTTATGGTCTATTTTGTGACAAGAAGCAGAAACTAGAAAATCTATCCTTCATGAGAGTTTGAAAAGTTTCATTCTTTTACTCGTAAATAATTTTCAACAGCTGTTAAGGATTTTCTAGCTCTAAACGAACTTTTAAATACAAAAGCGTAGCCTGTTAAAGTTCAAGGCAAATCAAAATTGATGTTTTTCTAATAATTTTGGGTTGGCTGCAGCAACGCCTTCCATTTTGTCTACTTTCGTGTTTTAACTTTTTCTATTGATTGTGAAGCAAAATACAGAACAACAACTGGAAACAGTAAAAAAGGATAATTTGTAACAATCAATTCATAAATAGTCCTCAGGTTGTGGCAAGAGTTCGTCCGTTTGTGCTGCACAAATAAAGTGGCTGCAGAGCACACGTTTCCTTAAACGTCGCCTGTTTAATGACTTTCAGAAGTTGAATCGATAGTGTTTTAAATATTTTCTAATTTGCTTATTTTCATATCGTGTTTTGTTGTGGCAGACCGTGAATAGCAATTAATTTTAAACGTTTAATTATAATAACTCGCAGTGGTTTCAATTACCTCGAATAAGATCGCGTGCAGCGAAAAAATTTATTAAAGAAAAACACTTTTAATTACCCTGCGATAATACGAGCTGGAGTAAACTATTCGAGCCACTCACAAGCTGGTGTAGCAGTGGTAAGTTGTAAGGCGATTTGCGTATGAAATCAGCACTGAAACATTTGATTTGACGACAAGACTTTCAACACCCCCAACAGCCTTTGAAAGGAATTTAAACACGATCGAATTGATTGACAAGCAGTTTTATAAGCACAATTGACCTGCCCTCGTATTAACCAATTAATCCAGTAGCAGTTTCGTATTCAATTAGTTTCCTAAATATTATGTTAAATAGAAGAAAGGAAAGGAAGAAGACTTCTGTCTGCCATCATCAACGTTGTCTTTTAAATTGTATGAAATTAATTTGTTGGTGGTTAAGCGTCGTCTTTATGCGTTTAATTAGTGTTTTACCAGACTTCCACCGCATTTTTAAAAGGATTCAAGCCACTCAAAGCCAAATAAATTAAATTTATAATAAAAAGAGTTTTCTATTAAAAAAAAAGAACTCAGCTAATATGGCCTGGTTTCAGGAAAATGGGAATCGGAAGATGTTGTCACATGAATTTCACAAAATTCTGTTTAAGAAGTTTATTTTCCATTTAAATAAATATTTCATATGACCTGCTGCTCATCTGCAACTTAATTTATGACTAACGAAGTCTTCAGCCCATCACTGGATTATGCTTTAATAGTCCCGGTTAACAGGATTTCATTAAAATCGTCGGGACATTGACCTCATCATGGGATTTTGTAAATGTTTTTATTTCTCTCTTTTTTACAAGAATATTTCGCCCAGACTCATTAAAGAAATCTATTTTTCCTAATTAATTTGTTGGTGTTTGCAAAGTGTGTCATCGGTTGCCTTTTGAGGACAAAATTGTGGCTTCATCTTTTCTTTTTATTATTTATTTTGTAGTGCAACAAATATTTTGGATTCCAACAAAGAGAAACAGTAAATAATGATTATCAAAATACTCGCAGGGTGATTATTAGGGGTTCTCATATTCTATTTGGCGTCAAAGCAAACTAACTCGCTTGTTTCTTATTCAGAGATTATTTTGTGTTTCAGTGCGGTTTTAAGGGATTTATTTGAATAACTTTCGACTGCTTCAGTGTGATTAATGACAGCCTGCTATTCCATTGGCCGGGCATTTCATGTAGACAATGAAAAAGTAAAACTTGTCATAAGAAAAGGGTTTGGGTAGATGACATTCGCATAATGAAAACGTATTTGCATGCTGATTCTTGTCTCACTCGTCATGGGATTTGGATTTGGTCATGGGAATGACACCATGTTTTGAAAGGATTTAAAGTTTTAAAGCGGAATAACTAAAGATGGAAGTTTGTGTTTGGATTTTTAAATTCTTTGAAAAAATCTGCTGCTTTAAAGGCTGAAAAATCTCTGCCAAGTTCTTTCTCAACAATTCCGCTACGCCCTTTTAAAGCAATTTCAGAATGTGTTTTAAAGCTGTAGAGGAATAGCAGGACCTCAATAATACGTAACAACAGCAGCTGTTGGACATAAGGCCCTGGACTTTTAGCACGGCTGGCGTAGCTTGTCTGATTAACTCTCTCGGGGTCTGCGGCTGGAAACGAACCCATTGCGTGGGCGTGCTACCATGATCAGTTTGATATTTTAGACTATAACATTTGATTTCTGTCTCAAAAAGAACTCCGAAAAACAAGTCAATATGAAACATAAATATATATGAAACAAAGCGTCAAATAATTAGGAAACTACCCTCGTAACAAAAGTTGTTATAATACTATTTGTGCATTAATTTCCCCAAATGCTAATTGCTTTAGTTGTCAAACAATAGATCGATCGAACAATAGATTGCTCGTATTCAACTATGAAAACAAAGAAGTTCGTTAGTGTTTTTGTTGGTAAACTTAATTTGTTAATGGCCTAGTTTGCGGGGAGTTGTTAATGAGATAATTGTGGCTAAAATTGACTTCAAAGACCAGAAGTATTTCTTGATTGATTGTCATCATAATGAATTGCTTCTGGGAAACTCAGGTTTTAATTTTCCTTATATTTTCACTTCAACTGAATTTTATTTATTGTTTATTAACTTTTAAAACTTGTTCTTCTTTCTTTTCAGCCAACAAGTGCGTCGAAGTTGTTCAACATTTTAATACTCGTAAGTGCTTCACTTTTTACTTTTAATATCAAATATTTTCCATACAAAAAAAAACTTTTCAAGTTTTTTGTTTAAGGATTCTTTCTGTCTTTAATAAATTCCTTGTGAGAACATTAAACTTTTAGGTTAACAATTAAAAACAACTCGTCTAAGTTACAGGCGAGTGCTCGTAGTCATAAACAGGGAAGACTTCAACGAGCTTCAAGCCAGTGTTTCCGTACGAAATACCGGGGGGGGCAAATTACGGCATTCAGTACCGATCGAAAGTTGCATTGAAATTAAGTCGAATACGTCAGTTTGGTCCCGCGCTTTAAACTCTATAAAATACCACAGTTTTGTAAAAAGGCCGCCAAGAAATAGATAAAGGCTAAGCCTTCGTTACCTCCACGATTTAAATAGTTAAGGCCACAAATAAGGCCAACGGTAGGCATCATAAGGCGGTCTTGAAATATTATTAACTTAACTTTTCAGCAAAAAAAGTTCCTATTTTATTGCCATAGAACGACCTTCCAATTTATTTTAATGTTTCACCTCTACGATTAGGAATGCTCGAGGAAGTGTTTTGGTTCCACTCATCCAACTGCAAATCGCAGCCTTTCCCATATGAGAAATTCTATGAATTGCGTTGGCGTTAGTTTTACAAACGTCATAGAGTACTCTTCATGCACAATGGGGTCTCTTAAATAAAATATAGAAATAGTTCTAAGCCCGAAATGAAAGAATGAAAAAAATCACCGCACAAACATGAATTTTAATAGCAAAACTTAATAGCCTGTAACCGTTGTTCGTGTCTAAGTCGATTAGCGGTTAAGTTATAGGCCAAACAGAACATCTTTGCCAGCAACATGTTGCACAAAAACAGCTGATCTAAAACAGTCAGGCAAAAGTTGCTAAATAAAAACTTAAATGGGGCGTCCAATAGCTGACATATTTTTGAGGCATTTGGTGATGGTCCGCAGTTAATATCTCCTATAACACACGAAAATGTACCCGAGCCTTCAGAGACTTCCTAATTAATTCCAAAAACCATTAGAAATGACATACAAAAATTAAATTTAATTGACAACAGAAACAAGACTTCAGTCGGCTTCACTTGAAAGGTGAGAAGAACGAGAACTTCTTGCAGTGATAATAGAATAGATCCGGATATATAAAATAAGTTTAGGCCCTAATTAACTTCGTTGGACTGTTTTTTCAGTGGCATTGAAAAAGGAAAAAACAGGGTTATGCTGAAAATCCTCAAACTGTAATTTGAAACAAGTCCCACTCGATTTTAAGACTTCTTATGAACGAAAAATATTATATATTATCAATCACAGGTGCTGCATTCCGGGGCCTGGTGAGTGGGGCCTTTTTAATTAAAAATTATATAAAATTAAAACGCATGAGTAATAAAATTTTTTGACCTTTTCCAGATATAAATTATTAGGCCGCTTTAATTTTAAATCTACGAATTTTAAAATTTTTTAAATTACTCTCATTCTTAAGAGTTTTTCTAAAATTCAACTTTATTTCAAGAATGATAGAATTGCATGAGTTTTATTTCAATTTAATCCTCAAAATCCCCCACTGTGCAGTGTTGTATATTATTTTCCAACAAGACAAGCATGAACTGCAAATTATGTCAACAATATTGACAACAAAGCGAATTTAATCGACAACAAATTGAAATTGTATCCAGGAAGTGACGACGACAGAATTTATACTGCCGAGTTACACAACGAAAAGATGTCAAACAAATCTGCGAAGAGATGGAAAAAGCTTCCATGGAAATATATCTCTGTAGGGATGATATAACTAAACGCATGCATGTGACAGACTGTCTTGAGACAATTAACAGCTGAAATGTTAAGGCCACTTGCCATGGGCACTGAACACATACACACACACACACACTCACATTCGTTACACACTTAAACAGTGAAGCCTGTTGTCGGTCGCATCACTAAGAAACGACATCCACTTTTTCCTTGTTCAATGCGAAGTATTAATTCAATTAATAAAACATGGCTGGTGGCTGTTGCTTCCGATGAGCCAGGACTTACACACACACACATTTATAACGACAGTTGTAAACAAGACAACAGTTGCTTCGATACTAATTAATTCATAGAAATCATTCGTTGCCAAAAAAAAACTTCATACTGAAAAACAAACAACTTCAATGTGAAACAAAAACTCTGCCCTTAAATTCCAGTTTCGAATGTGTCCCTCCTCACAAGAGTTAAACAAACTTCGTTGCTTTTGTTGTTGAGAATATGTGCGCGTGTAGCTGACATTTTCAGCCATCCAACAAAACTTTTATGTACAAAATAAAACACTTCATTTCAGTTACACCAGCACAGACATTCGCACTCGCTGTTCCTTTCGTTAAATCTGAGCTAATAAATTTATTCATATAAAATTCTTGCACGTACTTGTGAGTACCCCAAAAATATGTCTCTGCCTGCAGTTTTCTGGGATGTTGGCAGAAATGAAATTTAGAAATGTCCACACTTTGAAAGAACTATTTGAATAGATGACAAGTTTGAAAAAAAAAATTTTTTAATGGTAACACATCAAAAATGAAACGCACGCTCCTGCAAATGTCCATCAACTCATTGTATTGCCCACCTCTGCTTTCACATAACCGGCGTTAAAATCCAGAGTGCCGGTCCAAGCAAAGCTATAACTTTGTGTCGTTCGAAGTTTAATAAAAGAGTTTGGATTAACTCTGCTATTAAACAAAATAAAAGCCAGTAAAACTTCTATATTCTTGTGTAACGAAACTTTTAGGTTAAGTGTTGGTAGTGCATGCACGTGCATGTTGAGTGCAAAACTCTAAATATCCCTTTCAAATGTCTACAATTGTAATCATCAATAACAAACGACATTTTTTATGAAATATCATGGGTTTAAAGGTAAATACAGGACGCAAGTGCAAAAAAAAAATATTTCACATCATTTTATCGCATTAAACACGAACAAGAACAAGAACAATTTACTAATCGTACGTTTTAAGAATTTTTATCTCTACTTTTACCCGGCCATCGGCTTGACATTAAAATTGCCGAGCACGTAATCAGACAGGAAGAGAATACAAATAGTCCCATCAAGGCAGCCAGACGATTTTTGAAATTATTATTATGAAAAAAAAAATACTCGAACAAACAAAATAAATGAATCCATTCACTTCCTTTCTCTGACCTTCAATTTCGTTTAAAGACGGAGAAAGCAGCAGGCCTTTTTCCAGCACGAAGACTTGAAGCAACCCAGCAAAATGTGTGTGACAAGAAAAATAAAAAGGATCCTTTTTTCGTTGGTCTGTGCATTTATTTTGGCTTGTTCTTTTTTATCCGATTCCCAGGTGCAGATATAAAATCTGAACTCTACGATTTTAAATGTTGAATGAAATCTTCTTTTAATCGAACAACTCCTGGAGAAACTGCAGAATAATCTCAAATTGAAATTGACCACTCTAAATTATCCACAGGGGAATGTTTGACACTTTTGATGGCCTCTTTAATGTTGGCCTGTCTGTTACAGAAACCCTCATTATTAAATATTATATTTATACGCGTTGCCCAGTTGGCCACGTCCTTAAGACGTACTTAACTACTGATACAAGGCAATATTATGTCGTAAAAGACATACTGACTTATTACAATTTTCTTGAAAACGATTTCGTTTCAATTGTAGATTGAAAAACCAAAACGACAGACGACATATCCTGCATCTAAGGCTAAAGGCATTGTCGTCTACGACAATTTGGCCAACTGGGCCTATTTATTTGAATACGCAATTCATTATGGTAAATCAGGAGTGACAAAACAACAGCTGCAAAATAATTTTAATCAACTTTTATCCAGATTCTATTTCCTTTTTAAAAAGTCAGCTGAAATAAAATTTTAAATTAAAATATTAATTTTCTTTGCGGCAAAGCACGGAAACAGGAACAATTGAATTACAGGCGGTGTTTTCCAACAACACCAAATACTCTCAATATCAATTTAACTAGAACATATTTTGTCAGCGATGATATTTAATTTGCTTGAAAATTATTCCAGCATTGATTTTAATTTCGTTAATGGAACAACGACAAGTGCAATGAAAGGAAAGCAGCACGTTTGTGGTAAAATTATCTACCGGGTATCCGCAGGAATACAACAAATCAACAACAACTACAGCAACAGGGCTTTCTGTAGATGCAAATGATTTCGATGTGTCAATCAGCAGGCAAAGAAACACGCGCCTTTTTTCCCTAAACAAGTTTGTCATGTTGTTTTCTAATAACTTGTGTGAATGTTTGTTTGTATAACATAAACAGCATGGCACTTGGTGCCACCTAAAAATCATTGCACCATGCGGCGTGTTGTTTGCGTGTGAAGCGTTAGAAAAAAGTTGGACACGATTAATGAAATACGAGCCATCTTTTGTTTTTCAACAAAATATTTAGCGAATTTTAAGAATTCATAAAATTTTCTTATGCCGGAAGTTGTCAGTTTGTTGGTCTTCCCCTATATTTTCCACCATTCAAAAAAACTCGAATGAAAATATTAATTTGATTTCAAAAGAATATTTTAAAACTCAAAGGCTTGAGGGAAAACAAGGGCGTGATGGATTTTAGAGGCAAAACATTTTCTTTACGATGACATGAATGGAATGGAAAATGGGAAAATCGCTGGAACGTAAAAACGAATTTGGAAAAACCCCTGACGAATCTTTGAAAACAGACCACTAAAACAACAACATATTGAATGTTGATTATTAATTTAAAAAAAAAAGATTTAAATATTCATAATTTTCGGGCGCTGCTGTCACAACGAAACAAAAAAAAACAGGACACTGAAAAGAGGATACTGCGGATTTAAGAAAAGTAAATAAAATAAAATGTAACATTAAGATTTCAAATATAATTTATTTCCTGTAGTTCTTTAAATGTGTGAAAAGAAAGAAACGGAAACGGAAACAAGATAAGGGAAACAGATGCAGGACGCTCGCTTCACTTGCGGAGTGTGCGTGTACATGGGAATCGAATGATGTTCCAGCCTCCTCATTTAGTTTGGGTCCTTTTGTTTTTACAAGGAAAATTTTCTGTAGGGGTGAGAGCCAAAAGTGTGCCAAAGACAGAAACCAATATTCTGTTATGATTTGAATTATTGATTCACTTTTTATTTATAAAAAAATAAAATAAAATGAAATAAAATAAAAACAAATTGTCTGTCATTTAAGAAAAACCTTAACAGTCACAGGACAGGAAATTGCTGAGTTTTATATTCCTGAGACAGAAATGGAGTTGGGACATGTACGTTGAGAGATGGTTACAGCAGGATATTATTTGAAACAAAAAAAAAAATCTTTCTTAAATAACGTATCAGACTAATCAAGCATAATTCCTTTTTTTTTTAAAGAAAATAACAACAAAAAAGCAAAAAATATTTAAGCGTTTCTTTAAGAGTGCGAAACACGAATGAAATTAAAACGATTTTTAAACATGTTGGCTTGAGGATTTAGGAAAAATTTGCAAAACTGCTTTTCTACATAAAAATGCCTTATAAAGCGTTTATAATTTATTTACATTGCTGGACTACAATTTATTGAAATTGTACCACAAAAACTGTGTGGCGTATATAGAGTTTTTAGATACAAGGAAATATCTGATTAAATCTCTAGTTTTGGGAAAAGCAGTTTAAATGGGTGTTACCAATCAAAGAAAAATCAACTTCAGGGTTGGACATAATAGTAACCAACTTAAATATTTTTTCGTTTTCTTTACAAGTTAATTGAATTTGATGTTTTTGAAAGAGATTTATTAGGACCAGAGATCAGGAGAGGCAGCTCGGGGGCTACACAATAATTTTTTATTTCTCTTGGGATCTTAAAGTAACTTAATTATATTAAATTTCGAGGTAATCAAGTTATAGTGGAATTCGTTGTTATTAATAATCAGGGATGAAGAACTGAATCTGTTGTTGTTGGTAAATTGTTGTGTTGGAAATGTTGCTGACCAGGAAATATTTATGCTGGTTTTTGGTACGTAAAATTCACAATCTAAACAAAATTTGTCTGAGTTTGTTTTTTTTTATTGTTATTAAACCTTTTTTTATACTCAAGTTGACATTTAAAATCAAAAAAATCCAAAGGACGATTCCAGGGAAATCAATAATAATAAGCAGGGAACTTCTTGAAATTCAAATTAAAAACTTTTTGAATAAAAATCAAACGCAAAATCAATCAAAGCCAACTATCGTTTCAGTTTGCATCGTTTGTTATTGGCCGTGTAGTCGCAAATAATTGTGTAACAACAACCAGCGAATTGAATGCCTGCCTTTGGGCTACCCGGTTGCACATTCAGCAGTTAGAAAAACTTTTACATAAAAATAATATCTTCAACAGCACGAATTTGCTTTTAATGCAGAGAGTAAAAAAACAAAATCGTTTAAAACTTTTCGAAACACGCTCACGGACTTGGAGTTAAAATGTTGCGTTTGCAGCAGGAGTCTATTTCAACCGCACACTTGAAACGTTTTCCGGTTTGTGATTCTTCGAAATTGTTCTTGCAGAAAGCTGAAGCGCTAAACTCATACAATTTGGTATTGAATTTTAAGGTTAATTGAACTTGTTTGTTGTTGTTATTTTAATAAAAAAAAAACAGAAAATATTTTATAATGGCACTAAGAAATATGATGTTGTTTGGATGCGCACAAAAATAAATTTAAATATTTTATTTGGCTTCTCTTCCCTTCATACTCGTACACACAGAGTTTGCTGATCCTTTTTGTCTGACTTATTTATTTTAAATGAGTTTTATCCCAACAAAAACTTTGTTCTTGTGAAAAAATAAAAATAAAAAGTCTGTTCTATTGTCCCACTTTAAGGCAGACAATGGAAAAGTTTCTGCTGCCGGGGAAGGAGAATGTGTGGCCTTCAAAGAATCAATAAAATATTGAAACCCCTGATTTAAATTTTCATATAATTCAAATGACTGAAATTGCATGTTGTCGGGACTCGTTACTCAAAAACAAAACACCACAATTATTGAACTGTTATTTTTTCCCACCAACTTCAATGTTGTTGACACGAGAAAACCCACGGGTGTCAAAAAAAAAAAAAAAAAAACACGATGTACAGGCCACAAATTGTGTACATTTTAAGGAGACTGACGATGCTGTTTTTCTTAATCAATGCCAAGAAATAGTTAAAGCAGGAACATCGAATGCTGACGTGCAACACGATTTTTTATGCTTTCGGTCTGAACGGATGGCTGCCTTCCTAAGCGGGTGTTTGCGGTGCATGACAACCCTGTCGGCACATTCTGCACCCACATTTTCAATTCCTCGAATACGTTTTGCATTTCAGTTTGCATTGCTTTTGATTGAGTTGCTTGTGTCGGTGTAGGGACGGTTATGGTGTTGCCTTTGGGAACTAAATATGTTGCCACAACTGTCAAGGCTGCCGTCAACATTTTGTTGCAAGGTGTCATGCGTTTGTTGCTGGTTAGAAATTGTTTAGCACAGTCTTCAGTGTTTTAGATTTTGTTGCTTTAGAAAACAAATTAAAACATCAGCATAGGAAAGGAGTCGTGTGAGTTGTGATGTGAACTCCAGTCCAGCGTCCAGCATTATATATTAAAAATGCAACGGGTGGCCTAAAAGTTATACTCTTCACTTCTATTTTGCAAAATATAAAAAGTTAAAGAAGAAAATTCGCAACTTTCTGTTATAAAACCATTAATACGTTCCAGCTGATAAATTCGTTGTTTCAACTGTTGCTATTCGATCTACTTCATTCAACTCCACACGAGCAATCAATTGAAAAACAATCATCATTCAAGTGCAACGAAGTGTTGCGGTTTGTGTGTCTTCCTTCTGCGTGAATAGAATTCTATAGGAATTCTATAGGAAAATGGTTTTAGGAGACCAGGGTACGGGGAAGTGTGCCACACAAAACTCTAAACGTTATTTCTTTAAGGCCAAGAAACAAAATATTTTCTTATTCCTGAACCTGTACAACAGTCATTTACACTCGAATCGCACTGGAGAGATGAAACGAAGTGAGTGAAAGGAAGAGCTACACAATCATCCACACTTAAGTTACATTTACGAAATCAATCGTCCATAAAACTTGAAGTTTTCATTAGACAACATTAAAAAAAAGAAAAATTAGTAAAACTTTCTATTATTTGAGTGATTGATGGCGGCCATTAGTAACACAACACGTTTCATCACGTACGCAGAACGGCTGCCTTTCGAAATACAAAATAATTGTGTTTCAAATCTTAAGGACAACATCTCCTAAAACCAATTTCCTACAGTTCATGTCAGGAAGCCGCTCAGGCGGTTGCGAAGAATTCTATTTCTGTTTCTTGTGCCGCCGAAGATGTCAATCGAACCGTGAAGTAAAACCAGATGTGGCAGCTTTAATTGGATGCTAAACAGTTAATTCACGAATTCTATTTAACGAACCCTCTTAAAACACTTCTCACCCTTTTGTGAGCTGCCGCAGAAATAACTATTTCAATTTCAATGAGACGTGCAACTGGATTATAGTATTGGGGGGACTCACACTGTGGTCATAAAGTCATAAGTCATAAAATGAAAGTGCGAAATAAATGACTAGTGTGAACAACCCGTCATAACTAAATGAAATTGTAAGTACAAACTAAAACAGCTGCAGTCCTAGACATGAGCTAAATACACCTTTTTGGCGGCGGCAATTGGAAAAGCTTTCCGTGGCTGCCAGAGAGAAATTTTTGTCTATTTTATATTTAGATTTGACGACTTAATGCTCTCGCACATATTTTTATTTAATAAAAATGTGATTTAATTTACAGACAAATCGGTATGAATAGTTTTTAGTCGTTTCTTAGCCGTCAATCATATACAAGTAACGGCGGCAAACATATACTATCGCCGTTTCGCCCAAGGGTTTTCAGCCGTTCGACTCAGATCTCTAGAGCTGTTTTATGACAAAACAAAAACATGCCTGAAGGAGTGCTATTATTTTATGACTTTTTTCTTGTATGCAGCACAACAATAACTTTTTTAAACTGGTCTAAAATATTAAGACTTTATGACAATATGACTAAATAGCACACAGTGTGAATACCCCAATTATTTCAATTATTGGCAAGATTTTCTCCAAGCCATTGAACCGATGGCAGGAATTAGTTTGGTTCTTGTCAATAATCCTGCCAAATAACCAGAATGCATTTAATGATGAACTGCTGCTTTTTTGTTAATAAGAATCAGAGCTAATTCTTATAAGCAAGGAGTCATCACTCGCTACTCCTTCTCAAACGGGCATTTTGATATCCGGCCTACTACATTGATAAGGCTGGTTTTAACATGCGCTATTCTCAAGCGCTCTCCTTCCTCGCATCAGAAACTCACCAGCGAAGCATAAATTTCAAAACAGCCACAACGAGCTCTCTTTATTCTCCTCCGCCTTCACCGATCTTCATCTCAACAGTTTCTTTAACCGGCACATTACACTGGATTATATCCAGAGTTCATCTCCTGAGTGCTGGTTTTATTAAAAGAAATATTATTTTCAATAAAATGATAGGAAAATGAAATTGAAAGGCATTAATTACTTATTTAAAATTAAAAACAATTTATTTTCCAGAGTTTTTTCTTGCATGTTTTTAATATTTTCCCAAATTAATATAAGAAATAGCACATTCCCAGTCCTGGCCTCTATGCAACTATTTGAAAAACATATAAAACTCCAGTGTGTAAATGGAACACTCTTTCGTTTGAGAAGCTGAAAAGGATCATGTCGTGTTGTTGAATTATAACAAATTTTTAAATGCATGATGCCTCTTTTATTTTAATTTTAGTAAAAAGTTTTAAATTTTCATTATCACGTTTTTTGAAAAAAAAGAACGGTCTTGCAAATTGATGGCCGGATTTTTTTTTAGAAGGGCTACTAACTAAATGGAGCAACATTTACTTGGATAGAAAATATATACGAACAAATCGATTTGGATTGCACGCACGATGGAATTCGGGCGTGAGAAATTTTGTCGAATAATATTTTCAAAGTGAATTTCATTAATTGAATGCTCTGTGCCAGCGCCCTAATAAAAGCTTCTGTCCAAAATATTTAAAAAACATTCCCACTGTGCTTGTGATTGACTACGAAAATCGGTTGCGTACGCAGGATTTCGATATCACTCACACGCCCTGCAATAATTATTCCACTGTTAAAACTTCCTTCCCGTCCACCATTTTGCAGATGGCATCAGCATATTTCCCTTTGCGGCTTGGAAGGGATTAGGGCCAAAAGGCTGATGAACAAAACTCTTGTAAAAAACTCCCATTTCAATTTGTATATGTGTGCGTTTCATGTAAAGAGACTCTACATATTAAAATTATTTCAACTGCACAAGTTTTCTTTAAGTCGAAAAGCACCACCACCGTTAAACTAAATAATATTATAATTTTATTTCATATTTTTTAATTAACAACAAACAATTTGTTGTGCCCTTTTTCGTTGTATTTATTTGAAAATCAATAATAAAACTTAAATTCTGCAACGAAATTTCATTGTGGTTTTATTTCAAAACCACACCAAAACCTCTCTCATCTGGTTTTCGTAATTAATTAAACATTCCTAGTGGTATAAACACAATTGCGACGAACGACGAATTTATCATCAAGAATTCGTTGCGTAAATTAGTCGAATGAGACACAATTAGAGCGAAAATAGCAGCTGTTAATGTCTTTTAAAATTAATTGTTATTTATATACATAAATAAATAAAATATTGGAAAAGATTAACAAAAAGTGTGACCATATTTCCAAAAAAAAAGATAAAATTATGACAAAAACAATTTCTTATATCGAGTGTTTTTTATAGAGTGCTACAAGCTTAAATCATAATAAAACACAGTAATTTATTTTTGATATCAATGAAACGAACTTTATTGAATAGAAAATTTTATGACATTAATGTCGAAATATGATTTTGGCCATGGGGCCGCCACGGCTGGCGCGTACAAGGCGCAATCTGGAACACCAATTTTCACAAACTTTTCGCAGCATTTGCGGCCGCATCTCGCTGATAACTCTTCGAATGTTGGTTTCCAGGTGTCCAATTGTTTGTGGTTTATCGACGTACACAAATGACTTTACATAACCCCATAGCAAATAATCCAATGGGGATCTTGGGGGCCAATTAATTGGGTCATTTCGTGAAATAATTTTTTCGTCAAAAGTTTCCTTGAGTAAATCAATTGTAGCGCCCACTGTGTGGCCCTGTTGACCCCACATATCATCAAGATTAATGCCAGCTAATTGAGGAACGAAAAAACTTCGAATCATGTTCCTATACCGTCCACCATTGACAGTAACATTCTGACCATCATCGTTTTTAAAGACATACGGGCCGGGCCAATGACTCCGCCAGCCCATAAAGCGCACCGAACATTAATTTTCTGAAGATGTGACGGTGTTTCGACAAAAGCTTGTGGATTCTTCTCACTCCAAATGCGACAAATCTGTTTATTTTCGCACCCGTTCAACCAAAAATGGGCTTCGTCGGAAAATAAAATTTTGAATGGATGAGTTTGACGAATAGAACAATTATTTTGATTAAAAATTTCCACAATTTGCACGCGTTGCTCTGGTGTAAGTCGATCCATAATAAAATGTCAAAGCAAACTCAACAAAAAGCAACTATCAGCTGTTAAATGGGTGGTCAAATAAAGCAGTGATGCCAACTGAAAGTTGTATCATTCTATAAAAAACATCTGATATAATTGAGAAAGAGGTTTATGAATTTACGTTATTTTACTTCACACTGTTGACCACACCAATTTATTCGTAATTCGTCGGCTTAAGAAATAAAAACAATTCTCATCACAAAGTTCGTTTTGTACGACCTATTTTGTCCAAAATACATATTGTGTGTATTTTCATTTACATAAATACGATTTATATCCAACAACGAATATTCGTTACGAAAAATTCGCCTTTCGTCCCAGTTGTGTTTATGGCATTAAGCATTTTATTGATCATTTATAATGGTGTTTGTATCGTTTAGTGATCAGTATTGGTGTTCGTTGCAGGAGTTTCAAATATACCGATTCGAATTAGAATTAACTCAAACATATGCAAACTCATGACGATTTAATATTTCACTTCATTCTTTTATACTCTGCAGCTCAATTTTATTTTACTTATTTTTATGTAACGAAAATGTAACAGTCAGTCTCTACTAGTTTGTTCTTGTTATATCAGTGTAACGGCGGCTAACGCTACCTCGTCGTCTCGACTGAACAGATTCAGCCTTTCGATTCAGATCTCTACAGCTGTTTTATGACAGAACAAAGTTGTGTCTTAAGAAGTCTAGGACTTATTTGTATGCAGTACAACAGCAATTATATGACTTTTAACGCACAGTGTGAATACCCGCACTAATTAAAAATTAATCTGATGTTAATGTGTCACTTTGTCACACCAAATACGTTTCTTTCAAGCAGTTTTGATACGCCAACCCTCAGAGGAGCGGAAGTTTTTATTGCTGCTCCAAAAAGTATGCTATAAAATAAATTACAATTATTATTGTTAAATCGAATTCAGATTCATAGGCCAATTGTTCGAACTTAATTTAAATCGCAGAAGGACATGATGATAAATATTCCAAGGCACAAAGGAAAGTCAACAACATCAGTTTTATTCAACTTACACTGCAGAGCAGAACAGCTGTTTTCGAAAGCCGCAACACTTTTATCATCAGTGGCTCAGTTGAATGTGATAACAGTTCCTATTTACACAAATTTTATTGTGAAAAAGAATCCGAGAACTGTATCAACCTGATGTTAACACGTTTTTGTTTTGATACCCGTGTTACCGTTTGATTATTTTCTTCATGTCCAATTTTTCTGAATTTTTTGTTCCATTATACTTAAGTCAAACTTTTTTGGTTTGAATTTTATACTTATATATATATATATATATATATATATATATATTATATATATATATATATATATATATATATATATATATATATATATATATATATATATATATATATATATTTATACATGTGAACGCTTTCCAGTTTTCATTGGTAGCTCAAGCCATAGTGCAAAACTATTATTTCTAATTTCTAAAAGATGTCCTCTTTTCGTCCTTAAAAATACACTGTTTTATTTCAACTTTTTAAAGTCAAATTGAAATCAAATAAAAGTGAGAGTTTGTGGAATATTTTATATCAATTGCGGAATCTGCCGGTACTCAAAAGTCGGCCACAGACCACTGAATCAACCTTGGAAATCTGTCTGAATAAAACTATTTATCCATTCGAGAGAAAGTACAATTACGATTTGGGAAAAAGCATTTATCTTGCCTGCTTCCATATATTGATCAGGCTGCGTGGCCTACGGAACCAAAAATTCTCGGGAAAATGTTGTTTTAATTATTTATTTATTTTTTTTTTTTGGGACCCGCACGCAAGAGATGAAGCCTACTTATTCAGTGTATTTGTGCGGGATCTATAGAAAAGCGGCAACAGTTCTTCAAGAAGATTGTGGCAGTTGGAAAGATGGATTTGCGTTGTTTATGCATCAATTGCTGCTGCGTTTTTATTTATTTACTTAAAATTTTTATCTATAACTAAAACAATTTGTTATTATTCCAGCTTTGAATTGGAACTTTTTTCTTTCAATTAAATCTGGAAACCTAAAGAGATTAACTGCCATCTGCAAAATAAACAACAACAATTTTGCCGTTGGATTTTTTTGTGCCTTCAAAGACTGCAGTGGGGGTGGTACTGCTGTTATTAGTTTGGCTGTTGTCACCAAAACACTGGATGTAAACAAATATTCTGTTTTTATTAAACACGCTCCGATCCGCTTAAGACTCATTGTGGACACGTTGAAATTCCATGGATGGATGTTGTAAAAATCTCGTTCATCAGCAGAGTGTCATGCGAATGCAACACTGAGCAGCTGCTTTCATATATTTTTTTTTCATTTTCTTGCTAAATCGGCTTAACTTAATTTTAATATTTTTTCTCCAAGAATTATTTGACTGCATTTTATTTGTACCCTTAAACACAGTTGACATCCTGTTGCGCGGATGTCCTGCGTGGTGTGAGTAGGAAAAGCGAGACCCAGCTGTAATTAAAATAATTATTTATTAACAATTATTATTTAATATTTATTTATTAACAATTATTCAGGGCCCATATTGCCGCCTCCGATATCCATCAAAATTGTAATACCATTTAAAGGGAAATTTCGACCGACCTTGAACGCCGTAATTTGACTCCGGGTTCACCTTATTTTTATTCCCAGCGATGCAAATGATGACCTGGTCTCAACAGAATTCTGCTTAGCGTCTGGTTCAAACTTGACGTTGAAGTTTTAATAGTTTTTTTCTATTTTTAGCGCAACAATTTAAAAGTCACAAGAATTAAGTTGATGTCTGGAAAGTTTGAAACTTTTGATAACTTTTTAATAACAGAACTCAAACCCTTTTCCAATCCTTAACCGAAGAGCAGCGCTGGCGTTCATGTGCTTCTGTTACTAGAATTTTCAATGAACCCAGAAAACTATAATTTTTGGCAAATGAATGAAACAAATTTGGGACATTTTTATGAAACTCTTAATGTTTTGAGAAAACTTTTAAGTTTTTTTCTCTTTTATTGGCTTTAATGCTTTTCTAAACTGTTGTTGCATCACTGCTGTAGCAAAAAGGATTGTGTATCGTTCATGGATGGCATACAAAATTCAAGAGAAAAGTGTTTGTGTGGCCAACAGAAAGGAAAACTTTTTGCATGCAAATTTTATTGATTTTCGTTGGCAGCAAAAAGGACTTTGAATGTATTTTGTGCTTGAACAACTTTCATTATTTATGGTTTTTGCTGGCATAGAATTTATTTAAAAATGGGAACATTTAAAGTTTAATTTCTTTTAAGCAGATTTATAAACTATTCAAAAGAAGCTTCTTTGATGTTTACTTGGAAAAATGAATCATTAAAATTCAACTAGAAGTTTTAGTTCTTGTTGTACTGCTTTTACCCGAAGAAGTATTAAATGAAAAATCAGTTGTTATTCTTACAACTAAGATATTTAATTGAAAACAAATCACGTAAGCAAATATTTAGTTATTTTAGAAATAATAAAAACTCCATAAATCGTTGGTTTTAGTGAAAACAGTTGGGGTACTCACCCAGACCGCTCAAGAGTGATTTTTTAGCAACTTTCTTTTTGGCAGGACCGTTTTTGGCATGTCAGCTGTTTTAGTGTGACATGTGACTATTAAACATGATCAGTTTAGTCTCTAATTAAACCATGAATTGTGCTGATGAGGATTCACTTTTTATCGGAAAATTGTCTTCAGCGACGACGCCTATTTCTGTCTGAATGGAAACTGTCTTATTTAGTCATATCGTCATATTGTCTTAATACTTTAGAACAGTTTTAAAATAGTTGCTTTTTATTTACAAGGCTGCACATTCACAAAAAAGGAGGAAACCGTCCCGTCCCTACATTTTTCGCGACAGCTACGACCGAACAATTATATGGCAGGACTATCCTACGAGCCTGCCCAGTACGGCTCTTCATTATGCTTGAGATCCTGCACGCCTCTAAATTTCTTCGAACTTATGGAAATAATAGTTGAGAATATAGTTCCTGAGAATTCGCTAAAGGAAAGAATCAGGTGACTGTCACGTCAGATAGGCCATCATACCAGCAGAGCGATTCAGTACTTATTTCGTTGCTATCAGGACTATTTCCTCAGCTTTTCCCCTTTTTGAAGGCGGCAGTAGCCCGAGGAAATATAAATTATTTACCTTTTCAAGTGAGTTAAATTAAAAGTGAATACCAAAATGATTGATCCTCATATAGTTTTTCGTTATGAAAAAGCTTTTATTTTGCATCAAATGAAAAATAAATTGATGTCCTTTGGAGAAGTTGTTGTTTGGATAATTAAAAATAACAGCCCGCATTGTAAAATAATGGAGGAGAAGAGTAGCACATCAAGAGGATCGGTGACAAAGAATGCGAAAAGAAGTGATCCAATTTGGCTACCCTGGGCTACGCATCTGCATTTAGAATTTGTGTGCTGTGAAAGACTTGAATTATTTGCTGTTTCCTAGATATGACCCAATCCACTTGGCCTTAATATCAGTACAACAGACAAATAATCATAATCTAATTCCTAAGATCAGTGCAGTTGGAGGCAGCATTTATCTTTGTATTTGTCTGAACTGATACCGCCCGGCGGACAAAATCCCAATACATGAGACTTACTTCCAAAATTGATGAACATTTTTATTATTTGAACGCTTAAACGTCTTGAGTTTGCTAATGAGACTCGACATGAAAATATGTTGTGTTGTCTTTCAGGCACATTTTAATTGAATTTTATTTATTTTTATGCCAAATTTTTATATATGGAACACATTTACATAAAAACACCTCTTACAGAGTGCATTTTTAATTGTTATTGTAGGACTCCAAAACATGTTAAAGTGTACCACAATAAAATGTGGGGCAGACTCGTATTTAATTATTCGAAATTGTACCAACGTACTTGAGTGGCATCCACTGAGACCACTTTTCAACAGCCCTTGCGATTAAGATTAAATTTAAATGTGCTCCCACAATTTGCTTAGAACGACAGTCTCATTTATAAGTTAAATGAGAATATTAATGGACCCAAAAACAACTGCAGTGGGCTCTTAATAAGGCCCAAAGCAAAAAATTATTTCTTCTAGATTTCAAGTTGAAAGTAGTTTCGGTTTCATAGACTCATTAAATGAAAATCGTTACAGCAACGTTATCGCAAACCACACGTTTGTTCAAGAAGAAACTTTATCAACACTACCAAACACACACACACAGACACACACCACACACACTCAAACACACACACACACATACTGTTTTCCCAACACTGGTTTCTATTAGTAACTGCTTATTATTGGAATTACCTCTGAGACAACTTCAAAGAGAATTTTAAATAAAATCTGTTACTCTGGTGTTGACAAGAGATTTAAAAGAAAATGTTTCATCTGGACTTTAATTTTTAAAATTATTTAAAATAATAAAACGTAGAAGCAACAAGAAATTCACACCAATAAGCTAAGTAGTTTCTTGCACAGTGGGGTATTCTTAAAGCAATAAGAGATAATTCTTCACCATGAACGAGTGGACCGATTGTAACGAATTTTCTTTCATGCAGCATTTTTTAGGCGTTTCTTAACTTACAACGCCGTTACAGGTTGGCAAAATGATGCAAAAAAAATATCAAGTACTAAGACAAGAGTTAGTATTCAGGCTCCAGTTCAGACCCGCGAACTTGAAAATTTTATTTTGATTTGTATGATATTCGAACTTTTTATTAAGAGTCGAATATTTCGAATGGTAAGAATCAGCATGCGAATAGAACGGATCACTACTAATTTTGATGCCGCCACGCCATCTCATCCACTTGGACCAGCACTTAGAGGATGACCCCCTTCATATGCAGTGCATTGGGCTAGAACTGGAGGAGACGGATTATAAGATACAGAATTTATTGGAGTGACCTTTTACAATTTTATTTTGAGGCTGAATATTTGCTACTGTACCGGCGCAGCAGGGTACAAGAGCAGGATCCGCTCTTCCTCTTTTATAATGAAGAAATAATTAACGCTCCTCTTTTTTAGAAAATAGCGAGCAGAAACCGACTCTTTGAAACCAATTTTATTACAACTAGACTATTCGTTTAGCACCTGCAGAGTTATTTACCATCCATTTTCTTCCACATCCCCCACTGTGCGTTTCTATGGAAGCTCTTGAGCCACGAAAAAAGTAGTGAGAAGGGAAACATTCGCATTGAAAAATAATTACCTTGTCCTCAAAAATATTTCAACGAATAAAACATTTTGTGATGAAATTTAAAAGTGTTGTTTTGTTTATTTCCAGTTCCTCACACTTGGGGATTTATGACAACACAACGAAAAATATTAAGCAACGAGTTAATGACATTAAAAGAGACTTCAAAAAGGAGATGAGAAGCAAAGCAATAATTTTCGTCCTTTGAATTGATGCTGCATAACATTTTCATCAGAAAATAAATATTTTAATTGAACAGGAATTTCATGAATTCGAGTCTGATGATGTTGTTCATTAACGAATATAATTTTTATTTGAATCCCATCAATTTCATGAAAATCAATTCAAATAAATCTGCCGCCTGAAACTGAACTGCTGAAACTGTAATAAATGAATTTAAGGCGCTCCAGCGATATTTTGTCAGGGGGCACGGCGACAATTTAAAAGCCGTTTCACATCACTTCCATTGCACTTCCTTTTTTTTTTTTTGTCAACTTCTTGTGTGAAGAAAAACATCAGCGTGGAAACTTCCTGCTTACAAAATGAAATCTGTTTTAACTATTTCGCGCAACAATAACGAGTCTTACACTCTGTCGTTTGCAATTGAAGTTCTTATATTTAAAGATCTGATTTCAAATAAGAAACTTTGCCAACTTTATTTAACAGGCCAAAGCGATTGTTTGAATATGATATGGCCAAGAGATTTTTGGCACTTGAAAACTAAAACAAAAGCCGGAAAGCATTTCCAAGCACTCACATTCGCAAGTTTGCTTAAGCGCACACGATTATTCAGTTGCAGAAAATTATTTCGCCGGTGGAAGAAACAGTTTTTGTTTCACTGACTTTTAATTTTTATTTTATTGTCAGCGTAAACAAAAAGTACTTGTAGATTCTCGTATAACGCTCGTACAACGCGCAAAGTCGTGTTGGTGATGGGTGAACTGAAACCGGAATATGTTTTCGAATGAAAAATTTTAACTCAAAATTATTTCGAAAGAATTTTTCATAATTCCAAGTGTCTCCTTGACAGCAATTTTGTTTTTCACAGCCAGAAGTTGAAACCACTTGCCCATAAAAAGATTAAATAATAAATCAAAATCCTGCTCAATAACTTTTCATTGTAAAACTCCTGCGATCAAACATGGAGCCACCTTTTTGTTTAGCAAAACACCACACTCCTTCTAGACATCATGTTACTCGGCCATGCTTTTTCTTAGACTTTATTCTGAACAAGTAAAAGTACTGCCTTCGGCTGTACCGACTTTTATGTGCCCTGCCGCAGTGCACGTTTGTAGTGCAGAAGATTTTGATTACGCTGTTAAACTACACTTTCAAATTTAAATAATAGAGAAATACATTTTTCACTAAAACTGTTTCCAAAATAAAAATTTATTTTTAACGAAAAAATGTGTCCTCTAATTTTCAACACCGGCCTTTTTAATATTTAATAATAATTTGTTTCGTCAGAAATTCGATCTTGTGGGATTAAAACGAAAAGACAAGATTTATAATTCAGGCCCAACTTCAAAACCGCGAATTGAAAAATATTTTTGGTTTAAAATTTTTTATTAGGTGTGGCATATATTCAATATGTTATTTGACTTTTAATACGAATTTAATAATTTCTTAAGTGTAAAGTTTTCCAGCTCTGGAGCCGTATATTGAAGGATAATTTTCAATGCTTCCAACCAAGACCGAAAACCTGCTGTGGCATGGACCGAAGGACATATTATTTGACTATTCATAAGGACTCAGAAAAAATGGACTTTATGGAGTCGCTGATTAATGTTGGGGAATGGCAAATCTGTATGTAAACTTTGCCATTTCTGGTGAAGGCCTTTTTGAAGTTTCAGAAAGTTATCGTGCATCCGATATTTGTTTCATAAATCAGCCACGATTTGTTCAGGTTCTTACATCGGAAAGAAGTCAATTGTGACCAGCTGCAGTAGACGTCAACCTTTCCAGGATACTTTTAAAGGCCTGCTTCCTCTACAAGAAAACCGCAAACATTATCGCTGCTTTAGTTCTTCAATGGACTCGGCACTCTTTATTTATGTGTACCACTCGGGGGAAGTGTTTTTGTTCCATCAACTGTTGAGGAGTACTTGACTCCCGATGTCTTGCTGGCTTCCAGTTGGTGTTAGCCATCATTTCGTTTTACCCACGACTGCACCAAAGATTCCAAGGCTGCTGGGCTTGGCCAACCATGAATCCCAGTTGCAGCGTTCATTATGTCAAGCGGGCGACCAACTCGACTCTGTGTTATTTATGAAACGTCATGCTTAAACTAAACGAATTGTATTCAACACTCACATTAAATTTACCCGTGTTACGCCCTACTTTATTTGGGGTGGTATACACCCGTCGCTTGTACAGTATGTAACTGCAGTCTATCGACCAACTCTTATGAGTACCTGGTCATGAAGCAAATACTTTAGCAACCTTGTGACGTCACATACCAAAGCAATGCGAGCTAATTTCAGCAACTAACCAACTGCTGCGTTGCTTTCTTAAAAGCATTAAAGCGAACCCGCTTTCGAATAGTCAACACTGTTGTCAGTGTGCAAGCACGCAGTTTGCAATTTCTAATTAAAAACAAAAATATTGAAACTTCTTTATTTATCTTCGATTACCCGATTGCCCTCGATGATAATTGAATTTTAATGCCGTTTCATCTGGATGACATCAACCGCTGAGGGAAACTTTTTGTAGTGAAATTGCATTTTCCACAATTTCATTTCATTGTGTTTTCCGTATTCTATTTGTTAGTCTTTGCGATTGTTTACCAGAGCCTTAAGCCGCTTTTAGCATCTCGTGGTGTTAAGCAGCTTTTCTCGTGAATTTATTATTTTCCATCAAAGATGTTGTTGTCACCATCAGCGTCTTTCGGCTCAGCAGGTGTTTCAATTGTAAGCAAACAAAGCGGCTGTTGACATATTTTTGTTTCTTAAAAAAATTAAATATATATTTTTTTTAATTTTTAGGTGATTTATTTTGGAAATAAAAACAACACATTTATTTTGTACTTCCTGCCTCTTGACTTTCTCAGTTTCCTTCTCCCGTTTTCTCTACAGTTTTGTTGTTCATATTTTTTCTTGGACTTCTGCAACTTTTTTCGTAGGCCCACTTGAAGGATTTGTACAATAAATATTATTTACTGTTGGTCCCATTGGATCGAAAGGAGGTCTTGTTCGTATAACTTCTAAAAAAGACAAGAAAAAGTTTCGAAATTTGCTTTTCTCCTTAATGTAAATTGTATAACCGAGATTTTCTTTCGCTGTACCGGGCAAATGTGAGTCTTCAATTTAAAATATAGGGTGTTTTTTATAGAGTGATACAACTTTGAGTTGGCATCACTGCTTTATTTGACCACCCATTTAAAAGCTGATAGTTGCTTTTTGTTGAGTTTGCTTTGACATTTTATTATGGGTCGACTTACACCAGAGCAACGCGTGCAAATCAATGAAATTTTCAAAATAATTGTTCTATTCGTCAAACCCATCCATTCAAAATTTTATTTTCCGACGAAGCCCAGTTTTGGTTGAACGGGTTCGAAAATAAACAGAATTGTTGCATTTGGAGTGAGAAGAATCCACAAGCTTTGGTCGAAACACCACGACATCTACAGAAATTTACTGTTTGGTGCGCTTTATGGACTGGCGGAGTCATTGGCCCGTATGTCTTCAAAAACGAAAATTGGTGTTCCAGATTACGCCTTGTACGCGCCAGCCATGGCGGCCACATGGCCGAAATCATATTTAAACATTAATGTCATAAAATTGTCTATCCAATAAAGACCATTTCACTGATATCAAAAATATATTTCTATATTTTATTATGATTTAAACTTGTATCACTCTATAAAAAACATCCTTAATTTTTTGTCCTAAGTTACCATCTCATTCCAATTTTTAAGAACTTTCGTGCAAAACTTTTTGAAATTAATAAGAGTCTAAGTTTTTCGTCAGACTGCGTTCAATTGCCCACTTCTGTTTGCTGTAACATCCTGTTTGTTTGGCAGCAAATAAGAATATACTTGAGTACTGATGATGAAAGTGTAGAGGCCTTTGAAAACAGCAATGAATTTTCCTTGTGCTTTGAAATGCTTACGAAGTCTTTCTGAACTGAAAACATATTTCGAAGAATCCGCCTATAAATTAAATTTATTATAACCAAATCTTCTTAAGAAAATCAAGTATTTATTTATTTTGCAAAATGTGTCAAATAGTTGTGAACAAATCAAGTTAATATATTTTACAATAATCGGTTTATTTTGCCACACTTCTGTCACATATTTTTCGTGTCCATTTTTTATTGAATAAATATTTTATTTTGTGTGGGCGACAACAACGTGTCAACAATTTATTTGCCTGAAATAATAAACAGAACAGAAACGTGTCGGAGCTCAAGTTAATAAGCTGAATGGAAGCCTTCAAAGTAAAAGGAAAAAATAGTTTTTTTCCCAAGAAAACTATTTCTAATATGTGCCAGTAGAATTAGTCTAGAAATAAAAAAATAAAAAACCGTCTTCACTCGGTTGTTTGTCAAAATGCTCTGCCATCCGTTGAGAAGACTTGAAGTGGAAATAACATTTAAAATGATTTTTTATATATAAAAAGTTTGCTTTCATTGTAAGACTTTTCTTTCCTCATAAAAGAGCAGACATTATTTCTGTTTTTATATTCCAAGAAGACTCGTCGTGATTACGCCTCTTGTGATCTGCAAAAGTCTGTCCAATTTCAAATTAAAAAACGAGTCTTTTCTTGGAAATCCACTTTCGAGTGCCTTAAACAATTTATGAAAAAAGTTCCAAATAAAACATGCACGCGCATGCATGTGTAAGTTTATGTACACCGAATTACGAAAATAGATTTAATCCTGAGCTGCATTTAATAAAATGGAACTAAAAATTTTAAAAATATTTTAAAATGAAATTCAAACAATGACGAGCCAAAAGGCCAATATTTTTGTGAAATAAAAAACCTCGGATTCTCGATGTGCGATGGGTAGAGCACAGAGCGGCCACGTTTTTTTTCACAATAATTCTTGTATTTTATTTCATTATTGTTGACTTTTAAATTGTTAATTCGATTTCGATGAAAAGCGAGTGATATAAAACGATTTTTATATTTTTGTTTAAAGTATCTCAAGTAGAAGAGTAGGAACCACACCAACAACTTTCCACAAGTAGCATGTGACGTATGAGCAACATCATTAATAATATTAAGTATACGCGTGGAAGCACAGTCAGATGTAAACCAACGTACAAACGAAACAAATAAAAAGCGTATGAAAAGCATCAACTAAAAAAAACAAGGACACACTGATTTGCATTCAAACGGCTGAGGTTTTCAATTCCTGTTCGACAATTCATTCAAAATGTGCTGCAGTTACTCGTCAAGATTTCCACACTTGAGCACTGCACGTGCTGCCTATGACTTTCCAATATGGTCGTCTTTTGAGTTATCAAGTCGTCTAGACGTATTAGCGCAAATGAGAAGAAAATATGCGGCAATAAACTACCAACATGGTTTTTTATGGAGCAAAAAGGAAACGAAATTGATAATAAATTGAACAAAAATCTGTTTGCAATGCAAATAATTATTGTTCGTGGCTACAACACGACCGCCTTTTAGAGCCATCAAACTGGCAACAATATTTTTATGAAACGAAATAGTCTGGAATGATGCCGGGGGATGATTTCAGCTCTTATGAAAGTTTATGTTACTCCAACTGGCTTTTCACTAAAGTTAATGTACGACTGCTGTCAAATTAGCTCTACTACAATTCTATTCGCCCAAATATTCAACAGTTTAGGCTTAAATGTTGTTGTTGTAAGAGACGAAATTATGCCAGAAGGCATGTTTGTCGCATTCAACAGGATTATCTATAGAAAATTAACACAAATTTTGATTAGCAGAAACTGTTTTAGTATGCGCTCCTAAATAACGAGACGTGTGTTACAACCGTAGGCGAGGAGCTGAAATTTATGGTGATTAACAAAGTTCAGGCCGTGCTAAGAGGGCGTTGGCATAGACCGAGTTAACAATTGACATAAAAGTTTGTTAATTAAAAACTCACAGCAGAATATAATAACGTGAAGGTCAAAATAGTTCGTCAGTGTCGCACTTGTTTTGTGGTACATTTTTAAGCCTCTGGTAGTTCACCAACATCAATCAGAAATACATCAGTTGGAGTTTAATTGAGTGTAGATATGCAGAATAAAAATTTTTTCTTTAAAATCTTAATACGGAAGTGTTGAAAATGTCTCGAAAATGCCTCAGAAATAAAAAACAAAAGTTCTTGTAGACGTGGATTTTTTTGTTGTTGTCTGTACACAGGGGCCAAATCAAGGGTTTGGGCTTGTTTTTATATAATTCATGCGACATTTTTAATATGCTGAAAAAATTGAAAAAAATTTTTTAAAAAATAAAAAATAAAAATTTTATATTCTCTGGTATCCGATGGTCCCAATCGATCGGAGGGGAGTGGGCTTGCTTTTATACAACTCATACGATTTTATATTTTTTGGGGAACATTCCGTTAGGAAAATTTTAAATTTCCAAAAATCGGAAACTTGTTCATTTTACCCCGTTTTTCAAAAATCCAGTTCTCAGCAGATTTGGACGTTGTTCATTTCGGACTGACTTCGAGAGAGTGCCGCCATGTTTCTATATATGTAAGTCTGTGTGTGCATCTGTGCGTGTGTGTCTGTGTGTGCGTGTCTGTGTGCGTGTGTGTTGTCTTGTAGTTGTCGCTGTGGAACCACTCTTAGCTTTCCCATAGCCCAAATGCTGCAATTTTGTCTAAGAGCGAACCGTTTACATGGCTCGTTCATATATCGGCGATATGGGCGCTGAGTTGAAATAATTTCAGAAATGAAATTCAATAATTTGAATCATTTGAAGTTTCTTCTTTTTTTAATAAAAAAAGAAATAAAAAAAAAATTAATAAAAACTAATTCAAACCCATTTTTTACTTTGGGGCCGTCACTCTGTACTAAAAGACCGAGTGTTTCTGGAGTGTAACGAGCAAAAGGATAAACGAAAATTAATTTTTCTTAAATTTAAGCAGCACCGACTTTAAAAAGAATCTCTCATGTACTGAAATGCATGAGTGCTGCGCAGATCTGCTGCAACTGAAATGTCAAGTGCTCCCATTTCGATCACCTGGTGAACGTGTTTATTTTCAAAGTCCATCACTGTTCTCTTCTTAATCTTCTATTTAACAAAATTGTTTATTTAATGAAAGACACAAATAAAAGTTAAGGAAATAGAGAACAGTTTTGTGAAACTTTTTTGCTAAAATATCTGATACAACACACCCTGACGAGTGCTTCCGAAAGCCAAACGATTCCATTCCTGCCACAAACACATTAATTTTGAGGAAATTAATTCCCTTTAAGACGGGCGGTATTAGAGAACAGCGAATTACACAAGACTGCATTCAAGAAAACACGAGTTTTTCGTCAGCACGTTTTTGGATTAAGTGCGAGAATCGATATTGAATCCGACAAGAGCGTTCCAAATGGGTTTCATTACGTTTGACTTCTCTGGTTCTTAATTTGATTTATCAATTTAAAAATAATTAAGTTAATGGTAACACACAATACGTCCAAAAGAACGCCGTTGTTTTTGCCATAATCCGTTGCAACTGAATTCGAACGCGGTTTTACTTAAATTCCACCCGACAGCAGCAACTGCAGCTGTCAAATCCACATCGTCATGCTTCAATCAATCGGTATTCGGAGCACAACCGACATAAAAATGCGGTTCAGAATGCCATGCCCACATTCACTTAGAACACAATAGCTCGGCCGTCACTTCTTCAGTTTGTGCCATCGCAGGCAAACATTTTTGATTTTCCTGCATTTCCTTGCGTGGCATTCCTGGCAAACTGTCTTTCCATCATCTGTAACCACTTGAAAAGATTCTTTGATAACCCGAGTGTCTAAACGGATCAAAAAACATCATCTCTACGTCATGAGTAAAATATTATGCACAAATTAACAGCTGCATACCCGGGTATGTTCATACATTTTATATAAATTTCTTTCCAAGTTCGTTTCTGTGTTTGACAGGTTTTCTTTGTGTTTTGTATTTCCATGGCCTGGTTCCTGCTTTATATTCATGACAATTTTTATTAACTCATCGAAAATATGCAATAAACATGCAACAACAACATAATTTTATATGTTTCGTGGTGCATACCCAGGTGTGCAACTGTTGACATAAGGGCTAGGAATCGCTAAATGACCCATTTTACTAAAATAAGTTAAAAACGTTATTGCGCAGTATGACATGATACATCAGTTATTATTCTCGAAGCTACGCCGTCACAAAACATACCCGGATATGCATCTTGCTGACACAAGCATTAAATTGAAAGTGCAGAAAACCGGTGATATAAAATTGGCTGAAGGAGTTAACAGAATAACTTACAAAAGTCGGCAAAAAATGCTTAAGATTCGTCTTAGCTGGTTATAAAATTGTTGTTGTTGTTGTTGTTGTTTCCCGTATCCCCCTTGAATGTATATAAACAATCACATACATGCGCAAATACTTGTACGAGTTACATACAATCCATGTCAGTATATCTGCTCGCACATTCTGCCCCCCCCCATAAAATGGAAAAAATAAAAAATTGTTCTTTCATCGATGAGAAATGGAACTAAAAAATCTGTAACAAAACTGGCAGCTTAAAGGCATAAATCATAAAACGTGTTTGCATAAGCAGAACGAGCCAGCTTTAGAAGATTTATTTCCATGGATCTGTAATTCCCTTATCACGAAATAATAATCTTTTTGGCATTTGCAACCCCTCGTGGTTCTCCGTCAAAATAAATTGATTGAAAATTAAGTCCCAAAAATTGCCTCAAGTTGGAATCTCTGCAAGATTTATTTGTTTCATGGATTTTTAATAATCCAAAAAAACAAAAATTATGAATTTCCCAGCATCGCTGCGATTTGGGCTGGAAATGGCAACGTTATTCTGATTTTCAAATTATTGAAGCAAACGTGCGTCTTGGCAGCGCACACTGGGAGCGAGAGCGTTCTCGCTAAGACGCACGTTTACTTCAATAACTTGTAATCAGAATACTGGTGCTGGACAAACTAAATCTAGTCAATTAAAGCGGACACAATCTTTGAGCGCTAGTAACGAAGGCATGCCTCTGGTCGCTGGCCATTATCGGCATGTCGTAAAAGGAGCAGAACGGAGCACTCTCCTTCGTCGGTGAACCGAAACTTATATCTTCTAATCTGTCCTCTCCATACAATCCCCTTCTTTCAAGTTGCGGCAGATTACACGGCATGTGTAGGGGTCATTCCCTGAGAGCTGCGCCTCATAAAAAATAGATCTCGTCTAAATGGAAGCATTTCAATAATAAAGAAAACCACGGCGTTCTCATGCACGTTCATTTTCAACTGATAAAATCAAATTAAGAACCAGACAAGTCAAACGTAATGAAACCCATTTGGAACGCTGGTGTCGGATTCAGTATCAACGCTCGCGTGCTGACGAAATGCTCGTGTTTTCTTGAATGCAAAGTCTTGTGTAATTCGCTGTTCTCTAATACCGCCCATCGTAAAGGGAATTGATTCCCTCAAAAATAATGTGTTTGTGGAAGGAATGGAACCAACGGGCTGGGCTCTCTTGAGTTTGATATAACGCCGATCGCTTTTCCTTCTTCCCATCGTAGTTCCTAAGCCTGCGAGTTTAAAAAATTTTCAATCGTTCTGGTTGAAAATCTGTGCTGATTTTCTTGTTAATGAAACATATTTTTCTTGGCGATAATCCTGCTCAGATTCCGACCCAGTATATAGTCTCAAGCCCCCGGCAATAACTTGTGGTTTATGTGCAGGTCACTGGAGTCAAAAGCAAAGGAATTTCTTTAATGCTGTCTGTTTGTGTGTTTTTTAAGTTGTTGTCATTTCCCTTAAACGTTTTTATTTCAGCGATAAAAGAAAAGGATACGCATTGAAGCACATCCGCAGATATGACACCAGCTTAAGCACTCGGGGCATTAAAAGAGTTAATTTCGGTCAACTTGGAATGATAAGATTTAGATAAGAAATCACAAGTTACACACTTCGTCCGCACGTACACATTAAGCAGATGTATCCAGCATCGGTTTGCTGTGTGCGTGTGTGTGTGTGTGTGTGTGTGTGTGGATTTACATCTAAGAAGTGGGCTTCTGATTCTATTTAATACGAAATGATTTATTTCTCTTTTCAGTAGTTGTCGGTCGTACTGTGCAGTTGACGTTTTGACCTTTTGTCGTCTATGAATTCATATTAAATTATGATTCATGTTTTCATGTCAAATCCTCAACAACAAATCCTGCAGGCGGATTTTAAATTAAATTAAAATTTATTTGAACTGGCGTGTGAGTGTAGGCGTGGACAGATTTAATTATTGTTTGATTTATTTTTGAAATATGTTTTGCTCTTTCAATTATTTATTTGTAATCCGTTTATGAATATTTGAAATGTTAAACGAATCTCACGTTTGATTTAGTTTCCAGTGCATTGTGACGGAATTAGAGAGGAGGGCGTAGTGTGAAGAGGAGAAATAAGGACACATGAGAAGATAGAAAAGTTAGTTGTAGATATTTTTGCTTTTCATAACATCCGTGAATTAATTGCTACGGGTACCGATGAAGGAGGATGCCTGGATTTCATGTTACTACAACAAGTGCAGATACATACCCGGGTATGTATCTGCTGGCGTAAAGGTTTATATTTTAAGTGCACAAGAAAATCTAGAGTGATCCTTAAAAAATGTTTACAGATTTCTGAATTTTTGACAATCGCCCACATTCCTGACTGAGTGTCGGGCTCTAACCCGACACCTTCGGCTTCGTAGTCTCCTAAATAACATGCAAAATGGATGCTGGACAGTTGCTCCAGCCCATATTTATCCGAAGGACAAGTGGAAGAACAACAAATAGAACAGACCAGTGAACTGTAAAGAAAAATAATATTCAAATTACAATATCAAAGATTTTTTTAAGCTGAAAACAATTTATGATAATCAGACGTTGTGGCTTCTCTGCATGCAGTACGGAAAAGTCATGCAAGCTCGCAATTGACAGATTGATGAAAATATTGACGAAAATATGAATAATTAAAAAAAAAAATAATGAAACATTTTTCAAAAGAAGATAAGAACCAAATAAAATTGGTCGCCCGCAAACATGGAAAAATATTTGTTTTCATGTGAAAACTATCCAACACATTCACACAAGCATGTACACGTATACATCAACAGGCACATGTGTGTGTGTGTGTGTGTGTGAAATACGTACACATACACACACGCCAACTAGCAGTTTGATAAACAGAACACACCACACGTTGAGCACCGTGGTTATATTAATTTTCCACTCGGAGACAAGAGGATAATGAATTATCTGTTGCAACCAACTTTCCACCTCAAAAGAGAATATTAAAAATATTTTATTTTTTTATTTTTTTGTTATTGTAGAAGAATAATTATTTAGCACAGCGGCGTAGCTACACATCCAAAGGCCCCCTCAAACTCTTAACTGTTGGGAAAAAACTCACTCGTTTAGGCTGAAAATTGTTTTCATGTTAGAGTTGGGAATTCTGGTGCAACAATTCTTTTTTGCCGCAAATTTCAATGATGATCAGCACGATTGAAATTCCATTGAAAAAGAAATCCACTGATAAAGAAGAGCTGGTAAAATGTATCTGCATCCATAAATTTCGAGGGTGCCCGGGCAAGAAAAGCGAAAGTTGACGACACCGAATTACGGCTCCTCCATAAAACGATTGACTTTTGCAACTAAAATTAGAGTTGCAAAAAGGCCAGTCTGTGGAAACTGATGAAGTAGGAAAATGAAATGTAGAAGTGATCATTGAGCTCTTGTTATAATATTGATTGTTGCTTAAACTTCTCATTCAGTTGAGTGGAAGTTTGAAATAATTTCTCTAATTTGCTTACAGGATGTTCATATTTTATAAAATTTGTTTTTTTTTCTTTCTTTTTCTTCTTCTTTTTTATTATAAAAGAATTTTCATTTTAAAATTAAGTAAAAGTGTTAAAATTGCTTAGACTTTCAGTAGCTGTTTGACAAGTTTGACAGGATGAATTTTAAAGTGTGACCACGACGCTTCAGATATTAACAAAGAATTTTGGCTAAACCTTCCGACTGTTGCCTGTTCAATAGAAATTATTTCAAAGATGAACTTTAATTTATTGAAAATGTATTTAAAAAGAGCACATTTTACAGAGAAACTTTTACCCGATAAATTTCCAAAAAAAACTCTTGTTTTTATCTGGACCGTCTACTCAAGTGATCAGAAATTTCAGTACTCAATTCTACTTCTTCTAAATGAAATCAATAAACAATACGGAACTGATTGTGGTTGGCTTGAAGGCCTCAAGCTGGAAAATTGCAAGACCAAATTGGGTATTTCCTTGTCAGGAGTTGTCGCTAATCGCTGCTCGAAGTCATGGTGCCAATTCACACGGCGTCTTTTTAGTTTAATGATGACAGGGTTGGGAAGCTTGCAACGTAAAACGCATTTAACGAAATGAAACTGCGGTCAAAGGCATGAGCAATCAATCACAATATAAATGTGCATGACTTTTTATTAAAAAACTACAAGAAAGTAGCAAAAATTGGGAGGGCTTAAAAGGCATAGTATGAACACACACATTGAAAGAAAAACAGCTAGAAACGCTGTCAACAGGTGGCGCTAAGGCTGCCTCTTTCATTCCGCAATCCACTTGATGTTATTTCGCATTTGAGAACAACACGTTTTAATGACTTTCGGACATCTCCATGATATTTTATTGGTTTTTCTAAGGGAAATGTTTTGAATTTGATGCCTGCTGGATCAGGTAATTAAAATTAAATGTTTTTGAAATGAAAAATTCATTAAATATTAATATAGCAAAATAAAAATGTTCAATAAAAATAAAATCACCAAAAATTCTTTTATTTAATTTACCTTTTGAAATGAAAAAATTAATTTTCTATAATATAAATACCAGGTAATAAATTCCACTTTCTTGGAACTCCCACTTGGGCTTCCATACACTTTCGCTTCATTGTCAACGTTTGTAAACATCATCGACTTTTTCAAAGTCAAAATGAGAAGAGTTTTAAAAGTGCCTGCAATTTGTTGTGTTATCGTGTTATTGGCAAGATTAAATACAAGTGAGTGTGTGTGGGTGTGTGTGTGTGGGTTTTTCTTTTTGCCAATATGGCATTTTTACCTGAATCTACTAACAAAGAGGAATGACCACATCGAATCATGTTGAATTCTTAACTAGAAACTTGCAAATTCTGTTTATCGAGAGAAGTTTATCACAATTCGTTACAATTTTCAGCACACGTGCGATGGATACAAGATTTTATGCGTCAACAAGTCTGTGTGTGGTTAAGCCAACCCTGAGGCGATTTTGCTGATTGTGCAGAACATTTTAGAGTTAATGGAAAAAATACTGGAGCTGCTGGTATTTCACATGTATTTTTGTTTAGTGGCAGCTTTTCTCAAAATGTTTACAAACTCCACAAAATCTGGGGCAGATAGAAATACTGCTCGTTGTGGTTGTTGTCAATTTTGATGGCAAATCAATAACTTATTTGAAATTGGCCAAATATTGAGAGAGAAGGAAACATTCGAAAAACTATCGCTTTAACAGTCATTCCAAAAAAATTTTATTATTTTCGTACAATTTTACTCTGACATTTAAAATCTTCTTGAGCTTAAACACGAAAGCATTTTGGGGGAGCATTTAATTTCCGTTGTAAATTGCTTTGCTTTTTTAACAAACAAACAAAATTGAACGCTGCCCACAACGTGTTCGCCTGTATGAACGTGAATAGACAAAAACAAATCAAAAGAGAGTTCGTCCGTCTAAATTTAGGCTCAATTGAAAATTGTTATTCAGGCTCCTGTTTAACTGGGCTAATTCACAAATTTTATTTAATTTTTAAGAATTCGTTTCCAAAATCAGAACTTGTGGCCGATTTCTCAATTAGTTATTCATTCCACAATTCTTAAATAACAATAATGGGCATGAGATATGAAATCTTGTTATCCTGCTTAGAGAGGAAAAGGATACTAAACATTCAGCTTCCAGGCTATTTAGCTTGCAAATATCAGGGTATTAAATTAAGTGGTTAATCGATTAATCGCGCTTAAATATAAACTAGTTAATCTAATCGTACAATAATCGAAGATATTAATACTATTCGGTTAACCGAATAACCAACTGAGTAGCTTAAAAATATTTTATTTAAAATTTAAAAACAATTCAAGAAAAAGTACTTCAGAAAATAAAAGTGGAAAAGTTTTGGAATAATCAGTTGCATCAAAGATTAAAATAATCTTTCGAAAAGAGTATCCAATTTAAATGTTTATGTTTCAATTGATTTCTTTCTTCTGTTTTGATTTACAAAAAGATATTTTTAATTTTTATTGACGGTGGAGTGTCATATTCAAAATCCCTCATCTGTCTCTAGTCTCTTTTAAATGTTGATGGAGTACGAGGCCAATTGAAATATATTTTTGTGTTGAACGATGTGCAGGTGCCGGCTTGTTTTACTTCAAAAAGAAAGAAAATGCTGTGAAAAATCAAATATTCGATTAATCGATTAATCAACACAAATAATTAGAACTATTCCTTAATCGCAAATAAATGAGTAGATATTTTGAAAACAATTAATCGCGCATAATTGATCGGTTAAAAGAAAAATTGATAAAATTGTTTGAATATCCTAATATGTACGAAGTCTGTTCAAGAAATTAGGCTTATTTTATTTACAATTTTTTTGTCTTTTTCAATAAACATTCAATTAGTTTTTAACTCCAAGTTGGCCTTCTTCAAAGTAGTCCTCCTCGTATATTTGCAATCCTCGAAGCGAATTTGCAATCCTCGAAGAAGTTTTGATATGGACTTGTTTTGCATGTCCTTGAGCACTCTCGTCTGATACAAGACTACGATGCCTTCGATCCCGAGTTCGACTACGCGCTCAATCCAGAACATGTTGTCGAATTTGTCTGATCTCTTTTAGTGCGTGGATGTGTTAATAGTTGTCGGCTTTTGCCAGTCACGAAGGCATAGCACTCGTTACCCACAGCACATAACACCGTGGGCGTAGCAAAAATTTCACCGGCGAAGTACAAATTGAAAATGGCTACAAAGTTTTCAATCTTCTTACTTGTATTTATCATTCCTTTTAAAACTACCCCTACTTTCCTGGTGAATACAGTTGCTAAGCGGTGGTTACGGTGTTGTTTTGTTTCTGTAACTCAGCCATTTCGAAAAGAACTTCGTTCTCACACGAATGTGTCTAAATTTCCGGAGACCTGAGCCAATCGACATGTCGACATCCGCGGCAACTTCTTTAATAGGGAACCCCGATTCTTTATAAAAGTTTTCTTCTTATTATCAGCATTTGAATCGGTTGTTGTTTTACTGGAGCATCAATTTCTTTCAAACACTTGTAAAGCCTCCGTGTGCTTTTGGGCATTCAATTCCTCTTCTTACACACAAAGCAAAATGCCAGTAACTTAAAAACTCAACCAATATTTTTGAACCGACCTCGAGCATTACAAGTTCATTCTGTTGCTCTGTAAATATTTACAAATCTCGTCCTGTACGTGTGATTGTTGCTCCCAACAACAACAACTTTCAATTCAAATCTTATCGAAAGCCAAGTCCTCTTCAGCCACTCGTAATTTGATTATTAAACGTTTATTGTTTCCATATCCAAACATTTATTTGCTTTTAAGTTCTTTGAATTTCAAACTTAATCTGCCAAAAAAAAGAAAACATTTTATGGCTCAAATTTATTTCATTTCGTAGCCCAGCAGGGAGAGTCTGTTGTGCAGTTGGAGATAAAATCGTTTTCAATCTGTCGAATATTAAATAGAGAAACATCCTGGAAGCATTTAACATTGAAAAGTCGTGTTGTTTGTGAGACCGTTTCTATTGGAGAGCAGGAAACGAATTATATTTTAATTCAAAGACAAGAACATGAAAAAATTATGTAGAAACTAAAAGAAATTCGAATGCTGTGGAAACTTGACTGAAGAATTAATTCATCATGTTACAGATGGTCGAACTCAATAATTAGAATTTTTATGTTTTCTTTTGTTTGCACAATAATCGGAAATGCATTAGCCGCTTATTGTTGGCCGTCCTCTTGGCTAAGTTAACGCCCAAGACCGCATTTTAAGGGCGTTGGCGACGTGTTGGACACCTGGGCAACGCTGTTTTTTAGATAACATCCGTGTGGCTTTCCTTTATATATGTAAAGGGTGGCCCAAGACAGCCGAAGACGTTTAAATTGCTTATTCCACATAGTCTTTGTACGCCTTAAGAACGCCAAGACATTTAGTGTTACGCTGAACTAGATCCCCAGCCCTGCCTGGTCTCGAATCTGTCTGCGCCCCAGCAAAGTTTCATTAAGCGGGTCTGGTCGACCCGGTGATCAATTCTCAGTGCCCTAAAGTCTTCTAACGGCTGCATAAAAGCAGGTGCTCTAAAATAGATCGTGTAGTCATTCCAGTCAACCTCATGCAGTCGCCATCTGAGATGAAGCGCAGTCAAACGCACACGTCTATTGTAAGTGACCTCAATCCTCATGATTGATCGGTCGTTAGGCCCTCGTTAGAGTAGAAGAGGAAACCAAGTCTCAGGTAGAAAGTGCCAGAGCTTGACAATTGAAAACGATGGGATATTCGCATCACCATCTCATTGGTCCTGCGGCGTCCTTGAGTACTGAATATGAAAGTGTAGCGGCTTTCGAAAACATGTGTAAAGTCGGATAGCCAATTTAAAATGAATTTATTTAATTCACATGGGTATTTTTGGGTAACAAAGAAGATCTTTAAGTCTTGTAAACAACTTTTGCATGTCACGTAGTGACTTCCAAAGTCGTGCTCACTTGACACTTAACAAAATCTTCGTTTACCTGCTTTTTTAAATACAACGTTTGCACCTTTTACTAAAATATCAAATAAATTTTGGTGAAACAACACCAAAATGAAAGCCTCAATGCCGAGCAATTGCTTAGATATTTTTCCTAAAAAGGATATGCAACACACACACACTCACATTCGAATTTCCCCTCAAGTTTTAGTTTGTTTGGTAACAGTTTTATTACAAAAGTTATCTCTGGTTTAATTTGTTTTCTGCGAATATTTATTTTCATATGAAAGTTTTTTATTGTATTTTTAATTCTTTCGCTGCTGGATATAAATAATACGAAATTATCCTGCAGCATCGTTTTTTATGAATTAAATAAACGATAAATAACTGTTGAATTGTTAAATGGCGTGTGTTGCCTGGCTTTTGTTTCTATAAGAGAAATTATTCGTAGAACGAAAGTTCTTAAATTCTGTTTTATAAGAGAATAACTTTTAAAATCTGTTTCCTGTTTGTGGTGGTGTGGAATGGAGTGGGATTTGTTCACACAAGACCGCAAAAATTAATTTAAATATCCACTAAAATGTAATAGAGCCTTTAAATTCTTGGCCATAAACACCAACTGCGCAGTTGGAGTATGAGGAGTTGCATATGGAATGGAAGAAAACAGTTGAATATTTAATTCGCATTTTTAATTTGTCCATCTGTTTTTCCAGTTCATTTAAATTTCAAACGAAATCGGGGGCAGCACTCAAAAGATAAGCCACAATGGATTCACTAAAGGTTTCAAGATATTCCATTTTTACTTAATTCAGCCATTTTTAGTTGTCATAATTTCCGTGCAATTAAAGCAGCGTTTGGTGTTAATGAAATTTACATTGAAAATAAAACTTTAATATCTCATCATCGAAGAACCAACGACATGTTATAACACTGATTATTTGCTTTTTATTTATTTATTTTCTTACATCATTTTCTGGTCAACGAGACAATTGACGCTTGACGTTACAAAACAGTTATTAATTCAAAATATAACAGATTCGGATACAAACTTATTCCAAGTAGTTTGGCAAACATGTTTGGGGACTTAGAATTGCTGTTCTTCAACTGCTGACTGGGGCGAGGAGTGTTCCAAAGACGCGTGGCACAGTGGGCAATTTGCAGCATTCGATATTGTAGTTGATTCTATTACGCCATCAGGAAGGGTAAGTTTTACATTTAAAAGCGTGTCTACATTTTATGGACTTTGTTTTTCTTCTCTTGTTTTTGTTGAAGAAACCAACACGGAGTTGTTTTCATTTTCTTAAACACGAAACTGTCACAACAAGATTCCGGTTACAAGTTTTGCCATGTTGTTTTCATATAGATGGACAGGATTATGCATGATTAGGCATGCCAGCGTTTCAACATTTTTAAATCAGTTTATAGGCACGAAGAAAACTATAACAATAATTTACAATAACAAAAATCACATCATTAAATTCTTGGGCTCTGGAACACGCATCCAACACGAGCTTAATGGGGTGGAAGTGAAACTTCGGCATCATATAATTCAATTCTCATTTGCAAAATTTATTTTATTTAAACTAAATTTCCTACAGATTTGATTTCTTTGGGAAAATTTGCATAAAAAGTTCATTTCAAGAAACCTTTTGACTGTGGAAAACCTAAAAAACGTTTGGTTCTCTCATACCAGATGGCAGCCATGCGGCTGGACATGTTTGTTGTCCTGTCTGAAACGTTCTGTAGTGCGCCCACATGCAAGTAAATATTTTTGTGCGTATGTGTGTGTGGCTGTGTTTGTGTGTGTGTTTGTTACTTATCAAATTGAAATTTGAGTCGTAACCTTTCGCAAATACCTGCCTCTTGATAAATTTCAAATTATTTTTATTTTCATTTCCCATTTCCTTGAATATGTTGTGAAGGGTTTTGAGTGAAAGAAAATCGCGTGTGTGTCAAGAGGTTTTCGGTAATAAATTTCGTATTATTTCAGTTAATTTGCTTCTAAAATAAAATGAGAGATTTAAATTTAAGGCCGCAATCATCTTAAATACAACACAACACCTCCTTTTGAAATTAATTTTCCCAACAGCTTTTGAAGCTGTCCCTTAAAGTTAAATATTTGTAATGAGAACTACAGAGGGAAAGTTTTGTTAAGCAGTTGAGTGTGGAAAAGGAAAATGCATAAGAAAAGTTGTATCTGCAACAAATTGAAGCAAAACGAATAGATTTCAAAAAGAGATGAATGGAGTGGTTGTTTGAGCTGAAAACTATTTGAATGATGGTGAAGTAGAGCGAAAGAAAGTTAATTTTTATCAAAACGTTTTTGTAAATTTGATTAAATCAAATTTAAGTAGCCCATAAAATAAAAAAGGTTGTTTAAAAGTGTTCAAATTTATAAGAAGAACAATTTCTTAATAGTGTTAACGACCAGTAAATATTCGCTGCAGTTTATTTTGCATTTTAAAACAAAAACACAAATCAAATTTGAGCAAGATTCTTGTCGGACATGTCAGGACTTGACAGTGAAATTATCTTATGTGTGACATGACGTGCAACAATTGTAGTCACGTAGGCGAAACCTCTGACATCAGGATTTCAAATTCGCTGTAATTTTTTATTATTTTATTCCGCATATTAAATGACAAACATTCTTATAAAATGTCAACACAAAAGAAAATAGGATACCACGTCTGCTGGAAACACATAAACCGACGCATACGACTTCCAGGCTTTTGATTCTCCTACACGGACAAGGCGAAGGCGACGTGGGAAACAAAACACAAACATGGAAATTAAAAGAAAAAAACCACAACAAATTAAAGTTAAGGCGAACATGAAGAGAAAAAACTTATTCAAATTTAAAATGTACATGAAATATCCTGCGGTGGAAGGATGTGTTTTTGACAGACTGTGCTGGTGGGTTTAGAACACCAGTTTTATTAATTATCCTGACGTTTTAGTCGTAACCTTCGGAGAAGTGGAATATCTTGAATAGTTGACATCTTTTTCAAGTTGCTCACGTCAACATATTTTTGAATGGAAGTTGCAGGACTCTGAGGGAATTTCGTCATCTCTGGTGGTGGCTGCAAATGTACAGTCGGCCTCGTCCAAAGGAAAATAGATAATTTTTAATATGCGGTGGATGCAATAAAGCGCAAACTTTTTCTTCAGAAGGTTACAGATTTTTTAACAACAGCGTGATCCCGAAGTTGCAGCATTAATATGTTGCACGGTCTGCTTACTTGCGATTAGCGTTTCGATTTTTCTTTATGCTTCACTTTCTGCTGGTGAATGTAGAAAAGTATATCTAAATTTTGTTTCCTTTCTTCGCATTAATCGCATTCTCATTCCCTAAAAGTGCCACTTTTGAGCCGAAAGTACAGATAATTGAAAATGTTGCAGCAACTTGTGGTTTTCTTGAAACTTCGTCATCAGTTGCAAACAACAATGGAGCCACACCCTCATCTACTTTTAGCTGTTTCTCTATACCTGAACGAACAACACTGGCGCTGCTTGAAATTGCCAACTTTAAGAAGCAACAATTCGTGCTTCACGAACTCAAATCTGTTGATCAGGGCTGCTGGTGTATGAATGAAATATCATGAATAAAAAAAATATGCGACACAACTTAAGTTTGCACTCAAGTGGTTTGGAGATGAGCAACACGGCACGCCCATCACTTCATTTATGGGAGTGTCAACACACTCGTCAATCATTATTTGCATTGTGTCATCGCAGTGTTGTTCGTTTGCAACGGGGATGGTATTGGACATTTGAAAACTGTGATTTTTTACTTGAAGAGTTCATAAGAATCTTAAATTTGTAAATTGAAAATTATTTCACAGGCCTTAAATTCAAATCGGTCATCGGCAAATGATTTTCTGAGTTTGTTCGAAATCCAACCTTCATTGAGAGTGGAATATTTTTTTATTTTAGTCAGTTACTTTTGTTAAATACTGTAGGAATTATAATTAAATAATGTATTGCGATAGTGGGCTAAGTACCAGATTTAAATATTTATCAAGGCTAAAATTACAAGTTCGATGTTAAAAATATTCAAATAAATCGTCTGCTTGGATTAAGCCACAAGTAGTTGGGGCAGACCTGATTAATCCTGTTTTCAAAATGAAAATTTTTTCTGAAAAAGGTTATACTCTTTCGCCCCAAAAGGTATTCAAATGATATAAAAATTATATTATATGAAAGCTTGTAGATTTTGCACGGACTTAATTGCGTTAGTGTCCTGTTTTTTTTGTTTTTATTTTCTATATCCTGTTTGTCCTAAAATATAGCGCAAGTCCTAGAAAGTAAGAAAAGACCTGGTCACAGACGTCTTATTCATTCTTAAAAAAATTTAAAAAAAATTTGCTGTATCCTTCAGCTGCAGAAGGGCATCATTCTTAACACTGGCTTCAAGTTGGTCCTTCTGTTTCTATATGATCCTTTCAGACACTTCTGTCTTGTAATGAAACAGAAAGACCTGAAACTATAATAAAAAAAATAAAAAGAATATACTTTCCAGTATTGAAAAGTTTTGACTTCATTTAACCCATTCAAAAGAGATTGACAATTCACTGGTGTTAAAATTAACTGTTTAAAACCCCCAGAGCTGGGTTGGTGGTTGGACTTACATGTCGTTCCAATCGTCTCGGTTTGAGATTTGAATCAGCCAGAGAGAACAGAAAAAAGTTAAAACCTTTCGGTTTCACACAAACCTTTTCCCGTTCCTACTTCAACTCATTTCATAGCAAAAAGGAGCTGCGAACGCAATAGCGTTTTCCAAGTGATTTCTTTGAAATCGTGTCATTCAGTTTCTTTTAATGTTATTTGAAACAAGAAAATGGTCAGTCAGTTTTTATGACCAAATCTTTTGTATTTCCGTTTGATGTTGAAAAGTTTGTTTGCTTTCGTTTTGGCCTTCAAATTATATTGAATTACAAACGGAAAATATAAAATACTTTTTTACCAGAGAAAGAAATTCGAGTACAAAATGTTGCTGTTTTTTAGGGAAAATATTTTGCATTTACAAAAACGAAACGATGGAAGCAGAACAAATAAAAAAACAACAGGCCGATATTCATAAATACGCCAAATGTGCTGGCAAATATTGATGAAAGTGGAGAAAACAGTTTTACGTTAAAAAAAAAAATTAATAAATTATTTCATGTGAAATACGCACTCGCTGTTGCTCACAAACAGCCCAGCATTCAGAGCAACTCCTCCTCCTCTCGTGCATGTGTCGCTGCAGCTGTAAATGACTTCCATGTACTTTCCTGCTGAACACGTTTTAAAACAATAAATTTGTGTAAATATTTAAGCTGAATGGAAATTACGATTAAAACAAATAAATACAACGGCCGCGTGTGCATGTTCAATCATGTCTTAGCCAAGAGCAAACAGCGTAAATGCTTTTATTAATCAAATATTCCACAAGCGAAACTGATATCCTTGTCCTTGGAAAGCATAATTGAATATCATCCCGTGTAATTGTGATTTCATGGAAACATGCTGAACGCACAACAACTCCAACTTGTTTCTGAAAATATCATCACGAATTTGATGAAAAGAAAAATAAGCGAAAAACATTTTTTTATTTCGTTGTACTTCTTCATTTCAAGCAAATAGAAACAGCAACATGAACCTTTTTGGAAATATATTCCTTTTGTTATCCTTTTCCTTTTGTTTTGTCCTTTTGACTCAAAGTTAATTAGAAAATATTTTTCTGTTGCTGCTGCGGAGTATTTTCAACAGGTCTGGGCTTTTTGTTTTGATGGAAACACCCTTGAGTTGTGGGCAGATGCCTGAAGTGAAGAATAGCCAGTCCGAAAAGGATATAAAGTTTTTCTTTGTGTTCGAACAGCACTCTGGGTACGACTCTTACTCATGGAATAGTAAGTCGAATAGTCACAAGGATGAGGGCAGGACACATGCAATCAGAATTGAAGATGGAGAATTTATTGCAGCTGCTTTTTTTTTCGCCGCCGAAAATATCTCGGCCGGTACTGATGCAGGAGGGTGCTGTAAGACTGATAGTTACGTCCCTAATTTTTATAGCAGCAACAGGTTAAACTTTCTTTTAACACATTTTTTTAAATTTCTTTTTCACAAATTTACATTCAGTTGAATGAATGTCCAACTGAAGCTGTTCGTTGTTGAAACCGGCGAACTAGAATGTTCTTCCATCAGTTTCGTGGGAAATATTTGCACTTCTCTTTCATGTCATGCAATTAACTGAAACAAATTCCTGCAAGTCAATATCGAGAGGAAAGCAAATGCGCTGTGAAACTGCGAATCGTTAAACGGACTTTTAAACTGCTGCGAAAATTTAAGCAAAATGAAGCGAATAGCGTGTGAATTTTTATAAATTTTTATATTTTTTTAATATTTTTTTTTTTGCTGCAGCGCTCACCAACTCCTCCAAGTGTTTTCTGTAATCACATGAAATTCCTGCTTTGCAAACTTAAATAATTCAGTTTAATTAAGAAAACGTTGAATGATTTCAGCAGGAGGCAGGCATTGAATTGGCCAATATAAATTAATTATATCAAATTCATTTACCAGAACTTCTACACACTTTTTTGGTTGGCCAAAACCAATCACTGAAGCTAAGGAAGTAATTCAGTTTACGAATGTTGTAAATAATAATTCACTGGACTTAAGGAATTAATAATAATTTATTACAAAATAGAAAGAGAAAAAGTCCTTAATTACAGGCTTTCTAACATTTTGGATCTGGTCAATTAAGTCGTCGGATTTGAACGAAATGAATACTAAAATATTCTTGTGCAAATTTGTATGAGAGTATGTAACGCAGTTTGCTTTAATGACGCTTGAAAGAAGTTTTCAATAATAATAATTGAAAGGATCTCTGCCTTTTTGCATTTTTTAAAAGTCCTTTCAAATATAAAAAGATGTTTTACGTTTGATTTTTGTTGTATGAAATTTAACGTTTTCGAACCGATAAAGCAATTAAATCGGAAGGATTAAATAGTCTTGAAAACTATTATTTGAAATACACTAAAGCCTCGAGTTGCGTCTGTTCGATTGGTCTCGCATATCTAAATTTGAAATAACTCGTTATGCGCCGCTGTGGTTTCAATTTGCGTCTCCTTAATTTATATCATTTTGATTCCAGTATTTGTTGGTTGGTCGCAGTCCTGGACAAACAAATAATGAAGAAAGAATTTGTATCTGAACAGGAAACGGTTTCATTTAGCTGACAAGGAGAAAAAGTGAATGCATTCGAGTAAAAGTAATAGAAAATGCCTAAACTTTTCAATACAAAAACAATTATTTCCTGATATTTAATAAAAGAAAACGTCATCACTTCAATTCTTTATAGTTTTCTCTTAATTCTTTTAGTTTTTGTAGACATCATTGACATCAGTGCTTTTATATAGAAAAAAGTTGATTCGAATTGCGTCGTCTCGAATTGCCTCGCTTTTTAATTGTCCCCAATAATGACGAGAATTCGGGCTTTTGTGTTTGTGTGTGTGAATTAGTTTTAGGTCCTATTCAGCTGATTTAATGAGCCAGAAATCTTTACCCAGCACCTCTAAAAATGTTTTTCAAACTTCCACTTTAATAAATGAGAAGTCTAAGCAAAAATCAAAGTCATAACAAGCAGAACTCATTGATCGGCTCTTGGAATTTTTAATAAAATAAAAAATAAAAAACCAGAATCAGCTTTAAACGAGAATTCGCTAAAGAAGTACCCATTCAAAAATTAATACGCGAGTGCCTGCCAAAAAAAAAAAAAGAAAAAAAAACAGGTAACAGAAGTATCCCAGAGTAAACTGCCATAAATAATATATCTTCTGATATTACCCCGATCGGAGACAACAATTTTTATTCAAGGCTTGTGGCAGGTCCTCAGTCAGCAATCAAAAAGTTATTGTATCTATACTTTTTCCCCACAGTGCAGTTATACACTTTGGAAGTTGTGAACCGATAAAAATATTGAAGTGAAATTCTTGTAATAAAAATAATATTGAAATCAAATTATGCCCAAAAGCAAACTATTTAATTCAATTAACAAACCAATTAGACCCCATAAATACTTCACACACACATACACTCCCATACATACATCCACCGCACACGGTGTTATCTCATTAACAAAAAGGAGAAAATAAAATATCATAAAAGAGGGAACAAGAGGCGATACCTTCGATTGTGAAACAAATGAAATCCCGTTTGCATGCTGCAGTTAAACAAAAGTGGCCCAAAGTGAAAGCAGTTGTTGCCCTTAACAACATGAAAACAACCGATAAGTGTGAAAATCTGGCCATCAAAATGTTCTAAGAAAAGCAGTAAAAAAGAGTAGGAAACTGTCTTCCCCCCACCCCCTACACTAACAATGGAGTTTTATTTGGCTGGTTGTAACATCAATCAACGGCTAAGAAATAAAACAACAACAATTTAATAACAACAATTAAAAATTCCACACGATTTCATGTCAGTGTCAGGAAATTATTTTATTGGAAGTCAATTTACTTTTAATGAGTTTTATTTTCTGGCAGGAAACTTAAAACTCCTCAAAATGAGTTTCACTTTATGACGCCGAAATGAGACCCCTGCCACTTGAGAATTTTATAAGATCTTGAAAACATATAATTTTTTTTCTTATCACTTCTAACCGTTACAGTCCCGGGTTTCTTTTCGCTTGTCATTCTCATATTTTAAATTGACTTGGCATCAGCGCTCACGAAAAGCGTGCGTAACGTTGTAACTGTCACCAAACAAAAAATATATTTTTTCTTGTCAAATATTCAACAAAATTTGCGCTTTTGGTTTGTTTAATTTATCCTCATCCCATTCAGCCCCAACGTTTTCTTAACGCAGTTGATAAACCTCAAAAGTTCACCGCCAGCCTAAACAGGTTTAAATTGACACTAAAAGTTTTACTCTAGAAGATTTAATTTACGCGCTTAATGTCGAATGTCGTAAACTTGGAGAAGAGCAACGACAACTAAAAGCGCATTTCTTTCATCAGATTTTTAAAAGCGCTTTTTTCAAACGACACGGCAGTTAAATATCAGACGGCAGACAAAACCCGTTCGTGTGTGAACACTAAAAGAGTGTTTTAATTAAATAAATACGCTCGTGCTTTATGGCCAACGGCAGAAGTGCTCGTATATTTAAAATGTCTGCAGTACAACACACGAATTCATTAGGGTGAAGCACCGGGTACTCCTCCTGCGAATAATCGGTGTCTGTTTCATGCGGGAAAATTGAGGAGTGATGAACGAAAATCACTCAAACAATTTATGCAACTTAATCGATTTTTCTGGTGGCATTGATTTCTTGATGAATTTTATTAGTCGAATTTAAAATCCAGAAAATTTTTGTATATTTTTTTTAGGAGGGCGAACAGCACCCGGGGGACAACCTCTACAAGTGCAACGCGTTGAACCGGACCTTGGAAGTTTGTTTTTGGAAAAGAATCATACAAAGAATTATTATTTCAGATATACGAGGCCTGCGGAAGATACTATATAAATTTTCTCATATTCCAAATAAATTTGTTTTTTCATGATTTTAAATTCGATCTCTTTAAAGTCGGTCCGCTCATATAAAATAACGCGCTCTTCTTGAATCGTTTATGAAGTTTTTATATGCACTTTTTGGTATATCCTTGGGCCTTATCAGCGCTTAGGTTTTTATCCTTTCGATCAGCGCAAGACAGAATACAAAACAGAGCTGCCTGAGCCCTCACGGTTGCTGAGACATCATGACGGTGTTGTTGTTTTGGGTGACGATACGCCATATTGTCATTAAAAGTTTACGCTTCGTGATGAAAAGTTTCAAAAAGAAAAATTTTAACGACTTGACTCCATCGATATGCTGACATTCCCAGCAACTTCTCTAATTGTGACTCGATGGTTTAACGAATTTTTATCACTTTTCCGAAATGTTTCAAAGGCTTTTGAGCTTCTGGTGGGCCCAGAAAGACCGTTGAGTGGTTTTAGGGATTTGCTTAAGACTTCATGGCAGAAGGGATCAATTCTTTTCGGCAGCAGTAAACGGCGAACATACAAAACACTTATTTTCACCCTTGATAATACAATAAAAGTTCTGAACATCTGAAATTCTTAAAATGTGTTCCAGACGAGTCTTTGGATGACAGCCCAGTACACTCGCCGAAGTCATTCTATGGAAGCCGAGTTCGAATACAGTTCCGATTGTTGGTACAGTAGACTTGAGGTATCTGATCAGATTTCCTTGTTCAATCTCTGATAACTCCAAGCGGCCGTCCAGTGTCTGGGAAGAGCAGAGTGGAAAACTTTCTCTTCTCCACTTTTTAGAAGACTATTGCCGCGGAAGTCATTATGAGACAGGCATATCCCACATGCCTGTCTGCCGATCGTCGAGTGTCCTGTTAAGACCACGGCGAGCTGCGATATATTCCTCTACTTCCGGTTTATTAAGCCTACATTTTTCTGCTTCAGCCTTTCGCAAGGAATGCTTGAGAATGCATTTTTGAGAGCAGCCAATGGGCGGCATTAGAGGTGCTCATATCAGAGCCCTTCCCAGCCATCTCGCGATGTCTGATCAGAAATCGCCCATTCGTTAGCTGAAAAGTCGCTGTGTGCTGTCGAGCTGGGTGCAGCCACATAAGAAACTCAGGCGAATGAATTTGAAAACTCTCACATACTTGAACAGACCTCGCAACGCATCACTTTGATGGTCACAAGCAAACTTTTCCTTATTGCTAAAAAAGTATAATAAATTCCAGTTTCCGAAATGTTTTGGTGAATCATTTAATTCGAACAAAAAAAAGTCCTGCAATGACGCCAAGAGATTGAAGTAAAAAAGCAAACGAGCATTAATTTTTTACGAGTACGCCATTGGAAAAAGCATTAAAACAGGTGGCCAACGGTGTTGTGGCTTCGAGGACATCCCAAGTACTCTGGCTAATGGCCAGTTGTTAAGAGAAATTTGCTTGCGTGAGTAATTGAAAAAACTGGCCTTTTCCCTAACGATTGACTAAAACAGACTCGTAAAAACTTGTTTAATTTTAATTTTCTTGTACTTGGAAAATTGTCTGTCTTCTTTGTCATTCCTCAGGAATCAATTTGGATTAAACTTTTAAACAACTTAATGCAATTAAGGCCAAAACCCAAACATGCATGAGATGTTGTGCTGAACTGGGGAAAAGTGTCACATGTTGTGCAAAAAAAAAAAAAAAAAAACCAAAATTCAGAATCAAGAATTTATTTGTAACAAAATAAATTTTCGAAACATAATAAATTTGGAAAAATGAAATCAAAACTTTTCACCGCTTCCAGTGAAACACGAATAAATCAGAAGATACGGGCTGTTTAAGCCAACAGCTTTTGGTGACAACTTTTTGCTTGAAGTCATTTTCAATTTGGGAACAACTCCCAAAGTTAGTTTTCTTCCGAAGAAAGAACGTTCTACTGCTGATATATTTTAAAATATTATTCTTTTGTTGTCGACATTAAATCTGTTGCTAGAAACTGGAAAATTTTGTGTTTACTAAAGGGTGTTTCTTATGGAGTGATACAACTTTGAGTTGGCATCACTGCTTTATTTGACCGCCCATTTAATAGCTGATAGTTGATTTTTGTTTAGTTTGCTTTGACATTTTATTATGGATCGACTTACACCAGAGCAACGCCTGCAAATTGTGGAAAGCTTTAATCAAAATAATGGTTCTGTTCGTCAAACTTATCGTGCACTTCGTCCATTCAAAACTTTATTTTTTGATGAAATCCATTTTTGTTTGAACGGGTGCGTAAATAAACAGAATTGTCGCATTTGGAGTGCGGAGAATCTACAAGCGATGGGCTGGCGGAGTCATTGGCCCATGTGTCTTCAAAAACGATGATGGTGTTCCAGATTGCGCCCTGTACGCGCCAGCCGTGGCGGCCACATGGCCAAAATTATATTTAAACTTTAATGTCATAAAATTTTCTATCCAAAAAAGACCGTTTCATTGATATCAAAAATATATTTCTATGTTTCATTATGATTTAAACTTGTTTCACTCTATTAAAAAAACACCCGATGCATGTGAAGCTATTGAATGATTCGTTTCATTTCACTTTAGAAGTATCGACGAAAAATCATTAAAAAAGGATAAAAAGGATAATGCGAAAGGCTAGACTAACTCGGCCTGTAAGCAGTCGTGAAATCGCCACTCTAGAACAGTTATTGGGGTGCATTGAAACAACGTCCTGATTCGTTGGAGTAATGAAACGAATTTCGTTGAAATTGATTCTAAAAAAACTTTGTAAAACAAATGAAATGCTTTCGTTGATGCTATTAACTAATTTCATTGATACAATTAAATCGCTCACAAATAACAAATACAAATCAAGCATAAAAAATATTTTTAATCTTATTTATGAACATTTTCCTGTCATTTAGATTTTGCAGCGTGACAGGGAATTGTTAACGCTCCTGCCATAAATTTAATTTGTTAAAACAATATTTTCGAATATGTTTTTGTATGGATGTGATTGTGTGGCCTTGAGTTTGTTTTTCGAATAAGACTGAAGCAATGCCAACAATTTCTTTGTCAGAGATTTACTTAAGAATTGTTTTTCTTAGTCACCGCACTGAAAGCACTCAACCCAACATGTATTCGGAAGCATTAAAAGGCTCATTTAGCAAAAGTTAAGAGGGTTTTGATTTTCATAAAACAAAAAAAATTAAAAATTAAAATACCACTGCGTAGTATGTTGGCGAGATTGTGCTATTTGTGAATTATTAGGCCTGTTCCAGTTGCATAGGGAAACAGTGTAAGCTCGCGAAAACTAACGCGAAACCATTCCGGTTAATAATTTTGTTGCAATTTCGAGATCTTGGGAAATTAATATTTCTAATCTTCTGTACAAAATTGCACGAGCATTCTCTTTGAGCAGGTTCAAACAAGAATTCAGTTATCAGCTGTTATTTGTTTACATTTGAAAATGTAAAAATAATTTGAGAATTTTCCAAAAGAGTACGACAGTTTTTCGTTAAAAGCTTACTCAGCAACAACAACAACAACAACTGGAATTTTCAAAATGAAATTCCTCTTCTTTTTATCAATTTATTATGGTTATTGTTCTCTTAATAAATTTAATTGGAAAAGTAGACATTTTTTTCTCTTGCGTTCCAGCAATTTTGGATCTCATACAGAGATCCAATTCTATTTTTGCTCCCATTAGCCCGGACAGTTTCGTTACCCATCTGGAACAGACCTATTGTGAGCCGTGATTTACGTCACGACTGAAATAATTCAGAGCAAAACTACAATAAGCGCAAGTAAATGTATTCAATAATTCCTTCTTTTGTGTTCATCGTGCGAAATATTCTGAATAAAAATTAATTCACGATATTGACTTCTCTGCCGGAATGAACAGTTGAAATGAACTACATGCCAGCGTGTGTCCGTGTGTGTGAGTGTGTGTGTGCTTACAACCTACCAGCAGTCTATTTTAGCTGTAAAACAAATTTGATAATTTTCCTGTTAATATTTATGCGACATAAATACTCTTTCTATTATCGGGCGTCTGTGGGTTAATAAAATTATGTCGCAACACGTTTAAACGTACTCACGAACATGCTGTAGAAGACAATAAAAGTTCGAAAACTGCCATCGAAAAGGGCGGAGACACTTCAGTGACAGGAATGTTTGTTCACTTCCACGATTACTTTTTCTATAATGACGGAGGATTTGTCAAAAGGAAAGAATGGCTGAATACTTAAACGGTAGAGTCATTTGTTGTTGTTGTTGTAACAAAAACAACGCAATAAAAATATGTCATTATGAAGTCAGCAAAAGCTTGGATTTGCTAAGTGAACTTTCAATATTTTATGAGCTTTTCTTTTTCATTCAATTCAATAGTTTTAATTCCACAAGACATGTTCGAGTGAGAGTGTTTTCGAAAACACTTTTTTAAGAATTTTTTTTAAATTATCTGTCTGGCCGTTATATCGAATTTATGAAGTTCAAGTATAAAACAAAAACAAGAGTTTCAAATTTGTTAATTGTTGGGAATTAAAATTGTAACAACAAAATTGTCTATCGCTATAGAAGACCAGGCGGCATCAGATTGGATTGGTTTCAAAGCAACTTCTAAAGCAGTCATTGAAATTTTTCCCAGCGGAATGTCTTGACAATAAAAATTGCCCAGATCCCCATAAGCCAATCATTTTTATATCCAGACTTTTTCTATCTCCATCACTGTAGGGTCCTTTTTACACCCGGAAAGTGTGCTGTAATGCCGCTGTTCAGCAAGTGACCAGAGATATGGGCCCGCCATTGACACAGCGCGAGAAAAAGTAACACGGATCTGCGAAATTCTCGAGCATATTTTTGACTAAGACCAAAACCGATGCTGGGATTTTCGTCTTCTTACTGACTACTTTAACCGATAGGAAAAGGCCTTCTAGAAGGCAACCGCATTTCTTTCCCTCCCCGCTGGGTAAATATTTTGCAAGTTATTAATCTAAATCACCAGCAGGATTCGAAACAATGAAAATAATACAAGACAAATGAAACAAATAAATAACAGAAGAGAACCATTAACTTTTCACGAAAAGCCTGGTTGATGTGGAAAATATTTTGCGATGACAAACAAAATACTGTCTGCTATAAAAAATGGTTTTAAAGCAAAATTAATGTGACAAATTTATAAATAATTTATACAATTACGATGAACAATTTAATGAGATTATTTTTTCTTCTCTAAATTTCATTTGCAAATAAGCCGAGAGTAAATAAATAATTATTGAAAAACGAGGTGTCCTCTTGGCCTTGTGGTGGAAACAATTAAAATGTAAATTCTTTTCCATGCAAATTAATTTTCCATGGAATCAATTTGATAAAAAAATATTAAAGCGAATAATGAAATTCTTTTGTTTCGTTTCGAAAAGCAGTTATTTCGATGGAGTTGGAAATAGAACGTTATTAACGAGGAAATTTTTTTAAAACTGGTAACTGTTTTTTTATGAAATCGACACTTTAAAGAAATGCAAATTAAATGATGAAACATATTGATTCTGCTTCCTATTTTTAATTACAAACAAAATCGTGTTTCCCTGTCGAATTTTAGTTAAAGTTGTGACGTTTATGATGTTTGAAACAAGAAACCTTCAAAATTATCAGGCGTATTTGAGAAAATTAAATTTTAATTTGGTTCTACTTGAAACTAAATTGTCTCAAGTCATGTAGAAGGCCTTTTCAGGAAGAGATAAAATGAATAAAATGTTGTCGGTCTTTAATTTCATTTTATGTTCTTTTCTGTTGCCCATCGCAATTTTACAAAAATGCAAACTCACAAAACAAAACATCCAGTCCATAAATGAAAAGTTGTTGCATTCTTGTGACTGAAAAACTTTTGCCAACTTGAAACTTTTGCTTCCCTGCAATCGCTTGTTAGAATAACAATTAAAGGCCTTTTGAACTATTTAAAGTTCCAAGAGTGTCCTGAAATGTTGAATGAAATTATATATTTTCTCTCAAGTGCACATCGATACAATTTTTAATAAACAACAGGAAAAGTTTTTTCTAAAATAAACGAGCTGGAGGAAGGTCAAGACTTTGGAAAAAGTTTTTTTTTCAAAGATTTATGGACAACTTATAATGAAAACGATTTTCGGGCGATGGATTGAGAAAGGCATGGCTGTTGGACTGCGGAAATGTTTATTTGTCTTGTTTTTCTTTTACCAGCAGACACTATTAAAGCAGGAGTTTCCCCATGATCCGTGGTAAAAATAGATTAAGAACGCAATTCAATGAGAGACATTTCTGTAACTTCATGTTAGTTTGGGAAATAATTCCATGGCATGTATAAACGATTTGTGAGAATCATCAAGTCCTTCACACAATGAATCCCTATTCCAGACAATCGCACTATTCATTCCAGACAAAATCTTACAGACGTTTAAGCGCTTCGTAAAGGCCAGTCAATTAACAGGAGATGAAGCCAAACTAAAGTTGGAAAAACGCCACCCTCTGCAAAATGATCAAGTAAGAAAATAAAAAGCCCAAGTAAATACCGAGTTCTTGTCATAACTTTCATATATCCTTAAACTTCTCATCTAATTGGATTCTTAAACATGAACATCGAATTTTAAGGCAACAAAGTTTGGCTCAAGTAATAAATGGAAAGAGAATCAGAAATCAGAAATCAGGATATGAATAAAATAAAAAAGACGGTGGCACAGTGGCTAATAGCGTTTTACCATCAATAGGAAACAATTCTCGTATTCTATTTCATAACGAAATCTGGAGCCAATTTACGTCATTCGATATCGATCGAAATTCGTGAATTTGCATGTGAATCGCATTGCAACTTCGAATGATATCGAATGCAGTAGTTTATCTTCTGAGCAAAATACACGTGAGTACACAGAGAGAAATAGGCGGTATAATAATTGATGCCATTTTGTATTGAAATTCAGTTCGTTTCGTTTCTTTTTACTTTGCCAAACGGTTCTTTTGGTAACGAATTGGTCTCATTTTATTTCCAACTGCTCTGAATTGATTCTTAATCTGTTGCCAATCGTTGTTGCTTTAATAATGCAACGTTCTGAATATGACACCATTCACTCTTAATTAGTTAACCCGACACTTGAAAACGTTGTTTATTAAGGAGGCCACAAACCACTTTGTTCTTAAATTGTTACCATCCCGATCTTGATTTGGTAACGGGTCGTTCTTAGTGTCTAAACAGATGGCTTTACCAGTTATTAACTGGTGCTATTTTCGCACTATTTTATTACCAATCGTTCTTGATTTATTACGACACGTTGAGATTAATTCGACACCGAACGATTAGTTTTTGGTTTAATAACAGGAGTCAAGAGTTTCATAACCAGTGTATTGATAATGAAAGTGTAGCGACTTTCGAAAACATGTGTTCTGCTCTGCTGCTAAGGTTTAATAATTAAATTGTTGGTGATTTTTTACTCGTGATCCTGCCTGTCTAAGCAAAAAAAAAAAAAACGACCGTTGCCTATTTCACCTATCGAACTGTACCGAATTTAAAAAAGTTTGAGTTATTTTCAGAACTTTCTTAGTGAATTTTCATAAATTTTAAGATGATGGAAATTAAAAATCAAGCCCTAAACAACGAAACTCGCAGCTCCGGCCTTTTAGAAATCATCATTTCACGAAGATTCCCACACATTTTTTCCAAATCCCGAGTGTTGCAAATCATAAGTATTCGTACGATTTTGTTGGGCAGTGTAATTTTCCAATAAAACGCTATTCGATTGTTGTTTGTGGTACATTTTCCAAGACAATGGGAATGGATGAAAGCAACGTTTTCATTTGCAAACAATTGAACAACTCTTTTGTTGTTTTGCTTAGAAGGGATAAACAGCAGCACTCGTTTTTATATAGAAAAACTTTCTTTGAGTTTCATATTTCCTTTCAATTTATCTGCTGCTTTTTCGCTTGTATTTGCCCACGTTTGTATTGAGGGATGTCAAACAACTGGAATGGCCTTCTGGATAATGATTATTTCAAGGACAAGGAAACAACTCACAGTCAGTAAGAGGTCCAGACAAGGATTTGCCATCTCTATTTGCTTTGCGAAACACGAAACTCCTGTCAGTCGGCAAATATGAAATTCGAATAAAACACTGACTGAATGAAACCGACTCTAGCAAATGGTCTATTGATTAGACACGATATGAATTATGTAAACAACCCTCGTTTAATTCAGCTCTATCGTGGATCATGTGACAACGGCTTTTGTTGCAAAAACATATTGAAAATAAATGAATGGAAAATAGGAAGCAACTCAAGGCCGTGGGCGTTAACGTACAGCGTGTGTTTAAGAGATGAAAGATTATTTTTATTAAAATCCCCACTTTATTTCCATTCATGCCAGTGATTTTTCTTTCCAGTTATTGACATCTCGGATTAAAATATGGCTTTTCATTGTTCCATGAATTCGTTAGCGTTTGATTAAAAGGATAACGAAATAGTTATTCGCCCTTAACAGTTAATGATTGCAAAATCATTGCTTTTGTATTTGATTGGAAACGCTGATAGTCAGTCGTTGATTGAACTGTTTGAAAAAAACAATAAATTTTATTTCTAAATATAAACGCCTGAATCTGTTTAATTGCTGCTTCACAAAAAGAATGCAAAAGCAGGGAATCGTTGAAGGATAATGAATTCATTTAGTGACAGGCAAACTGACTTTCTTTTTCTCAAATTAAATATTTCACTTCCACTCAATTCAGAGTAGATCCTTTAAAGAAAAAAAGTATTCTATTTCACTCGTGAAGTTGCAGGTTTCTGCTGCTTGTTGCTCACGTACGGACTGTGCAACTCCTGGCAACCAAACGATGGAATTGAAAATGGGCAGCTGGCGATTGCTGACACGAGCAGCAGTTGAATTCAACGTGTCACAAGAAACTGTTGGACAGAACTTTTAATATTTTGGTACTGGCGTATGTTAAGGGGGAAGTACCCATTTTTTCCATTAAAAAAAACTCAACAAAATCTCAACAACTCGATTATTAAAGTCGTTTGTTGTTGAGACACTAGAATTTATTTTATAAAAGTTGTAATTCCTCTGAGAGAAAATATTCCTGCAAAATTTTTTTGAATCATGAAACTACAGAAAATGGGCTTTACTAACACACACACACACACACACACATTCATAAACACATAAAATTTTAATATTGTCTACCGTTTATTTGAAACCCATTTTTCTTTTCACTTTTGCTTTCCACAGACTTTTACACGGAATTTTCGTTTGACATTTTCAGAAATCTAAACACATTCACATACACGAAATATATGAAAACATTTACATACTTCCATCATGTCAGCGTGCCGACAGCGTTCTTAGCTCGCAGCTTGTTTTGTTAATAAAACATTTCACCCTCTTTTTCACGATATTAATAATTTATTCATGCAAAATTTGTTTTGTTCAAAACGTGGCGGAAAACAGGAGGTACAGTGATTTGCTTCTCTACGACGAATATTTAATTTTTGCAAAATATCGCATATTTCCTTTTAGATGTAAACTTCTTAATGTTATATCCCATATATCCTGTTTTCTAAAAACAGAATTCCTTCCGAAGTCGTGATTGAGATGCTCTAAGAATCCCTAACTATTTGGCAGATTATTTGTTTTAGCTCTACTAAAGTTCTCATCTCATTCTGTACCAGGACATGACTACTTCCCATATATCCTTTTTCTTAAGAATTTGTTTTAATCTGCATTTTTTATTGAAGTGCACTAAAAAGCTGGAAATATTTCATAAGTTATATCTTTTAACTCTAATGAAAATTTCGACTCATTCGGTGCAAGGACATGACTACATCCCATATATCCTTTTTCTTAAAAATTTAATTTCAGGCGAATTTGTGATTTGCTGAGATATTTAATCCAGCTCTCATATCAGTTTTGTATCATTTTGTTCAAGGACATGACTACTTTCCACATATCCTTCTTCATAAAAACAGAATTTCTACCGAATTTGTGACTGCAATGCTCCAAGAGTCCATAACTATTTGACTGATTATTTGTTTTAGCTGTACTAAAATTCTCATCTCATTCTCTACCAGGACATGACTGCTTCCCATATATCCTTTTTCTTAAAAACTTGTTTCAATCCGCATTTTTTATTGAAGTGCACTAAGAAGCTGGAAATATTTCGTAAGTTATATCTTTTACTTCTAATGAAAATTTCGCCTCATTCTGTGCAAGGACATGACTACTTCCCATATATCCTTTTTATTAAAAATTTAATTTCAGGCGAATTTGTGATTTGATAAGTGATTTAATTCAGCTCTCATACTAATTTTGTATCATTTTGCTCAAGGACATGACTGTTTCCCATATATCCTTTTTCTTTAAAATGTATTTTAGTCCGCATTTGTGATTGAAGTGCTACAAAAAGTTGGAAATATTTCATATATTATATCTTTTAGCTTTAATTAAAATTTCGCATGTTCAAGGACATGACTACTTTCCAATTATCCTTTTCTTAAAAACTAAGTTTCATTTCAACTCATGATTGAAACGCATTAAAAAAATTAATTTTATCATAAATTATTTGTTTTAGCACTAATATAATTTATGGGTCATTCTGTTCAAGGATATGAGTGCCTGCATTGCATCCTTTTTCTTACAAATTAAATATCAGCCAAATTTATGACAACAACGCACTGAAAATCTATTTATTCAATTCTAATATTAATTGCTTTAGCTCAGCTTTAAATTCTTTTTAAGGATATTATTACCGAAGATGTATCCTTTTGCTTTAAAACTGCATTTATGGCCTTAACGCGCTAAGAATTAATAACTATTTGTAAAACTTCACGTTTTAATCATCTTGTAAAATTTTTGTCAATCGGTGTAAGGATACGACTGCCGCCCATATATCCTTTTTTAAAAAATCATAATTGTGCCTTCATTAATTATTAGAATATATTAAAAACCCGGAAAAGTAGAAATCGTAGAATTATGCATTTTAGCACCGTTTTAAATTTCGTAGCATTCAGTTTAAGGACTTCTGTACCTTCCAAACAAATATTTTCTTAGAAATCAAATTCCTTTGGCATGTATAATTAGAATGCCTTAAAAATCTATGATTATTTCTAAAATTATGCGATCTAGCACTGTTGTAAATTTAGCTTGATTCGGTTCAACATAACATATCTACCATACATCCTTTTTCTCAAAAATTATGTATCAGCTGCGTTTATGATTGGAATGAACTAAAAATCCTTTAGTGAGTCTAAAAGTATGTCTTTTAGCTCTGCGGTAAATGCTGCTTTATTCAGGGACTTCAATCTTGTAAAATATGCGTTTCAAATATTTTGGAATTTTGTGTCCTTCGGTATGAGGACACTGACTACCTCCCATCCATCCATCCTGTTTTTTAATTTTATTTTATCTTTCTTTTAAGCCAGGTTAAACTGATAAGCAAAATAATATTCTGTAAGACTGTTCTTTTTAGAGAATTTCTGCAAGGACACGTCTGCCTTCCCCACGAATTATCGATTTGCATAAGAATTTATAACACAAGAAACGAATTCGGTGTATTGAATTTAAGTTTGATCAATAACTGAGAAACTCCACAACCACAATGGTCTAGTATTGCTTTTATAAAACACGTGTCTAGCCACTAGAGGGTTCACTGTGTAAATAGATAATTAAATGTTGTTAAAATTTGGTTTTTTTTACTCCACAAAACCAAAGCAGCCTTAGAAATTTCATTAAAAAAACAAAAAAGTTTTTGGGAGCACAAAAATATTTCAGTGTTTTTATTCAAGGAAAGAAATTCTGTTTCACGCCCGCAGAGTAGCAACCAACACCGATAAGTTTGAAAGGAATCGTGTGAAAAAATAACTTGTAGATATTTTTGTAAAAAAAAACAGTTCAAAAGCCGTTTTCAGCTCAAACATCATTCAGAATCCTGCGCTTTTTACTTGCAAGAGGAAGCGGATATGAAAAATTCCATTTCCGTTTATTTATAAAATTTTATATTTTTAGTTTAACGAAATCGCGTGTTTGTTTATCGTTTAAATATTCTGAGCACTTAATTTTGATGTGGTTTTGCCTACCGGACAAATCACTGTGTGGCGACTTGTATTCTGCGTGTTTACGGAAATCGCAAGCAAACGTACAGAGATTTATGGGTGTTGGGCACACGTGCGTGTTTCTGGCTGTATGAGTGTATGTGTGAGTGTGTGTTTGTGTAGATACACATCAATAAAAGCCGCAATGAATTGAAATGACTCCAATAAATAATAGTTGGAATAGTTTTATTTTGCAGGAAATAAATTTGTGATTGGGAATCAGTATCCTGAAAATGTTTCCTCATGCAAAAGATGAACAACAACTCAAGTCTTCTGCCGCTCTTCTTCATGGGAAGCCGTTGTTGTGTTCCATTCCAGTGTACACCGGCAAATCTACAAGTCAATCAACGTAAAAGTTCCGCGTTTTTTGCCAAACTGATTGCACGTGCATGCGTGTACGAGTATTTGTTTGTGTATTATGCGAGGTCAGCTCGAAAAATGCATTGAATTTTTAATATTTCCCAAGAAGGATTTATTTGTTCTTTCATTTCTATTTTTTGACTCATTTTTAAATGGTCCATCTCAGCACTAACACTCGTATACTTCTGCCAGGATTTTCCATTTACCTCTTTGGTAAGTGCAAAAACTCTTAGAAGACCAAATCTGGTGACTACCGTGGCATAACGACAGTGTCTGAAAGTCGAAGAAATAATTTAATAAAAACGAAGGAACGACCTTCGCTGTCCGCTGCCATAAGCTTGATGCACAAAATTTCCGCAAATACTTTTTGGAATGGGACAACGGATATGCCGACCTCCTCAGCAGCTCCTCTAATTTAAATTCGACGCTTCACAACGTTTTTATCCGTTGTTGATGTGTTGAGGCGTTGAGGACTCGAACTTCTTTGAAAGTGTTGTATGACTTGGAAATATTTTTCTGACTCCCTGTTGGCTCCGCGAATCGATCCCAACATTCTGAGTGTATTCATTTTATTTTTTACACACAATTTGATAGAAATTCGTTGGTCCAATTTCTTTTTTTTTACAGCAGAGAATCGCAATAATATTTAGTCTCGGTTCACTCTAGGCAGCTTGTGCTGCTTATCCTTTGAATTTGTACTGGAGAGGAGAGGAAGAGCGATATTTTATATGGGAAATTTGCTCTGCTCCGCCATTCGTAATTATTATTCGAGGAATAGAAAATTAAAAAATTCTCAAAAGAAACTCATAAAACTTAAGAGTTCGGAAGCGACAGGGAGCAGATTTCTCGGTGTGAATATTCAGGCAGCTTCAAAAGAGAATTGAAAAGAATTCGAGCATCGTGGGAACCGGGACTTGGTTGCTTGTTTTTTTCTTCATGTTTTTGTCGATAGTGAACGGCTTAAGGCAAAAACAACCTGCAAACAATTTTGTTGTTGCAAAATCGCGGTTATTTAATTAAATGAAAATTTCGTTTCCATGCATGAACGCTGGCGTTTTATTAGTATTATTTTAATCACAATTCTGCAGCGTGCATTTGTGATACACGGAACATGCACATGCATGCACACACACACACACACACACGTGCATTCACGCATTCACCCAACTGGTAGTTATAATCGCAGCAGAGTCTTCCCTAATAAAAAGGATAATTCACGGCGGTAACTTTTCTAACGACTGGGAGTGAATTGACAATGAGAGACCGTTGATATCTGGAGTCACGCTTCCAAATCGTAGATGAGAATTATAAAAAGAAATTTTTTTATTACAAAAAGTTGAATGTAGATGTGAGTCCAATCAGTTGGAGTTGGCAACCAAGGATATATTGTGTTCGTTGGCAATTAATAAAATACTCGTGCATAATCAGGCCTGTGAGACGCGTCAGATATCAACAAAACTTTTGGACCCTGGAGCTACAAATAGTCAATACATCGAAATACGGTCCATATTTATTAACTCCTTCCTTTCCTACAAGAGTCATGAGGCCGTAAATAAATCGTTTCTTTGAGAACTGTTGGGTGCAGTAGCTTTAGCTCCCCTCCCGCTTTTACGAATTGTCATCAATCGTACTTCTGAGCCTCCATGTAGGAGTAGCTCGTCCTCTACACCTGCTTCCCTGGGGACCTCATTGGATTTGCTTGGCTGTCGTTTTCCTTATCGTCAAGTGTTTCCGTTCACATATTTCCGTTTGTATTGGAATTCATTAAGTTGCTTCCCAGTGACGATAGTGGGAGATCTTATTGGGCCATTAAGAAGAAGTCTGTGAAGGCAGCTGCTGGTAGAAATGGAACATCAGAGCTGGCGACATTCCATGGTTCACTTTCATTGATGGCTACAATAAATTCTCTACCCGCTCATCTTTCTTCTGTTATCCGCTCAACACTTCTGCCTTTCTCCAAGAATCTGGTATAAAACAGTGCATGTGTGGGGGAACTTCCCTGAGTGCTGGCGATCGGAAAGACGCTTGTAGAATGAGTATGTCCGCGTTCCCGCATTTTGGCGATCATAAAAGATCGCAGGAAAGCCTTTTATGTTGTTCGGCAATCAGGAACAAAAATTAATCTGCTGGGTCCGAATATGACATCGTGGACAGAATCTGCTGGAATGGAAAATATTTGCTGCACACACATACATTCGCATGCTGGCTGATATGCGAACACGGTGTTTGCTAGTTAAGAGTTCCTGCCAAAACAGAAACCCCCCATAAAAATATTTGCACGTGAATAACAAAATATTTAGTTCAATTTTATTACTCGCGCCTCATTTTCGTTGCTCCCCATCATTTCAATTGCGGACCGCAATAAACATTTAAGTTTATTTCTCATGTGTTTTGCACAACGTGAAATGCTGGCAGCCGGCTGGTGTTCGTGTGCAGCAAATTTAGTGGTTTCCTCTGGCATGTCCTCCCGAGTGGGGTGTTTGCAATGCAGGATGTGTTGAAAAGCTAAATAGTTTTAATGAATTGGAAAGTAATTTTTAATGTTTCTACTTTTTTTCTTTTATATTCTCACTTGGGAAACCATGTGGAAAGCTTTTTGTGAAGCACAAGTTGTTTATGTTTTTAATAAAAATATTCCAGATTTCTTATTTCACCGGGTATTAAAATCAGGATAAAATGTAAACAGAAACTTTCACAATTGTGTAGCATCAGGTTTTACCAGAAAAAAAGAGTTGTAAGTGTGTGTGTGTGTGTGTATAAGTGTGTGCTTTTGTAGATAAACAAAACAATTTATTTGAGTGCACAAAACAACACGGGCGGATTAAAATGTTTTTAGTGTGAAAAAAAACAAGAACAAAATATAATATAAAATGAAATTTAAAATATTTTATTTAAATTTAAAATATTAGTGCGGTTTAAGCTGAAATCTCTGATTTTTATTTTGTGATTTTGCTGGGAATTAAATTCTGTTATTAAAGATGGGATATTTAGATTTTTTTATAGTCATCAGACCAGCAGAAGCGATCAGATTTGAAAATTCGCAGTTGCGAACTTAAGCCGGACTAAAAATGTGGTTTTAAATAAGTATTTTCCATGTGCCTGGGGATGATGCCCACATACGCAGTGCACTAGGGCAGAACTAGGAAAATGGGTTATGGGAAGAAGGATAGAGGAACTGGTAGTTGTCGACGTCAGATTTTAACTCCCCCAGTTGAATGTGACAGATTAGAGTTCTTTAGAAACTTCTTTAATATACGAACTGTTCGGTTAAAGGACGATTTAATTTTTCTTGACCTCAAAACGAGGCGCCCTGTGTGAAGGGCGATTTTCGGTAACAAGTTTCCCAACATCGCCAGAGCACATTCCGTCCGTTTAAGAACAGATCGTCCAGATTTGGCTGTCCTAATTCTTTTCTTCAATATATCCTGCACGCGTAGAATTTATTATCTAATTAAGTTTATAATACCCGCGCAATTTGTATTACGAACTCAAGTTAATTTAGTGTACGAAAGCACGAAAATCGAACTTGCAATCTCGACAATGATCCCATTGACAAGGGCATATTATTATTGAGCTACGGAATAGCACAAAGTAAATGTAAAGTTTATTTATGCTTGAGAAAATTCACAAGTTTGGCTGACGAGACACGGAACAAAAAAATTCAGAAATATAATGAAACGGCAACACTGGGACTAAACAAAAGCGTGCTCCCGTTTTAGTTTTCTTAATAAAATTTGGGCAAACAGAAACTATTTTCACTTTCAACTAAACCAACCAACAAGTGGTAATAAAAAAAAATACTTGAAAAATGCAGCGGCTTTCGAAAACAGTTGTTCTGCTCTATTGTGTAAGTTGAAGAAATAGAACTGATTTTGACTTTCGCTTGTGGTTTTATTTATCATGTTATTTTGAATTTAAAAAAGTTTTTGGATGGAAGAGTCGATTTCTTTTCTAGAAAATAATGCAACATTTTTCACACTTTTTAACAGAAAATTGCAACATTTTGCCGTTTCAAAATAAAGAATTGATTAGAATTGAGTCCAACATCCCTCACGAAAAATAATTACGGTTTTAAAACTTTCCCAACTTTTTAGAAAATAAGAGAAAAAATTTTACATGTTTTCTAGAAAAGAAAACGCCATAAATTTAATATAAATTTTTTCACGCTTCTATTTGAATGTCTGCCGCTTCAGTTTTTCTTTATTAACTTCGGTGCGTCAAGATATTCTCAAGTTTTCATCCTTCCAAAAACACACGCTGCTGCTTTAAGGTTTTTTTGTTAAGTTTCAAAGTTTCCCGAAAAAAAATTAGTCGTACATGGCAACAGCTTTTTGGAAACTATTTTGAAATTATGACTTTTCACTGCGCTCTCAGTGACGCTCGTGGCATTTTCTGTTTCCACGTTCTTTTAGTTTTCGTAAAATAATAGTTTGTTGCTTTTGCAAATATTCTGACGACACTTCAAAGACTGAATTGACAAACGTACGAGTGCCCACTTAAGAACTTGACTAAACACCGTCAGTAGAAGTGAATTAGAAATAATTCAGTTCATCAATTCGCTATCGCTGTAATCCGATTGCTTATTTGGCTGTTCACTCAACTCTTATTCACCTTGGAAATAAACAACATCCTTTTCATAATTTTATTTCGCAGGTAGCGAAAACTGTGCAGCAGTTGCGCAGTCATCCTGTTGTAGTTAATTAAAATAAAATATCTAAATGAATTAGCAACAAGTACGCACTTCAGCTCATCGCTCTACAAATTACCTCGATTTACAAACAAAAAAAAAAAAACAAAAATTCTTTGTAAAATCAACAGTTCAAGTGTTCATTAATAACATTAAACGAGTATTTATTAATAGCATGAGTCATGGTGTAATGCTTTACTAGGTAGCCGCGAGAATACAACAAGTGAACAACAATTAAAACAACACAGCGTTTTAGTGTCGTTCTCGAGTCCGAAGTTTCCAGCGGCAGTTACACACGTTTCTTAATAGTTCGTTCGCCCAGAGACTGGACAAGCACAGATTTTGCAGTGCGGCCTGTGATGGATTCAAAATGGCTCCAAAAATATCTAAAAGCCCAAATAAACTACGCAAGCAGTTTGACAAACAAGACAGAAATTTGTGTTTTTACAATCCTGTTGCGTAGTAGCAGGCATTCAGCCGGAGAAGAAAAACCAGATGAAACTAAAAACTAGTTTGAAGAAGCATCAAAATGCGAGGTTGAATGCGTTCGTAAAATCCATAAATTCCGAGCATTTGAAATCTGAAGAGATCTGAATATTTAAACTTCCCATTCGTACACTTTTCGCCAAACGCATGAAGCATTTTTAGGAGTGTTTCCAAGCAGCTGCGTGCCTGTTACTTCACTCCGCCGTTCAGAACATGTGAATCACACAATTTCTGTTTGAGAATTCGCGAATTTCATGTGCTATTTTTTTGAGTGAATTTTTATCCCTCCTGCTCCATAGTGTTCATCTCTTCAAATGGAAATTAGGAAAAGCTACTTACTAATACAAACAAACATCTGCATGCACTTGCTTGTACGTCCTTAAGTAGGTCTTCATGAGTTTTGTTTCGTAGGTGACGTTGAAGTGATTCATTTCAATTAATCGTATTAAGCTTTCGATTGCTTGAATGGAATATTTCTATTGAAAAACAATTTTTGGGTTTTGAATATGTGCCACATGAATTTTATTTTAAACAATTTTATATTTTAATCTAGACAAAAGTTTTGTTTTTATTTCGCTGCGTAGAGGACAAGTTAGTTCTGCTACTCGAAGCACCGTTTGATCCAGCACATGTTGTGGCATCTGGAGGCTACTTTACACCCCCTACTATCCTCATGGCATCAGCCACCAACTGAGAAATAATCAGCAAGACAAACAACTACAAACGTAATTATATAATCATACAGGCCTTGCCAGCACCATCGTTGCTGCATCACTTTCCACAGACCCTGTGGATCTCGTGGCAGCAACTAGAAATCGCAACCATCGTTAGAAAGAAGTCTAACAACTCACTATCGCATGTCAAGCATTATTCTGCACCCGTCCAGCGAGTTTTAGTAACAAACCACAAACACCTCGAGGACTCCCCAAGAGAACGCCGTCCATTATCCTGCCGAAAAATCGCAATCCTGACCATCACTGTGGCAGAAATCTGTGACCGCTGGCGAAAATCATTTGTTTACCCGCCAGGAAGAAGTTAAAACCCGAGTACCCTTCTCTCCGATTCTGCACTGTAGCAAGACCTAGAAGTCAAGTACTGCTCATCAGCGTTGTTACAGCGGTGCTTTTACCAATTAATTTTGGTGCTTTTGGATCGTTACGGTGACACTAAAACCAAAATGCAAAACAAATTTTTTATTAAAAAATAATTAAGTTTTCATAAATTTCAATTCATAATAAACAGGCAGTCAAGTACTTGCAATTATGCGAAGAAAGAAGAGCATTCAACCCGGTAATAACTGTAGCAAATAGTCACGGGTTCTGATGATGGGAAATTAGTGACTTCCGAAAACTTCGCTTTCGATTTTGAAACTCATACAGCTCTCATGCAGCTCCTCAGTGACATCAATGAGATGCAGCCGCATGTCTGTGAAAAACTAATGAAAATTCATGTCCTTTCATCAGAGCCCGAGGGGCGATTTGACTCATATATCCTTCCAGACTCAAAAGGGATATGTCTTCTTTGAAATCCAATAAAAAAATCAACACTTTATCTCAAACACGTGCGTGCGTGCGTACATTTTCAAATCAAAAAGTCCGTTTTTCCCAAAACACCCTCTGCAGGAAAGCGATTCCTTTTTTCACAAATAATTTAATTGCAGACTTTGAAATTGATTTGCAAATTCAAACCGTATTTCTGCTTCACAAAAATATTTCCCTTTCAGTTGTTTGTTTGTAGCAACAACAACAAGAACAACAACAAAAGAGTTGTTTTATTGCCAATCAACAAGTTATTTTTTATTCCCAAAAATCTTTTATTTTTCTGAATTTTGTAAAAAAGTTTGTTTGAAATTTTTATACTCAATTATTTTGTTTGATTTTTTTTTTTTTGTCGTTGTTTTTGCTTTGGAATACAGCGAAAAAGCCATTGAAGTTGTTTCAGGGAAAATCTTTTTCAAGGTTCACAAACATTTTCCATAAATTTAAAGATTCCTAAAACTGCAGCGTAATTTTTTACAAACATTTTCTTATCTCTTGATGATGCCACAATTTTAACTATTTCTGTGTGTGTGTGTGTGTGTGTGTGTGTGTTTATTCGTGCTTCAAAAGGATATACTCTCGCGTTATTGTGTATTGATTAGCGTCATTTTGCGACTCCGTGAAAGTGTATTTATTATGATAAAGTTATTGTAGGAATTTGACGCTTGACTGCAACTTATCCAGTTTCTCTTAGAGTTCAATTAGTCCTGCAGTTCTAGTCTACTAAATATTTCATTCTCTTTTTGTTCTAAATAATTTTTTTTCTTGGCTTGAATTAATATTTTAGTTATCCTGCAGCTAAAAAGCATCCGATATAAAACATCTCACTTTGAAATGCAGCGGCTGGGGTTTTTTTTAACTTCCCACTAGGAAAACCGACAATGAAAAATTAAATCTTGCAAAAATCCAGTTCTAATCAGGTCTCGACGCTCTGAATTCCTATGACACTCTTCTGCCACTTCTGGGAGTCTGTCAATATATCTGAATGCCGGTATATGAGTGTGTACGTGTGTGTGTGTGGAAGCATATGACCCGCTCATACCTTTTGAACGGCCTGGCTGAATCGCAGCAAATCGGTAAAATTCTAAAGAGTTCTACCAAAATTAAATTTCTTGTGGAATTTAAACCCATTCGGAACTGCAATTTTCTTATTAATTTTTTTTGTTTGTTTTTTTTTAACGGCTTTTTCGATCTTTTCCACAAACTAATCAGATCACGTCAATTGCTGCAAACCGGGTCAAAAGCAGTCAATCTATTTGTGAGATATCAAGAGCGAAAAAAATCTTTAAATGGAATTTTTAAATTCTAAACTTCTATATCTGATCAGTTTAAGTTCTCAATTCTTTTACAGGACTCGAAAACCGCTTATCACGTAATTTTTTTTTACTTACTCGAAAGTTATAGCAGGGGAAAGATACCTCACACGATGTTAATCGAAATTTCAAAACAATTTAAATGGAAATTTCGATCGATATCGAATGCCTCCAGTTTCAAAGTGAAAATGATTCAGTCTTATCGAGCTGTCCGGCTCGAAAACATAGAAAAGCTCAACAAACCACGTGGCGATAGTCTTGTGGTTAAAATTAGCGGGAAGTCGCAGGGATGATCTTCAGGATTAACCGATTCCGAGGGTTTAAATTATCGCAATCTATGTCGATCGAGATTCTAAAATCGTCTAAAAGTATGCAGACCTGTTCCAACGGGTCAGCGATAAGGCCATAAGCCAAACAAAATTGTTTCAGATCCCCATTTAGAATTTGACTCCTCGTAGACAGAAAAAAGTGCACTCTTGCATTTAACCAACAGGTTAACTGGCAGCATTTGCTGTTTCAGAGTTCTTGGAATGCTGTTTGTTGTTGCATGTGTGAGTGCACAATTTGTTGGAAACTAAATTCTTTTGCTGAGAAATTTAATTTGAAAAACTTTTAGGAGTATTTAAAAATTCTTGTTTCGTTGGAACTACGCCTGAGGAAACTGTTGAACAAAATACTTAGGAAATTCATAGAAAAATGGTATTTTACTGAATTGTTAAACGCATACACGCACACACACACAAACACGCACACACACACACGTAAGGTTGTGCGTACGAGAAAAGGATGTATGTAAATCCGTGTGCGTGTGTAAGACATGGCAAGACAAACGGTACTGGCAATTTAAAATTAAGCTCTAATTAAGCACATGCGAGTGTGTGTGTGTGTGTGTGTGTGTGTGCATGTGTGTAGGCAGCCAGCGGGTATATTTTGTATGTATTCCGATGGATCACAGTTTGTATTTTATGAAACAAAAAAAGAAATAACAACCTGTTTATTAAACTCATTATTTTCCAAGACAATTTGAATGTTTTAAACATTCAAACATGACAGACATTCAGAACTCAAGTGTTTTTCTAATCTTCTTAATGACGACATCAGCAACTTAATTGAGAGATAACAAATCGGCTGCAGGCGCACATTTTAGGCAGCCACGTGAAGTACGAGATTTTTAATGGAATTCTGAAGATTCCAAATTTCACGCGCCGTTTGAGGAGAGGCTGATGAGAAACTTCTGGTTTTCTTAGGGTTTCCGGCTAAAGTTTCAGAGATATTCGACTAACATTTTTGAGTATTTTAATTTTGTCTGGGTCCACCGTTTTACTAGCACGGATTTCTCCTATTTGAGGTTAAGGATAAGATTTCATATATAAAAAGATTTTCAATGTGTTTGACAAACATATTTATTTTGTAGTCGAGAACACCTGCCACAAAACACACTGTCTGTCAGTTTCCTTAATTCTGTTCTTGTGTCATACTGACTCAACGAAAGCCAATTTATGTGAAAAAAAAATAGTCACTAAACTCCGTCGCTATATTTCCGTATGTCAGTCAGTATTTTTATTTTATTTCTTCATGTTTTGACGGTGAAAATGTTGCTGCCACGTTAACAAGTCTTAATCGCTTTTCTTCATAATCATGTCGCTGGAAGAATGTGTTACCAAGACGTGCTAACTGCACTCAACTATTGTTAAGCTGTTTTTCAGTAGCAGCAGCAGTGCGTTTCGATTTAATGCGATAATAAATTTACTTACGCGTGTCACATCCCAGCAGCTGTAGGGAGAGTGAATTGTAGACTTTTGCGCGTATTTCGTTTTGCTTATTTCACTACATTTTTATTTAAAATTATATGATTTTTTTATGAGTCAATTGCAGTAACTCCTCCTGCCTCTAGAAGCCATCTTTAAAGTATCACCTATAATTTTTGGAACAAAATTTCTTCGGGGCAGTTGAACAACTAAAAGCTACAATTACAGCTGATTTCTGCAACTGAACTCCAGTCAATTATCCTCCAGCAGTATTTCACACACAATTAGACACAAAATTCGTAGCTGCCACAAGCAGCCTTAAGGTACATTTGCCTGTCAGCTAATTGTTATCCAATTATGTTTATTCATACGAGTGTAACACAAGAACTGTGGGAGTACAAGACCTTCATCACCCATTTACTTGACACTCTGTAAGCCACTGCGTGTATGCATGCTTCGTTCTGCAAGAGACATGCCAAATTGTGCATAAATAACACAAGAGAGATTTATTACCAATTGCGACTGGTAAAACAGTCAATACGAAATAAATAGTTGGAAAGCTTTTCTACCATTTCGAGTCAGTTTCAGGGCTCGGTTTCTCACTGAAAAAGCTTATGAAAATAAATCATTTTTCTTTCATATTGTTAAGGGGTAAAATATGTACCAGCTGTTTTTATTAAGAGTTTTAATTTAGTTACACTTTCGCTTATTTGTATGCGGCCTTTAAAATAAAATCTTACTTCAGTTTGTCCCTACAGCGCACAGTGGGAACACTCTTGAAACATTGTGAGAGAAAATCATAAGAAAAATAAAGAAAAAAGCAAAACGCTAATTTGGAATAAGTGATTTTATATGCCACCGTCCGATATCAGATATCTATTCGAAAGTTTTGCCTCAATTTGCAACAAAAACAACTTGTGGACATGCTTTTGCTTTAAATATATTTTTAAATAATAAATTTTTATATCTTTTTACTGGATTTTCTCAGTTTAATTGGTTACTATAAATGCTCATTCTATTTTAACGATAGAACACACCAGCGTCATTTAAGAAAACTCGTGTACGAGTTAAAAATAGTCCCATGCGCTCCTGTTAACAACGTAAAACACTTTGGGACTTTCCCTGACATTTTATTGTTGTTTTTTTAGCTGTTTTAGCTGTTTCTTAACAGCATCAGGAATCAGCAACAGGAAGTAAAACGGAAAATGTTTGTGCTATAAAACTCAATTTCCTGTTGCGCATTTTGATGATGTTGTTAAACTGTTAACGAAATATCGAATAAAAATAAATTTAAATTGAATTGTACTGAATACGCGGTCTCTACATCATTTTAGAACTGAAGCAGATGAACATTTATTAAAAGGAATTTGTTTTCACATTCCAAAAGACCAACTAACAATTTGTGTTCCATCAAATATTGAAGTGAAAGTGTAGTGGCCTTCGAAAAAAGCACTGTTCTGCTCTGCCATGTGAGTAGAAAATGAAGTTGTTGCTGATTCCTCCATTAATCCTCAGATTGTTTAGCATGTCGTGCGAACACCACCGTCTGAATTACAATTCGTAAATCAATTGTTGTATTATAAAACAACGACCGCTTGCAGATGAATAAATACAACGATACAGTTTATTTCAAATATTTTCTCAGTTGATTTATTAAACATATACTTTGTTTTTTGCTGGTCTATATGCATACGTTTCACTGGCTGCTGCAGCAAATCATCAGTAGGCTGCAATCCGATTCGAAAATCTCCTTGAGCTTGTACGCAAACCTGCAGCAACCAAATGAGAATTGAAATTTTAAAAAACACACTCTCAAAGGTTAACAACTACCGCAGTATAAATATATTAAATTGTATCTCTATTTGGAAATTAATTTTATTTTGCTTTTACAAGATCCTTTTCAAATAATTCTCTTAAGTATGATATGCCCCATATAGTCGAAGTCGAACGAAATGCACGCAACAAACTTGAGCCAGAATATAATTACACATCATAATAATTGCAATTAAGCGATTAAGAACGCATAAAAGTTTTATGAAGCAAAATGAGTACGAGGCCTTTCACTGCACATGCAGCAACATGATGAGCAACAACATCCATCAACTGTTTACAATGACGTCGTCGTATCCCTCAGCTAATCCGGTTTCAGTGCACGTAGGAAATGCAACTAACTTTAACATATGAGTTTTGTGCTTGTGTGTGTGGGCACTAAAGTACACTGAAAAAAAACTACATCTTGTTTACGAGCAGTGGACATGTTTGATTTGCTTTCATTGAAATTTTAAACGGTTTTCTTTGGTCTTTAATTTTATTATGAATGAAAAATTTATTTAAGTATAGAGTTTGAAAATGTGGGCTTTTAATTTACAAACCGCTTGAATGTGCTAAAGTCAGTTAAGACTGATGAAATGAGACTCACAACAGTTGCATTCCGACAGACATGATTTTTATTCCAGAGAAAGAAAAATCCTCAGCATCATTTTACACACCAAATCAGAATAGTGCGATTTTTCAAAGCCGATTCACCTCCAGCCCACCATCAGTACTGAAGCGTTCTGTTCTTTATCACCGTTTAACTGGACGTGATAACAGTTTGCGTTTATAAAAACTTACAACGCCACAGTAAACGAGGGCTGTATCAATACTTAAATGATGGTAACTCGAATTTAGTACCGATGCTGCCATTCAATTACTTCCTTTACTTTTATTATCTATGCCAACATTTTTCCAAGTGTACAATTTGAACTTTCGGCTAACAAGCAACGCCTGTGAAAGTCAAAGCAAAACATATTTCTGCCAGGGGAAAATAGTTTATTTGCGAAAGTAGGCAGACGATTAAATGAATCGTAGCCAATTTTGCAATGAAACTCTTAAATATGAATAACAACCCAACATAATTATTGTCTGAAAGGCTAAAGAAGCCTACGACAACCAAGAACTACTGGCCAGATATGGACATGAATGTGCATGCATTCAACACATTTACCACAGCAGGCTACCGACTGTCATACATATATGAAATAGATAGTTCTTTGTGTATGTGTATGTGAAAGATTGTTTTTATGAAAACAGGCAACACGGCTGCAGGTTGTTGTGAGGCTTTTATCTTTTTAATCGAATTGAAGGAATTTCTACTTTAAATTTGGTTTGGACGTGCTATTTTCTATATTCAAATTCAATTAAGATTTATGGGCTGAAAGCGACAATAAAAAATTAGAGAAACACGACACATATCACAAGTGGAGTGGTAACATCAGATTAGCGGTTTTCAGAAGCCACTACACTTCCAGTAGTCAAGCCTGTTTTTGTTAATCAGCTCGTCTCAAGTGGATCAGTAGCACATGATAATTGTTGATCTGGAACAAAATTAGAGGCGATACCTGTTCCAAGCAATCGGCTTGCCTGAGGAAAGCTACCAGAGCCTTCAGTAGCAATATGTAGAACTAAAAACCCCATTGTGCAGATAGACTGTGTCTGTTACCAACCAAGCAAATTTTGCTCTGCCTGAACTGGCAGATAACTGGCTAAGAATCGCTTTGTAATAAAAAAAGTTTAAGCTCTTCTGAAGTTTTTTTTTTTTTGTAAACTTTAAACAATTAAAAGATAATTTATAAAATTGTATAAAAATAAATTTCACATTTTAATTCATCGTTGCTCATGTGCCAGCAGGGGAGAGAGGGGTTCGCTATTGTCAATTAAACTTGTGCAAAAAGAATTATTAAACTTTTTCTTCTCGCAACAATTTATCCAGCGCTTGCAAGTTCGTGCTCCAACGACAAGCGACACAAATAATAAAACATTGAAAATTTAATTCTAAAAGAGATTTGAAAGTTTTTATTCGTTTAGAAAAAGTTTCTACTCGTCCTATTTTATTTGCAAAAAAGTTTGCTTTTCTAATCGTATTTCCATGCAACTTTTAATAACAGATTTTCTTAAAAATATCCTACAATTTAACTAGAAATAATTTCGAAACTTGTAATTAAAATGTGAATTACGAAATGCACGTTGGAATAGGATTTAGCGAATAGCAGGTTTATAAACGTGTTGAGTCCTTAAAGTTTTAACAAAATTATTTCAGATATTAAGTCTGTCTTCCTTAAACACAATTTACGCGTTCTTATTTTTAGAAATTCTGAGTCATTCCCTTAATAAAATCCACTGCGGGCGAATCCCTTCAGTTTCATAAAAGAGTGCGAACTACATATTCGACTTTTGCACCCATTTCTTTGGAAGGGATAGTTTCCCAAATATTTTTAATATGATCACGGTGCCGCCGTTTCCATCGTTGGTGTTGCATACGGGACAATATTGGAAAATGTTTTCATTCCAGCCGTGGAATACCATCCGCAACTGGATGGAGCCACAGCGCACAATGTGAGCGACACAGCGGCTCATTTACGCGACATATTAAATAGGCTTCTTCGTCCTCGGACTTAACCGGATATTTGGAGTGAAAAGTTTGTGCTGATGAGCCTGGAATCATCCAGCAATTAAAAAACAATTAACGCGAAGATTTCATGAAAAATGTCTGGCAAAAAACGGCCACCATTTACGAGTTATAATTTTTCAGAATGAAATAAAATATATTCTGCATTAATAAATTGTTTTTAGAAAATAAAAAATTTAATAAAATAAAATAAAATAAAAGTTTAAAATAAAAAGTTATTAAGAAGCCAAGTTCTGTCGCGCCAATAAAATTATAGACATGAAAGTGCTGTCGCATTCAACTGCGCGAAACACGAGTGCTGATGATGAAAGTGTAGCGGCTTTCGAAAACAGCAGCGTTCTGTTCAGCTGCATAATTTGAAAAACATATTGGCAACGACTTTTCCTTGTTCTTTGAAATATTAATTCTGTTTCTCTTATTTATTTCAAATTTATTTTGCAAAGTGTCGGGTCACAGGTTACAGTCTATTTTATCTATTATTGTGAGTGACTGTACCCCACGAGTTTTTTCCCAATTTGATGCGTGTGGAAACATTAAAAAAATTTTGAAAGTGTGAACAACAATTACGAATTCGAAGAGTGCGCCGCTACGATCTCAACACAATAAATTTTCCCGAGGCCCATTTCCATTATCTCATTGACAAGATAATCAAGTTGGAGTTTTCATGAAATAAAATCCACAGAAACTTATGCCTGCACGCAGACATCCTTAAACGAAAACTTTAATTCCATCATCAGCACTTGGAAACTTGATATTAAATTATCTGCTGAAAGTTGAATGTCCTTGAAAACGAACATATTCGGCACTCCACTTGAAAGAAATATTCGACAATAAATTCGTAAAAGCAGTCGCTGCTTTGGAAACACTTTTATGTTGTCGCCAAATGCAATCAATTTAGATCGACTGCTGGTGTTCTTTTGATAGATGCGATGATGATGATGACGATGATGATGCCGAGTTTTGCACGTGTTCTATATTTTCTATTTTCGCGACTTATTTGTGAGTGTGTACGAAATGTTGGGTGGATGTGAATCCCTTTCGTTGCTACCAAAAAAAAACAGGATTATTTTTAATGGCCTCTTTCTTATGGCAGAGATTAAAATAATTTCTTTCACGTGTTTTTCTTTTTTCCAATACAAAAAACAAAAGCGTCAAAATATTCGTTGATGGGATTTTTTCAATACTTTCTCTCTCTCTCACACACACACACACTTGCAAAAGTTTAGATGAAAAAGGAATTGCTTTTTGAACGTTCTGCGACGACAGTTTTTTTGAAAATATTTTTTATATCCTGAAGATTTTGTCTCCTACATATTTTGTTCCGTGGCAACGTTTGATTATTCAAATTGAATGGGTCGATACACATATTTCGAACAGGATGCGTGTTTTATAATTATTTTTCATATTTTATTTTGGATTTACTTTTAATTCGTCCGCAACTATTTTGTCGATACTCTTGCGAGTTCATAAGAACAAGAACTTCGTGATACGAAGTGAAAAGCTCAGGCCTCTTAATTTAAGCAAATTATCTATTTCTGGTGTGAATAGTTACCTGGTGCATCCTGTTGCCAAAAATAGATTTTTTGCTGTTAACTCGTCTTACCTCTCTTTTTCTGGCTTCTGGCACTCGTAAATCCATAAAATAGTAGACTTTTCAATAAAAGTGGGTTTTATTACAGTCAATAGTCAATTGTACAAGAAATATTTAAAATCTATTTTAATGTTAATAATTTGTTAACGAACACGTACATTTACAAATATCAAGTGAAAAATATAAGTTTTATGAGTGTTTGATTAAGGAGCATGACTTTTGTCACCTTCTCGATATTCACAACTTGAAATCCTTGTCAAGGATATCATCTCGCATTCCCTGATGCAACTGATTACAAAGTAAATCCTTTTCAACGGCTCCAACACGCCTAAAGGAATAATTGATTGCCCGGCTTTTCTGATTTTTTTTATTTATTTGAAAACATTTTAAAAGTATTTTCATTTTATGCAATTCCAGACATATTCGACATGTAAAGGAATCATCCAGTACATTTTAAGGAGCACTTAAATCGTAATGAAAATTATTCAAAAACTAATTGGCTTAATTGTACGAAATGTGTTTTCAATTAAAAAAATATGAGGGATATTCAAATCACAATGCCGACATCAAATAAGAAAATATAACAGCTGTAAATTTTCATTGTGCACACCCTCTTCTTTGAGTCTTGTTCTAGATTTCAGCTGCAGGCAGTCGCGGAAGAAGCCCGTGTTCCAAAGCAGCACTTCAGTCATGCCCCTCAATAAACAATATTTACAGGGATTAATTTTAAATTGTCTGTTTCTTATTAATTTAATTTAATTCGATTTAATTTCCCGTATACAGAATAACACATTTCAATTAATTACTCTCTTCATATGACACACAAAGTTTTATTATTTAATTATTTATATTGTTAAATTTGTTAATTAATCCTTAAAATCTATTTAATAAAATCACAACTTATTTTTGTTTTTCCTTTCTGCGCTTCTTAAGAAGTTTGGCTTCTTAAACACACAAATTCCAGCACAAAATATAAACGTGTTGGCCTCTCTGAAAGAATTGAGTATTAAGAAATTTAAAGTGTAAATTGTTAGATATGCGTGACAAGACAAGTCACTGCAGGCACAAAACAGAGTGTCACTTTAACTTTTTGCAATACCAACAACTCACGAGTTCACAGCCCGTGAGCGATTCTTGATTTTATTTATTTTATAAACTGCTTCCACTTGTGTTGTAACGAGTTTTAATTTTCTCCTTCTTTCTTTTCAGATTCCACGTAAGTCAAAATCCAAAATCCTATTATTAAATCAAAAGGTATGTAAGAAAATGTTTATTCATCAACATTTAATATGTTTCATGGGTCTGGCTATTTTTGTTGTTCACTGTACAGGGAATTTTTGCATACAACCTACTTAAAGCCTCAAGCGATGCTCCAAGAACAACATCGCGATACGAGTACAAATAATTTAACGTCTTCATCACACTGCGGTACTTCACCGAACACACACACACGCGTGTTCGTATATAAATTCAGAGGCAGGCAGTCAGAGCGCATGAGAAAATTTTACTACACAAACTTGATTTGTGGGCCATTCCCCAACTTATTTTAACCACAAAAGAGCTCTTGCCAATGAACAGGATTAAAAAAAAGGCGGTCAAAATTCAAGGTTAGAAAGTGAAGTGGCTTCGGAACACACTTTTTTCCGACAAATTTAGTTCTACTGAGGACTATGTAAAACAGAAAAGTGGGAGTTGCTGATGAAATATGATATCGGGCAAATGAGTCGCCAGACCTTCGCTCTTTTCACAAAATTTTTTTTGCCACATTTTACAAAAAAGCTTTCACTTATCCCGTCAAATTTCATCCTTTATAGTGGCAGTTGTTTGAGGTGTTTTCACGTAATCCCGGGCTTTTCAATGGCCCCAGAGACGGGCGTTACATCACACGAGCGTGGCGGCGAATTCGAAATGATTTAGTTGAAAAACCTGTTGCTCTCATTCAGTTATTCAAAATTCTATTTATTTATTAAATTTTCTTTGTTAAAATATCTTGTTGAAATTTCCCAACCTCTTGCCAAGCGAATGTTAAAGGATGGCAACTGAGTTTTAGTCTTTTTATCATTTGTCAGACAATTTACTTCCTAACCTCAAACGTGCCAACCCCGTATGACTGCTGCACATTTGAACCCAAGACGATAATTACAAGAGTTATAAAAAAATGTTAATGTACCATGAAAACTAAATTTATTCGTTTCAAGTGCCTGAAATTCTTGGCAAAAAATTAATGTCAAGTGGATAAACGGTGACTTTTTGTAGACGCGTTGAAAGGAAACGTTGTAACAAAAAAATAAAGCAAATTGGCTGCGAAGGACTCTGCCCAATTAAACTAAATTCTTAAGCTCAAGTAATTTTAAAAAGTTTACCAGGCAACCATGCGTTCATTTCAGGTAGTCATTTTAAATGTTTTGCTTAAATTCGCCGTAAAAGTTATTTGTGGAACGCTCTTGTTATTAATTTTCTCAATTCGAAATGAAACAAGAAGAGTTTCTCAATTCGCCTGGATACAGATTTATTAATTAATATACATATATCCGGCACCAGATTTTCGATTTGGGCTCCACTGTGCATTGCCCACACTGTGTTACAAATATTTTTATAAAACAAAAGCAAGCGCTAGACTTCTGACCACAATGTTGCCATATTTGAAGCCATAACAATTTTCTCAACATTTTTAATATGCTGCGTTGCCACATATTGAAAATCTTGAATTGCAAATTTTCCAAACAGAAGTATTTCAATGTATGGGAGTGCTGCATCCTCGCTCGCAACTCTTTCGATTCTTTTTCCACAACTTAATTAAAATTTATTCAAAATTGGTCAAAAATCATTTTTGCTTCCCTCTTAATAATCCTTTTCTATTAGAAATATTTCCTTTTAAGTTTGAAACTTATAGTCGTACTGACTATTAAGACTCTCAAAGTCTTGGACTGTCTAAAACAGTGTTCATAGTCATCATGGTGCAACTATTGGCCCGCGCAATGGAATTGCCAGCTACTGGAAGATTTGTTCCAGCCTCTGAATGCGTCTTCAAATGCATTCCCTTGAAGGTGTCGACAAAAGCACGACGAAAACTAGCGTTCATGAAACAGTATGTGATGGGATTACAGCAGCTCGACGAGTAGGCCAGCAGTTGGAAAAAACTTATCGTTGTATAGTCCACGTACTCGTAGATGGCGTGCCCAATAAACATGGCCATGGTGTTAATGACGTACAGGGGAGTCCAGCATATAAAGAATTCCAGGACCAAAACGAACAGCATTTTAACGACACGTTTTTTACTCTCCAAATTCTTCTCAAGATTTGATCTGAAAAGATTCCGCGACATAAAGAGTTAATAAAATTAGAATTTAATTTCTTCTTCTCATGAAATTCAAATTACGATCAAAGATGTCCAATTCGTGAGCTCTTTGAAGGAAACTATTGTGAATAGTCAAATTCACAATAATTCACGTTGCTATTTTATAGTTTAAAAATATCATTCACAACAACAATATTTGACTGATTTGTTTTTGTTCTGGGAAACTTAAAGGATACCACAGGACTTGTGAAAGGAGTAAGAATTTCCAAAAGTCACAAAATTGAAATGTAAATGTATTGCAGGGGTGGGTACTTGAATTTTGAAAATTTTTGCACAGCAAGAAATTTCATTTCCATATATAAAATGAATTTCGATATATAAAACGTGTCATAAGAGTTTATTTTCTCATGTTGGTAATAAAATTGTTATTAATTTTTATAAATTTCATAAAAAAATTAATTTGCAACATGTTGACTCAGCGCATGAACGACATTGTTGAAGCGAGTTGGCAGGACTAAAAGATTTTCAAAAATTATTATATCAAATTCAATCGTATGACTGCAACATATTTTGTATGAAAGTTGAAAACAACTTTATGACAATAAAATATTGTATAATAAGACGATTAGACAAGACATGCGAGATCGCGAATTGAACAGCTGTTGCGACATTGACATCATAAAATTATTTTAAAAAACTTTAATTTAATCGAATTAATGATTAAGAAAACGGAAACTTTCAGATGAGAGTTTTTTAAATAATTCAAGCCCTTGCAGGAAAAATAGTTCATTCTCACCTTCGTAGTGCTGATTCCCTGATCCGTTTACTGGGAATGGAGGTTAATTTACGTTGCTCGGCAAACTCAGTTGTCTTCCGCGGTTGGCGTAACTGCATCAGCTGTTGGGCTTGTTGTTGGTTGTGATGCTTCTGATTAAGACTCTCTTGTCTCTTTTGATGTTTATTAAAATACGTCGTTGGCGCTGTATTTAATGAAAAGGAAGAAACAGATTCCACATCCTGCATATTCCGGTTTTGTGACTTGAAAGATGCTGATCGAAAGCAGTCATTTGATGCCGACTCATGGATGGGTGGCGCCAAGGCAACGGTCGTTGCGGCCACTGTGTCGCTTGAGTCACATGATCGAATTAGTGTGGGGTCATCTTGAAAGAGAAATAAATAAACAAGAAAATATATTTTCTACAGCAGCAGTAAAAGTGGAGCAGTGGAGCAAAAGGTGGCTCCCCACCTGCACTATTTACTTCGCTTTTCTGAAATTCTCTCCACAACATTTCAAAAATGTAGGGACCGTAGGAAGTCCTAAAAGGTTTCAAGTGGTCGTATAATTATTTAATAGACGGTCTATCCGAACGACATATTTTTATTTATTATAAACAAATTTCACAAGCCATTTTGCAAAGATTGATATCAATTGTGTAGCGAGCGTCACAGAATAAAATTTAATATTTTTATATATGGGCTTGCTCTACAACTCTAAATCAATTTAATATTCGCTATTCGCAAAATAATAAATCAATTCTAATAAGAAAAGTAACTAAAAGTTTAATATCAAGTTCTGTAACGTGCGTCACGATATGACTTATGCTCACTTGCAGGCTCACTGGCCTGCTATTTCGAAACAAAAATTAGATGATTAAATTCACTTGCGAGTATAAAAAGTTATTAAATTTTAGTTTTGCTTTTAATGAAAAATTTACGAATAAAATTTTGTATTTTTTATACTCTGCGCCGACTTTTATGTGCTCTTAGAAAATGCTGATATTTCTAATCAAAACTGTTAAAGAAATTTAAAAAATGGCCTTAAAACGTGCGGTTTATCACTGCGTTTCTGCATCGCAAAAAACCACGCAAAAATTAATTACTTTTCAATACAAAACAACCCACTGATTCGCTACCACATTTCCATCTATTTCCTTTCATTTTAGAATAGTGGAATGAAATAAAAGGAAAAAACAAAAACAAAACAAAAGCTCACACGTACCACTGCAACGCTGCGGCAACAACGAGTTTCGTGTTTGTTGATCATCACGCTGTTCTTTTGTTTCTTGAAATGAAATTTCTGTTTCCGCTTGAGTGTTTCCTGATGAGTTGCAGCAGAATTCTTTGCCATTATAAACAGCCAACTCTGCAGATGGGGAAATTGTCCCCGTGGCTGAAAGTGTATGTTCCACAGCGGTGCTTGAAAAGTATTTCGCCTCTCTGCCTCTACTCGTTGCGTCTTTACACGTTTCAAAAATTCCACAATTATTTATGCAACCGGTGCGAGCATCCCGCTCCCTATTCGCACTGGCGTGACTTTTGCGTGAATGACAACGATTTGACATGTTCAAATGGAAAACAGAAGGAGTTTTCATTTGAGCCACAAGTTGCGTATAAAATTTTCTATCCTCTGCGGCAGTGCTGCCGCTGGCGCTGCTATTCACATTGTTGTTGTATTTGCTACCGAATATCAATGCCTTTTCGTCCTTGATGCCCATGTATAACGTGCGTGTTATTAGAACATACGTCACACACAAAATGCCCAGCGGCAGCACGAGCAGCACCAAATCCAAGAATATGTTGTAGGAGCGCTCGTAGCCAACAGCTTCCTCTGGCCATTGTTCGCGACACTTGCGCAGGCCTGCAGCGAATAAAGAGTAGAAACAAGAAAACAACTCTGAATGTCAGTTGAAAAAAGTTTGGGAGTCAAAATAAAAGGGTGTTTTTTATAGGGGAGCAAAACTTTAGACTGGCGGCCATTCCGTCAGCTGTCGAGCGAATTAATTTGGCATTTCAACATGAATCGACTGATGCCTGAACGTGGAAGCGTCCTCGTTCTTGTGTTGGTAATTTTTAGTCCCTGCGAAAGTATTTTGCTCATCTTTCACTTGTGATTTTCGTTCAGTTGACGAATTAATTTGATGTGTTCCCTTTCAATTGCTAAAGGACAAGTTTGCTTACCCTGTCGACTTGTTGGTATCAATTGACTGAAAATGGCAATTGGAGCCATGCAGATGATGCTGCCAAACCAAATACATCCAATTATTTTGTAAGCATGATTTATGGTCTGCCAGGTCCTTGAACGTAACGGATGGCAAATGGCGTAGTAACGTTCACAGGATATCGCAACCAAAGTCCACGACGACACACCAACGGAGGCAGCTGAAATGTAAATAAAATGAAATAAAATAAAACAAGAAAGTGCAGGATCCTCGTGGAAGAGAAATATTCTATTTCATACATTTCAAGTTTTTCATTCTTTTCCACTGCTTTTCTTTTGTTGCAGCTCATGTGCTGCTGAGGAAAATTGTTATTGTTTATTTTCTGCATTTAATCATGAGATATTGTTTTCAAACCCACTTTTATAAAAGTCAGTTATAACATTCAAAAACACTTGACTCTTACGAAAGAGGAAACTGAAAGAGGAAAATTGATTTTAAGAAAATTATTGAAATTTAATTGAATGAAAATCAATGGCGATTTGTAAGTGCGCATAAGAAAAAGACTGCAGCCAGTCAGTCAACACAACGTGCTTGATTTCTTTTTAATTGAATTGGTCCTCGGGGCATGAGTCCTATTCATGAAATCCACGGCAGTGGAACTATGAAAATGATGGGACAGATGCAGAAACAGAAGAATATTTGCCAGCCATTTTATTATATAATTCGGCGTGTTTTTTTTCTACAGTATCGACGAAGAAATCTGATGCTCTGTGGCCATTATTAATCCTTCGTCCTTGAAACAGGCCGACTGCAATTAACACAAACCATGAGCTAAACCGGAATCTTCAGGAGTCTTTGCTTTAAGTAATTCAGCCATCAGTTCATAAGTTAGGGAATATCCCTGTTTATAATCCGGATTCTGTGCTTTTTTTCTAGAAATAAATTTATAAAAATAATAAAAATGTCCTTAAAAAGTGTGGGCTGGTACTTCAAAGTCCACCTTATCCCAGAGAGGGCGAAGAGACTTGAGCATCATCACAATACAGGGTTTGTTTCGTTACTTTTTCGTTCACACAATGGCTGTTCTCTAATGAAGCCTGGGACACCGTCCCCAAAAATGCGACGCTTTTCATTCAGATCATATGGAATTGTCGACCCCTTGCCATTGAGTAGCACTTCGCATTACAGAGAGAACTCATTCCTTTTGGGCGAACTGCCCGTATGTGTCATAAATTCCCTTCAGAGACATTTCCTGTCATGCAAACACGTCCCTTAACCTCCTACTCATAAACAATTTTTCTAGTTCCCTCCTACTTCATCGCATGAGTAGGGATCATCTCCTGAGTACCTGCGTTTACACCTGGTGATACTGTCACGGCAATAAAGAACAGGCAGAGGTTGTCAAAAAATATTGATAAATGCCTCTGCATTAAAGACAGTTCACTTGAAGGAAAATGTCGAATGTGGACATCCAGATGAAGATCTGCCAATGAATTGGATAATTTCATCTATTCTGCGAAAGAAGTCATTTTCAGCAACATTTTAAATGGGATGTTGTGCCACCTCAAAACACGCTGCACTGCCCTGCACTTTGGATAAACAAAACCCGAGAGCACTCTTTGATTTTTGGTAATTTTACAAAAATTTTAAATAAATTCGCTGAATGTTTTGATAAATAAAGTGAATAATTTTCTCATCCCATTCACAGTTTTATTGCACCAAATGAGCCTTAAATGATTGAAGACGCACTATTAAAAATACATGCTGCACATGTTGCATGTGCCGCTTGTGTGGACATGTTCATGGCCTGCATCGTCTCTTTATAAAACCTCAATCTATTTATGCAAATTTTCCTTGTCCCATTTTCCATTAAATATTTTTCATTTTTGCATGTTCATTCCACTTCTGCTAAACACGAAATTAGTTTTGAAAACAATTTGTTATGAGTAAAGCCTGCATCTGGCAACTGGCCTTTGAAATGAAATTTAAAAAATGATGACGTTAATGTTCTTTTTAAAAGTTTGAAATTTAAATTAAAGCCAAAACCGAAGAGGAAAGATAAAAACTTAACAGAAGTTTGTAATTTGAAAACTCAAGTGGGCACTGGAACAGGGAACAGCGTGTTTGTTTTGCTGCGTTTTGCGGTTGTTAACCGCAGTTGCATCGCTGAATAAATAAAAACAGCTCCAGGTGCTTTCGAATTAAATACATTTTGTAAGAGCCACTCAATGTGAATCTACACAAGTGCCTCCTCCCTCTGGATCACTTTTATTATGTTGCTGCCCTGGCAGTTGCGAGAGCAAAAAGGAAAATTATATTTTCAATGAAATTAAAGATTTTGTTCATGAATTTAAAATAATAATTATTAGTCAAACTGAATCTAAAATCTCTGAATCCGGATGCCCTTTTTAATAAGAATTTATTAGGAATAAAAATTTTTTATTTCTTATAATCGTCATACAGCAGAAAGGATCAGTACCGATTTGGAATAACCAAAAATTACGGTCCGCTGCGAAGCAAGTTTGCCACTGAAATAGAACCAACTCTCGCTTATCCTCCTGCTTCAGCAAAACGCATGATTTTATTTTTGCAGGCGAAAGCGAAATAATTTATCATGAACAAAAGAAAACCCTCAAGAAAATGCGCATTAAAAATACACAAAAAGAAAATCTGCAATTATTTTGAGATTCGAGTTAAACAACAACTCCAGTAATTGTAAGTTTAAATAGAGGAATTGTTGAATTTCGATGTTCTATTCTGTATTCGAAAGCGGCTACTTTTCCGTCATCAGTACTCCTGTAAATTTTTTTATTATTATTAAAAACGACAAGTTTCCATTTTTACCAATTTTATTATGAAAAATCATATGAGAAGTGTATCAAATTGATGATAACACATCCCTCCTAATTTTTTGTTTTTGTACTTTTTTTGTGTTTTTGTAAATTTTTATTTTTTTTAAAGTATTCAGAATTTTAAAGGTTCTCATTAAAATACACTTGAAAACGATATGAAACTTAAATTTGCATAATAAATGGATTCGAACGTTCCATGACGAGTTTTCGGTTGTTTATTTGCTGCAGAGAAAACAATTTTTTAAAAACCATCCAGAGACAAAATGACAACCCAACTATTTCCATAGTTGACGTTTCCTCGTCTCATTTTCTTTTATAATTTTAAATGCTTTTAATCACATTAAATATTTATTTCCATTTTTATTGGCATCAAAGGTATGAAATACAAAAAAGGAAAAAAAACTCATGAATAAATTTAATAAATTACCAGGGGACAACATCTGACACTTGTGAACAAAATTGTTTTCAAATGAAATATAATTTCGATTGTCCTCTATTTTTTGATTCCAACTTAATCGTGGCACAAAAGCACATTTGAAATGTGTTTACGGCACTAAACACACACACACACACACACACACATACAAACAAAATATATTCTGTAGACCAACAACGACATAAAAATTGTGGTGAAAATACTGAGAATCCACATATCTTTCAATGAAATTGATGAGGCCACTTAAGGAAGTGCCGAAATATTGAAAAAGAAATAATATTTTGATATCAAATAAAAAGACGTTAAGCTGGAAAAGCATATTTGAGATGGTGGCTATTGAAATGAAGAGATCAAAGGGCAGGAACAATTTAAGTTGCTAAAATACTTTTTCATGTTATATTTTCATTAACGAGAATGTTTTATGCGTGAAAAACTCTAATTTTAAGAAACACAATAACACCACGAGCATGAAAATGTTAATGTGGTTTGGAAAAGAAGCAGGAGACATCAGCGATTCCCTCATTGACACAAATAACGTATGAAACTGAGAACCCACCGTAGAAATTTCTGGCAACGTTATTAAATACACAATTGTGTACTAGTGGCAACGTTGGGCATCTTCGTGCAACTCGTTGTCTGGCATTGACTTCCAGTCTTTCAAATTCTAAATGGCGCTGTCGAAATTTACTCTCGTCTTAAGTTTAAACCAGCAGTTCTAACAGCAGGAGTGAAAATTTTGTTTTCAACATTTTTAATTAAAACGTCTGTGGGATGTTGCAACGCAGCTTCACTTATTTCAATAATAAAAAAAATGATGAAAAAAGTTTGCTAAAGGAGACAATAATTATTCAATTGCCTGCAGAGACAAGCGCTGCACTTATTGAGCCACTCAAAATACTTGCAACAGTTTGTTGAAGGTTAAAGTTGAGAGGTGCTGCAAATTCAATGGCCACACACGCTGCCTTTTTATTTTCCCCCAACAACTGCTATTTTTCCAAATTTTAATTTAAAACTTTCAACATGAAATGCAAATTGATTCTTTGGCATCGACAAAGTGAAATTTGTTTGGAGTGCAGGCACACAATTTGCATGCAAATAAACAGCCGGACTTCGACGTCCAAAAGAGATGTTTAAGCATTTTTAAAACTCATACAAAAAAAAGGAGAAAATGTTTTACTTTTAATTATATTCTTGCTGTTGCATAATTTGAAATCTGCTGCAGAAGGCGATTCTACAACGCCAACGCATTCAGCAACGCCAGAGAAGTATCGAAAACACTTGATTTTTGCTAAACTGGTTTTAATAGAATGTTGGCAGCACTGCCTTTAAAAAGAACATCAGGATGGTTACGAGCAACTGCGAAAAACTAATAAATTTTATGATGAATTTCTGATTTTTATATTGTCTTCATTAAATATCTGCTGGCATCAGAAACAGAATTTTTTCAAGTTTTTTTACTCTCACAAAATTGCAGGTGCTTTTATCCTGTCGAAGCAGGTCTAGTTTTGTCATGTTGCCAGAAGAGATTCTATTCGATTTATTTAAGGAACAAACTTATGGTGTTTTTTTCTGAAAAATAATAGAAATAAAATAGTGGAAAATAAATTAATTGAAATAAATTAGTTTTTGTAAGTGACATTGGATTAGTTTCTAATAAATTCCTTGATTTCAAATGTCGGAATGTTGCCGTTTTCCGCTAAAAAGTGTAAAAAATTTTGCACTCTTTTCTAGAAAAGAAATCACCTGTTACATTCGTAAATACAGTCACAAGGCTGATTAATAAGCCCTTAACAGCAGTCCACACTACTACGATTTCCACTGATCTTTTTCAATACACAGTGGGGGGACTTTGAGAAAAATTAAACAGTTTCGTAGGTGCAGAACGAGTCAGGCGAATAAAATAATATTTCTTACTGCGTTTCAAGTGGTGCTTTTGTGTTTGGATTTTCTGTGTTTTAAAGGGGAGACGCCACGGTATAATAGATTGGGACCGGTTTGAATAAGAATTTAAACCTTTAAATTCAGTATTCGACCAAGAAAATATATATTTTGAATATCATCTTTTTACCTGCCATGGCCCACTGTTTTCCTAATGGGAAATTGATTTCTTTACTAGAATTCAGTAAAAACTATTTTTACTCAGTAAAAATCTATAACCAGATTGAATCGCAAGTCAAAACTCTCCAGTTTACTTAATGATACAAAATCACATCGAATATATTTTTATAATAAAAATCATTGCAAATACAACAACTCCACGTTTTTAACTATTTAAAATGGCATATCAAAATAAATCATATTTTCGGTTCTTAAGCCATTTTAAAATAGGCCCGTTTTTACTGTAAATATCAAGTTCCAGACCTGGTTTTTCAAATCACCGAGTTACAGTAAAAGAAGTTGTTGCTGAAGTCCGTCCCTGCAACTTTCGCTAATATTAAACGTAAATCTGTCGCAACGTGAGTTGTTGTGACGAGCACAAGTGTTTCTTAGTTGTTTGAGATCTCCCAAATCTACCGGTCGGAATCGGTTTTCCAATTCACGTGAATCATAAATTTAATAGAACTCTTTGGAGCGATTCAATTTGATTCATGTACTTGTAAACACGCATGCGCATAAATTTAGTGACACACTCCGAGGGGTTGTCAACGAAGCTGTCCAGAAATTCAGGACATCTGGAAGCAGCTCAACTTAGCAGAACCGATTTTGGAACTTAAAATTTTTTTTTTTTTTGGGCGGGAGGCTAAAAATCATTTTAATTGTTGACGAAAAGTAAAAATATTCCACGAGGATACTGAAAATCTTAATTTCGGGCCTTGCGGAGACCTGAAAATATCCTATTTTCACTACGTCCATCCAAAACACAAAATATTGATATACAAAAATTTTCAAAACATCTTCCTGTTTAAAATTATAATTCATAAAAATAATAATTTGGGTTTATTTAATAAGTTTTATTATAAAAAATTTTACTATAATTGAACTGCCCGTTTAGGAAGAGCTGAATTAGTTCCTTTTTTTCAAAATCAACCACTGTGCGATGGTTCGTGTTACACCTGCGACAAAATTCAAAACATGAATTTCGAGAGCACTTTTTTACTGCCCGAAATAATTTGAAAAGAGTTCTCGTATTCGTGTTCATTTTAATCTTCCATAATCACAATTTTACTTAAATCTGAAGTGAATGATAAGTTCAGTGCTGGTCCATCGTATCTGGTGGGTTAAAGAGACGTTTTAATACCGACAAACTTTTTTATAAGTCCCACAAAATCCTACTTTTAACCAACATGAAATTGTTTTAATGACCCTCGCACACTTAAGGAATTGCATTATAAATTTGTGCTTGAGAATTTTTAATGCACATTTTAGAAATAATGAAAACCTTTTGAAAAGCTATAAAGGATTCATAAGATATTCAAAAGCTTCTGCTTATGAATACAAAAAGCTTTTTAAAAGATTTTCATTCGTAAATAATGCAGAGTGCGGGGTAGAGACAAGACAACAATATTTAGTTTAAACAAACGACTCAAATCTCGCAAAAAAATAAAACTTAAAAACTGTTGGAACATTTTTCAAATCATTCCAAAATAATCATCCATTAATCCCAATAAAGAAGTAAAACGAATTAATTTTTCAATTAATAATACAGCCAAGACTTTTGATATATTTTAATAAAAAAAAAATAGTCGTATTTTAGTGAAAAAAAATGTATCTTTTGTATGTTCGATTATTCAAAGATTAATGGAAAAATCATAAAACAAAAATTAATGAAATTAATCATTATTGTTAAGCTTTATAAATTAAAAGCTTTCCGTTAATTAACGTTGCACAATTGATAAAAATGCTGTCATTTTCCCAAGCGCACTAAAAATAATAATGGAATTTTATAACCACACACTTACATGCATGCATACACACATACATTCATAACGCTAATTTATTATGAGCTCTTTTATGAGTTTTTTAGCACCATTCGCTTCTGGGAACTTGAGTCATGATTTATAATTGAATGTTTAAATTTAATTTTTAACTGCTCATAATTTAAATTTAATTTCCATAACAAAATTCGTTTTTGATTAAATGAGAGTCCTGGAAGTGGAACGGGATATTTTAATCCGGATTTGAACACGAAAAACTGCTGCCGGCCTTCGCATGATAACACAAACAATATTCGGGATCTCAGGCAGGGATTAAATCAATTAATCCTTTAGGGGTTGGTGCATTTTTCACTGTCCCATTCATTGCGTTTCTACAAATCTTTCACCAAATGAAACCAGAAAATTGTGTGGAAGGTGAAATAATTTTAGTCCTTCAGCAAATTTAAGTGAAGGACTCCAAATAAATTTTAAAAGTGAAATGATAATCCAGCACAAGCAGACGTAACCCGTTTGCAGTCCACTGCAAAAAAAAAAAACAATTTGCGAACAGATCAACCAACTTTCAGCAGCCATTAAGACTGAATTATTTAATTTGCAAACGAGAAGAGCATAAAATTTAGAAATGCCACAACATCTCGACCTACTGAACATTAAAATGTTTGCATGTGTGAGTGTAAATACGCATCAAGTCGCATAAAAGGAATTATTTTCCATTCATCTGCTGTCGCTTTCAGGCTGGCGTGTAATTCCCAAGTGATTTACATTCATAATTATTCAAATAAACATTTTGTGCAGAATTTATTTAATTGTTGCAGCACAAACAACCATCCACAAGGGCTTAAATGACGCCCACATGGAAATTAAAAAGAAAAAAGGTGGAATATATCGGCAGGACACAACGGCCCCAAAAGGAAAACAGGGGGCAGCGGCTGGGAAAATTTATACGAGTTTTTGCGACATTCGCCTGCTCTACTTATTTACGCAAATCGCCGTAGACGTGCCGATAAAGGGCTGAAGGGAGAGGTTTTCAATGAAGAGTCCATTAAAATTATAAGACTTATAACCGTAACGTTTTGACTTGAAATTGATATAAGCCCTCATTCATAAAAAATACTTAATGCTTATAAGCTGCCTATAAGACAGATTTGGTAGAAAAAATTTGTCTTATAAGCAAAAAAATTTTTTTTTTGGAATGAGGCCTCAATATTAAAAGAAAAAAGATCAATTCAATTGTCCAACTTAAGCAGCAGATCAGAACGACGCTACACTTCCATTACCAGTACTCAAGGGCATTCTTGCTTATTATCGTTTATTAATGGATCGATATAAGAAACTGCATTAAAAATTAATCTGTTGGATTGAACTATCAAAAATGAAAACGTGGTCAGTTACACTCAAACTCAAGTACACAAAAATTCCAACCATTGAAATTTGGAACAACAAAATCAGAAAATAGGACCAGCAGAAAATACTCAAACGGCAACACTGGGATTTAATTAGCGCTAACATCCATGGAGCATTGATACACCATTTCCTCATGAAATTTTTATTAATAGAAATTGTTTTCATATTCAACTGATCCACCTCGAAATTGTGATAAACAAAAGAAGGCTACAGAGCTACTGCTGATGGAAGTGCAGCGGCCTTCGAAAACAGTTGATCTGCTTTGCTGTGTAAGTTGCATACATTAATTAACGCTGATTTTTGTACGTATTAAAGGGGGAAACAGATACCCCTCACATAACACTTTACAATATTATTCCATCCAGACTCCGAGACTCTTTTCAATACTGAGAATCTCTAAGAGCGATGTGGGCAACTTCTTAGACCAGCAGCTACTTGCAACTATATATTAGAGGTATACAGAGAGATCCTCAATTCCGCGTGCCCGTTTTAAAAGTTATTATCAATTTATTTTTATTATTATTATATTATTAATTTACTAACCCGCGTTATTTGTTATTAATTTAATTTACATGTAAATTTTTGTATGAATTGTTATTAATTTCCGCAATAAATTTGATTTTATTTACTGGCAATAATTTGTGTTATTTGTTAAAGACATTTAGAAACAGAAATATTCAAGAGTACCGAATAATACAAATAAATTTTGTCACGTCACGCAGCGTGATTATTAAAGTTATTAAATCACGAAGGTAATTTTTTAAAAAATCGGTGACTTGTTTCTTTATAGTGACTTTATTTATTTGTTAAGAGCCTGTTTGTATAAGGCGACCAAGCTGACACGCCCATTGGTGGACGACTGCGTAAAGAAGGCGTTTGTAGAATGCGACTTGACTTTGTCGTGCAGGTTATGTTGGTTCGTGTTTATGTCAGATATGAATGAAATCGTATGAATTATGGCGAGAGAAATAGTGGCACACAAATCAAAATCGGGAACAGTGGCGAGCCAAAGCCCGAAATAAGAAAAATGTTTATGCCCCAACACTCATTATCAGCGTGTAGCCTTTTGAAAATGAAATATTACAAATAAATTACTCTTCTTTTATTTCAAAATCCCCCACTGTGCGTGCGTTGGGTTAAGTTGCTCTTGTGTTCTGTGATTCTGCTGCTTTCCTTTCCGTTTAGTTTGCGAGTCGTTATTAAATTTAAAGTTGCTTCAGTGAATGACTTTTGCTTTTTGATAAAAGCGCCTTTAAAATGTACATTAATTTTAACAACCGTTTGTGAATAAGAGCGTTAGTGCGCCTAAATCATTTAAATGCCTTTAAAGATCTTGTGAATCAATGGCTCTCTTCAGCTCTTTAAGGAACTGCAATATATCTGTTGCAAATCTGAATGAGCCATGAGGAAGTCAACAGATTTTCCCCAACACCAATAAAGCCCGTTTAATAAAATTTTGTGGAAATAAAAATAAAACGATTTGTCATTTTTGTTTTTGTCCCGTGAGAAGCCTTCAGGCAAACAGGATACCAACGCCGGGGTACTTACCCTGAGCGAATTGTATAAATTTGCACACCAATTCGCCGAAAATGAAGTGGCGCAAATACGTTCCGACTAGAGTAATTGGCATGCAGAGCACGCCCAGCAGCATATCGGAAATGGCCAAATTGGCCAGAAAAACATTCGTTATTGTGCGCATACGGCGATTCTGGAAAAGCGTGGAAGCCACCAGCAAATTTCCCACAATGGCAAATATCAGTATAATGCTGTAGCAGGGTATTAGCCATATGGGTATTTCCGTACTAGACCTGGGCTTGGCCCCCACTTTGCTAATATTCGAAAATGTATCATTTGTGGCGTATGCGAGAGAGGAGGAGTTATCGATGTATTGACTGAAGAAGGAGGATGTTGATGAATTCGCTGGATTAAGTAAGTCCCAGGATGGCTTGTCGAAGGTGACAGTCTGCTGTTTAAGTCCCCTAATGCTGGACTCATTGGCCATCAAAGCCAACGATATGAGGTGACTTGGCGAATGTTGCACTGGGAAAAACGTTAACAATTCACTTAATTCTCTTGGCGTTACGGTCATGTCGTGATCATATTTTTAATAATTTGATTTGCTTGGAAACCTTTTACGGTTGGACCACAGACACTTTTTATAATTTTGCCATTTCATTTACACAATTCACTTTGTCGGCAACACCTTTAATTTTATTTCTCCTTTTAAATATTTTATTTACATTTAAATTATTAATTTTCCAGTTGTTTTTAGTATTTTGTTTTCTCCGCTAAACGCGTGTTAACAATACGAGGCACTACTTGAAACTGCCGTCGCAGTTAAAATAAAATTCATCACGATTTCAACAGTTCGTATCCTTTAAAAGTCATGCGTCGTCTGTGAGATTTTCGGAGTTTTTCTATGAATGAATTTTGATTCCACCTCCGATTTTGATTTTCTAGTGAATGAAATGTGTTGTGTGTGTGTGTGTGTGTGTGTGTGTGTGGGGAAGCAAGTTGCTACAGCTTCGAATGTTCCATAATGATTATAAACATTAAGTCGCAACATTTCATATACGAAACATGCAACAGAGCTGCCAGATGGAATGGGCGTACGTTCGCCTTACTTCGAGAGAAAAAATCGTTGGAATCGTTATCGGATATCATTAACGAGATATTTTTGATTATTTTATTTCAATTGGAAAATAAAACATTTGCATATCGCAAGAGAAACCCATTTTACAAATTATTTCTGGGGACAGCGTCAGTGGGTTTTGTCAAGCATGTTTTATCATTCTAATTGCGCGAATTTCAATTTAATTTTGCCTCTCAGCATATAAGAATTCTTTTAGAATGTGTGTCGCTGGACTTTTCCTGGATGTCTGAAACTATTTGAATACACATTTTTAAATGCAGATCGCCTGGCGGTGCAGTCAGAATTGGGGTTATTTATCTGGGGTATAACTTAACGGTTGGATCGATTTGAATGAATTTTCGTGTGCGCCTTCAAGTGTGTCCCTGAACAATTTGTATCCGCTGCATGTTTTCATTGGAACATTCCTTGAATTATTCATCTACACTAACCGCTGAAAATGCTAAGCAGGATAGCGTGAGTCGGGATTAATTACGCTTAAGATTTTGATTTGTTTATTTGCAAAACTCCTGAATTTTAGTGTGACAGGCCTGCTTTGCTGCTGCTGTTATTCCCTTTTTTATTTTGTAACTTCCAATTAATGCAATTCCAATTGAAAATATTTCAATTTGATTAATTCTTGCTTCAGAAAATAAATCGTTACCATTTAGTTCCAAGTGAATTGCATCAGCCATACAAAATTGTTCATAATCAAAAATATTTTGTTGTTAATATTTTTGTAAGCGTCCACATAAATTTTATATAACTGATGTTTGGCTTTAAACATTTAATAAACCTCTTGTATTTAATTTAAAAAGCATAAATTTATTTTATTAGCTGATTATAAGTCTTTCGATAGCTCGGCAGCGATATCAACTTGCGGATTGACTTCCAGAGTAGTAGTTGTTGACTTCGAAAACCCCGTCAACATTAGGACGTCACTCCTCTACAGCAAAACTGTTTTTAAATGGTGCTGTTAAGACCCTTTTAGTTTCACGTTCAGATGAAATGCTTTGGCTTAAGCATATGGAGTCGCAATTTACAATGGCTGATGTCACTCAAGACAAAACGATGTTCCATACCCATAGTGCAGCTGATCGAAGATGTCATTCCATATTTAAAATAAATTTCAAATTAAGTTTTGATTTGTAAGTAAAGAATTCGAAGATCGGAAGATCAGATTTTTCATTCCGAATACCAACCACATTTAATTTGTACATTCACTCGCTTAAGTACGTTCGTGTGAGTCAGCAAATATTTGTGAATAAAATAAAAACGTTTATATGTTTTTACAAGGTACACAAGGACACATTTATTTTTTATTAGTACAGTTGTTTTCTTAAATTTGTTTATATAATAAAAGAATTATGTATAGTAAAGTACACTGATATATATTTGCAATAGAATAAAAAGGAATATGTTAACAGTCTCTTAAGGATATTGATTTTCTAGGATTTGATTTGGAATTCAAGGATTGTAAATGTTATTTAATGGTTTCGTTTCGAGTAACAGTTCATGGTTGGGTTCATTTTTAAAAATGGAAAACTGTTATTTAATTTTTGTGATATGCAAAACAAATTATACCAGCAAAAAATTCGCTGAATACCGACCGTACCGATCGAGAGTGGTTTCGATGCCGGTAAAACGAAAAAAGAATTTTTCCTTGCAAAAGCTCCAGAAATTGTGCCTACTTTTAGGAGCAACACATAAAGAAAAAACGTTGAAGGGATCTACACACTATTCAAACGATTGAATAATGTTGGAACATACACGTGCTTGAACAGCTGTCAAGCCTTCACTTTTCAAATAATTATTTAGTGTTCAGTCATTTAATGTCGTGCTTGACCGAAATTCAAGCAAAAAAAAATTTTTATAAATTTTATAAATTCGAACTTCTTGTTAAAAATATATTTTGCCATTCTTCAACTCCTGTTTTTTGTTGTTTGAAAGCAACAAAATAATCCCTTTTCATTTATGTTAATCTATTAATTGATTTTAATTTGAAATATCAATTTATATTAAAACAAACAATTTTTTCTTTTCAGGTGGACTCTGCGAATTCGATAGCGGGTGAGTTCTTTTAAACTTTAACATATTTTAAGAACAAGTTATTGTGGTAACAAGTTGGGAATTTTTATTTAATTAATTTATGATCAAAGCATTTATTTCCAACTCCAGCGTCCTCGGCTGACGCACGTCATTCAGACAAGGGCGGGAGATTCAGTCGGTATGTGAAACAACTGAAAACGATTTGGGAATTGTAATTTTTTTATGCGCCAATTAAGCGTTTCCTTTCGTTTACTTGGCGGATAGTCGGTTAAGGAATGATCTGTTTAACAAGAAATTAATTCAAACTAACAAACCTCAGCAAAAATAAATGATCCTTGAATGAATTACGGAGATTTTTTACTAAATAACTTTCATGTCTTAAGAAATTGTACAAGACATTTTGAGTTGTTTAGCAGCAGATAAAACGAAATCGGTAGAATCATATGAAACTTATACAACCAGGGCCAGTGTCAGACATACAAACTAACACAAGCAGAATGATTGAAGTGCCCTTGAGATAGAAAGGAAAATACGTAATTGAAGACGGGGCAATCGGAAGGTATGACACACCCGATATAAAGGAATTTAAATGCCCGATATTATTTGCGATACATATTACAAATGTGTGTGTGTGTGTGTGTGGGTGTGCATTATTTGTTACAGTTTGATTTTTTATTTATTAAATTTGAAAATAAATTCTTTGTTCTCTTGGGATATTTTGATATGATGAGCTGCCCTCATAACGAAACAATAGAAACTTTTCCAGTAGATCTTTAAGTTGAGCAAATCCTTTGGCGATCTACAACTCCTTTCCCTTTTCAAAGCAACGACAGCGGCTCAAGACTTTTAAAAGTTATTTTAAAAAGATTCTCTTTCTATGATTTCAATTATTAAATAGTTAAAAAGAATTTTATATAAAATAATTTTACATTTCAAAATGATTGTGATTTGATAGAGAGGATTTTAGTTGCTTGAAGACATTTATAAAAATATTGATTTTCCACTAAAAAGAAATTGTCTTAATTTAAAAAATATTATAATCGTGTAGTAACAAGTATTTCTCTTAACTTAAACTCTACGTCCTCGGGAAGTACTACATTTCCTTAGTTTTGGCCTCTACTTGTGAATTTTTAATTTAAATAAAAATCTATTTTTCATGCAATTGAATTGAAAGTGCTGAAATCTCTGCTGCTTCTGTTTATTTATTTTCAATTATCATCTGCAACTGCAACACCAAACTGCGAGCCAGTTGTAGAATTGCCTGGGCGTTGTGTCTCTCCGCCATTTCTGTAAGAAAAATTCATTTCATTTTATTAAATTTTAATTTATCATCACATTGAGAAAAGATTTACAAGGGAAGCAAAAAAAAACTATTTTTACAAAACATTGAGAAATAATTTTTAAGTCTTTTTATTTTAAGAATTTTTTAATGGCAGTTTAGGCACTTATTTTGATACGGTGCATCGTGTCAATCAGAAACCCAACTTTGAATTCTATTCTCAATATTTGGAAATCATTTGGCGACATGCAATAGAAATTTAAATTGTAAAAAATAATAAAAAAAAACAATTCTGTTGTAATTCAAAAAGTATTCTAATTTGAAAGATCAAAAAACGGCATTAAAATATTAAAATTATATCGGACCGAAGACAGTTACGGCCTGATCTGTAGTTAACCTTTTCAAAAATTCTATCGGGCTTAAAAAAAGTCCTGTACTTTTTTCTATGTCACAGTCAAATAGTTTTGCTTACCATTAAAGAATTTGATAACATCCGTAAAGTCCATGCTGTTCGATAAAATTATATCTCGATAAGTTTCCAGTAACGCCAGTGCCAGAAATAAAACAAAATGGCCGGAGGCAACATGCTTGGCCGCCCATATGACTTCCCAGGTGGCGAATACATCATCGTAAACAAGCTCCCGCTTAAAGTCCAACAAAAACCAACGATAACAAAAATAAAAATGCGTATAATCACCGTTTGAGTCCATGAGGTCGTACATTTCCGAGTCGAGAATCTGTATCAACGATCTGTAAGCGAAGGAGAAAAATTAATTCTAAAATTTTCAAATACTCGTGACAATAATTAAGCGTCTCACCTCATATTTGCGAAATGCATGTCCATGGCCCCACCATTCGGAAAGTTTTCAATCATGCGTTCCATTAATTTGCAAAAGCAGCTGTAAGTCAGCGACTCATCGTCGAAAATCACAAGAAGCGGGGCCACTAAATCGCACATGCCCTGCATGTAACCGATATCCAGGTGCTCCCAAACGTAACTGCAATTGAATGGAATTTTCAATCTAATTTCTAATAATAATCCAGCATATCACAATTAACATAAAGGACGAGATAATCCTCGAATATGAAAATTCACTCCATTTAATTTTTTTCTTAACAGATCTCGTATAAGTCTGTGACAAGTAGATAAACTGTCACTGACGTGAACAAAACGGAATCTATTATCACGTTTGACTACGGCAAAAGTAACCCTCTACACGACTTATGGCTTCAAAGAAGAAGCAGCTAATCTATTGTCGAAAGAGAGCGGGCGATCAGTGGCTTTCAAATAACTAAAAAATGGTCGCTGGCGAGACTTGATAAAGACCGATTCAGAGTTGCTTTGCAACTGACACAAAAATTTGTTTGTTTATGATTTAAGAAATTTGTTTTCAAGTTCTCTTTTCAAGTACAGTCTGGCATATCGCACCAGGGCTTGTGTGAAGGAAAAACTAGTATTTCGCTTTGTTCCACAGTGTATTCTTTATACTCTTCTTAAGGATAACTCTTTTTGCGGAAGCTACCAACGGATAAATTCGACACTTGCAACAGTTTTTAATTTGTATTCAACTTACGTGGAGATGACGTTTCGAAGTTTGTCCAAATTCTCATTTGCGAAGTAGGCGTAATTGCGATCACAGCGTTGCACATCCTTTTCTATGCGATGCAAGTTTAAACCGAATTGTTCCAATAATTCGCTCTGTAAGGAAAATTAAAAAAATATGATTAGAGATAAATAAGTTTTGTAAATTAAACAATAGTTGTATTGTTCAATTCAGTGGTCTCTTGAGGGTTCTGTGTATACAAAAACGATCGCACAATAAATGAGAATTATAACGAAAGCAAAATGGGCGTATACAGATGTTTACAATGTCCATCATATTTTCTCAGACATCTTTACCAAACAAACTTGTTTTGGTCTACACTGATATTATTCATTTACATTGAGATGACACATACTAGCCTCCGTTGTTGTAGTTGTTGTCTTTTTATATGACCACGAGAAAATTTTCTTTAATATTAAATAACGTGGTTTAGCTTTCATGTGTCCAACATACAGTTTCCGTCGAATGTGTTAGAAGTGCTCATTTTAACTATGCCGATCACCGAGCTCCCGTGCAAAATAAATCTGTGCACTATTTCATCATTAATTTTATTTAAAAAATAACTGGCGACATACGATCTGGACTGGGACAAATGATCAACATCTGTGGGTTCTCCTACTGCCTGCACTGTAAACAGGCAGTAGGCGAGAACAGGCGAGAACGCCTTGTAAGTTATTAAAAAAAAAAAATTAACCATCTGCGGGAATAAAACAATCAACTCACACTGTAAACTCCACCATTCGAGCTGGCTGGTGATATGCAGGCTGATTTGGGCTCCTGCAGAGCATCGAGCGCCTTCTGGTTCGGCTGTTCTTCTACTGGCGACATACGCGTGTTAAGTATTTTGGAACAGGTCTCCCAATTGCTTATGTCCACCGAAGCATTTGTGACAATGACGGTCTTTGGAAAATCATTTTCCCTACTCAAAACTTCCACTTCGGCCTCTGCTGCTGCTTCAGCTGCTAAATGATCTTGGAAATCGTTAGCGCTCAGGTACTCGGGACTAAGAATTGATTTCGTATCTAGTTTTAATTCGGCATAACCGTTTCCAACGGTGTCATAAGATGACGTTGAAGGTGTGCTTTTATCACTTGAATTGACATTCACAGAACTTTCATCCTTCATGAGATGAGAAGTGAGTGAAAAGAGTTCTGGTTCTTGTTCCCGCTCTCGTTCCAGTTCTTGCTCTTCCTCAATATTTACATCATCCGTATTGTCATCAACATTTCCTGAGTCTGTACTAGTTTTCATTGCTCGGGGTATCGGCTTCACCATTAAATGTCCGGTACTGCTGGTTACGGCTGCTTCTAGTGTTTGTCCGTGGTGCTCTTCATCAAACTCCAAATCACCAGGATCGGAGATATCCGAAATATCCTCGAATACTTCATTTTCCAAGTCTGCCGACTCCAAGTCCACATGACGTACGGTTTTCTCTTGGCCACTGTTGCTGCCAGAGCTAAGTTTTGCTACCGCTCTGGCTGTTTTCTCCTTTTCCTTCTGCTGCACTATGGCATCGACTGCCAACCATTCGCTCATTGTGGTCTCGTAGTAGTGCTTGCATGTTTCGTCCAATTTCTGACGCTCCTCCGGGCTGCTACCAAATGTGTAGTGTCCCAACAGATAAGGCCACACTTCTTTCCGTAGCTCCGCAGCCACACCTCCAAAGTACACCAAACGAAACACCTCATGGGCTTTGTCGGCTGCGCCAGTCTGATTTAATTCCTTCCACTTTTCAACCGTTAAACCGTTCTCGTCCGCTTTCACTGAAAATTTTACACAAAATTATTTTTCGTATAGAATTTTTCAATTTAATATATTTTTAACAAACTTTCTGGTGTTATGCGGCCATTAACCAGGCCTGACAGGTGAGTGCGCACCGTGGACAAGTGCCTGCAGTAGGCCAGCCAACCGTAAAATGCTCTGGAAATAATTTGCCTCTTCATGGTGGAGCAGACCATTTCGATACTTGCGTTTTGATTAGTTTGTGACAATGGAGACTCCAGGGGATACTGATCAATGGAAATGCTTTTGCTGGAACACTCACTGCTGCCGGTTGTAGAGCAGCTGCTCAATTGCGCCCTCCGGGGTGCACTGCGAACGAAATCCAAAATAGAATGTGCTGCGGCTGGAAAGAGAAAATGTGCGAATAAAATCTAATCGTGTCCTGTTTTTTTGTTGCATTTGATTTACCAAATTCCTCGTGTTTACTTTTGCTAACAATTCGAAAGACATAATCGATGGGAGTCTCATCCAGAGATTCCATAACTGAAGGTAAAATACGTCTGCGTACACTTTTTGGCCAAGGAAATATCTTTCCTATGCCTCTTTGAGACCACAGAGGCGGATCCAGTTGACCGTGAGGCAAGAGACCAGTTTCCAGGCAACTTAAAAACTGCTGCATGTGCCCACCCTCGGGAAAAATTATGGGCGGACGTTGCAGACCATCCTGACTGACAAGAATCACAGTGCCACCGCTGTCCTCTCCCTTGTTTTGATGACAGTGAACATAAACTATGTCGTCCACGTTGATGTTCAAAGCGTAGGCCCAATACTGTTCCTTGTCCACTTCTTCCTCCCCTTCCGGTTCCTGGTAGCCATTCATCAATTGATTTGGAGTCCACTTGATGGCCAAGGCCTGTATATGCTGATGGAGACTTAAATAACCCAACATGGGCTCACTGCAATCTTTCTGTAAAATAGTGGCGATAACTGTAACACCTGAGGAGCCTGAGGAAAATACTTCGTACTCACCGGCAACACTTGCACGTTGTTCTTTCCATACAACAGAGTTGCACGAGAATTCTGATGTAGAGACTCCACATAGTCTTTGGCCACTGTACAAGAGGCCATTGACTTGAAAGTGCCAGTATTTGCTTCATCTGTGCTGGTGTTGAGACTTCTTTTGAAATTTATTATTGGGGCCCGTGAAGAGACCGACGACGATCGCCTGCCCGAGCTAATGCGATGCCGTTGTACCAGTTCATCTGCATGTGGATCTGTCCAGTAGTGATCAGCTGTTTTGACTTTTGTAAAATCCAACGCGCATGGTCCCACCAAAAGCGAACTTAAAATGCAGCCGTAATCAGAGTCGGCAACTAACGAGTCGCGTTCGTAATACGCTGAAGCATTTTCCACCAGGAACTCTATAATTTTAACTAAACGCTTTTCGTATAAGGCCAAGCGTATCCATAAATACCTGAAATGGAAGAAAATTTCCAATTAGACGATATTAAAAGCACAAGAAAAAATCTGATATCTTGATGTGCGGGGCAATTAAGGGGAAAAGAAAAGTTTCTGTCTACTGGAACGGTGTAGACGTTTATTATCTAAATGGGTGATTGAGCCAACTTCAGTGAAATTTGATGAGATCATTTTTAATTATTAAGAACCAAAAGATGGCGCTCACATCTAGAAGGAAGTTTGCTTTGCTTCCGCTACTCACTAACGAAACAGCGATTCTCGTACGAGCTTGTTTAACCAAAATCTTGAAAACTCATTATTCAAAATGAGTGGAGCTAAAATGCATTCCCTGCTGATCATCTATTTGCAAGTTTTCAAGAAATTTTCTTTTTAGGAAAAAGATGCAGTGCATCGAGCCGGAACAATGAAAGTCTTGGATGGTGAAGAAATTGAGGAGATGATCTTTAGTTCGCCTGATGAGGGAGAGCTCGTTAACGATCTTGACGTCATCGCTATTTAGCACGGGATGACGTGAATCGCAGTCGACACTGCTCAGCGATCAGATCACCGACAGAAAAACATTCATGACTGAGTGCGGAAACACAACCGGAACCTTCAGCTTTCTGGTAAACGTTTTAACTACTTCAGTCCAGTTTGAAATTGTTTCAAACACTCGTAAAATGTTTTTTTTATAAAAAATATACAAAATAAAAAAAAACTCTTGCGATGTGAAGTTCTTTAATCGAACATGTGATAGATTTAATCTTAGAAAGGCGGAGTATTAAAGAAAAACTTACTTCATCGAGGCCAATGAAAGACTGGAGCAACTTGTGCTGATTGTGCTGGTAACAGAGCTGCTGCTGCCCTTCTTCATCATTGGCGGCCGATTAAAGCTGTCGCTACTTGAAGACGAACGTTTGTTGGGATCACTTGCCTCGATGTCCTGCACCATTTTGCTAATGTGCTCCGCATCGGGGCATATTTTTGCGATTTTGTGCAGCAACGCTGTGGTCGATGAAGTTTTGAACAACCCCAAGGCACGACGTCTCAAACCCTGACTCAGGCAGGCTTCAACGGCAGCGCACAATTGGGTGACTGTTGTGCTTTCCTCGTGCACGTATTTCTTAGTTACCGCCTCCTCCATCAATTGCTTGACTTCCTTTTTAACAGCCGATATTAGACGCTCCTTAAAGTCCGTCTCTGTAAAATAAGTAAAACATGATTTTGAATCTTTCAAAGCTCTACATGCAAATTATTTTTTTAGCAAAATTATTTTCGCTTTAAAAGGACAATTTATTTCGAAAACTCATTCTTTTTTTGGATGATGAATTCATCAGACACTCACGCACTCAAAGAGGCAGATAGACACTCACGCGGGGTGCTAAAAGTTTTATTAACAACACTTGCCCATAAAGACCAAGTCAAATAAAAACGGGCCAACAACAAAATATAAAAGCAGCATAATTTTTGTTTGTGCGCCAACAAGACAATAAATTACTGTCGTCTGTTCACTTTCCGCGCCCAACGAAGTCCACTGGCAACAATCAAATGAAAATCTCATAAAATTTACAATCGCATAATGGACTGTCAGAACGACTCCTGCTGCGCTCAAATGAATGCGGAAAGAGCTGGACGAAAAGTGCTTTTTATTTGCGCTAGACATTTCAACGCAGCAGCGAAATCAAATTGAAAAATAATTTTCCTTAAAGTTCGCGCATCCTGCGACCAAGAAAACTGTATGACATTTTGTGATGGCATTTAGAAACTAAAGATGTATGGAAAGATCATAAGCGCTCCCATTGATTTTACTTGGGAAGGCAGTTCAATGCTGACAACACGCATTTTGGGACATCACTTTTTTGCTGCCATTTCGAAATTTTCAGCCTGGATACATACGAAAATGGCAAACGCTGTCACTAGTACACACTTTTGTGCTTGCTTGCGATGGCACAAAATGCGATAATGTGTTTTTGCGTTAACAAGTCTCGTGGCATCTGCTGAAAACACTTTGAGTGCAACAAGCTTTTGTTGTACCATGGTAACTCTGATTATATGGTGTTATTTACTGCAGCTGTTTTGAACTCAAGAAATCAAATAGTGGCAAATACAAGAAATTATATGAGTCTTCCACCAGAGCAAGGCCGATTAGAAACTGCTAAACTACGACTAGAATACGTGGGTGGTTTTGAATTCAATCCACTTTCTATGGAGATCAACTTAAGTTTTTAAAACGAATTTTCGCTACAAAACTTGGAAACGCTTGTGTTGTAATTTTTATTTTTTTATTTTCTAATAAAATTTTATTTACTACGCCAGGTTGCCTCAGGAATTTCTAAAGTTGATTTCTTTTCTACAAAAGAGTGCAACATTTTTTACACTTTTTAGTAGATACTGGTCACACTCTGTCATTTTGAAAACAGCGAATTTATTCGAAATTTATTCAATATCCCTTACGAAAAACTATTTTCATTTTAAAACTCCTCCACACTGTTAGGTTTTGGAAAACAATTGAAAAAGGGCAACATATTTTCGAGAAAAGAAAACGCCATAAGACTCTGCTCTCTAAATTTTTACTCTGCAATAGAATAATTAAAAAGGAAACTGTCTTTCCATAAAGATGTCATCACCAAAACATTTATGGCTATAAAAAGAACTGACAAGATTGTCCACGTAAAATTTAATAAATAAAACATCATCGATATACTTAAGCCGGATGTGTGTAACACCGCACGGAGTTATTAAATAATCGTTCGATGTATTCAACGGCAGCTCCTCCCAAACTGTTGATTTCCAAATGGCAGCGCAAACACGATATTACAAACGAAACGAAAACTCTGGCATATTGTGCCATTCCATTTGTGCTGTCATTTAAATGTTTACAATTCGAAAGGAAATACTACGATGCCTCTAGTGTGTCTGCCTGTAGTGTCACAGGATACCACAAGTAATTTCATTTAAAATAACATTAAAAAAATTATGTTTTCAATTGGGCTGCTGCTGTTGCATTCTGTTTGATGGGAATCACAAACTTGCAGTTCGTCAAGTAATTTTTTTATTTTCAATTGATTAGCCGGTTGCATTTAAAATCAGATGCCAATCAATGAAACTGACTGGCCTGCTGTTTGTTGGGAAAGTGTCCTTGCATGTGTTCATGTGAATGTCAAGATGTAGAATTTATTGAGGACTGAGTAAATAATTGAGTGTTAAAAGAAATTGTGGAGACTCTCAGCAAAACAAAAGAAAACAAAATCGACAATAAAGAAAATGCGATGCAACAAGTAACCACAAGTCATGTGCTGCTTTCTCTTCGTAGGCTTTGACTCTTACAATATATTCACGCACACATTCACACGTGTGTGTAAGTATGGGTGTGTACGTACAACCCCTCATCGGAGTGTGTATGTGTTGAGCGACTGCAGGTTCTGAATGGACATCCCCAAGTGCCGGATGTCGTAGTTTGAAAATTATTAAATTTAATTCTGATGGCCATTAAGCTGAAATGTGTCCGGATAAAGTGATTTAATGAGAGGATGCAACCGCATTAAACCGCATACCGATTTCCAGCACATCTTCATTCGCTTTATTCTCTCGTCTGTCAACTTGTGGTTCATCAGTTTCATCATTTAATCGGAATTGTTTTAAATGGAGGTTAATCACACGATGAGATTAAATTCATGTAAAACCAGTTCATTGAATGTATCTTAAATGAATGTGGCAGTTAAGTCTTGCAGTTTTGCAAGAGGAAGTTGTAGCCAGCAGTTCGGAAGGTATGACCTCCAGACTTCAGAAGCACTACATGAAGAGGTTCGCTGGCATTTTTGTAACACATGAATGGGATGGCGGGCAAATAGTTTCTGTACGCACACAATTATTCGGCTGTTCGAAAGTGACTTTAATTTTAAATATGGCGATCGCAGCGAGTTGATTTTCTCTGCAATATAATACAACTCTCGTATTCCATTCTTAATCAAAATATGGGCATAACTATTGACAAGAATGTAGGGTATTGTGGCTTCCGGAAATAATTTTCAAAAGTTTTTGAAGAACGCTGATTAGAGGACGTGGAGCCTCGAAATCAGAGTTGATCTGTTCTGCTGATTTACTGGCTATAAAAAATTTTGTCAATATCCCACTCTTAATAAAAAAAAAAATAACGAAAAGGGTTGACCCTAAAAGCCAGTCATAACCAGGTAGCTGTGCTATTCCATGCTTTTGAGCTGTTCGAGCTAAAATTATTTTAATTTTCACATCAACCGATTCCCAAGTTATAGCCGGTGATGGATGTAGTTTTCGATTAATACAAGAGAATCGGAAACACAAACCGATCAGATATATAATTTCGGAGCTTAAAAACAATAACTTCTTTCGAATGTGATATCTCACGAACGGATTAACCGATTTTCACCCGGTTTACGGTGGTAATTGGTGTCGGTTTTTAAGTGTCAACAGCTGATTAATTTGTGGAATCGGTTGGTGAAACCGTTTCAAAGTGACTCTAAGAAATCATTTTGAAAAATGCTGTTTTTTGAAATACCTTGAAATCGAATTGTTTGAGTCGGTTCAAATTCACAGGATTTAAAAGTTCAGAGCGCTACTAGTTTTTCGGCTCTGCCGTTCAAGAATTATAAGCGGTTTACGTACTTACTCACACACACACACACACACACACTGACACACAGCATGACGCATTCTCATAATTAGTTAGGGAATCTTCTGAAGACCTCAAAACATGGAGATCTGATGAGAACTCGATTTTCTCTTTTTACGGGACAAAGGATCTCGCAATGTCTTAAAATTTTAAAATTTCCTAGCGGTCATTCAAACATTTTAGTTTTTATGACAAATTCTTACAATTAAAATCAGATTGTAATTTCTCAGTTTTGAACTGGAGCCTGATTAATGATTTTCAGTGCAGAATTAAAAATATATTTCAAATCAAGTACAGCGAACCAAATGAAAACTATTTTATAAAAAACGAACACCAGCCCCAAAAACTGACATCAAAAGGGAAGGAAAAATCGGTTGAGCTGAAATAAAAAATTTGGATGAATATTTCGGGCGGATCCGATTTTATAGGATCGGTCTATATTGATTTTGTATGTGAATTTATATTTTAATTTTAAAATTTATTTAAATTTTATACGTAAATTTCGAGGAAATGTTTCGTGGCCGCAATTAAAAATAGAGTTCAGGGAATTTCTTTGCCCAAATTTTTTCCACTATAGAAACAAATTTATAATAAAAATTGTATACGAAATTTATCTCGCACATAAAAAAGCTTTTAAGGAGTTGAAGCCACAAAATGTAAACAAAAAAATTTATTTTTTATTAACGACTGGAAACGCAGGGAGGCGAGAAATGCAACCCTCCAGATCATCAAAGCACTTTTTGAATAATTTTCTCTATTTTAGTTATTGAATCTAACAAATTATATAATCCCAAGAATGTTATTCATTTCTCTTCTTCCATTATAATCGCATGAAACTCTAGAGTTCAATGAAACTTGCAGAGTTGGATAACCCTGTTCTAATTAGTAAACCCCTATTAAATTCTGTTCATGCAGCGACATTAAACTGACGCCAACTGTTAGTCATTATGGCCGTATGGTTTTCTTGTTGTATTTTTTAAATAGTGAATATCAAACGTTTGCACAATGGGCATCACTCTAGTATCTCCTGCAAGCGCCAAACGAATGTGAGAGTACGAACGATTGATTGTCTCCTCATGCTGGTGTTGTTAGTTTTACCCCAGAACAAATTCATATTTCCTTGACTTGAATGCATTTACTTTCCATCAAACTGCAGTGGAAATATGACACTCCATCCATTCACTGCTTTCCACCTTCCAAGAACTCTGCTCGCAAATTTGCATAAAAGCGATGCACAAGAATGTGCGCCGGATCAAGTGTTGTTTTGCATAAATTTGTTGTAATTATAAACTGTTTGTTGTTGTTGACTTTATTGTCTAACTTTTGTACACTGGCGAACGCATTATCCTTGTAGTTGATGTTCTGCTGTTTGCATGTATGTGTGTGTGTGTGTTATGTATGTGCTTGCAATTGGATTATGTGTTTTTTATACAAATTAAACGAGTAAATTTTTTAATAAAAAACTCTTTATTTGTTCATACTATATTGCGTGTGAGTGTGTGTGTGTTTCCTATCAGGACAAATGTTGTCGTCTACGTGTTGCTGTCACTGTTAATTGCACATTAACAAAAGTTATTTATAGTTTCTACACCATTTCGAATAAAAACTATTTAAAATTCTCTTTAAACGTTCTGTTCACCAGCTTAACGAAGCTTTTCATATTAAAGCTGAATTAAAATTAATTGTGTTCTGCCAGCGTTTAAGTTTTTATTTTCATCTGCAGCAGCTCCCGAAAAAATTAGAACATTTTCAGGGTCTGGAGAGAAGAAACATGTTCTTAACCCAAGTAGGCCGGGAACATCGCATCTCAACAGCAGTTGTTAGCGACCACAAAAGTTACCTCAATACACAAAAAGTATTTCCTCAAAAGAAATTATTAATTTTTCAACTTGGGCCGGCACTTAACAGATGACCCCTACTTATGACGTACATTTAGCGGGAGCTTTAAGAAGTTAAAAACAGTTTCAGGAAAACAGAAGGAGAAAAGAGAGCCATTTGATTTTACTTTGATGCACAGTGGTACTTTTTGTCACTTTTTTCGCAAACCATTTAATATCATCACAGTACAGCAGTGGGGCTCACGAGATTTAACAAGAGTAAATCTTAGAACAAGCAGTGATTTTTAGCGAACTCTTGAAAGGAAACGGTTACGTTCAACACAAAGTAATTGATAATTAATTAATAAATAAGATTTCTTTATTTGTGCACCCTTCCGCTGGTACGAGTTGCCCACGAAGTGTAAAAGCGTAAATATTAAAATCTCGCACTCTATTTGGAAGCAGTCACGAGTAATTCACGCCAAACTTGTGCACATAGACAGCATGGCATTGGCACAGCCTTAACAAAAACACCAAAATTAATGAGAACATGAAAAAATTAGCAGAAGTCACGAAGCGCCCCTTCGTAGCCAAACTGATCTGGTGAAACTATTAATAACTCCACAGTTAAGCAACGTAACAATTTCGAAACAAGTCAATTGATTGTTCAACCTTTAAAATAAAACAAAAGCTCGGCTCAACGGCGTTATACATCTCTATACCCAGTTAAGCCAAGAAGACGTTTGCACTTCCCATAAAAATATTAAAAACGAAAGCACTTCCGCAAACAATTTTTAATGAAAATTTGAGTACAAGATTTGAATCGATATCGCATGTTAATAGAGTCATTTTTTCAAAATTACTTAAGGAAAATAAAATTAAATAGTGCACATTTTTTAGTTTTCTCTCATAATATTTGATCTATGGCCCCACTGTGCAGTGATTCCGGACATTTCCTCTTACAAACGTACAAAGTATAACTTCTTTGTGGTATTAGAAAATGCCATTTCATTTTCAAAAATATGTCAAGTATTTGTTGTTGCATTTTAATTAAAATAACATTTCCTCAGCTGGCGAATCAAACGCGCGGTATCATATTTTCTCACCACAAATCGTTTTACTATTTTATCTAAATTGACTGCATTCATAAGAATCCTCAAAGGATTTTGCAAAATTTTGTCCTTAAAATTTTGTATGAAATCTTCTTGTAAATAATTTAATTCTTTTCTTTTTTTTTTGTCGCTACAGAAGACATTCAAGTCTTAAGACTTCCATTTAAATATTCTAAAAATAAAACAGTAGAAGAGTGTTTCTTCAAGCAAATTTAACCGCATTTTTTTAATATCTTTCAGGAAATTAAAATATTTAAAGACTTTCGGATGTGAGAATGTCAAAAACACACACACACATACACACTATTGATCAACATCATATCGTCGGCTTCGGGTGCAAACCTGCCAACTGCTTTGAAGCAAAATTTTACAAAAGAGACAAAATAAGTCTAACATTTCGGAGGCACATCTTAACAATTTCGACAATTAAATTGAGTTTGTGGAGGGTTAAATTAAAATGAATATTTCAGCCGGTTTGTCTGGCATTTCTTTTTCTCACGGACGATATTGAAATATAAATTTAAGAAAACGCACTTGGCAGATTTACGCTCTAAGCCTGTGATTTGTGTACTCTTCCGCTTTCAACGAAAACTGTTAAATGTCATGATAAATTTAGTACTGCAAGAAGCACATAAAATAAAACCAAAATGTGATTCCATAAATAAAATGAGATAAAATTCCGTCTGTTGTTTCAAGTTTAATATCCTCTTGCCAAAGTGGTTTACAAAAACAGCCAGTGAATAGTTTTTCTCGACATGAATTTACGAGAAAATCAAACGAGTAAGTGAGATTCCCTTGGAATTATGGCGCACAGGGGATTTTGGAAGAAATAATAGAAATAATTTTGCATTTTCTTAACGGGTAGTCCGATTGTAATAAAAAAGGCCGTGCTGAGATTATTCTGGAGTTCATGTTTCAAACCTTCAAAAGAGATGGGGCCGCGACACTCTACGAAAAATTAAAGTCCATGTGAAGCTGAATTCTTCGATCTGCTAAAACAGAGTTTGTTTTCGGGAAGTTTTTCTACCCCGGATCTGGAAAACAGTGTGCTTTTAATGGGTTTCTGCTTATGAAAATAGGCGACTAAAAAGTTTTAATATTTTTGTTTTACTTATAAGAAAGGCAAGACTTATTGTTTTGTTTAATATTCTTAATAATTTTTTTGTTTGTTTTATTTTTCTTTAATAGAAAAATCAGTCAAAAGATTTGAGCCGCTTAAATTACACTTTTCGTAAAAAGAGTTTTTCGCTCTTTAAAAGGAAAATGCGGTAACAGTGGCGCATTTGAAGAACAAATTTTTAAAATTCCAGCCCATATTTTTACTCATTTAAAATATTCAATTTTAAAAGAACTACATTTTTCCAATCGTTGTTATTTTCAACTCCTGTTTTCTTTAACCGCAAGACCGCAATTTGCAAAAAAATTAGGACTTATAATCCAAATGCGCCCCTAAATATTTTTATAGAAACTATGTGCGGGCTTAGCTAAAAGTATTACAAATTCCTATATTGGGATTTTAAAATTTTCTTTGGGATTTACGGGGATCTCCTATCTCCTGATCTCTTTTTCTTTCATTTTTCGCCAGGCGCGAGTGTTAATAATTGAAATTTTTGAATCGTCCATTTTCATCTTAAATTCAAACAATTTTCTTAATAATTTATTAAATTTTTTTAAATCGGAAGACCCGTTTAGAAAATCAGGGTTAAAAACAGAACTATTTTCATTTAATATTCAGCTAATATGGCTTTAGGCCACGTTGCCTAAAGCCATATTAGCATTCTGTCTGCTTTTAGTGGTAATTCTCATTTAGTTCTTTGGAGATGTGCCAGAACTCTGTGAACAATCGCATGGCAGAGCTGTAAAATGAGGACGTCAGAATTGTCAAAATCGTCTCACATTATTTGACTCCATGTCAGACTTTTTTCCGGCATTAATAATTCAGAGTTTGTAAATATTTTTTTCCATAATTTTCTGTTTTTTAAACGTGCTGGTGGTTTTTTCCCAAATATTCCAAAAAAATCGGCGCATGAGAATTAGCAGAAACCCTTGCTTCGATTTTTTTTTAATTTTAACACAATTAAAATTTAATAAAACTGCAATAAACGAGAACTCCCAAATACTTAAATTTAGTTGTACAATTTTCTATCGCCTCTTTTCCTTTTACTCTGCGACATGTCGAAAATACCTTCAGAACTTGTTCATTGACAATTTCTGTTTGTCTGTTCTAGAAACCACAAACACAAACTATTTTCAAAAATAGTGGGAAAACTTTCTGGGAATGCCACCTTCACTCGTGCACAAATTTAATGAAATTTAAAATGTTTTTTTCTCTTCTCTAATTGCTTCGAGCGACCCAAAACTTCTTGCCAACCAAAACGCATTTTATGTGAATTTCAAATGTCGTACATGAATTCACAATTCCCACTAATAACCGAAACATAAATGCCATCGCCCATGTTGGGAGAAAAGCTCTCCACATGTATTTCCTATGACAAAAGCTCGCCGCATGTGTTTCCCATGACCAGGGTGTTAACAAATGAAAATCTACTTAATGAGAGTTGATGGAAACAAGCAACTCAATGGGAAACCTGTTACATTTTTTTATATACAGAAATTCCATAAAATTCAATTCATAAATTTAAATCCAGAGTAAATTATTTTTTTATGTCCACCCCCGCATTTCATGCACAGAAGGTTACAGCGCAGTTTTACTTGACAGACTGTTGTTGTTCAGTAAAAGTTTGGCTTTAAAAGATATTTTAATTAAACGAGTTTTCCATAACTTTTGACTTTTAAACTATTTTCAATTAATTTTACTCAACCGTATTTATGACTTTTTTTTAAAGTTTAATAAAATTGTTAACAAGCTCGTGTCGATTGTACTGCCAAAGATGTACGCGGTATTCATAAAATTTAATGTGCACTTGAATTATAATCTGGCACATAATTTCCATAAAAAAATGCTTTAAAGCACTCTTCAAGTCTTTATTATTTCTTTATGAATACAGCAGATAATTTGTTGCCAGATAAAAGCGGTTGATATAAAAATTATAAACTCTAAAAAGCGGTTGATACTCCAGAAGCTGGAATTTGACAGCCAGCAGGGGCCAACAAAATATCCAGGCACCCTCCAGCGATATTTGCAGGAATCATTTTATAAAAGAGTTCGTGGCTTTTAAGAGATCCCCGCCCTATTCGCTTGCCCTTCACTCTATTCGTTTGCGCTAATCACTGGAACTGAAGACCGAATTTCAGATAAAGTTTATAAATGGGATAAATAAGCTTTGGAATATTTACTTGTTAAGACGACGTGTATTGAAATAACGTGTCTTTGATTATTCAAGTCTTATCAAGCGCTACCAAATGCCTTCATCTCATGAGTATTTTCAATCTTGGGAGTTGGAATAAGTCGAAAAGCCCAAATTTGGTCAATACAGTACCTGAGGCTTGATTTCGGTGTTGCTTTTGGTCGTAAATTCATAAATTTTGGAACGATAAGCGCTGCCACGCACTTCATGGGTAACGATATAACGAAATCCCCAGCAACTTTTCTAATAGTGATTCGACGATACTCCAAAGCAATTGTGCTCACTTTCCGAACATTCTCAATGGTTGTTAAGGTGGAGTGGCGGCCAGGACAAGCGGTTCTCATTCGCATCTTTTCGATATGCGACTGTCAATATATCCAGTGCTTTTGGGAACTCAACCCGATTTCTTACACAAAATTCTTGGATTACCTTTTTTAGCAGCAGAAAGTCAGTGAATGCGCAAAACACTTCTAACATTTAGAACTCAAGGCTAAGAAGCACAGCAACTGGCTTTTCATACATCCTTTAATTCGTTAAGCGATTTGCGTGTCTACATAAAAGTACCTTTCAAATGATATATGTTTTATTAATATAGTGGGCTTAAAGCTACTTCAAAGTGTACCACATAAAATGTGTGGCACATGGCACTCAATCCGATAAACCTCATTTTTATTCGTGTAAAAGTTTCAATTGATTGATCAACAATTTATAAACAGACACAAACACACACAAACTTCTATTATCAACTTAACATACATCCTTTCCAACTGCGCTTAAGAAGTTAAGACTGGAGGAAAGAACATGAGACTTATTACACTTTCATAGCACAACGGGAAACATTGACAAGAACATGTGCTTCAGTGCAATGAAAAGTAGTTTTACGTGTTTGAAAGCAAAAGAAATTATTTATCCCCCACACTTTTGCCACTTATGACGCATCTGATGCTGCCATCACCTACACCCTGCGCTCCATTTTGTGTGTATCGCAGTGCACCGGCAAAATGTTAATGGAAAAATAGTTAAAAGTCGAACGCTTTTCTCTGAACTTTGGCCTTTGTCATGGTTGTGGCTTCGCGTCACTAAAACCCTAACAAAGAAACGAAACAGATGATTCAGTTAATCCAGAACTAAAAGCTGCCAAAGCAAATCGAAACATGAAATTTAATTACGTTCTATTCCATGAAGTCTTGCAGAATATCCTCCACAACATTAATAACAAGTGTCGTAAAATTCAGCTCTTTAAATAAAAGGAAAATTTATATATTTTCACACACACACTTACACTTAAATGCACCAATACACTCAACATGAGCATAAAAATGTTTTATTACTCTGCTGAGTGTTCTTCAATTGTCTCAGATAGAGTTTTTATGTATCTGCTTGACTTGAGGTATTGAAGAATGGAAATCCTTGAAACATTAAATACAAAATCGTAGGGAAATCATATTTCAAAGCAACTGAAACAATTGAAACGGGTAGCGCTAATCGCAAGTACAATGAATTTGCTAGAATTGGAATAATTCACAGTCTCAGTACAGGACTCATAATTGTCCTTTAAATTCTCAATGTTTGAAATGTTTAAATTCTAAAGTTTTTAACTATAAGAACTTGCTCAGAAAAAATTTTCTATACAGAAGTCACTTGCGACGAAATAACTACTTGAAAGTTATTCAATATTTTGCAATAATTATCGGTTAACCGTTGAAATACCTTAACACACACACACACACACACACACACCTGCACGTATATATCGAATAGATTTTGAATAAGTGCATGCTGCTGTTATCATACATATTTTGCCGTTGCAGGAAATTCTTAATGTTTATTTTTGGCAAATATTCCAAATTATATAATTCTGTATCCACGGTTATATCATATATATATATATATATATATATATATGTGTGCGTGTGTGTGTGTGTGTATGTGTGTCAGGAGAATATAAAATAAAACATAAATACGAACTAATTCATCTATTCTCATGCTTATTTTTGTTCGGTTCATTGCCTGCACTCTTCAATAAGACTTTTTTGGGACCATAAATACTTACACAAACATGCACACATAATAATATAGAACATAATTGGATGTTCTCCGTACTCACATACATCCATACATGTGCATGTTTGTATGTATGTGTGCGTGCATGTGCGCTGTATACATCAGACACGGTTCCAGTTTATGATTTTTTGTTGGAAAGGACATTCAGTATGAAAGCCAACATATTTAGAATAAGTAGTGAAAACATTAACAATTTGGGGACTGCGGGGAGGTATATATCGCATTGCTCCTGCTCTAAGTATGAGTCTTATATCACATACATACACATCATGGCCTGCATGTATGTGTGAATGGTTCCTAATGAGCTCCTGCCATATGCTATTTTAGATTCTATGAATTAGTTTGTTGGCCACATAAACACAATAAAATGTCAGAGGTCTCCATGTCAAAGTAGACAACGAAATACGAGATTATCTGAGATCAGAGACACACGTGCACACGTACACATGCCGCAACGTGCAGTACTCATTCTACACGTATTGAAGTATGAACGCAGGAGTTGAATTTTAGGTTAAAAATTTAGTTATAATAGTCGTACTTGTACTTTAAAAATGCAGTCAAATATGACAGTGAAACTGCGTTATAACGAACTTCGATGTAACGAAAAATCTCAATATAACGAATTTTTATCTAAGTCCCTTGAAACAAACCTCGTCATTGCTTTTCTCACAAAATACACTTCAGCTATAAAGAATAAATTCTGAACTACTGAGCTCCTGTATAACGTCTCTATACAACGAATTCAAAATAAAGGAAAATAGTAAAATCCCATTGTCACAACAAGGAAGCCTCAATGTGGATGCAGGTGCCTCTATATAACGAAGTTTGAGAAAAGCAAATTGAATTTTAAAGAAATTAAGTTCGTCAAGTACGTCAGCGCTTGTGCATTCCCAATCAAATAGAATTTAGATTAAAAAAATCGTACATACAAAGAGTTTTTTAATATTTTTTCTATTTCGTTATTTCGAGACCCAGCTGTTATATATATATGTACAATGAAACAATAGCTATAACAAAGAATTGTGTGATTCCCCTTTAACTTCGTTAAATCTAAGTTTCACTGTATAAACTGAAACATTAAAATTAATCATACGCCGCAGCAGATGGAATCGTGAGGAAACAGCAGCAGCGATTTGTGTTCATTAACTGCGGGATTACAAAGTGAATGTTTTTCTTTGGCTTTAGGAATTGTAATAAATTCTTTTAAGCGTTTTTGTTGTTGTCACACGTCAGCTCATCATTTGAAGGCTCTTTTAGGTTTTGCATGTCAAACAGAATCACGAGGAAAAAGAATCCAGCGTAAGTGAACATGTTTCGTTTAAGCCAATAAGCCGCTAACAATCTTGAGCAATTTTGACTTTCAAATATTCCGCCGAAATGAAAATATTTATGAAAAATAAGTTGTTTTGCAAGTCATAGAAATAGTAAAAGTTTCTTTATGTTGACGCAACGACCTAAACCGAAGCCAACAAATCAATATTTGCTGGCAGGAAAATGTCTGGAAGATGTGAATTGATGTTTCCCTGTCATCAGCATTTAGAAGACAAAAACAAAACTACGTGCACACGACGTCACTGCTGACAGTTCAACTACAAGTTCTCGCAAGCAGTAACAGCATTAAGTTTGGCAGCAACATCTTCAACATGTGAATGCCGAGGAGTTCAGTTGCAGCGCCATTAAAAGTTCAATCGTAAAAATAGTCCATATGAACCAGCCAATAATAGACACAAACTCACAAACACACAAACACTCTTAAGCAAAATTACGTATAAAAAGCTCACAATCATTTTTAGTCGAATAATTGTCATGATTTATGGGAGTGGAACACGTGATGGTAAACGTGACGGCATCAATAAAATTGTATGATTTTAACAAGAAACTATTGACTGATAATGTAAAAGCAGATATTTTTTTTCAATTGCATTTTCACACACAACACAATTTTTAATACCTTAATAACGCCCTTTGTAAAGCAGGATATTTAAGGAGGAACATTTTAAAGTATTAACATGATAATCGCAAGCAACCGTAAGACAGTTCCCTTTTTTATTCGAATTTTGTGAGTAGACCCATGAAGGAAATATCCCAAAACTGCAAAGTTGCCAAGTTGTTTTCTTTATAACTCTCGAACAGTTTGTGAATGTTTGTGTACAAGCAAAGAGAGAGAGGATTGTATCTTTTCAAACATATTGTTGGAGTCTATTCACGGTTTGATCAGTGAGATCCAGTCCAGCATACATGATTCCCACAACACAAATAATATCTTTTTATTGAAATATCGGATACATATTTTAATTTTTGTGTGTGATTATTTTAATGATTATTAAGTTTTTTTAAACCTCTTTAACTTTAATTACATGCTGATTCTTTTTCCCCAGAATCTTACTAAAAAAATTAATTGAATTTTAAATTAATTAAGATTTTTTGTGTAAGAAAATTTGAAATTTTTAGTTTGTCTCAATTAATTATTGTTCAATTAATATAAAATTGTTTGAATATTGAGTGAGAATACAAATGCAGCGCTGTTAGGAAGTGTGTGCAGGGAGTAACACTGAACTCACTAGACAAAGTTAACCCAGTCTTGTCAACTGAAATGAGGAAAAAGCCAAAAAATTTGGAGCCCAACTGAATGGTCATCATGCACATTTATAACTAATTTAAAGTGAAAAACAATTGCCAGAAACTTCCCAGACTCGAACTTGGGCCCTCATGATTATAAACAATTTGGTATTTAAGTTGTTATGCGATACAATAGAGTGACAACAAATTGACTCAATTGAAAATGCAAGTCTGAGCACCGTTTTATTATTTTGTGAAATGCTCGAGGAAAAATTTTAAATTAATTAATTGAATAAATCTACCAACAGCAAAAGTGTCGCAAAACAATTCATAATTCATTTAACTCTTATCTCTGATGAATAATTATTAAAATAACTGTTATTTTACCTTCAGTGATATCAGTCGTCCTCTCTTCTCAACAGAATTTAACTCAACAGAACGCCCAAAACTTCACTAGAATTTAAGTGTGTCAAAATAGAATTCTCGTGTACAACTTCAAGGTTACAAATGCCTCTTCCTCCACATAAAAAACAAGGAATAACACTCTGCGAAGAAAGCAAACCCACAAGAGACCATAACAAATACAAAACAGAATGAAAATAAATTTACAACTACAAAAGCTGGAAAAAGCCACCCTCCACCCAACAAAAATATCTGCGAGGCATGCGAAACATAATAAACAGGCGAAATGTCTGGCAGAGAAGCTGAACTGAAATGCAATTTATAAACAAACGCCCACATTGTTTCTGTTGAAATGGATTTTGCGACAATTAAAAGAAGTTCAATGGAAAACGTTGCCATGCGGATGGATTCACTAGAAAATATTTTGTTTTCGTCTGCTCAAAACTTGCAAATTGAGTGTTTACGATTGTGAGAATTATTTAATGTTTGTGATTCCTACAACACTCGTATCTACTCCTGTTCGGGAGCAGCTAAAAAGCTAAGAAAATTGATAAAGAAGTTGTCAAGAAATAATTTTATCTCGAAGGTGCTGCAAACATGGACTGAAAAGGCCCTTTAAAGTGCTCGTTGTGAACTGTTTATGAGAATAGTTTCTCTGTTCAAAGTCGTGCATGAGCATAATCGCTTGTATACACACACACACACACACACACACACGTAATTTACGACTAGCGTGCGCGCTTACATTTAGGACCAAATTTACTACTCAAATTAAGATGTAAATTTGTGTGTAGGAACCGAATGGGAAAAACCACAAGGCGTTCGTTTGGCAGGCCTCTTTACAGATTATTTAATCGATCACAATTGTCTTCCAAAAGAGGCTTTTTAGGATTTATGTTCACCAGTATCGTGAGTAACAAGCGGAAATTCTGTTCCCATCAAGATTTTATTCCCCTCAAAGAGGAAAATGCCGTCGTGAACCTCCCGTGAATAATTTTTTCCTCTCTCAGTTCTCAGAAAATATAAAAGAAAAGAAACTTTAAACAGACTTAAATATCAGAAGTTTCTTTTCAACTCCCTAAAGTTGTTTTCCTTCTTTTTTTTTCTTTATCTCTCGGTCGGAGTTGGCAAAAAAGAGAGCCAATTGTGGAATAAAAAAGTAAGAAAATAAAAAGGAAAAGTGTTTAATCATTTCTTGTTACGACTTTGTTTAGACTTCTCTCTTATCAAACTGGTTTGGAAGTTTGCAATAATATCTTTAGATGTTGTAGGAAATGTTGGGTAAAGGCTGGCTGATGATCTGCAGTAGACCCAGTGAAATGCGCCAAGGAAATCCTCAATTGACCGCTTTGAATTTTTTAATAAAATTTTGGAGAAAAGGAAACCGCATGGCATTAAAGTTACTAAGAAATGTTGGTTGGAAAATATGCCATCAAATAATATTTTGAAAAGATTTAAAAAAAAAACAAAACCATAAGTATTTCGTATTGAAATTCTATTTCAGTTTCAAGCAGCAAAATAATTCGGCCCAAAAGAATTGCAGTGAGCAAAATGTGTATCAGGTTGTGAGTCGTTAATGGACTTTGTCCTCAAAATAAATTTAATTAATACTCGAATTATAAGAAGAACAACTGAAACGTTTTGCTCCGTTCTAAAGCAAAAATAAACTGAATGGATTAAGAAGCAAAAATTAAAACACCCGCTGGAAAGGAGAAAGATTTTTCCAGGAACAAAATATTCATGACAAGAGTTGGTTTACATGGCCGGCCACAGACACTCAATTACAATCCAGGCAATTCTGTGGGATAATAAAGAGCAGCAAATCTATTTCCCAAGACAAGGATGCATGTAAGAGAACTGTAAAATAACTTATTTAATCCAGCACCGGGAACTCCCCGTGACGCTCGCTACATTTTATTCATCGATTGCAGAATAGAAGAGCAGGCATATATCAAATAATCTTCAATGGGTCCAGTCAGTTCAAACGTGGTTAGTTTCTTTGCAACCAACTTTTTTTACGAAAAATGTGAATCATAAACTCCAATAATACGAAAATATTCGCGCGATAGTGGCAAACACTCATGTTTTGTGCAAGTTTAATAGATAACTCCGCGAGTCTTGGGCGGCTGCTATGAAATTTGGCATTTTTTTGCGGTTTTCTTCTGCTCTCTGTGTGTACGAGGAATTCTCTTGAGCTCCCATCATCGATCATTTGGCAAACTGGAATGAGAAAATAGCCTGATTTGCTTGCAGGCATGCATATTTCCTTGCAACGCATTTACTTGGGATCACCGATAAGATCGTTCGGAAAACGATCATACGTGACGCACGCTATAGCAAATCGTAAACAACAATTTATTAATATGTATTCGTGACGCACGTTACAACACATGATTGCAATATATCGTATTTAATTTTATTCTATGAAAATGGCTAAAAGTATTTTTCAGTAAAATCAAATAACTAAAAATTAAATAAATAAAAAAAGAAAAACGAATTCATTCCACTTTATTCCGTAACTATTTCCCAACGTCACGGCTACTCTGCTTAGATTTTATGCTCAAGTTTTTAATGTGTTATTTTTCTTGGTTATTATGCAAAAAATTTATTTTGAAAATGTATTTATTCGTGCTTAAAAATTTAAGAAGACAGTGAATCCCTAATAAAGTCCTGATTAACGAAATGAACACCTAAAACATTTAAGTCACAAGCACAAAAGTAACATGTCCGGGTTGGTTGGGACTGGGTAACATTTTTTGTTTTACAGATCATCGAGTGAACTGATATTTTCTTGATCAATAAAATTATAAATCTATAGAATCATAAAACTACTTTGTCTGCATCTGGGACTGTTCCAGCATGTTTGTTAGCGCTTAGGGGCCTTGTCAAAGGCCACTGTGCACCTTTGGGAAGCTCTCTACGCTCTTGTATAGAGTTACAACACCAACACACATGCACGAATGTAAATACCACTGCGCGTACAAGTGAAACTGAGCGTTAGTCGCCATTACAGCCTTACAAATATTGTCGAATAGAAGAATAAGACAAAAACTATGCCTGGGTTACGAAAATGTTACTTTCGTTTTCAATGTTACGCTCGCTACACACACACACACACACACACACACACACGTATTTGCAAACATGCTCGCGTAAAAGTATACCAACAGCCGTCGCAGTACTGCGAACTCTTTAACTTTAACATGGATTTTCCACAATAAAAAATAAGTAAATGAAGTGTGTGAAGAGGGAGGGAGGGAGTGAGAAGTAGCAAAAATTTTTGTTACCTGGATTATTCGTTTGCATCATTTTCATGATAATTTTGCTTAAATTGGCACAATTTTCTAAAATATGTTTTTTTCCTTCTGTCTTCCCAATGAAGTGCGATTCGTTTCCTGTTGGAAGTTAATATTTTCACGCTAAAAACACTTTCACTAACACACACACAAATCCAAAACTATCAGCATTTGGAAGTTATTTTATGAATTTTTTTTCTATGATTTTCTTGACGTATGAAATGTGTACGTGTTAACGGGTTTAGCTATCGCCAGCAACTGTTGGCCATGTTTGTAAAGTTACCGTATTGTTAACTCTGTTGTGAAGTTTTCCACATCAACTGTTCTTCTCTACTTATTTGGCTTCCATCTCCTTTCGCTTTCAACTCTCATTTTCACTTTGTGCACGAGTCCAACGCAGAATCGGCTTTGCCTGGCTCTCCCCTGTTGTCTTTTCCTTTTGTTTTTTGTTAGTGAAATGTTGTAACAAGAGGAGGGTTTATTTTCTTTTCCATTTGGGTAGGTTATGCGTCGGGCATTTGTTGAACTTTGTGAACACGCTCCCGTCGAAGAGTCAACAATGTTAGTGTTGGTGCCGTCTTGTATGTGTTTCCAGTTTGTTTATGTTTATCGTGCACGTCATTCTTGAGGCCCAACATTTTCTGTTATTCTGCTTTTTTTTACGTTCCGAAATCCAACAACATCATTCTGTTGTTTATTGCCGTGGCATTAAATCATTCTACACAGTGTGAACGTGAAGCCTAGTTATGCTTTTGTTTTTCTATTATTTAAATGCTCGTTGCACAGTGGGGATTCCTGTGTTTAATTCTGCACATATTGTTGTAACTAAATTTGTGTGCTATAGAATAAACTGTTGCCAACAAACTATTCTTTGCCACCGAGGTATTAATTTCAATTATCCTTTGGATCTGTTTTATGTGAAGGAACAACAGCAGCAATTCCACTGCAGTCCCTTTTAATTTGACATGCCCACTCAACGTCTTCAACGCCGTCAAGGAGAGAATGCAGTAGATCATTTTGTGACTTTTCTTTAGATGGACAACGTCTTATGTTATCAAAAAGTATATGGATTTTCAAACGTACGCGGGCTGGAAACATTCGATTAGCCCCTTTTCAATACGCTGGCACACTCTTCTTGAACAAATATTTTTATAGCCGATTTCACGATGTCGAAGGCTCTTCATTTAAAACGAAAACAATTTATAAAATTTTGTTTGCGAAAGAAACAATTCTTTCGACATCGTGAAACAGGCAGTTGGTTCCAGCTGCTGGAAATGAGTTGCGTGTTAAACGATTTTGAATGTCGAAAATAAGTATCCGAGAATTTTATTAAAATTTTGTGTGAAAATGGAATTAATTGCTCAGAAGTACCCGATTCTAGACGCACCAGCACAACCGATTATGGTAATTAAAAATTGAGGCCAATCGCTATGAAGAGTCAGTCATTGACAAGTCGCTGCCAATACCGGCATATCAGTTGACTCAGGCCCTGTAATTTTGTCGGGATGTTAGAACTGGAAGAGTCTGACAGCGAATTAGGTTTCATACTTTTTACGAAAAACTCGTGTTTCTTGACCAAAAAACAACAGCATAATCATGTCTCAGATAACGTATTCACCAGATTTGCCTCCCCAAATATCTCCTATTTGCTGTTTTGCGCCGATTGAAGAGATAAAACGCGATTCGCTGAAAGAGCTCAAGGACATTCAAAAAACGCGTAGCAGAACTGCTTCGAGGATTGGAAAATCGCTAGTGTCTGAAGGGGACCGCTTTGAAGAGGACAAAATAGAAATTGATAAATAATTAAATATTTTCTTGGGAAATGTAAAAAAGGCATCTAATTTTTTTCAAGAGTTTGATTTTAATTTTTTTTAAGAGTTTGATTTTAATAACTCTTTTAATTGTTTAATTGATCAAATAATAAAATGCGGGGTTTTGCCTTATTTAAGAACGCTAATAAATATTATATTCGATCAATTACCACTAACAAGAAATACTCAATTAAATAGAAGAACACTTTTTCAATTTACTCTGAATTTTAATGAAAAATAGCACACAATTTTCTAATAATTGAAATCAAATCAAAAACAAAAAACAATCAGTCAAGTCAAGGAGTTCCATTCTCAGAAAATGATTAACGAAAAATTGTATCTCCCGAAAAAAAAAATCATAAGCAAAAGGAAAAAACTCGTAATAATTAAGGGAATGGCCGATAGAACGATCTGCATGTACAATTCCATGTTTGAAGATCATGAATATCATGTGACTGTCAATTAACACACCAACCGTTGTAAAGTGTTATAATTAATTAAAAATATGTGTTATGCCGCAGTCCTTTTTTCATATTAAATTAAATCAAAATACTTGTCATCGAGTGCTAATTTCACCTGCTGACTTCCGCTGGACTTCACAGAACAGCGTTCATTAATTTAGTTTAATTCATCCCTCAACTAAAATTCTGCTGAAAGGAAAACTGTTTCTGTAAATCGTTTCGCAAATAGACTTTTTTCGAGTCACCTGTTTTCTGAAAATGATACAACACATATTTTTGTATATATAAATATATAATATATCTTTATTTCTTTCATATAATATAATGTTTAGTATATAAATATGTATATTTGCATGTTTGTATTTGTGTATATAATAATTTCGTTTACAATTGATTAATTTCATATATATTTTCTTAAATATTTCTTTAATATTCTTTTATATTTTGTAAATAATTAACAGACAATTATTATTTTGTTTCACAAATATTTCTCTCTTTTGTATGAAAACATTTTTTTTCTATTTTGGTAAAAAGCAATAGATTTCACATTTATTTCACAGTGTATGTATGCAAGTATGTGTTCGTGCATCTCTGTATGCATGTGTGTATACGAAACTTCATTTGTATGCACGTGTATATGTAAGAGTAAAAACTACACACACCATCATGTAACAAACAATAACAATAATAATATATTTTATATAATTTTTTTTTTTTTATATCAGATTTTTCTTATTTAATTTTTACACTCCATAATTATTCTATTGATGTCATGCTTTTTCACAACTTTTAATTTCAATAACAAAGAAAGTTGGAGGAGGTGTAACAACTGTTGCATCGGTCGGTTGTTTGAGTCGAAATGCTCTTTGAGATCGGCCATAAAATATCAAATAAATTCAATCAAACAAAAATTCCCCGCTTCAAGTGAATTCAATGCAATTCTGTGATTTTTTATTAAATTTTAACAAAAAAAAACCATTTAATTCACTTAAGTACGAGGTCTGTTCAAAAAAATTGGATGAGTTTTTGGCTTTCGATGAGCACTTTTTGTTAAAACACTTGAAATTTTGGGGGTGGACACCCCAGCAAATCAACAACGGATTAAAAGTTTGATAAAACGAAAATGTTGAGAAAGTGATGCGTCGAGTAACTGTTAGAGGAGTTGTTAATAAACATTTTTTTTACATTAAGCACGAAGTGTGTGCCTCAAAACTCGTTTTCAAATCAATAAGATTTGGATAAAACAACAACATCATAATCTTGCCTCTGCCACGGTACTAAAAAGATTTAAGCCCCAGCAACATCTCCTTGTTCCCCGTAGTGATAAGGCCCTTGACAGGACAGCTTTTTAGAAGATACAATTTTAAAATTTCTCGTTAATCACTTTCTGAGAAACCGAAATACGGATGCAATTGTGGTTCCGAACGGAATGAAACTCTGTGACTTGACATGTTTTTCATTTGATTTCAATTATTAGAAAATTGTGTGTTATTTTTCATTAAAATTCAGGGTAGACTTAAAAAGTGTTCTTCTATTTACTTGAGTACTCTCTGACTTGATCGAATATAATATTTATTCGAGTTTTTAAATAATACAAAACCCCGCATTTTATTATTTGATCAATTGAACAGTTAAAAGAGTTATTAAAATCAACTCCCCACAAAATGGAAATATTTATTTACAACCGATTGAATAGTTGGCACACCCCTGCAAACAACTTTAGCGTTTCACTATTTATTCTAGTCAACAAATTTAACAAATTTTGTACCAGTTCGCAGTGGATATGATAAATAAAATTTGTGGGCAAAACAACTTCTTTTGCGTTCTACAGTTGGGGGAATTAATTAAATTTGTGTGAAGCACGGCAGTGCAACTTTCTCATTCTCATCTCCAGTAAACTTATGATCGGTTTTGTTTTGCTGCCAAATTATCAACATAAACAACTTTTTTTTTATTGACAAACACGATCAGGTTCTGAAGTCGTTGGGGATGGAAACATGGAATCAAGCGGAATCTGTCACGTTGCTGATTATTTTTAATAGTTGCTCATATAATTTGTTGTCGTTGCAATGATTTTGACATTTCATTTAATGACAAGTTTAAAGGTCAGTAAAAGAGCCAACTTCGCACCATCATCGTAATCGCCATCTAATAAAGCAAAGGCAAGGAGCTCGTACACAAAATAATGTTTTTTTCTGTTGGCGAAAAAGTTACAAGAAAAACCGAAAGACCGTAACACTTAAACAGCAGTTCAAACGTAATTCCTTAACAACAACCCGCGTTATATTTCACTGGTTTGTTATCTCTCAACTGGCAGCAAATTCTTAAAAACAGATGCTGGTTAATTAAAATAAAATAAATATAAAGACGACCGCAGGGTAATTTTTTTATATGGACTCGTTTTGGTAAAGCGTAGTTAGAGGTCAGGTTCAAAAGTTAAGCCAAAACATCGGTCGCTTCCGGAACTCAGAATCACCCATTTCGTTCGCTAAATCAACTCCAACTGGTCTGTGGATGCTTCGCAATGGAAAATGCAAATTCTACGTATTTCACTTGATGCGGCAGATAAGCCTTCTACTACGTGGGAGAGGGTTTAAGTTATTCGCTACTTTTTTATTTTTTATTTAAGATTGTGTGCCTTTTCCTTCGCTTGAGTTGAGTCTACATGTTTTCGTTAAGTTTCTCTATTTAGTTGCTGCATCTACATAAATTGTGTTTATAAATTTCATGAGTATTTTATATGTATTTTTGGTTTTTTGTTGTTCTAGTTGTTGTTGCTGAACTATTTATTTGTTTTCAATTATTGTCTGCAATTGCAAAACTAAACTGCGCGACAATTGCAAAATCGACTGGGCATTATGACGTTCGGCCATTTCTGTTGGTAACGAAAAAACAAAAACAAAAACAAAATTATTAAAACTGTTGGATGCGGGGAGGAAAGGACGAGTCTTACCATTGAAAAACTTAATGACGTCGGTGAAGTCCATGCTGTTTGATAAAATTATGTCTCTGTAGGTTTCTAATAACGCCAGTGCCAAAAATAAAACAAAATGGCTCGAAGCGACATGTTTAGCGGCCCAAATCACCTCCCAGGTTGAGAAGACATCGTCGTATACCAGCTCACGTTTGAAATCCAAGAGAAACCAACGGTAACAAAAGTAAAAGTGCGTATAATCGCCGTTTGAATCCATCAAATCGTACATTTCCGAGTCCAAAATTTGTATGAGCGACCTGATTTTTTTAAATTAAAATTATTATCGAAAAAACACGCCACTGAAGAAGTGAAAGTTGCACTTCAAACAAAAAACAAACTTGGGAAAATTTCACTCAAAGTGAACCGTTCAAATTCTAACGTTTGTGTGATTTCAATTATTGAAGTTTTGTTTTTGTTTTATGTGCAAGTAATCACTTTGTCGACTGCTTTGCTTTTACCTCATATTGGCAAAGTGCATGTCCATGGCACCGCCATTCGGAAAGTTTTCAATCATGCGTTCCATAAGCTTGCAAAAACAGCCGTAAGTGAGGGACTCATCGTCGAATATGACCAACAAGGGCGCCACCAAATCGCACATGCCCTGCATGTAGCCCACCTCCAAGTGCTCCCATACGTATCTTGAAAATAAACGCAAAGAAAATGTTCTAAATAAATTCAAATTTGAAAATCTTTAGCTGCATTAGAAGTATCGATATCGGGATATACGGTTTGACAGGTGAGAATTTAAAAATATTTATTAATTTCTTTTCATTTCCGAAGTGTGCGAATGTTTGTTGCAGATTGCACGCTGACGGTATCATGGATCCTCATCTCTTTCGAAATAACCAACGAGCTGTCGTTGATGTGAATGGCAACCGCTATCGATCCCCGTTGATTCAATTAATCGAAGCTTTACACGCAAATAACTATTGAAAGCAAAAATTTAATCGAATAGTAATCGAACCAATTCGGTTAATCGACTAATTTTGATTCTGTCCAGCTTAACAATTTGAAATTTGATTTTTCAAATCAAGATTTTATTAAAAAAAGAGATATAAGATTTTATTTTTACAGACATATAAAACTTTAAGTTGGCAACACAAAACTATTGGCCACTGGAAGTAGAACATTCGCCGTCATCCTCCGTATGAGACTAAGTCCGAGCCATTCGTGGTGGCAGAATACGCCAGAAGCCGTGTATAAATTATATTATCAGAAGATTATCTTTCGGAGACAGTGAATTTCATGTCAATTAAGAAAAAAAATCATCTGTTTTAAAAAATTTATTCCCCAACTCTTTGGTTTCAATCTTTTTTAAATGGTTGCTCGAAGGAAATGTTCCCGATAAAACAATATTTAAACTTTTGTCCGTATTTCTTTAAATCTGCCTTCATTGAGTTTTATTATTTTTACATAAAAAATAAAAAAAACAAACAAATTTTTGATTTACCGACTAGTCGGCAAATATTATTCGAATTATTCGTTAATTGAAAATAACCAATTTGAAATTATTCAGACAGTTAATAGCCCAAAATGAATCGATTAATCGAACAATGGCTAATCCTGTGAATACCCTAATATCAATGCTTGTTGTTACTTAATAATCGATTCTGTGCCTCGTTTCTGTAACTGATGAGAGAACTTCTCGCATCGCAAAAATGAAGAATTATATTTCTCATGATATTGATTGTAGGGTGATCCTCTATTGAAGAAGACGATTTCTTCCATGCGAGAAGTGAGAGATCAGTTACAGAAACGAGATACTGTTTGCTGTATTAGATTACGATTTCAAATTTGGGTAGTAACACGCCCACATTAATCGAAAAGTTCTTTTCAACTTCTTCGGCTTAGCCGATTCGCACATTTGCTGTACTAATAAAATAACACGTTGTGATTAATTAATCGAATAAAGTAGTTCAAGGGGCTGTTTTTATGGCTCCGATTATCACTTGTTGATGGACTAATTCAATTATCGAAAAAGATAATGGTAATTCACATGCTTACGTGGTTATAACATTTCTAAGTTTGTACAAATTCGCGTTGGCGAAATACCAGTAGTTCCGATCACAGCGTTGGACATCCTTTTCGATGCGATGTAAATTTAAAGCGAAATTTTCCAAGAACTCGCACTGTGATAAGAAGGAAAAAGTTTATTAAAATTTAATCAAATAAAATGAATTGTATCACAATTTGACTCACACTGTAGACTCCGCCGTTTGAACTTGCTGGCGAGACGCAGGCCGATTTCGGTTCTTGCAGGGCATCCAATGACGCCACCACTGTTATGTCCTCATTCAAGGGTGACATTAAACTTGTTTTGCGTGATGTGTCATCGGTGGGCTCATCAGTACATTCCAGTGCATCGTTCGATGCTGCTTCTGTGATAATGACAGCGTGCGTCACTCTATTCACGTCTCTAACATCGTCGACACTGTGATATTTGCGCATGTTAAGCTCATTCACTTCTAAAGCTTCGACTGCTTCTTCTCCTTCTTCTTCGTCTTCTTCATTATCTTCTCGTTTCTCGCCTTCTTCATCTTGCTGACGATCTGTCAATATCTCAGCAATCTCTTTAAGATTTCCTTCCACAGTTATTCCATTATCGTGGGTCATTTCCAGGATTTCTATAAATTCATTGCCCACCGTTTCGTAAGAAGACGTAGAAGGAGAGCTCTTGATGCTCAACAGTAATTTTCCACCCTGCTCTGGTGTCAGTCCTGCGTCTTGATCAGGTTCCGACTCAGCAAAACAGTGTTCTTGTAATGACAGCGGCTCGTTCTCATCCGTTTCCAAGGCCGCTTTACCCTGTTCACATACAAGAAGTGGCTCCTCGTCCTTATTACTGGTTTCATCTTCAGCTTTTGAAATGCTGTTTCTTTGGACTGCTGAAATATAGTTTTCAATATTTGATTCATCATTCTTTTCCCCTTCTGCTTCATTTGCGCTTTCGTTTTCTGCTGCATCTTCCTCGCGCTCTCCTCTTGCCATTATTGTCTCTTTTAAGGTTTCTTTTTTCAAATATTCCTCTTCATTTGCTTCCAAAGGATCTTCTTCGTCGTCACAATTACCTGAATCTTTTTCCTCCTGTATGTCCATCATAATATCGTCATCGAAGCCTATGCCAGGATCGGAAATATCCGAAAAGTCTTGATCATCGAAAACGTCAACGTCCACGTCAACGTTTTCCAATTCAGTTTGGCGGCTCACATGCTTGGCGGTATTATTGACACCGTTGCGTTTATTTTCCGCTGAAATTTTCGCCAAAGCCTTTTCGTTTTTCTCCTTCTCTCTTTGGCGCACAATGGCCTCCACAGCCAACCACTCGCTCATCATGGTTTCATAATAATGCTTTTTGGTCTCGGCTAATTTTTGTCTTTCCTCCAACGTAGAACCAAAACTAGTTTAAAGTAAAAATTTCAATTGAGTTTTTTGTCTAAAAACCATTTAAAATTTTACCTGTAGTGACCCAGCAAATACGGCCAGACTTCTTTCCTTAAATCATGAACCACGCCTCCAAAGTAAACTAGACGGAATAGCTCTTCCTGACTCACAATCGTACCATTTTCGTGCAAAGCTTCCCACTTGTCTCTTGTCAAGCCCGATTCGTTTGCTGCTACTGAGAATGTTTTTTTTTTTTATTAAAAATTTTTGCCACTTTCGTACGTCTCTATTCACTTACAGTCTGGTGTTATGCGGCCATTTACCAACCCCGACAAATGGGTTCGCACAGTCGATAAGTGTCGGCAATACGCCAGCCATCCATAAAATGCTCTCGATATTATCTGGCGTCTCATTGTGGAACAGACGAGTTCAATGCTGGCCGTTTGGCTGGCCTGGATCTAGACAACAACAAAAACTATTAGAATAGTGAAATTTCACTCCCTGGTCTTAAAATATATTTTTTTCAATTGTTCACAAAACTGATTGAATTTCAAAAAATATTTCTGATTCATTTAAAATGTATAGACTGAATGTTGTCCTGTGAAATTTAAAAGGACATGATAAATATTTTAAAGAAATAAGGAAACATCAACATGATCGCGATCGTGTTTTTCTTTTCTATGGCACAAAAAGATTGTATATCAACAAGAAATTAACAACAACACGGCCTATTAAAATCAGAACATTAATCACCTGGTCGTCTTTTAAAGTCCAAAAAGACTTTACAAAACGTATCAGAACCGATCATAAAGTTGATCTTGAATTTTTATCGGTTAAAGCCTCTTAGACTTTAAGTGACTGTCTGAGAGTATCAAAACTGAATTTAGGAACTGCAATCGCCTGCCACTCAAATCTTGTTGGTAAAAGCATTTTCATACCGCAGATTAAAACCACAAAAAATTAAATTTTCGTTCACTCCGTTGTAACAAATTCGGGTTTTAACACACAATTTGTTTAGTAAGTTAGATTTGTGGTTGTACTCTTCTTTGGCTTTTGCAAAACTTAATTCACAAACTGTACTGCAGCTGTTTTTGTTTGTGTAAAAATTGAATATTTTAAATTGCGCTCAAAAACTGAAAATTTTTTATATTCGGCAAATAAATATTTTAAAATTATATATAAAATGTTAAGCAAAGTTAATAAGTCCTTGGAAATAACATTATTTCCATAAGCAAATCATGAAAATTCTAAAAGAAAAATTCTAAAGTGGTGAATTCTTAAACATTATCAGATGTTTCCGAAGTATAACTTGGCAGCACTCAACTTAGCCCAGACTAAATAGAAGAAAACCCAATTGCATTTCATAACAGCTACTTAAAACTCATTTAAAATGGTTTAACGAAATCATTTTGTAGTTCGAAACCAGCATTTGACGTTGGTGTTACCGTTAAAAGCATTAAAACAGTTGCCGATCAGGTCATATTTATGCAACGCGCAATCGATAACATGAACTCATAAATCTTTGAAAGTGGACTGGCGTACCATTCGTGTGCCAATCGGAGGTTTTATAATTTTGTTTTATATCTTTTCGTGTAAACGTGTTGTTGCAGCAACTTTATTTGAGTACTGACAGATTCCTAAATACTTAGAATATTTTAGAAATGAAGAACTTACCAGCGGTGGCTCCACAGTGCTTTGATCCATCGAAAGACTCTTACTCGAGCAGTCGCTGCTACCCGTTGTTGAACAGCTTCCCAAATGCTTACGTCTGGGACTGGTGCGACCCAATTCCAGAATGGGATGTGTAGCCACTGAAAAGGAGCAACATAGAAGAACTCGTTTCCGAAATGTTTCATCCAATAAAGAAAACAAACTCACGAAACTCTTCATGTTGACTTTTGCTAACAACTCGGAAGACATAATCTATGGGTGTTTCATCGGCGGATTCCATAACCGAGGGCAATATACGACGTCTAACACTTTTGGGCCAAGGAAACATTTTGCCAATTCCTCTTTGTGACCACAAGGGCGGATCCAACTGGCCATGCGGCAATAGGCCGGTTTCCAAGCAACTTAAAAATGATTGCAAATGTCCACCTTCAGGAAAATGAATGGGTGGCCTCTGCACACCATCCTGACCCACCAGTATGATGGTACCACCCGTATCTTCACCACGATTCTGGTGGCAGTGCACATAAACAATTTCATCCACATTAATATTCAGGGCGTATGCCCAATAGGAGCTCATGTCGCCACCGTTTCCATCTGTGTAGCCATTCATCAACTGATTTGGTGTCCACTTGATAGTCAGTGATTGCACAGTCTGATGTAGACTCAAGTAACCAGGCATCGGCTCCGTAACATCTTTCTGCAAGTGAAAACGGAAAATAGTCGACATACGAACTTCCAAAATCATAAGAAAACTCACCGGTAAGACGAGCACATTATTTTTCCCATACAAAAGAGTTGTACGTGAGTTCTGGTGCAGTGATTCAACATAATCTTTGGCAACACTGGCCGGTGAGCTGGCCTTAAAAGAGCCACTGCTGGTATCTTCCGAGCTGGTATGCAAACTGCGCTTAAAATTAATTATAGGACGATGGCATGTAGGCGGCGTACGATTACCTGAACTGATGCGGTGCCTTTGAAGCTGTAAAAGTCCATCGTGAACTCGAAGAGTGTTATTTTAAGAAATCAGTTACCTACCAACTCATCGGCCGGAGGATCGGACCAGTAGTGGTCTGCCGTTTTGGCTCTGGTGAACTCCAAAGCACACGGACCCACCAGCAGCGAACTCAATATGGAACCATAATCAGGGTCAGCGACCAGCGCATCTCGATCATAGTAGTTGTTAGCGTTACCCACTAAATATTCAATAATTTTGGCCAAACGCTTCTCGTACAAAGCCACGCGTATCCACAAGTACCTTTTAGAGAGTAGAACGAGTTTGATTACATTTTTTTTCCGGTAGGACACCATTGGCCTCCCCTAAATTTTCAATACTCACTTGACCACAGGCCCAATGGATGCCGAACTTATGGAAACTGTATTAATCGTTGTAATCGAATTGCTGCTGCCTTTGCTGAGTATTTTGGGCTTGATAATACTATCGCTGCTGGAGGAAGAACGCTTGCCAGCCACGGTCGCACTCTCGTTCACAATCTCGATTTCCAGCAAACGCCGACTCACATAGTCGGCCTCCGGGCAGGTCCTTGCTATTTTCTGTATAAGAGCTGTTGTGGACGATGTCTTGAAAAGACCCAGAGCTCGTCTGCGTAAGCCATGGCTAAGACAAGCTTCCACAGCTCCACACAGTGATGTAATCGAACTGCTCTCTTCGTGTATGTATTTCTTTGTAACAGCCTCCTCCATCAACTGCTTCACCTCCTTCTTAACGTTAGCGATTAGTCTTTCTTTGAGTTCAACATCTGTAAATAGAAGCAGTGGAAGTCTTCTTCATTTTCTTTATTTTTGTCTTTTCTTTCTTATCTCGGCATTAACGTTTGATTCGTATCCAACGTCATGTTGCATTAAACTAATTGATCCTACAGAAATAATTATATGACCACACGGATATTTTTATTTATTTTTTTTTTTTCTTGAAAAAGAAGTTCCTCTAATTAAAAACTCCCTGAAACAGAAAAAAATTAGGAGAGAATAAAAGAGTCCGTTGTATTTCGTACTGAAATCGGATTTATTTTTGTCTTTCGACGGAAACAATTAGAAGCAAATAATTGCCAGTGGGCAGCTCTGCCATGTTTCCAAATTATTCTTTCGTACTAAAAGATCAGAATACAACACCCTACTTGAGCAAAAAATTCTTCGGTGAAGTAAAAAGTAGCTGCAACAAAATTCTCTTTCTTCTAATCTCTCTTCATCTACCCTCTTAACACTACCCCTCCTCACTAGTTCTGGCTCAAGCCACTGCATATGTTGGGGTCCTTCCCTAAGATCTGGTTCAAGACCAAAAATTGTTATAAAACACTTCATTTTTATTATTCAAAATCATATATTTTTTTTATTACATCTTTGAATTATCATACCGAGTGCGGCTCTTTTATATAAATGACATCCGTCTTTGAGACATTTAGAACGTAGAAAACGAGAGCTGCAATTTCTGGATTGTCTTCTATTAGAAACAACAGGTGTATCTTCCCAATAAATTTTGCACAATTGACTCATTTGGTCAACAGTCACCGTGAAGAAATTGTAAATGTTCTGCATCTTTAACCCCATTTGCTTTTTTTTGTTTTGCTCTTGAGTTATGACAGTGTTGCAGCAAATGGGCGAAATGTCATTACACGTACTGTGACGTATACGTTATACACAATTATGCTGGAATCCACATAAAGTATGCACACAAGGTGATCTGATTGATGGAGCCTGCCACACACGACATATTTTTTACAACCTTTCAACTCACAAGTGATTGAGCATGTCTACCAAAGACAGCCATTTTACAAAAGCTTAATAACATTCGGTACCTTTAGATTTGATTCGGTCATACTTTCTGTATTTAAATGACCGATTGACTGATGGATTAAATTATTCAGCTGATGTGTGTTATATATTCAGCAGATTCATACACATATCTATATCTTATTCGTATTTATAGAGAAATTATTTACAATTGAATGCCTATTTTTTAACTTAGAGAATAGATACAAATAGGAAATCATATGGAAAATAAATGAAATCAAGACGTTTACAAAGATTTAAACAACAATAGCAACAACTACAACAAAAATGGGATCAAAAGGAAACATTTAACTGAAGAAAAAGTAATAAAACCCACAGTCAAGCTCGTTAGGGTGGCAGGTACAAACACCGAAAGCCTTGACTTTCACAACAAATAAAAAAACATTCTCGAAAACTCTCTTGAATTGAAAGTACAAAAAGAAAAGAATAGCCGCTGTCGCAAAGAGAGTAACGGTATAGAAATAAAGATGGCATTCTTTTCCTGTTCGGAATGTTGGTGGCGGTGATGCCATATTAACTCTGGTTTTCATGAATAAATAAAAATAATTAAAATGAAAACTATTTCGACATATTTAATCGAATGCATTCAGGCACTTTCTGGAAAAAGGGACTCACTTTTGAATGATTAAGTCCACTGATTGCAATATTTTGCGGATTTTGTTTGCAGATTTTAATTTTTTACTGCTCGAAGTGTCACGTCCGATATAAATTTATTATATATGAAGCAAATTAAATCAATAAGAGCACTATTTATTTTTCTAAAACGGGAAATTTATTCGACTTCGATTCACAGAACAGGTCTGAATAGCAAAAATACAACACGAAATCCCCAGTAAGAATATGGGCGGCATGTGTTCTTCCTCAAAATCCATAAGGCTTTTTTCTATATATTCCTTTTGAATGTATAATTTTTTTATAAGTATTTTTATTTAAAAATATGACCGTATAAATAATAATTTACTATAATTATAAATTCCACTCTCAATTTATAAAAACTAAAGTGAACTTGAAGAAGGCCCTTAAATAACATTTTGGATGAAAATTGTGCTTTAAGGCACACATCTAGTAGACATTATATTTTATAAATTCGGCTGCATGTGTGTATGTAATCAAAAACGTAAGTTTTCCCTGAAAACAATATGGCAGCGATGAATGTAACTGGGAAAAATATTGTTAAAAAGAGCGGGTTTAAACAGCTGACATCTCTTTTACAGCTCTCGTGCTTTTGTTTTGTTTTTCTTTTCATGGATATCTGTATGTGTGTGTGTACATAAGTGTGTCTGTTGGATGTAAGCAGATGTGTACATGGTTTTTTCTTTTTTTCTGCTTCTTTTGTGATACAATTTTTACCTCCAATTATTTTTATTAAGCGTCGTTTATGTGTTATTCCTGCTTCCTCGATGACAATCGACCATATGCTTGACATTTAAAACCGTTACCTAGTGAATTCGCAAGTGCTGTTATACATACACGGCATTTGCAGAAACCATGCATACACAAGCGCACATCCGTGCTTATACACGCATACACGCGCACAAATCCATGTTCATGTGAAAGAAGAGTAAAAGTTGTTTTCATTGTTCCTGCTTTTATTCGCTTTTTATGGTTGAAAACATGTTTGTTTGTATAACAAGAAAATTTGTACAACAATTAGAAATACATTTTATATTATTAAGAGATAAGCAGTCTGATAGGATTGAATGTATGTTTCTATATGCATATATACACTCGTATGTATGTACATGCCTAATTGGACATAATAATGGATAGATACATGCCACAATCACAATATCAATTACAAACAACACAAAATCACAACTTACCACCATCGCCACCGCCGAAGGAGTTCATAATATTCATGTTGAAAACACCTATTTTGTAAATTATTTTGACAAACTATAAAAACAAGTTGCTTCCGACAGTATCTTGTAAATATGATTAGGTATCTGGGTTTAACACGCACACATATGCAAGTGTGTATGTATGTGTTCTTTACTAAATTACTATTCGTTGTATATCATCGCTTCACTTTGCTTTTATAACAAAACTACAAATTTATATATGAATGCGAGTGTGTGTGTCTGTGCACACATATTATATGTACATACACATGAATGTATCCAAGTCGGTTTCAATGTGTGTGTGTGTATATGTACACTGTTTTTCACTTCTAATTCATTTTCCCGAGCATCATCTGGTTCTTTTTCAACCAGAGAATGTTTTCTTTCCAAATACAAAAATTGTTAAGTCGAGGCAAATATTTGTATGTACTCCATGTGTATGTATGGACGTTTGTTTGTATGCATTTTCCTGGCACATACTTTCAAATCAATATCATATATGCAACATTAAAACTGAATTTAATTAAGTTTTCATAGTTTGGCACAACTAATTGTGCATGTGTGTGTGTGTATATATTTTATAGAAAACTTATTTTATCACTTTAACTCGTTTTCATTAACGCACTGTTAATGTCTGCCGTTTTATTTTCTCTATTCCTTGACGTGTCTTTGTATGATTGTGTCATATCCTTTCTGAACTGAAATACAAAATCCAACTGAACCAACCAACACTTGTTCTCTCGTTTTTCGTTGCTGTGACCGTTTTCTTTGGGTTTTGGTTCGTTACTGATTTGCCACTGTAACGCCGATGCCCAGTATGTTTTCCATACCTGCTGTAGTTTGTTTCTCTTTAAAATATGGCTGCCAGCTGATTTCGTGCGTAAAAACTACCGTTATCTGTTACACATATACACAAATACACACACACACATTGCCATTGTTTGAATCCACTTGACATTTGCTCTCGTGTTGCTTAATGTCAATTTAAAGAGCTTTATTTTGTGTTCGTTTCGTTGTTGTTGTACTCTATTGACCTTTGAATTGTTGTTATAAAAGCACTTTCGAAAAAAAAGTATTGTGATATGGCAACGCTTTGCTATATAAAACTGGACGGAATACGTAATTGTTATAAATATTTTGAACATTAACCTCCAGAGAGGCACAAGTTTGGTTCTCTTGTACACTCTTTGATTTCCTGGCCTTTAATTACTGGTCACTAGCAATTATTTATATCAAAGAAATAGTCTATTAAAGGGGATATTTGATATTTGCCTTGTAGGTGCACACACGAGTATCTCTAGAATGTTAATGAAAGCGCTGCCCAGAGCAACGATTGGCTAATAAATTTGGAAATTAAAAATCTTTAGGAATTTTTATAATTTTGATGACATTTTCATGCAACAAATTATCGAATACATGCACTAAAAACTCCAAAATATGTATTAAAAATGATATACATGTACTAAAACCTTTTTTTTTAATAAGAAAAAATGTTTTCGATTTTATTCCAAACAAAAATAAACAAATTTACTATATTTTAAATTTTAAATAATAATGTTCTTAATATATTTAAGATTAGGGTCTCTCTGCTTTAATTTAAATACTTTATTTCTTTTTTAATAAATATTGGAAAATAAATTAATTATTTGAATGAAAATAAAGAGACTTTAAACTTAAAAATATGAAACAACTTAAGATTTAATCTATCGTTATTCAAATCTACAATATTTTTAAATTTTTAGTTGCATGAGCAGATAAATACTTTTTTTCCTTATCAAAAGTAAACGTTTGCCTGCTCGGACACAAAAGCTTTTGTACTTCAATGATAACACTTCATTTTGGAGAATATTAATTTTATAATTCAGTTCCCCCCACGTTTGATTCCAGATCAGAAACAGCTGAAGTTTTTTTTTAATATATTGAAATCCTCTATCTTTTCGCGAAAATATTTGCTTATGGTCTTGCTTATTATTATAATTACTAATCAATAGTAAGCTAAAATGTAACAATCGCCTTCCATGAAAATATCTGCTGTCAATGTTTTCTAATACTCCGTGCCATACTATAAACAATTGAATGGGAAATTTGGGCCATAAATCTGCGTTCACTAATTGGAGCACAATTATTACTTGCATTCAACCAAAAGCTGAATTTTTCTTGCTCTCATTCAACTTTAAAAGAGTTAATTGCTAAAAATGTCAATATAAATCAAATACAAGGTTTCTAATGCAAATGCATGGATAAAATTATAGAAGGATATTGTTTTCCTGTTGCGAAATAGTGAACGCTCCTCAAAATAACCAACTAAATGATTCTGATTTTTAAATATTGTCTAATACAAATCGCTTTTACTATACGAGTATATTTTAAAGTTTTCCTCTGTAATATTTCTGAATTAGTTTGATATAAATTTTGAATAAAGCATTTGTCTCAAGTTTTGCATTAGTGCGTGTAAATAATGGTAAATTAATTTGAGCTAATACTTTAATAAAAAGTTTTCCTTCGCACTTCAATTAAAAATAATTTAAATTTAATTAAATAATTTAATATTAAAACGGTCGTAAAATCGGCAATCAGTTAATTAATGGAAAAGCGTCTGAACACGAAAGTCAAAGCTGGTAGTCGTGGTGACACCCTGTGTAGATGGAACAGTATAGCCGACTCGCTTACTCTTGCAAATTCACTCAATAGAAGGGTTACGTTTTTTGTTCATTGAACAATTAGAAAAGAGTGTAAAAAACGCTTCAAGCTTAGGCCTGCCAGACTTAAATTTACAATATGCTTGAACACTCTTCATGTAAGCAACCGTTCGATATAAGTTCATATATTTATATATTCATAATTGATTAGATTGCAAGTTTTCGATGTATTCAGTTTGGAATATGAGACAAGTTTAACTGAAATTAAGACCATCTATAACTAGAATATAATATGTATTATGTATATAGAATATAATATATATTATGTAAGCAAGCTATTTAATCCGCTTCTTTTTTCGAACTTTTAAATCGCCATATAATAAATAACACCGAGTTTTATTTATAGTTAAATAAGCAAGGCTTCTATTTTTATTATATAGTATGAGATATCATATACTTGTTTTGTTTGTTACAGTCCAAATATGTCTATATGCTATAGGACTCTCACATCAAAACATCAATAGGCCTTAACCTAATATAAATATCACAAAACCTCTAAAAAAAAATGTTTTATTTATAATTTTCGTATATAATATATATCGTGTTTGAGAAAATTTATGTCTAGCTACGCCAATGCATACAATAACTAAGTTACAGCGAATGATTATGGTAATTAAAAAAAATATTTTAGCCATAAAGTGTTGAATATATATGTGAAAGTGATATATAAAGGAATTTCAATATATATGCTGGTAATATCGATATTACATAAGTGATTTTGGGAACTTTTTGGTTGTACTACTCATATACTATTGCATCGAGATGGCAGCACTGCTTTTGGCCGGTTTTGCGCCATAAAAAATATGACCATATAATATGGCTGTCATTCTGCAATTATCATTAAAGTGAGACGGTCGTGTCAGACGTAATCGCAAAGTTGATAAAGTAAAACAAGCTTAACATATAAGTAAATTAACATTAATAACAGAAAGGTGAGTGTTGAAAAGCTGAATTATACAATGCTGATTCATAGTTGGAGACGAGATAAATTTGTAGGTAATCCATAATGATCATATTACGAAATAGTTTTCGTGAGGTGAAAGTTCATCTTGAGGAATGTTTTCGAAGGTTTGCGGAACTTTATGGAATTCTGTAGAAGTATTTGTTTATATATTTCACATTTGATATTTACATGCATACTTACATATGTACGTAAGCATGTAAATGTCTGTTTTACGTAGTCGTTTTCTGAAACTGATAAATGTTTATAATTTCATAAGAATGCATTTACTAACTTCCGCATACATATGTAATTGGATGTATATATATATGGCCTGGTCCATTCTATGCAGTAGCATCATTTGTAATCATTTAATAGGAGGTAATAAAGTAGGAAGAAATATATACACATTTGCATTTATATGTGTGTAATATATTGTGCCAAAGAAACAAAAAACTATATGCGATTTTACAATAATTATCAATATTACAATATTCTGAATACAATGAAAATTTTGTGCACTTCTTGTTGCCAGAACTTGAAAGAGTGAATTTGTTTATGATATAAAGATACAATCTTATTGAGCGCTATGTTGTGCTCACTGTTGCCGTTTTAATCCTCATATTCAGCAAGTTGCTCCTTGTTAATAAATATATCGCAATTTTTTTCTAAATTAGTATACAAAACCTTTGTATCTAATGTCTTTAACCCTCTCATGCAGTAAAGTTTGTTAATGCCGCTGCGTGTATTGTTTCCTAATATTGATTATAACCTTTTTAGGGTCAAATAAACTGAAAAAGAAACAAAAAAGCTATTGTATGTAGATAGATATGTACATGTATGTATAAATGTTCGGCACCTCTATATTGAAAAAACAAACAAAAATTACAAACTCCGTTAACTTATGAAACACTAAATAAATAGCACGAAAACTTTTTGCTTTAACATAGAATACATATTTAAATGTAAAACTCATGCAGTCATAAAATAACTACTTGGATAAGTTTGGAAGAAATTATCATGAGATTTGAGAAATAAACTCTTAAATAGTGTTTTTATACAAACATGAAAGGGTTAATTTACATTACATTAATTTTCCATGATGTTTATTAAACGGAACATGTACATACATATGTATGTACATATGTATATAAAACTAAATAAATTAAACAGAAAAAAGCTATTGTATAACTTTCCCAACGCAAAAAAGAGGTTCGATATTTTAAGGTGATTGTGCAATCATAGAATATATTACAGACACTGAACTTCTGTTATTCATTTTATTTTATATGGATTGTAGTTTCACAAAGCCTCAATTAGATATCCAGTACTTAAATTGTAGAACGAAAAGTAGGTTGTGCATATACATGCATATCATAAATATATTATGTCTGTATATACCAGATACTCTTTGATTTAGAAATTTGAAAGTGTTAGGGATGGATACTTAGGAGTGCCTCTGACTACAGTTTTCAAATCGATTCGATAACATGTAATAGATTAAAGAAAAGCCCCGCCTTTTTTAATGTAATGCAAGCGCTGGCGCTGTTGTTGTTCCTTGAAATATTTGATGTCTCCTCGAATTTAGTAATACAAATCTCAGCTTTGCAGAACTTAAAATTAGTCTGTTTTATTATTTTCTTTGATTCTAGATGCCTCAGTTACAAAAACCAGCTCCCCATTTTGAAGGCACTGCTGTTGTAAACGGCACTTTCAAGAAGGTGTCTTTGAATGATTACAAGGGCAAATATGTAGTATTGTTCTTCTATCCTTTGGACTTTACCTTTGTTTGTCCAACTGAAATCATTGCTTTCTCCGATCGTGCAGCCGAATTTCGCAACATTGGTTGTGAAATTATTGCCTGCTCAACTGATAGCCAATACACTCATTTGGCATGGATCAACACACCACGCAAACAAGGTGGGTTGGGTGAGATGGACATTCCATTGTTAGCTGACAAGTCAATGAAAATCGCTCGTGATTATGGTGTATTAGATGAGGAATCTGGTATTCCTTTCCGTGGTCTATTCATCATTGATAAAAATCAGAACTTGCGCCAAATAACTATCAACGACTTGCCCGTTGGACGTAATGTTGATGAAACAATACGTCTAGTTCAGGCCTTTCAATTCACCGACGAACACGGAGAAGTCTGCCCAGCTAACTGGAGGCCCGGACAAAAGACCATGGTCGCTGATCCAAAAAAATCTAAAGAATATTTTGCTGCAGCTTCATAAATGCTGTTCCAACAATCGCGTCTATGATGAGCAACATTTACATTGAAAACCATATTTGTATACGTATACCAACCACATCCATATTTGTAATATTTACCCATTTCACAGGAAACTGGGAAACGTATAAAACTTATATCTAATACGTTTGATATTAAGTTACACTTAGTTTTCCTATTCCATCGAAATATTTACATTAAAATTTATTACCACAGCAAAACAATTAGATATAAATATGTATGTATTAAACCCAAAAGAGGCAGGCACTGTTCAAAGTTTTATGAAAACTATTGACTTTGCTCAGATTTTATAATTTAAATTATTTTTCTTATGCAGCCATTGTTACATAATATTAAAAACATGAAATTTCCACTGAATTGTATTAGTACGTTATGTTAAATTACAATAAAAATCACAAATAAAGTATTCAAAAAGCATTTACCTTGTTTTAATTTTAATTAAATGTTCCATTTTTACCTTTTATTGATTAAAAATAAAAGTTGTGCTTTCTCGATATACATAATTCTGATTTCATAATTAAGGAAAAGTATTAAAAAAAGTTCTTCAACAAAATTGCTCTTGAAAATGACGTGTAATATAAATTGAATATATTTTCCTTTCTATCCTTTTTAATTTGGTTTAAAATATCAAATTAGGAAATATTGTTTATTTATTTAGCGTGTAGCTTCTTTAAAGTGGAATTGGTGATCAGCAACTTCGCAAGCATTTTAATTTGAAGTTCATGAGTTAGTGTTTTGAAAACACTTTGTTAAAACATACGCAATACATACAATTTCAGTTATATGGGTTTCAAAAACTATTAGGAACATCGTATTCCGACATTCGAGGCTTAAATTTATTCTTTGAGTGGAGTTTTACTCTGAATTCAATTCGTAAACTAAAATCTTGATCCACATACTTACATTCGCCGAATAACAATGGTTCAATGGAAATTTCGAACAATATCGATTTGAATAGAGAACGTTTTGAAATAACGCTGTTGATTATAACACTGATAAAACTAATTTAGCATCGGTTATCATGTCTCAGATTACAATTTTATTTAATATTACATTTTGTATTGCTGATAGCATTCAAATAACCTCACGCAGTAATACAAATCCAAAAGCTGTTTTTCGTTGATAGCCGAACAAGCTTATACATTTTTAATGTTTTAAAAATCTTGACAAAACATCATAATAATCCGTATACTCGTAGTAACAAACACTCATAGATATTCTCTAGAATTTAGAACTAAAAAGTGAGGCAAATTATCGCATACAGTAATTGGCCCTTATTTAAAACTTAAAATTAAGTATCTATAATTCTTCGCTTTGACTGTATGTACGGGTTTGCATATACTATACGTAGTCGTGGATTCGTCTCTGATTATGAAAAGTTAAGCTTGTGTATGTATATAGAAGCTAATCTTCGGAGCCAGCGGCCAAATTTTCGCATTCGATATCGATCGAAAAATATTTCTATGGTTTTAACTTATAGATATAAATTAGTCTGTAATTAAGTGATAATAGCAGTGTAAAATGGCTTATCAATTCATCTGCAATTTGAAGACAAAATCTGGATGTGCATGTACTACAAATTTACCAATATATTAAAGCATTAATATTTTATTTTAATGCTTTTTTAATTATAATGAAGAAGTAAAAGTACAATCAACTGAATATATGCTTGTAGATACATTCATACATGTCATTCTGATTAAAATCTTGCAGGAAAATAATTAGGTATTAAAAATGTTATTTATAAAATTTATGGCCGGTGGCATGAAGTGAAAACTTAGTGCTTCAGAACGTCTGAAATGACCCAAAAAGTTGAGTTTAGTCCGACAATAGAGATAAATTCTTAATAAACTTCTTTTAGGAAACTTTCTCACATCTTAAATGACAAATACTTATTACCTACATACCCGCGTATGTACATTTCTTGCAACATTTCATCTCCACTAAATTTAATTCATAATAAACTAAAACTTTGCAGTTTCGTTTTATTAATTAATTATCCAAAATTGCTTTAATACACTTCTTCGTGACATTTACTAGACACTTCTAATCGACTCAAAATATGTATACTACCCCAAATTGTTCAAATGCGATTTCCATCACAACTAAAATAAATTAATACCACTTTTATTCTTGCTTAAAATCAAGCAATCTCTTCTATAATTAATATAATTTTTTTTACAAAACATACACGAGTCAGATACAAACATGTTTGTAAATGCCGCCTTCTGAACTATTTAATATGCACTCATTGTTTAGAAGAAGAAACCTAAAATCTTTCCTCCCAAATGCTTTCTTCTGGCTTCTTCGTGGTCCATAATGCCACCTGATGTGGTTAGTACTACGTATCCAAACTGACGGGAGGGCAGCAAGTTATTAGTCCACTTTTCAATATCATTGATAGGAACGTCGAAACGGGGAGAGATCACTCCGCATTTGTTTAAACGACCAGTAAGATTGACAACAATCTTTCCTGAACGATGATCATCGACAATTTCGAATTCACCAATATAACCATGTTTCATCATAACAGTCAAGAACTTGATGATGACTTTGGAGCAAGGGCGGAGGAGGACTTGACGCTTGCCACGCTTTTCAGCGTTGTTAATGCATTTCAAGGCATCGGCTAATACGTTCATACGCACCATGGCTGTAAAAGTAATAAAGAACAGAAAAATTTATTACTCATTTGTATATCTGCAATATATTTTTGATAATTCTGCGTTTGAATTAATGCCAATTTAAAGTGACATATGAATATGTGTGTACACGTAAATAGACCTAATTGTTGTCTTCACAGCATTTAATAACAAATCGCAAGTTTACCCTAAACAACTGTCAAAATTAATGAGACCGGCTTTTAACTCTTCATCACAAATTTACATTGCTTAACAACACCCAATAACATTAAGAACGTTTTATATTCACATTAAATTCGTTTTATATTTCGCAAACATCGTACAATACAATGCAAAATTGAGATTCATTCGGAAATTCGCACATTACACACATATTTCTCTTCAATTGCATCAAAATTTGCTTCTCTTATCAAAAATCACAGTATGGTGATAATAATACACATAATTTTACTTAATTTCAATGGATTTTCTCAATGATTACCTAAGATTTATTTTGTGAAAATTTTTTACAATTTTACACGAACGCGAACGTATCGAAAAAGAGGAAGTCCATGTCATGTTAGTTGTCAGTACTGCTTTTTGACATTTCATCGATGTCAAAATCAGCTGATAAAATGGCTCCATCTATATGTGAAAATATGAATGATTTTACGTTGGTAGAGCAGTGGGCTAGGTACATTTGAAGATGCAGCTGTTTTTATATATAGGAGTTGTGTTTATAATTTCGAAAACTATTGAGTTTTATAGTTCTTCCATGAACTCAGCATATTTAAAAATTAAAATGCTCGCAACTTTATATACATACATATATATATATTATTAAATATTTTATGAAAAGATATCGTACTCTTGTGTTTGGTGTTATTGAATGATGTATATATGTATATGATCATATATGATCATATGATCATATATAACGTTTTATTGTGCTCCTTTCCTTTCCAAATAATCGATATATTGTTAAGTACCTTTTCAAAACAGGTATTTATAGCGCTTCTTACAATATCTGGCTGTTGGTTTTCTTGAAAAGAAGTGTGGAAAATTATTTACTGTTGAAAAAATTACGTAGTCAGGAAGATGTAAAAAATATATAAAATATATGTATCCTTGTAGCCTAACCATTCAGGTCTTAAACAATAACAAAAAGTTAACACATGTGCTATATTTGGATCTAAGATAACAACTTCACGGATAATTAATGCTCTCTTTTCTCTATACATCTGTGAACACAACGTTGACAATTCTGGAGTTGGCATCACTAGACTCACCACTGTCTACTTCGGCTAATGCCCCACAAGATACAGTTTGAAAACTACCCAACTTGCATAAATTTCAGGAAGCAGTTTGAAATGCACTAGAACTTCAAGAGTTTGCACGCTCGTAGATATGATCGTTATATTAGTTTCGAATATCTGCATCAACTGCAGTTTTTACTAAAAATTCTTCAAGAGTCTAAGAACTCTCGTCTTGTTATTTATACTCCCGAACAACACAAAAATAAAACAAATTATTTTATTTAATATTTTAACTAACAACTTTTGGTCTTTTCAATACGTTTGTAACAAACCTACTACAGAATAAGTTACAATAAAAATCGTTTAGTTTATTTTTATCGTTACAAATATTAAAAATAATTACATTACAAATTTAAATATTTATTGAAGTATTATAAATAAATGATAACAAAAAATTATATATTTTAGAGAAAAACAGAAGGCATTAAGTTTAAACTAAAAGATTAATTAGATTAAGAGACTTAATGGAAACGTGTTAGTATGTTTTTATGAAAACCAAATAATAATTTCAAGGGTAATTATAGAAAATTTTAATTTAATTACATACAACTTACATGTGTGTGTGTGTCTGATTACTATTATTTTCTTTTCCTTAATTACAGGGTGGAGTATGTCATTTAATTTACTTTAGCTTAATTTTACTGTGTCAATGACTATTTCCTTTGTTTTGTTAATTTTACGTTTGTAAATATGTAATTGGCTGTTATAAACATTAAATAATTCAATGAATGCATTCCTTTACAAGGTTTTTACATTTGAAGTTAAATTTTTTCCTGCCATTCAAAATTTCTCTCTCAATCAGTTATAAATATAATAAATTTATTAATCAAATCAACTATTTTCATTTGTTGTCGTTGGTGTGTTGTTGTAAATGTACGCAGTATGTACATATCGCACACGTAATAGTAAACAGTCACCGTTAACAATTTAATTTTGAATGCGGTGTTTTTGCAACGAAATTTTCAGTTGCACTACTTATAATTCATAAATATAATGATTTGAAAAGTTTATTGATAATGCAGCATATAATTTTGGTTTAATTTTGAGTTATGACTGGTTATAATTCAATGTGCCGTATGCAAGATTGCGCTGGCGTTTTAGAGAAATGGCTGCCACCATTTCTCTGAGAATGTTGAGTTAGTATTTTTGAACTTGTTTCGTTTCGTAGTTGTATCCTAAAGTGCCAAAATATATTTTATGCTTCCATTAGACTGTAGCGCCACTCTTATGTTCCAAGTAGAGGAAATATGTACCAGCAGCGTAAGCCAAAAAGTTAAACAAACCAAAAACACCGGCTGCAATATTTGAAGAATAACCACGGCTACTGGAATATGATGACCATTTCGCCAATTGTACGACAAAAGCGATGAAGTATAAAACAGCTGCAATGCCGGTGTTCAGAAGTTCCTGAAAGAAAATCGAAATCGATGTGAGAAATGGATAGCAAAATTTATTATTCCTCCTTATTCTGTAATTATTTGTCAACGTCACGTTGAGACTGTAAACAATAGAACACCTCCGCGCTCCTTTTTATCTTCAGTAATTAATAATTTCTACCAGCTTCTTGCTACATTCAAGGCCAAAGAGAGTGGCCACATTCTGTTAGAAGCATGTAGTTGATTGTTGTCCACAAGGAATTTGACTTTGTCTTGACGTGAGTTTGACAAATAGTTAGAGAATATGTATTTAAATATGTTCAGTGTGTAAGTGCGTGCTGTAAACTAGAAGTTTCGCTTTGCTCTGTGCAGTTACTGAATTTATTACGTTGCAAGCACACACTTACACATGTACACACATACAAATGTATGTTTGCATTGTAAATGGGTGGAAAGTTGCACATGATCATGCAACCATTTTTTTTTTTTTTTGCTAACAAGGTTGGTTCATTCGTCCAAGTCCCAGGGTTTTTAAAAACTTACGGTAAATATCCAATTAATGGCAACATTTAAAGCCTCTCTGACACCGACAAGATAAGCAAAGATCCATAGTGTTGTAGCTATGAAGGACACTATCGCAACAAATAGGAAGAAATCTGTTGCAGCAAGGTAGGCAGGTGAAGCGAGGTACATACAAATTATGCCAAACACCTGAAAATAGAAAAAAACTTCTTCATGTAAAATATTTCAAGGTTGAATTTTTATTTCAAAAATTTGGATAACGAGGAATATTGTACACAGTAAAATTAGCTTCTCGCTTTTATATGTAAACACACTAGAGTTGGGTCGAACTTCATCAAACGCTCAGTTCACCCCACACTAACACACACACACACACACCTATTAATAGGTAAAAAGTTTCACAACTTTGATTAGGTTTGCAAAAGGACAAATAATTTAAAATTAATTGATTTCGCATTTTGATTCCTCCTGCATTAAACAAATTTTAATATCACGAACGAAATGATTTTATTCCGATAAATTGTTTCAACTTGCGTGTTCTGAATATTAAAATATGCAATAAACTCCGTTTCCAAACGCAATCAACTCCATGACTTGTAATTCTACTTCATTTCTTAGGCTATTTATTGCCCTTTTCTAATCTTCATTCCATTAACATTTTCTAAAGTATTTGGTGATTATTTTTAACGCTACATTAAATCGAATCCAGATTCATAGGCTAATTGATCGAACTTAATTTGAATCTCAGAAAGACATGATGATGAATATTCCAAGGCACAAAGGAAAGTCAACATCAGTTTTATTCAACTTACACAGCAGAGCAGAACAGCTGTTTTCGAAAGTCGCAACACTTTCATCATCAGTGCTCATGTGTATATTGTGTTTGTCACTGTGATAACAGTTTCTATTAACACAAATTTAAAAAAAAAAAAATCCGAAAAAGAATCCGAGAACTGCATTTTCTAAAGTAGTTTTTAAAATTAGCAACATTTCAATAGTTGCTTTTAACAAACGCGCATTTGGACTAGTAATACCAACAAATATTTTTTTCTATAAGAATATATTATAATTATTTTTTTCTTTTAGATACTATTAATTTATTGAATTCTATTGATGATTTGGTGTAAGAACCAATTAACAACAACAAACACAAAGCATATGTTTAACATTTTTAAAAGATTTTGGCTAATTGAAAAAAAAGTTCGAGATATAACAAAAAACTTCTTTCAAGACTATCGCATCCAAAATAATCGTTATTTTCTTCTTTTGCGTTCAAAGATGAAACAACACTGACAGTTAAAAATGATGTAGTTTTTGAATTTGCTAAAAACCGATATTATCCTTACACGATGCCAAATCCAAAAACGGACTTAGTCCGAGGGTGTAGTAAAAGCTATTCTCTAAATAATTTCGGACAAGCGGAAAAACAACTTGTGCAAATAGAGTTATTGAAATTCCGATAATATATTGTGAAATCAGATAATTAGAACCTACTTTTGGGAAAAAGTTTCTAAAACAGAACCTTGGAATTATTCAAGTCACTTGAAGTCAAAGTTCCAAATATTTTTCTATTCACATAATTTCTAAAAATGTGTTATTTTTTACATGAATTTCAAATTCCACATGAATGACAACATATAATTCATATTTATTACACAGAGATCTATTGTTTTTTAAAAACAATGACGTCAACAAATACAATATCTTATATCTATGAATACACTAACACATCCATACATAAGTATTTACATAAATATTGCATGACTTATTAATTAACAATTACTTATTTGAGAATGTGCATGATCGTGAGTCCATATGAGCTTGTGTAGGTGGTTCCCATTTAAATATTCTTTCTTGTTTATTTAAAAAAAAGTGCAACTGTGGGTGTTTCAATAAAAACTTTGACGACATTTTAAAGGTAAAATATATTTCTGTATAAAATCGAAACAAAACAATTTTTAGTTGCTCGCACAGAATTCGTCATGATAAAGTACATCATCATCTTGTTGTTGGTAGTCAAAACATTAAAATTGTTTTCTGTAAAATAATTTTGTTTGAGTTACGAATCCATACGAATATCTCGTGCATATCAACACACTTACAGTTCGTGTCAAAATTATGATACACATTCACTTGCCCATACACACAAGTATTTCATTCATCAGTTGCAACCGACAATAACATTCTCGTATTTCTTTACAAAATACGGGCAAAACTTGTTAAAAAGCTGAGCTCATCTTCTTGAAAACATAAACAACGCGTTAATAGCGATTTTAAATTGTTTTTAAATTTTATTTTTGTTTCTATTGTTGTGTTGTGTGTCTGCAAGAAACCTGTTGATTTCACATTTTTCCTATTTCGTTCGTACATGTTGCGGTTGCCAGATGTCTCATTTCCTCTACCCTAAAACCAATAGAACGTTAATGCTTTTTTCGTATTTTAGCTGATCGCATATTTTTACTTATATACACATACACACGCATATATTTTTAACATTTTGAAAAAAAAACAATGAAAATATATCTTTAGAATGATTTCATTTAACCTAGAAAAAAATACATCTGGGGGCAAATTACGGCATTCGATACGATTCGAAATTTTAAAATATTTCCATATAAACTCTATTGAAATATTTCGTAATTTCGTTCGATAACGAGTGCTGTAATTTGCCCCCTGCATTTATGTATCTACCCAACGCTCTCAGTTTTAGGGGGAAGTGTTCGTTTTTAAAAATGGTTTTGAAACTGCATCTGTAAAAATGTTTGACAAGTTGAAAATCGGAGATACGGTGTAAGTCCTTGCATCCAGTCTTAAAATGCCGAAGAGCTTTTTAAAGAAGCATCTAGATAAACAAAGCAGGTTATCCTGTTTTAATTATCTTAAGGAACGATGCACGTTGGATGCCTTCATTCTACATTTTGCTGAAAAAAAAACAGAGTATCAACATTAATAAGGAATACTGAATATGCACAACGATACTTTTTTGCGTCAACGACAATTTCTCCCACTGTTGATCATGCTTTCCCAAATTGATTCAACATAACCTCTTTATCTTTTAAAGATTATGGTCTCTAGTAATTTTTCACTTATGTGTATGTTTGGGAAAGTGCCCCACCTCTCGCTTATAAATATATATATATATATATATATATATATATATATATATATATATATATATAAGTGTGCATGAATAATATCAACTTCAATCGATGAAGTGTCATATTCACACAGTGACCTGATGACACTCATCATCATGATGTGTCGGGAGTTCAATATCAACAACATTAAAATTATTTATGTGGAAAGTGACACTTCATTCATTAAAAGATATGCTCCCGCAGTATTCTTAATTGAATCAGATCTTTTATAGGCATCATTTTCAATACATAAACATTCCATTGCAAAGAGTTTGAATTTGGCATTGAACTTATAAATAAATATTTGTCAATCAACGTATGAAAGTGACGGAAAAGTTAATTATGATCAATAAAGTTTCGTTTGATAAAATATGCGCTTGCGTATGCCCAATTGTGTTATTCTTCCTCTGATGTAATTTGATGCTTACAGAAGCCCGCACATTGCAGCGCGATCAAGCAGACTATATATGCAACGTATGTGTGTACTCGTAAGTATATATTCATAAGTTTATATGGCATCATCCAACGTACACATCTGCAGAAGGCTTGAAGTACAGCTTAAATCATTGAAGCACTTACACTTAATAACGTATTTTTGTTTTTGCTTGTTAGTTTAAAACTAGAAATTATTAACAATATCGTTTGATTGTTTATAAATGGGCCTGACGTAATTTGAAAATATGTATATAAAACATGTATATAAATACAGTGTGTATGTACGTATGTTTATGTTTCAACATGTTGTGAATGTGTTAAAAATGGTGAGATAATTTTAAGAATTTTGGACACAATATTTAAATACTATTATTATTCATTTATTTTTGCGTCTGTGTGGTTGTATATCTCAAAGATACATTTCAAAAGACAAAATGGCAAAATCGTTATATAAAATAAAGCAAATATTAAAAATATTCGCATTAGATACAAACATATGAATGTATGTACGCACGGATGTCATTTGCTGGCGTTGGGCCAGAGAAGATAGTTCAAACAAAATAAAATTATGAACATTTTAGGGTATTGAAAACTCAAAGATGAAAAAAGCGACATCAAATAAAAACAAACATAAATATTATTTTGTACAGCTCATAGAGTTTAAGGAAAGGGAACCCTGAATCGGTGTGTCTAGAAATCGTTCCAACGTTAATAACTTTTGTACAGTAGACGTATCGAAATTTCTGATTCGATGTTAACAGAGTTGAAATTCCGTGAAAAATTTATTAAAAATTGTTTTAAAAATATTTAACCTTTTCGAGTAGACAGCAAAAAAAAGTTATAATGATAACAATTGAGGGCTTAAGCTTTGACTCATGTTTCCCAGTGTTGCAGATAATTTCTATTCCAATCGGCTAACTGAGCCGCAAAAACGTAAATCGACTTACGAAGTTTGGACACACCCAATTTTGGCAGGCCTAATTTTTTTAATTGACTCGGATAAAAACGAGTGTTTAGTAGTTGACACAAAGATATTGAATAATGTAGGGACGATTTCAAACGTATTAAGCATAATCCTTTCGGGCAGTTACTTAAGAGATTTATAGAGAATGTGGTGGAGAACAAATTTTAATGTGGTCTAATATTTATTAAGCTTAAGGTCTCTTTATTTTTATTATATTATAAAATTGTTTTTCAATATTTCGTCACTCCTTTGTGTGACTTCTTCAGGAAATTTATCAATTTAAAATTGATCAAATTAAAAATAAATTTCCTGAAGAAGTCACACAAAGGAGTGACGAAATATTGAAATACAATTTTATAATATAATAAAAATAAATCTTAGACCACATTATTGATCAAAAAGAGGTAAAAAAACTAGAAGAATTAAGAACAAATTTTAGTTGAATTCAAAGTTTTATGCCGGTTTATTTCAGCAAAAATGGCTCAAGAAGATCCAATGTTTTGAATTCGTTCAAACAAACTTAAAAATTATAAAAAATTCGAAAATATTATTGCAAATTTACTACACAATTGCAAATTCATCGCTTACAGTGGTATATGTGCAGTCGACTCTCGACAATTTGACATTTCAACAGATCGGTAGTTCATATTAACGAGAATTATCAAGCAGGAATACTTGCCTTTGCGCCAAAGATAATGACAAGAAAAATATCAAAGTCAAGACGAGAATTTAGTGAGAATTTAAAGAGGATGATCGGAATTGTTGTGTTTATTTTGTTGTTTATTAAATGAATACTACCAGTCCTCTTTTATTTATGAATATCTTTTATAAATTCACATGCTTATTATTGTAGTTCAATGCACTGCATGTTGTACGCATGCGTATATAATATTATGATCGCGGAGCAGTAGTTACGTGTGTGACCATTTTATGTATCTTGACGTTGTTACTAATTGTTGTCATAACGAGAGTTCATTTTTCATGTTTTATGTGTAAGAGATCTTGTTGCTTTTCCTTTTCACCCATTTTCTTTTGTTTAGTGAAGTAATACTCGTGTTTTTCCTTTTATTATTATTATTATTTTTTTTTTAATTCAGACTAGTTGAAGTAATTATTCATAATGAAAGTTGTCAGCAATTCAGCTATAAACAAGCAAGTTCAATTGGGGTTAAATGAAATAACACGAGGGCCAACGTTCGACAAGATGTTGGATGTCGGCGTCAACCGCGTTTTTACAACCTTTCAAAACTCTTAACATTTACATAATTGAACCAGCTTTTGCTGTTTTTATAAACTAAACGCCAAAATTAGTATACAATTGATTTTGACTTTCGCTTTCGAAAGACATTCGCCAAAACTAATTAACGTATTGAAGTGTTTTGTATCGAACTATTTATTGATACATTAAATTCACTTTTGATAGGCTCTTTGGCCGTAAAGTGTTTTTAGTTCAGAAGGACATGGTAAATATTCAACATATTCTATTTAACTTATATGGCAGAACGGAACAGCTGCTTTCGAAAGCCGCTGCACTTTTACCATCATTACCACTTGTTACGTGGGGTAGTTGAATGTGATGACAGTGTCTATTTCTACCAATTTTATTATTAAAAAAGATACAAGAACTGTATCAAATCGATGGTAACACGCATACATACATATACATGGATTAATTTTTATTATATAAAAGCGACTATTTTCCTATTTTAGTACACTTACAAAAATATGTATGGACTTTCATTCACACATAAATAAATCACCGATTAAGGCGAAAAAGCTTTCTAATACTAAAATGAAAATAAATTGCATGAAAGTACAAAGTAAATATACATACACATGCATATTTAAGTACATATATGTATGTATGTATGTATGTGTTTATACAAATTTAAATATAAAATAGATTTGGCAGTGAGCTCATTGTGAAGAAGCACATTGACTCGTCGTATGTATTTGCACATCTACATTTATCCATTGCAAACTGTCTCAAGAGCAAAACTTAAATTTTATTTATTACTTTCTATAAAGTAAAGTAACATAATCTCAATAATCACTTTGATTTGTTTTGAATCTGTTTGCTAATTAAGATTTAGTGCTACAAAACAATTCCCAAAAAGTGAAAATAATATCTAAAATAAATACTTTTATTTAGCAAGTGCTTTGTTTGTTGTGGATTAAGTACGTCTTTATGCCTGCATATTACTTTTCTTTTTTTTTTTTTTGTCTTCGAGTAGCACTCAGGAGTAATCCCTACGTACTCGTATGCAGTGCATTCTATCAGGACTTCAAAAGGAGAACAGATGAAGATAGAGAGTTTTTTGTATTTCGCAATGAATTATATATGTATTAAAAATAATTGAAACCTTTTATTTATATATGATACGATCAAATAAAAATTTTAGTTATATATCTACATCATATATAGATGAATTTTAGTAATGCCGAAGGACATTGTTTTTGCTTGGTGTAGGTCCATCAATACATGCATATGGGCATGTGGATGTTTGTACGCATGTGGCAGACAGTTTAATTTACATTATTTGCGATAGCATGTGGGAAATTGTTCATGGAATTGTTCATGAAAATTGTTCATGTTTTGCTTTTGTTTTATTAAATATTTATGGATATGCAATTATCGTATTGTATGGGAAAAGAAAATACAACTGCAAAGGAGGCGTTATACCAAAACTAATCGACAGAGGGAAATTTGCCATATATATGCATATGTGTATGTATATGTACATACATATACACAAACACAGATAATCAATACATAGATTCGAAAGCCAATTATTAAACAAGTTGTGTGAAACTTAAGTTTCGCGGCCGACCATCGAGAGTCGGCTGTATGTATTAGAAAACAAATTATCGCAATAAGCAAATAGTTTTGATACGAAATCGGTACTAATTTGAAATATATATCATTCTCAACAAACAAGACTTTTATTATATGGAGTTTCTTAAACTAAATATACTGGTACATATCGAAAGAGGGCATCAACTCGAAATTTTTAAATTTTCATAACTGACTTTAGAATTTTAGCGAATTTGAAATCCAAATATACGAACATAAACGAAATACGAATACGAAACTCGCTTAGAAATTATATTTAACTTTTCAATTATATATTTAATATTTTCAATTATTGGAAAAAAAAACTTTTTTCGTTATATCATGAAAAGCGTCACAGCTCTGAAAAATATTTGAACAATTATATTGCAAAAAGGAGTTGTACTTCAAATCAAAATCATAAAATAGAACATATTTAATAGACAAATCAAAACAAGAACAAATTTTAACGAAACAATAATAAATATATATATATATATATATATATATATATATATATATACATATATATAACTTTTTATAAAAATAAGCCTCAAGCTCAATATTATTATTTGATATATAGAAACGATTTGTTTTTTTTTACTTGAATAAAGTCAAAGTCCTGTAAAACGAGAATAAAACATATTTTCCAAAGTTTAAATTCAGCTGGCAAAATGAAACATTCTGCAAAAATATTTGCTATGAAACGCTTAAAGTAGAAAATTCAACTTCAATGCCAGAAATAACAAAAAATCAAAAAATTGAAAGTACAATTTTATTTAACTTTTCAAAATTATTTATTATTGTCCACTGTTGGAAGTAACGCAATAAATAACTTATACTGGAGTTAAAAAGTAATACTCATACAGAAATCCTTGAAGATGTAGCTTGAGCTTTATCCATTAACTTCTATTGACATCTGTGAATAGTAGTTGTATGATCTTCTAATATTGTCAAAAATCTTACACAATATGAAAGTTGCGCAGATGTGGATCGATTAGGTCCTTATCGCCAAGTTAGCGTCTTATATTTCAACATCCTTCAATATAATAGATTTTTTCAAGTCCCATGAAATAGGCGATGGCTTCGGTTATGACCCAAGTCTCTTCCACCCAGCCCCATACCTTCAGGAAGCTGGAGAATATGCTGTTTAGGGTAACATGGAGTTTTGCCATGATGAAGTTCACCATATTATGAGCTTTGAATGGTTCTCAAACACAGAATAAATTATGCAGTTTTTAAGCAGTTGACGGCAGCAGTTCTGCATTTTTAGTTGCTGCGAGGGAGGTTCAAAAGTCACCAAATTGTCAAAGTGCTCCCGTATATTCAATTTTGAAAATTTCTACTTTAATCCCACAAGCATTCATATCTAATCGTTGCTTGATACATGCTTTTGTAATTATTTTTGTAATCGCCAGACAAAAGATATTTAATAAACGTATTTATTATTTCTCATTTCAGAAATCGCAGAACCGATGGTAATCAAAGATCCAGCAACGTGAAAGTCGAGGTGAGTTTTGAATCCTGTCAAAAATGTATATGCATTCCGAATTATTTCTTTAATGATGTGTTATATAAAATAGAGAGCGGATATTGAAATTTATTAGAGCACTATTTGAAGTTGCGATTTGCGCCCTATTCGCTTGTATTTCATACTGGCAATTGCGGACGCCAAAAATTAATTTAATTCGATTGCTGATTTATGATAAAATTAATTTCATTACAATGCTGATGATTGATATACTTTGTGATTTTTATGAAAACAATTGTCCACATGCTGACTGGACAAATAAGTTGTTCGAAAATTGCTGGAATATATATTTCTCTATATGAGGTTGTTCCTTGACTTGTTGTTTTAATAAGTAAACAGATAATAAAGCTTATGTGTGTATGTATGCCTGTTGATATTTTCATTATTAAATTAGTTAAACATTTCATCCGATAACAGTGACATTATATTTTTTATCGTTTGAATAATTATTTATTTTAGACTTTCGGTTTGAAGTAGGATACAATTCTTATTTTCTGTTTCTTTTTACGGGGAAAAGTACGAGGTATTGACCTTTATTTTTAGCAATAACTTTTTTGAACTGTAAAGTAAGAAAATGACGTTCGCACTACTACGCCAAAATTTTGAATTATTTGCTTTCCATTTCGTGTTATTGTTCTTTTCTAGTAACGTCCGCCAACTGATCCCAACTCTTAATTAAAACAACGTTTTTTTTTGTAAAAAAAACTCCCTACTGACTGATTCATAAGCAATGAACGAATTTATACTATTTGATACAATTATTTGCACCGGAAAAAATAGTAAGCAAAGTTGGTATAAAATAAAATATTGATTCGAAAATAAAAATTTCCTACAAATAAATTTTAGTTGAAGCAAATGGCTGCGATTTCTTATACAAACCACAGAGAGCTCGGTTTTAAAAAATTTCGATTTGTCTTCCAGATCTTCGGGCTTTCAAGGTCATACAAACAAAGTGTGTAAATAAATATGAAACAACTTGTTTAGTCATCATTTTCATTCGACGGTTTTATAGTTATGACAACCATATATGCACATAAGTTTTTACATACAAACATACATATATATACATGTATATATGCACTATGTATGCATGTGTGTATAGTACACTGTATCCAAATGTATGAATGAGAAACTTTTATGTAACCCACGCTATTCATTCTTGCACAACCAGAAGTGGCCCAACTGATAACTAGTTTTGCGGAAAACAAATTTATAGTGACCATACAGTACATTTATGATATTATCTATATATCATTATATATGCACATATCGTCGGTCTCAAGCAAAAAGGTCCTCAAACTCAAACAAACGTATACATACAGGAGAAGATAAAATCACGATAACAACGGTATTGATCATAATAGAAACTGTATTTTCGTGAAATGTATTGGAATCACTTGAGAGCAACGATATGTATCAAATAAGTTCATAAAAGCCTGAAGTGAGATGAAACAAACTTTGCAGGAGAACTGAAAAATTAAAAATCAAACACTTTTTTCAGTTTAAGATTATTGATAAGGATGTTATTGTTCGTGTAGGAGTATACAATTTTAAAGTCAAACTCTACTTTGATCGCAGTCAATGAAGAAGTCTATTTCGGCTTCTTTTATTTAGAAGAAAATTAAACAAAACATGCAGGGTTATTGCCGAATTGTGATGTATTATATTCGTACGCTAAAATAGTACCGTTACTTTTGCAGTCTTGTATTTTTGAAGTTCCGCTTTGTGCTTGTTCGATTTTCGTTTACTTTGACCAGATAATTCAAGCACATATTGCTCATTTGCTTCAAGAGTGTCCTAACTCCAAAAAGACTTGTTTTGCTTCAAACGCTTTAAAGTTTCAAATTTACCAACAGCTTAATGGAAATCTGAAAACTAATTTATTATATTCTCTCACGAATACAGTATATCATGAGAGCATCATTAGCTCTGAAAATGCATTTTTTGAGTTATGACAGTATTGCAGTAAATGAGCGATATGTAGCACCTGCATATGTATACGTTATCACCTACATACTTATTTAAAGTTTTATATCTAATCTTTGAAGAATAATACCACAAATGCATGGCGAGCATGATAAAGAAATCCAACTGATTTCAGCCAACGAAACAATATCGGCCAACATTCACAATTAGCGAAAAAGTTCGCAAAAGCAAAAGTAAATTGTATTTATTTAAACATTCATATATAGTAAATACTAGAGATGTGTGCGTGAGTAAATCTGATCCCATGATCACCCACAGTCACGAAATTTAATCATATACATACATACATACATACATGTGAACATAAGTATGCAAGAAAATATTATCCTTGGTATTATCTGCAATAAGAATTCAGAAAAAGGAAGATCCCATTCATCTTCCTCTTTGGAGTACGTGAATATTCTACGCGCAAGCGTGATTTTAGCCACTTGTTCTCATACTTCACGGCATTTACACATCTCTAATGAATACTACATGCATTTCGATTTCTTTTTTAGTGCAAATTGCCAATTTAAAAAGGGAAGCATTTGCAATATTTTATTTAAAACAAACACAAAAATAATGACCAAACTTCAAAGACATTTTTTGATAACGTTGCAGGGCATTAAAATATTTCATATCTACGTTGTTTTAAAAAATTTTTAATATTTTAAAAAGTAAGTTTTTAGTCCAGCTGTTTTTTAATAGTCGACTTTGTATAATTTGAAATTCAAGGTACCACGGAATAACTTCAAATAATCAAGAGTTCCTAACATCAAGAGTTAGATTAGGTATCGGTTGAAATATTTTGCATTTGCCCAAAAACATTTGCGTCGAGTGCTAAATTCCAATAATGAGGGTAAGCAAAGATCAAGGCATCGTTAATTCATTTAATTGATTATAACTCAATAAAAAAAAGTTATGCTTTAAATTTAGACGGTTATGATAAAACCAAGTGTCGAAGTTGTGGCAAAAGGTCTCTTTCAGAATGCCATAGCAACTAAACGGGAAAAACTTCATTAAAAATATTGCCTGTGTATTAAACGATTATTTGACAATTTTTCATTGAAATTTTTCATATAATATATTAATAAAAATAACATATTTTTATCAATAAGGGCACTAAATTTTAGTTTTATTTTATTGTTTTATAATTTCACATAGTTTTTGTATATCCCAAATTACAGAATGTTGCCTCGTTAATTCAAATTGTACTGCATATAGATTTTTTAAATTTATTCATAATTTATTTTTAAGCGACCTGAGATGCTCTGCAAATTGTTGAGAAAAATATTTGTCTAAGAATTGTTAGAATTACATGTTATTAATACTTTCGATTATATCGGTTTCAATTTTATTTTGCGGAAGAGAAAATTATTTCTACACATGCTGTGATGTACATGGGAAGTAGACAAAAATGTCAACAACTTTAATCTGGGAGTTCGTTTCCATACTTCACTTGGAAGAAGTTTAGTAATGAAATAGGTATTAATTTTTCACACGTAAAACCGTTTGAACTCCGGTCAGAAAAGCCACAAAATAGTTTGTAAAGTTCCACAGGGCCATCAAACATTCAAAAAAGACACCAATGACCCAATTCCATATACATACATACATATATAGATATGTATATTAGATATTTAATGATATCAACACGTAAATACGTAGAAAGAATGTGTTTGTATATATCCAGTTGTGTGACTAATCCATAGTATGTGTGCAAATGTTGATTCCAACAGTTAAACACAGCAACAATGTTTGTGTGTATGTGCATATGTATGTTTGCATGTTTACAGAGTATATATATATATATATATATATATATATATATATATATATTTATATATATATATATATATACATATAAACACACATTTCATAAATTATATATCATATGTAGTACTCACATATGGGTACATTCATACATACACATAATTTATTTAGTTCCCACCAAATGGGTAGGTATTGTTTACGTATGTATTACTAAAACTTACAAACTGGACAAGTTTTATTATTCCAGGAACAGTATGGAAATATCCAACATTAATCCTAAGAGCACTTAAGCCACCACCTGTTCCGGTGGTTGCGGTTTGAGAAGTTGTGTTACGTTCAACGGTTACTACGGTTTCCACCATTTTGTTTTGATTATATATATTTTTTATTTCTAGTAAACTGCGATTAAATTATATATTTCTATTTGTTTGCACGTAAATATTTATGATATATACACGTATGTTAGCTTTTTATGCTGCCAACTACACAAAAAACCTATGTTTAGATGTGGATACTATTAAACTTTTAGTTAAAATCTTTCCGCTTGTTTTCATCAGACAACCAAATTGAGCGACGCACGTTAAGTTACTACTATTGCGTATAAAAGCTTTGCACAAATATTCACTGCGCACGCAATAAGCCAAAGTGATTGTCTTAATTAAAGCTCTACCTCTCAGTAACATTATAAAATGATTGTTGTTACTTATTAAATTGCTCAACTTTCATTAAAACAGTGTAACCAGATTAATAAAGCGAATCCAAATACGTTTTACAAACAGTTCAAATAATATTTATTAATTATCAGGCGAAAAGTATATCAAAACACAAAATTTTACTAAAATATATGTATTACATATGTCGTAATTATCATACTTATATGTTGCTTACACATACATACATATATTCCATATAAGATATTTAAAATCATGTCTCGGTTTGATTCCGTATTATGGTGCCTCAGAAAACAATATATCACGTATGTCATCGTGTTCTGAGCAACTAAAACACGGAATAAGTTCCGTTTCCGATTAGAAGTGAGCTCCCACTCGTAGGAATTCAGTTCTGCTTAGGCACCGAAACTCTAAAATTCCAAAATCATCACTAGTGTCAAGTCTTATTACTTTGAAACTACAAATATTCTAATGAAGGAAAGTGTACATTTTCATTTAAAGAATTAGAAACTTCCTTAATATACTGTTTACTAAATATTACCCTGGAAAGCTTTTCTCGTGAGCTTTTTGAGCACACTGTTGTTATAGGTGCTAGTATGGTAGCACATCATTAATCACAAATACTCTTCTCTACCTAAGACCCGGTAGAGTGTTAAATTGTTCAAGAATTAACCGATTGCAGTTCGATTAACTGTGTAATTGATAACAACTTGGTAAGTATCAAATTAACGATTAGATCATTTGATACCAGTTAACTATTTTTGTAGTTTGCTATTCATTTTCCGATACGGTATTTTTACAACGGGAGGTACATATATATTATATGTATGTATATGTCATACTCTTATTTTCTAGACACTTACTGCCTGTTCGCCGATGTCGAAAGCTATCGTTCGTTCGAATAAATAACATTCAAAACAAAAACAAGTTTTGAAAATTGTTTTTGTTTTGAATGTTATTTATTCGAACGAACGATAGCTTTCGACATCGGCGAACAGGCAGTTAAATTCATTTATAAGACCAATAAATGCCGAAAAGTGGAAAATTGTGGAAAACCCCAGGTCATAAAATCTTGTTTAAACAGTTCAGTCAGCAACAGAACGGAAAGCAAACTAGCATCATAATAAATAGACAGTCTGTGAGTTTTATGTTTTCATATATTTTAAAATTTTTTTTGATATTTTTAGTTAATTTACATTTATTCTTGTTATAAGAAACGAGCGTTATTTTTTAATTTGTTTGTTTTTAGTTTTTTAACAATTTCATAAAAATCGAAGCAAATTTTAAATGTTTCCAACGAGCTAGTAAAAGAATGAATTTTTATAAAATTGTTAAAATTTTATTTACTTAATTAATTTGTATAAATAATTATTAATTTTAGTTAGGTTTTGTATTCATAAATATTATTAAGAGAACACAAAAAATTTACTTAAAAGAATAAGTTAAGCAATCTTTTGTTTATTAAGGAAACTAAGGTTACAAAAATAAATAAAAAACTTTTTAAACTAACTGCCTGTTTTCGTATATAATATTATAGTTTTCGTTTGAGATTTTTAAATTTAAACAACAAAAAAAAACTCAAATTATTTTTGTTTTCAATATAAAATCTCAAACCAAAACGGGAAATAGATGTTAAAAAATTTTGCATTCTGTACTTTAACTAACGTCTTAAGATAAAATAAGGCCTTCAATTCTTTTAAATTTCATTACACGAAGGTAGCATTTATTTGGTAAATTTTGAAAAGACATACAAAAAACTAACATTTTATAATTTTGTATATATGAATGTATTGTTGTTTTGATTGAAGATTTGCTGTAAACGCACATTTAATTTCAGATTTTCTTTTAAATAAAAATTCAAAAAATGCGAGTAACTGCTGTTAAATAAAATATTACGCCATAACTGTTAGTTATTTTATGCTAGTAAAATATATAATAAAACAGTTAAAAATATATTTTATTTTTTTAGTAAGGATTTTAATTATATCATTTTAATTTTTATATATTTTACAAATTATGGAGTGTCTTTTATTTTACTGATAAACTTACGATGGTTACATGACATTTCGTTTTTTTTATTAAACCATACAAACTTTGAGCAACTTAATAAACTTGAATCAAAATATATTAATCTTTATTAAACAATACTTTTAGTTATTCAACCATATTAACAAAGTTTACTTTTAAAGAGTTGATCCGCTATATATTTCCTTCATTATTATTGTTGTTATAAAGTCGTGTACAATACTTGACATATTCTTTGTTTATTAAAAAATGGAACTAAAATGTTTAATATGCTAAAAAGGACAAATTTAAAAGGGGATTACAAATTATAAGAATAGTTGGTAGATACGTGGAGGGCAGATGACAAAATAATTTTTATGTTTGTAAAACATTTCGTTAATTTTCTAGTGTTTTTAAAGCCAGAATACATAAAGGATGATATTAACGTCTTCCTTTTCTATGTTTGTTTTTTTCTTTGTCTACCTTAAAAATTGTATACATATTCAATTTCGATAGTTTACTAATTGAAATTTTTATAGTTTAATGAAATTGTTATAAGTGCCTCTTGTATGTGAAAAGAGCAATAGTTGTTTAACATTCACTTTGCGAGAAATCTACATCCTTTTTAACACTCCTCGCTAGACGATCTAGTTCTGCGGCAGCATCAGTACGCACAGATAATTTGTCGGGAGTAAGCATGCTATCAGAACCGTTTGTTCTTGGGGTACTCATAGCACCGGGCGGTGTAGCTGGTGAGCCTGATTTTTTGTGCAATAAAGAATTGAAGAAATTCGCCAAGACACCTTCACTTCCGGGTGTAGCTGGATTCATTTTAGCATCAAGCTAAAGGGATAAAATTCAAAAGTGCGTTAAGTAGAAATAAAAGGAGAATATTTGTAAAAGTTGAATTTTAAAGTAACTCAGCATATATATATGTATATATATATATATATATATATATATATATATATATATATATATATATAGATATATATATATATATATATATATATATAGATATATATATATATATATATATATATATATAGATATATATATATATATATATATATATATATATATATATATATAGATATATATATATATATATATATATATAGATATATATATATATGTATATATATATATATATATATATATATATATATAGATATATATATATATATATATATATAGATATATATATATATATATATATATATATATATATAGATATACATATATATATATATATATATATATATATATAGATATATATATATATATAGATATATATATATATATATATATATATATATATATATATAGATATATATATATATAGATATATATATATATATATATATATATATATAGATATATATATATATAGATATATATATATATATATATATATATATATATATATATACATGTATTTAACATAAATATATATTAACATAATTCAACAATCTCCCGATCTTCGATCGTATTCGAACTCTTTGTATCGGTTAACTTAGGATATCACCACGGTAAATTCAGTTTCGCTATATTCATATAAAACTGGTACAACAAAAATGTATATGTACTGTGTACGAGGTGTTATTTTTTTCTTTGTTGTCTTCGAAAATTACTAGTTGCATGACATTATTTTCGAACACCTTTAATGGTTGTTTTGCTTATCGAAATTCTAGAGGTGCCTAAAACAAATTGTCTAAATAGATTCAAATATATATTAAAAGATTCCAGAGGTCCACAACTCGAAAGATTGAATTGGATTGAAACCAGTTATTGACCTAAGAATATTAAGTTTTTTAATATCATGAGTCAATTCCGTAATAGTTCGCGGTAGCATGAAATAAGGGAGTAACTTGAAGAAATAGTTTATTTTTATCTTACAGAGGCCACCTACTCTATAAGTTTTGCCCTCTTGCCTAAAAAACCTTCCTCGGTATAAATAAGTAAAACATTCAAATTGATATTTTGGCTACCCTGACCAGTACGTAACTGATTTGTGGAAATTGAAGCATTATATTCGTATTTAAGTTTTACCTTTCTAGTTGGTGAGTTCTGATTAGCTGAGCCTGGTGTACGTGGCAAAGCTTTACTTGCCTGGGAACGTAAAGGCGATTCACTACGTTCCTGTCCACCAGACTTAATCACTTCTTGCTGTCGCGCTAAAAATGTTTGTTCATCTTCAGTTTGAATCTCGATTTCGCGATTGGAAACAGCCTGAAATAGCAATTAAACATTTCGTAGTATATTTGCAAATAATAACAATATGAAGCTCAATTACTTTTCTAGTAGGCGGTGCTGTTATAATATCTGTGTAATAATCCTCAGCTTTGCAAGACTGCATGTTTTCATATAAAATACTTATTTTCTTTAAGCTATCCCATCCGGCAGGACTAAAAGAAAAATTAATAGAATAAAAATTTCAAGTCAATTAACATTTTAACGTACATTAAAACTGCATCTTTTTCGACGACTAGGGCAGGAGTTCGGAATGGTAGGTCATAGATTCGATGGGTTAAATATTTATAGAGGAGATCACAGTTTTTATCTTCTTTCACACTTGTGTAAAAAAGTGACGTGCCATGCTGTAAACAGAAACGTCTTATCCATTGTTGGATAAAGTCGAAATGTTCATCTCGATAATCATATTCTTTTTCCAAAGTTGTCATGTAGTCGGTCTAAAATATACAAAAATAAATATATGTTCTTAAATAATATTTCTTTCTAGTATAGTCTGTTGGATTTAAACATATTTATAGCCTATTTATAAAGTTGTACTAAAAATTATATTTTATTCTGTTACGTTTCGAAAATTAATTTTCATTTTCAATTTTGACATTAAGTTACGTTCACACTTATGATAAATTTGATCCAAACAGCCCAACAAATAATTAATAATAAATGAAAAATACCTTAAGCTTCATAAAATTTAATTTTATTTATCCAAAGCTTAAAGTGCCGAAATCATTATCTTGCAATACAATCAATCAGTTAGAGATTTTGAAAGTTATGTGAGTTATATAAATACATATCTATATACTTTTCGTCTTACCTTTGTAACAACAACTACAATATCTAAGCCCAAATTTGTTAGCAAGGCTCCTTCAGTAAGAGGTAGCAAATCGTCATCATCTATGGAATTATTTCTCATCGTACGTTTAACCGGCGAACCGGGATCTAAATCATCTCCTACTTCACAATAACTTTGCCAAGAAGTTATTAATCGCTGGCGGGCTTCTTGTTTCTCTTCTGTTTCTAATTTCAAAGTCTCAATATGGTCGGATAAAACCTTTATCCAGTGATTAAGTTGTTCTAACCAATACCATGGCTGTGTCATGGATACTGTGAGTATAACCAGGGTGTGTGCATAATTTGTTTCATTCAAAGCAAAATGCAAAAGGTTTTTGTGACCTGGATCACCATCTAAAACCCACACACTTAGACGAGTCATATCTAAAATTTATATATATTATATATAAATACATACTAACTATTGATTTAGGCCTTACCATCTCTATATTCATCTTTAACATCTATGTAGGCATATTCTAAGCCTGATCCCTTTTTTGGATTTTCAACACCTTGCAACTTAGCCACCAGAGTAGTTTTTCCCGTGGCATTATCACCCAATACTAATACAGATTTATTTGAAGGAAGTTTTGTGCTGCCTTGTTTTTGTACTTCACTTAATATTGAAGACCTGAAAATATTCAAAATATATTGAATTTGATTACAAAAGTAAGTTTACCAAAAAATAATCAGTCTATTAGCTATTAACACAAAAAGGTAAAATTGAAAAGTTTACTCTTTAGTCAATCCATACCGAAATTTTTTTTCCTAAAAACAAAAAAAAAACTTTTAGAGTCCCGAAAGCGATGATAGTCACTATAACTATTCTCTAGAGATGTACTGGCGCACATTTCTGAAGTTAATAAAAATATTTAAGTAAATTTATTTCGATTAAATTAATATTATAATTGATCATTGCTTCATTTTGTTGAGTAGACCACTGCATCTTCACAATTCAAAGGCAGACAGACCGAAACAGTATTAAACATCTACATACGTAGTAATTAAGTGATAGTCAAACTGAGAGACAAATATTTTTATTACAGTACTCCTTAGCGTGTTTCCTTCTTGCGTGTAAAAAAATTGTTTTTAAACATGTACATACATATATAAATATGTATTTGAATTTTTTATCTTGAATATGTGCTACTTTCACTAATTGATTTTTGGCTGTAGATTAAATGCGTAAATATACTGAAAAAGAATATAGCAATTCCAATAATATATATGTATGTATGTATGTATGTAGATTTGCCTTTCAGAACAGTATAAAATTATATTTACTTTGAAAATTGCATGTTATTAATACCATTCATTTCTTAAAACATTATTTTACTAAATTGTCTGCTGTGTACAATGTATTACATACTTAAAACACTATTATCCTGCCGACCATATTCGTTTTTTCTTTAATTTTTTGGTTAACAGAGAGAGCGGTTGTTATGGTGTCAGTTGGGCCAAACGAAAGACTTTTATGTAAATTTCCTATGTTGTAATAAATTATTTCGAATATAACTATCAAAGTGAAAAGATACCGAAAATAAAACAAAAATTGTGTTATAAAGGCAACAATCAATAAATAATTTTGTAATAATACAAATATTTCATTACTGTAAGAAACCAGCAAAATGGAAACTAAGAATGATTCTAAAAATGTAGGAAAAGTGCGTTATTGTAATCAAAATATTCAACTTCCACAATTGGAACATTCAATGATGGGATTATTTCGACGTAGAACTTCGGCAGAAATGATAAGTGAAGCAAAATCATTTCTAAATGAAACGAGTGCAACATCGAATAGCATTAATGCAAATCCAGCATCATCATCAACTGGTACGAATTTAAAAAATGCATTACTTTAGTAATTACTTTTATACGTACATACATACAAATACGCAATTATTTATTATACAAATTAGTTGGTGGTGTTAGAGTTGTAAGCACAAGACGTCCCGTAACTCCACGAGAGCCGGGGAGGGTTTTATATGGAAAAGTTGCTTTAGCAGGAAGACCGCCCAGCGCATTTTCGTACGAAACTATTTTCTCCTTTGGCATTTTTGATATTGTGCAATAATAACATTCTCATAATTTTAGTTTGCGTTATTTGCGAAATGTGGATTCAGGTCTTTCCACTCCCAAGATTTCATCATTAGAGCCATTATCAACCAATGAGGAACGCGAAACAAAGTTAATAGCTCCAAATCAATCGTTGCTTAGCAAAGACACTGATGACTACGATAGAGATAAATGCAATTATATAAATGTGCCACGTCGATCTCAGTCTCTTGAATCGCGAGTTGAATGCTATGAAAATAAGAAAAATAATAACAATGCAATAAGCGGAAAATTATATAACTCGCTTCAAATCCAACCCAAATCGCAGTTGGTACGCAAGCTACCTGCCCTGGATATAAAAGGTTAACAACACAAACACTTAATTTAACTTGTTATCATTTCAAATTTTTATTAAACAGAAAATATTAAGCATGCCCATGAGCGAGCGAAAACAGCTCATAATGAAACATACACAGAACCAAATGAGTCATCGATTATAACAGCGTCTATTCCAAAAGAGAATTATACTATTAACCTTTTGACAACAAGAAAAATTCTAGCACGAAATAACGATTTATTAGGTCAATCGTCTACAGAAAAATTAATAGACATGTTACGGGAGCACTCAGGTCTTAAAGATTGCACTGAGGAAACCGCGAGTCACATTAATTCGGTAATATTTTTTTAATTGATCTCATTAAAAATGGTATTGCGAATCACACTTTATTTAGATTTTAAAGGAATTATATAACAGAGTACGGAAAAATGAGAAAAATTTCAAAAGAGGATTTATTTTAAGTGGTGTTTATGGATTAGTAGAATCAACTTCGCCTAAAATATTACACGCCCTGGCCAGAGTTGTTCTAGCGGTAAATTCTTAACTGCATACATACATACAGACATATTCTGATTTGGCTTGTAAATTTTTTACAGTTACGCGTCTCTGGCAGTAATTTGACCGGAGCTTGTAAACTTGTTTTTAAAGTGGCTCGGAATGAACAAAACGACCATTTATTTTACGAAAATGATCTACTGGAGCTACTTATTGACGGATTGGGACGTGCAAGTCCGTTGGAAGATCCAGAAGCTTGTATTTACGGCTATGGTTCTATTCGTTTTCTTACCTGCAGCACATTACAAGAACGAGCCGAATTAACAACTATTAAAGATTTCAACCGCAATTGGTCCGAGCAATTTGAATTGCCACGTAAACCAAGTACGGCACCAAATTTAGGTGAAAGCCAAGGGATGACTTCCGAGAGGCAACAAAAAGATTTTGTGGAGAAATTGTACCGGCAAGATGCTCTTGTTGTGCGTTTGTCAAAACACGGTGCTGTTCAATTAATGATATTACATTTGCAAATGTTGAATGAAGCAGGAGCAGCACAAAAATTAAGTGGACCACCTTTACATTCGTTGTACCAACTTTCTGCTGCTTTAAGAGCATTGGCGGATGTAAGGCAAAATTCTTCTTCATTGGAACAATTGGAAAATTCAAATCAAAATTTGAATTCAACTAATATACAACTTGAATTGGCTTGCCCTCAATTAGTCAGAGCAGCTGAAGTTACCATTGGCGAAATAGAAGTTCAAGCTAATATTGTCAGAACTTTAAGGTATTCGAAAAAATGTTGCTGAGAAAATTGTTTTCTAAGATAATTTGCGCGATTCATGTATTTGTAGCGTTCTTTCTGAAGATCCAAACTGCTGTCACATTTTAAAAGATTTTGCTGGACGTATTGGTATGCTTTTGGGTCCATGCTGCGCAAATTTTAAAGGTAATCAACCCGATAAACTTTTATCACTAATAAGCCGGTTAGGTTACATATTGGGAAACATTATGGCTAAATATGATAAAGCGAGAATACAGGTGAAATAACATTTATAACTATAATTGAACGACTATGTTCATAATTTATAGATATTATTTTTTAAAGTTCTATCGCAATGATGTGGCAATGCAGTACTTGATGAATATACTAGAAATATATTCTAAAGAACCCTTAACACTGCATAACTCATTAGGAGACTCTGTCGTGGATGTATTAGTTAAAATGACTAGGGTTCTAGCCAATATGAGTGTTAATTCCGAAGTTGGTTTTGGCCTTGGGAACACACAATCTTTAGGTTACATTTTAATAGAATTATTAAAAATTTCACAGCAAATAAAAGGCATTAAAATGGTATGTTGACATAAATAATAGATTATTTAATAACAACTAATTTATTATCTGCTACGTATAAAGAAACAAGAACTCCAAGAACTTACTCATGCTACTCTGGGAGTATTGCACAACCTTTGCTTTTACCAAGACAATATTTCTGTATCACTAACCCATGTTGTGGAATCTAAGGGTAGTCTACAATCTGTCTTGCCCGAATTGGCGACTCTACTTGGTTCGATATTGAAAACAAATCGAGAAGATGTAACGGAGACTGAAATTACACGCGTTTTGGGCAATTTGACTAGAAACGAAAGTGCAAGAAAATCATTTTGCAAATCGAAAGGGCTTAAGCTTATCGTTAAAATACTCAAGAATAGAGTGACAAGTCCTTTGTGTGACCTTAAAGCATGCACAATTGGTATACTGGTTAATCTTTTAGGTGATAATGAAAATCGTTTGCCTTTAATACAGCTGGAGGGTCCTGAAATTTTATTGGAAATGTTGTGTGATGCTTTGCAGCAGCGTTCTGATTTCTTTTTAGCTACTATCATATCACAGGCATTTTGGAATTTATTTATTGATACTCCCCACATAGAAGACGTGTGTTCGGAAGACACATTATCCGATTTAAGTGATATATTAGCGGAGTATTTAGATGAAGAAAAAATTTCAAAGAATCAATCTACACGAAAATTGTGGGAAGACTTTGCAATTGTGTCAACTGATTTATTGGAACGTCTACAATCAAATTTCGATCAAAACAGTGATCCAGTAGTTTCATTGGAGACAAGCGATTTTGCAAATGATGAAGATGACGTTTACATCGAAGGAATGAAGACTTAAGAATATTCTCAAAAATGTAACAATTCATAAAATAATATTATTAGTTTTGTTACTGCTATAAATTGTGTTTGTTTAATTTATGATGATGTCAACTTTGAAATATATAATATGTGTTGCAATATGAACGTTCAGATATGTAGTAGTCACTACCTTAGTTGATTTTCATACTACAAACATGGTAAGAGTTTCCTTATGTAGCTACGTTTCTCTCCTCTCCATATTGTTATTTCTCTGTTTGTAAGCAGAATTGATAGTAATTATTGAAATACTTTTTTTGGACACTCGTTTGTTGACTATTAACATGTACTACCTACTTGTGGCCGATTGAATGAATATTGGCTTCAAATATGCTCTTATTTTGACATGCGCATTGTAAGCAACATAACTTGATGAAATAAATAGGATTTCAAAAAATTATGTAAAAATAATGTGATCTTATATATAAAAACAAATTAAAAATGTTCTTAAACAAAATAACATGCTAACCATGCTAACGAAAAATGTAGGAGATTATATATTATTTGTTTATTTCAATTGACTGATTAGAAAAGGGTTGCGCATTTTGTTTATTGTTTGTCCTTTAATGAAAATGCCATTATTTATGAGATTTCTGGCTTATATTTCTTTTTTATGTGTTAGCAAATAGATTTTGAAATAGAAGATGGTTTTCAAAAACTTTAGATTTTAATATTTGTGCCGCCTCAGTTCACATTTTATGCGGCTAATATCAAGACGTTATATAGACATAAGCAAACTATAATTTGAATTAAACTGTTTTGACTTGGTGGGAAATGCGTCATGAAATGGAATATAATTTTTTAGAGTAGAAAAGTCGATTTTCTGCATTTCACGTTTTCTGCTCAAGTTTAATATTAGGAATATATATATATATATATATATATATATATATATATATATACGTATGTGCGGAGGCTTTTTAAAAGCCATTTTCTAATATATTTTTGCTAAATAGGAATGCAGATTTCGTTTACATTTCTTAGTAAAATAAACTTTTCATATTAGAGTAATCGGAATACGTTGAAAACTTAACAGTATTTAACAGTATTTTCAGTTTTAAATTAGAGTAATCGGAATACGTTGAAAACTTAACAGTATTTAAGAACTGATGTTGTAGATTGATTTATGACAAACTTGGAATGTTATTGTATTTTTCAAAAAATTGCTTCATTCTTTTGCAAGGACTGCGTTTATAAGACAACAGATCATTAAGAAATCTGTATGCATGCGCATTTTCTCTACAAAATATTGAATTAAGTAAGCTAATTCATTACCTATTTCTGAGTTTTACGGGAATGCTACAAATCGGAATACTGGAGCTTCCGAAAAAGGTCCATATATTATATGTATGTATGTATTATGGTTTATTATATATGGGTTTACCGTTAGCTAATAAGTGATATTGAAGAGCCCGGCGAAATTATTACGTCACCTGATTTAATCCTATTTCTAATACTTCTTTAAATGACAATATATTATTTTTCCCATCATAGTATCAGAGAAACGTATAATTCTGCGCATTGCACAGACAATACAGACCTTATGCCAGTTTTTAATAATTTTTTTAAAATATGTTCGTACATTCAAGGTTACATACGAACAAATGAACTTTATTTGCAATTTCTTTGCAAACATTTTATTTCTCGTGCTGAGTTGAAGATCTTTTTCAAACAATATAAGAGAAAATATTTGCAAAGTGAAAAGTTAAAACGTCAGCCAGCCAAACAATTATGTAGATACAATGTTCATAAGTACGTATGTATGGCTGTTCGTTCACTATCGATGACACATCCTACTAAGTCCAATATTAGCTGCATGAGCAGCAGTTAAAAGCAAACTTGAGTGGTACTTATTAGCAGAAAACGGAAATAAAAACAACGTCAGAGAAATTTTGGATAGAAAATATAAAAAACAAAATAACCTTCATTGAAAGAATTTTTAATTTAGGTTTATATTTTACTTATTCGAATGTTTCTTCTTAAATTAGCCTGGCGTAATAATATATGCTCCCACACTCATGATTACTTGTAATGCTATTGGAAATGTAAATGCTGGGTGGAGAGTTTAATAAAAAATGGAAAAGAGAAACTAGTATGATGAGTAACATTTTTCACACACAAACAATGCATGCCACCAGTCTTGTTATTTGACAAAAACTTACCAAAGATTTTCTTCTTCGGCATTTGCAGCATCCTTTTTCTTAGCCGTAAAGGATGATGTCAGAGCGTTGCTACCATTAACTTGTATACCCATTTCCAAAGCCATCTTTATCCAAAAAACAGATGACTATGAAGGATGGATGTATGGTATGCAATGCAGTAGGGTGGATTTTATGAGTTTTTTACAAGTTGATATTTTGCACAACTACAGTTTTCCAAGTTAAACTAAATCGGGTTTCCCTAAAGGGTCACGAAGAATAATTTTTGTCACTTTCCTAATTTTTCAATCGTTATAAGCAAATAATAGAACAGTAAGACCAAAAAGCTTTGTTTTTTTGCCGCTGCGATAGTCACAATGGTTATATAGGTGCTGTTACTGGCCTTTTCTGTTTCTACTGCTTTTTTCTTGTCTATTATAGCCAGCAACTTTTTTATTTGTATATTTTCAAGTCCAACTGGGAGTTTTCGTTTTTTCTTTATTCTCTTTGTTTTATTTTATATTAAACTTTTTCACTATTGCCTTTATATCAAAGTTTACTTTTATTATGATTATCGTAAATATACTTGAACGAGCATATAATAATTATAAATTTATATGATATTTTTAATATAAATTATCGAAAATTTATTTATATTTCACACAAGATGAAAAATTACGTTCTCCTCTTATTGGTTCGCTTAAATTGTGGAAAAAATTATAACACTATATATCTCGCCTACTCTTAGCTCAATGTACCTCAAAATTATATATTTGTTTCATTTCTGTAAGGTCAGCTGTGTTAAAGTAAGACATCCTTGCCATATCTGTTTTTGTATTTAACTACATGCCAGATCACCTCAAATAAATAACATACGAACACAGCTTTCTGTCCCAGGTCTCATATGATATTAGCATATGGGATGATGATTGTATAGCTGCTTGGAGCTTCTTATACGTCGAAGCAGATGTAACTGTAGATATATATAGACCAAGGCATATATAATCTGCCTTGATATAGACCTTATTAATGGGCTATGGTTATCAACAAGTTATAGACTTGGTAGCACTCCTAAGCTATTGTGAATACAAAGAAGCAGTTTGCAGTCATATGACAGATCGATTAAGGTAAAAAATAGAGAAAATAATTTTTTCTTCCCCATTATCCAAGTTCGGTGAAGATATATATTCGTCTGCAGAGTGAAGTAGCAAAAGTCTGTAAATATAATTTTCGAGATATATTTATCATCTTTTAATCGAAGAGAAAAGCTATATAATGACTGGCTCTGGTTTTATGTTCAATATTGACGGTGGGTACTTGGAAGGATTGTGTCGTGGATTCAAATGTGGAATTTTGAAGCAATCCGACTACCTGAACTTGGTGCAATGTGAAACTTTGGAAGGTACGCAGTTTTATTATTGAAATGTAAATGGCTGAGATCTGGTAAAGAATTTTTCAATTACGAGGTCGTCATGTGACATACGCCTTGTATGCACAAATATTTGTTTGTTTCTATTCCAACTTAGAAGAAAGAAAGAGACAAAATCAAGATGAAAACATAAATTATTATTGCCCTGTGATTTATTTAAAATAAGTAATTCCTTTATTATAGATCTGAAATTACATTTGCAAGGTACAGATTATGGTAGTTTTTTGGCCAATGAGCCTTCACCATTGTCGGTATCAGTTATTGACGATAAGTTGCGAGAGAAGTTGGTTATTGAATTCCAGCATATGCGTAATCACGCTGTCGAACCTTTGGCTAGCTTCCTAGATTTTATCACGTATGGTTATATGATTGACAATATAATTTTGCTGATAACTGGGACTCTACACCAACGACCTATTTCTGAACTTATTCCCAAATGTCATCCTTTGGGTAGTTTTGAGCAAATGGAAGCTATACATGTAGCTGCTACTCCAGCAGAATTGTACAACGCGGTATTGGTAGATACGCCATTGGCCCCTTTTTTCGTCGATTGCATCTCTGAACAAGATTTAGATGAAATGAATATTGAAATCATACGTAATACTTTATATAAGGCTTATCTAGAAGCTTTCTACGATTTCTGCCAGAAAATGGGTGGATCCACAGCTGATGTCATGTGCGAGATTTTGGCTGTAAGTAACTGCTTGAAGTTCAAAGTCCTAAGCTTATATAAAAATTTATACGCTCCTGTTTTAGTTTGAAGCAGATCGCCGTGCAATAATCATAACCATTAATTCTTTTGGAACGGAACTGTCCAAGGATGATCGCGCAAAGTTGTATCCTCGCTGCGGCAAAATGAATCCTGATGGTTTGGCTGCTTTAGCTCGGGCCGACGACTATGAACAAGTCAAAACTGTGGCTGAATATTACGCAGAATATGCTGCCTTATTTGATGGTTCTGGAACAAATCCCGGAGATAAAACGTTGGAGGACAAATTCTTTGAACATGAAGTCAAACTGAACGTTTACGCTTTTTTGCAACAATTCCACTTTGGAGTTTTCTATGCTTATCTTAAATTGAAGGAACAAGAATGTCGCAACATTGTTTGGATTGCAGAGTGTGTTGCACAAAAACATCGTGCGAAAATTGATAATTACATCCCCATTTTTTAAATGTGTATATACTTTTTCAAAAAATAACGTGGAAAAGTTTGAAAAACATCGCTTGAAATCTTTATAAAATAATAATTTGTTGTTCGTTTATGTTTAAGTGGGTTTAAAAATGGATAGATGGAGCCGTGGTCGATTCAGCTAGTTTTGGATGTCGTTGGCAAATTATTTTTAAAAATTCACCCGAAATTTAAATAAATATATATTCATATACTATAAATTTATATATTATATACATATTCAGGCCTGTTCTGAATTTCATGCGGAAAGAAAATGTTTGCAACTAATTGTCTACTTGTTGTTACAAATTGAAATTTGTTCCACCAATGCTAAGACTTTTCTCAACTTTTTTGTACCGTATGGATTCCAAAACAAAACTGATTATTAGAAAACTGTATTGTAATTATGTAAAAATCTAAAGTATTCTGCAAAAAAATATATATATAAAAGAGTTTCCAAACATTCCTTTACAAAAATATATATCATGCGATTTGTTTTAATTGTCTGTAAGTTCCGATCAATGTACATTGTGCAAGTCAGCTTAAAAAATTTTCAGAAATAGAGAAGGACGTGTAAAAAACTATACGACGCAAAAATTAAAGTTATTCCTAAAATCGAAATTCTAAATAACTTGACGTTTTGAATTCACACCGGTATTTTACAATTTTGCCTTTCTTTTCCGTATAATGAGTTTGGATACATAAATTATTTTTTCTAGTTGAGAAACTATATTCCGAGAACCCTTAAAATTCTGTGCCTACCTACACCTCGATGGATATCTTAAGGAAAACACCAGTGGTTTTATTTTTATTAGAATATATGTATGTATGTATAATATACATACATACTTTTATTAGCATAAACTGTTTTCAAATCTTTTCATTCCATACAAATCCACCTACACATCCACACATGCATGTGTACATATGTATAGGCATTGTTTTTTTCCTTATTTTGCATTTCTCGTTTTAAATTTGTTAAAATTATTGTTTCATTTGCTAAAAAAACAAATTTTATTCTTATATTTTTCAATTTCACTTTGTCAAATTCAGCGTACACATTAACAATTTTTTTCTTGATTAAAATATTACATATAAAAAATTGGAAAAAAGTTCTTTTCAATATTTTTGATTTTGGTTTTGTATAGCACGCTCCTACATAGACAAGCTATAAGAAAGGATGTTAGTAGTCGATCAAAAATAGTTTATTTATTTACTGCATTAACAGATATATCAAAGACTATAGATGTATAATTAAGTGTTGAAATTATTATATATTAATTATTGCATTAAATCTGTTAAGTTTCAGTATTAATGGCAGTGAAAATTATGGAAATTGTTTGCTAAGACATTTTTTAATATTTTTTTCTCCCTATGTATTCCTATTAAAAATTAGATTAAAATTGTTGATTACCTTTAAGTTCTTTGCTGCTAAAATACGTTTGCTTCATTGACTATTTTGAACAAATCACATTAATCTGTTAATAAATATATTAGTTATATTTTGTATCGTTGTTATTTTATGTGTGTATGTATATGAATTTTTCTTTAAAGTTAATTAATTTTGTAAGTGCAGTAAATGAATATGTAAATTGATTAATTTCCTACACGTTTTGATTTACTGACTTTTCATTAGTTTCATGTAGATTGTACTGTCTATCATTATGTTTGTTTAATTCAAATTTTGCGAATGGTAACAAGGAGCACATTTTTAATATTTGTATTCATTCGTTGGGATATGCGTGCATTTACTTTATATGTGGAGAGTAGAAATAGTAAGAGATCCCACCTAAGAAAGACTTCCAGTCGGAAACTTTTTCACAAATAATTTATATACGACTAATTTTACTTATACAACCTTTTAATATCGTGTTAACCAGTCGTATTAAATAACGTATTAAGTTTGATAGTCATTTACTACCAACATTGAAAGTATTCGTCCAATATTATTAGTCAACTTATGTCGACAACTGAAGTTATTTTGAGATGGGATCTCACACTGAAAAATTTATGTATTTTATTATTTATTTATTTTGTGGACTACCTTTTGTTTTCTTGCACTTCATATGGTTTTTCTTATACATACATGTATATCTATGTATATATATATATATATATATATATTTAACATAAATCCTATGTGAAATAGAAAACAAAAAATTACGTACTATATATTTATAATAATATTACATAAATTTAAAAAAAAGCCTACATAAATTTTTACTAAGCAAACCCTGTAATTTATTTCAATTCTTCAAAAAGAAAAGTTCAAATAATAATATTTGTTAATTAATAAAATTAATCAAAAACAAGCAATAGAAAAAAAACAATATTTTTCTCATACAAATTATGTCATTTTGTCCCACTTATCGCACGTTGGAATTTTTATTTATATACTTACAAACTAAATAAAATGAAATATATTGTTTGTGAAACGTAAATCCGTTGATTTACTCTTAGAATTCCAGCGAACGAATTTGTTCGTCATGGTGGGAATAGATTGTATACTTTGTATATAATACATGTTTTAATTGATTTTCTTTAAAATAACAATGAATTCCAGTTACTTGACAGTTAAAAATAAAATCTTAACGATTTAATTAAACTATTGGACGAATTATAGTTGGAAATAATATTTGTTTTTTATTAACTTAATGTACTAAATGTATTCTAACGGATACATTCAAATAAAAATTTTATATAAATCATTTATGTGACTAAAATGTGAGAATCCGTAAAATTATTTTAAACATCCCACTAATTCTTAGTCATGCACTTTGTTAAACTAAAAAAAAATAAATACTTCTGGTTTTGCTCATACTTTCAAATTCAGCATCCGGTTACGGGTTTCCATATTCCAAACATTCGCTCGGTGTATTTAAAAATTTCTACAATAGAATGCATTTATGGATATTTATGTTTTTATTGCAATTTAATTAAATTAACTTTTTCGATAAGTCGCCTTTGTATTACTTTAGCGCAATAGGAATTGCTTACAACAAATTTTGGCTTTTATCAAACTATTTCCAAAGTAAGATATTATTTTGCATTTTTATACAAAAATGTTTCGTTGACGTATTCACGAATCTATATTTTGTTTTTTAATATGCTTATAAAAATTTTAAAATCTTGCAATTTAATAAGAGTTTGATAATGAAGCAGACAAGTAGACATTTCAATTCGATTTGAATTCCCTTTTTATCAAATTACTTCCTTATAATACAAACTCGACCTCATTACTTGAATCTCTTTGGTTCTCGAATTAAGTTAATGTATGTAAAATAGAGCAGGACACTTAAAAGAGTATATCATTAAAATAAAATAATTTGGTCTGACTAATTTCAAGTAGTTCGTCATAAAAATATTAAATAAAATATATAACTTGTTAAAGAAATTTCATGGACCGAAATATCTAAGACTAACAGAACGGTCATCAAGTCGACTTTTTTTCACAGGTGATGTCAGTTCAACAATTTTTAAAAATTTAGTAACATAACCTGTAATTCGAAATCAATATGATCGCTATATTTTTTAAATAATTTTTTTACTTGTTGGAAATTTTTTGCTTTTATTTATAAGGCAGAATTTTTTTCATGTTGCACCATAATATTCTGGGCAATAAAACAACAAAATAGAACACAAAATATCTTTCTAATTGAAATAAATGCATAAATTATTTTAAACTAAATTGGTATTTATTATAGAACTATTTTCATTACGCTAAAATTTGCAATTTTAGCTTAACAAGATTTGGGCATTACATGATATTCTAAGAAACTAAGGCCTACGCGTTACAACATAATAACGCTATTTCCGGAGGCCGCAATATATTCTTATTGATATTCATACTAATTTCACCGCCTAACAGATTACCTCTAATTGCATTCAATCCTTGTTTCCCTGAATTTGAAAAGAAAACAGTAGTTCAAACTTATCATGGCTAAGTGAACGCTAAATTAAGTCTTCCCGAAACAGCAGTTATGTTCTACCCTGCAGTTGCGAGTTAATAACGTGTTAATACTTTCTTTATTAATTGCGATTTTTTCATGTCTAGTTCTTCCTGAATTATATGTCATGAACTTTAGCGTAATAATATTCACTTTTTGAGAGACTTCAGCTGCCCATTTCACGATATCGAAGAGGTTATTAGTTATGTAGTACAATTACATTTGAATAAAAACAATTAACGCGTTGTTTTTTATTTTAAGACGCATACATGTTTGTACGAAAGAAAGGATTATTTTCATATTGTGAAAAGTACAGTAGGTAATTTAAAAGAAAACCAATTAAACATTACTTCCCTTCAATGTTTATTATAATTATTATTTAATATAGTATTCATGTAAGATTGTAAACAAGTAAGTATTTTATACAAAATGTTAAAAATATTTATTTTTCAAGTTATTAAATTACTTATTTATATACTTCTTATATATGTATGTATAAATATTTTTATAAATAAAAAGGACGAAAAGTATTAGACATCGCGAAATTAGTTAAAACATTTTATAATTAAAATAGATAGTGCAATTGTTCAACAAATTAGTATAAGCCGAAAATTTTTCCCTTACCGTGATAATGACATTATAAATTTACACATACTTATCTATCGATAGTTGAATGACATCCTGGTATATATAAGTACATACAACTTACTAATATACACACGTCGCAGCTAAATTTGTTTTGGATTAGCCATATAAATAGTTGTAAACGGACTGGTATGAATATTAAATAAAACATTCAGTTTTTGATGTTTGTTTCAATAATTAAAACACTTTCTTTTGTCTTGAAAATACAATAGAGCCCATAATTTAATAGAGTAAGTACTTAATGAATTGTGCACCTAAATGAGTAAACGAGACATGGCCAGATTATTAAAAACACTACGAGATATCTATGTACATATATATTTATATTGATATATTAAACAAAATGGTATAATTTAAAACAACTTTATGTAATTAAATAAAATAACCAACTAGTATATGGCTGTACATATATAAATAAACTTATTGGGATCCCATTACAACCTAATATTAAAATCGATAGTTCGATAATGAAAAAAGAACAGGTAAATAACTAAGCTGAAGTTACGTTAACTAAGGGTAATTAGGTGCGACAGAAACCAAACCAGCACACAAGAATATCTGTAGGTTATATTTCCTAAAAGGATTTTTTATAATTTAACGACAAAAAAAATCTTAATATATGACAGGAAAATAAGAACCGACGTAAATAGTCATTTGAAAGAATATATCTTATTGTAATATGAAATTTGTTCTCATATAAAATTTTTATATAAAAAGGAATAATTACACATATGTATGTATGTAGATATCTTGCTTATGTACGAAAGTGCCAACGAAAATGTATTGTGCTTTTATAGAAAGTAATTTAATTTAAACGTTTTGTGTGATTTTGTTATAAACGATTGAGAATCGTTATTGAACTGTAATTTCCCTTAATATTTCAGTGAATATAATAGATACAAATATCATTCCGTTTTAACTACATTTCATTCTAGTTAACTAAAAACTTTACGTGTGTACACACGGATACTAAACTAGTTTATCTTTTATTTCCTTAAGCCAGAAACAGTTTTTAAACCAAATAAGAATAATCGTCCAATTGATATCACAGGATCATAGAGCTTGGCTAGCAGTAAAGTATATGTATGACTTGGAATGTCATTTTTTGTGATGGAACTTTGTTTTGGAAATATGTAAAAACTGAAGAAGTAACACGAAAACATTATTATGTAGTTGTAGTATGTAAAAAATTTTTAAAATCCTAATATAAGTATGTGTGTTCGAAGTTTTTATGTACGAAAACTGGCGATTAGACTATGAATTCGAATTTCGTGATCTAAGACAATATTTGAGAAGTATGACCGCAGTATACTTCTGTATACTTGTACATCCTTTTGGACGGTTGGGTGCATTATTTATGCATTCGAAAGCTGCACAAAGCAGATGTCAAAAAGTTTTTGTAATACACTATACGTACTTTTTCATTAACTTATTATGATGAATTTTCAGTTCCGAATTGATTTTCTGGTTGTACAGTTTTGTTGAACAGTTGTCCTATGCTTTTTTTATGTATATACTTTTTTATAACTTTTCATTCTATTAAACTAAAAGAAACAACTTTAAACGAATACGTACGTACTATAAACGTATTCGAAATTATCACTAATTTTTTTGTTTTTTTATAATTTTAATATTATTTTAAAGGCTTTTGAAAATGTTAGATTGTTTATAATTTTTTTCTATTAAAAGTAATTGGACACAAAAAAGCTGCGTATTTGAAAAAATTGCCATTGAGAAATAATAATATACAAAATAACTTTTTTATAATGAAGCATATTTCAAAAAGCTATTTTTAGTAAGATTTTCATTTTATATTTCCTTGCTAAAATTGCGCTTTGTTTTAGGTTTATTTCTTATAGTATAAGAAACATTTTCAGGAATTATGTTTAAACGTAAGTTGCTACGGCAGCTGGGGTATTAGCAATGTTGCCTGTAGCGCTCTGTTGTACTGGAGCTGAAGGCGCTGTGGGTGTGTGCGCAGTAGGTGCATTGTTGATTGGTTGGGGACTTACAGGAGGCTGTAGTTTACCTGGTACATATTGTCCGATGAATGAACCATCTTCAGTAAATTGTCCTGTAGAATATATATAAAAATAGGCATATTCACATGTAATTATCTTCTGTCTATTAATATATTGTAGGTGCAAAAACTGGTCCTATCTGTAATATGAGTTAGCGTCCATATTTTCAATATATTTTTGAAACACGTGCAAGTGTTATCAATCCTTGTCACAATATTTGTGATTTTATAAAGCGTATTGAAGATAAACAAGTTTTTTCACAACCCTTTTTGATATTATGGATAATAATTCTATATTTTGCAGATTGTTGTAATAACCAGGCCCAAAATTAAAAATTGTGTACAAAACAAAATACAGGATAAAAATTAAAAGTTCATAGGTTTTTTAAGATTTCAAATTGATTTATTTTGTGTTTTTCATTCTTTAATACGAAAAGAGGTACAAATTTAACTTAACTAAGTTAAATTTACATAAAAACATTACAAAGTATTTTTTATTTCATTGTATTTAAAAACTAAAAAATTATGTTATGTTAAGCTTTATAATATAAAAACTATTTAATAAAATAAAAAGAGAGCGTCATTAACATTATCAACGAAAGGAGGGAAGGACAAAACGAATAATAGTTTACATTAAATACTTATACAAAGACATTTAAAAAATAATTAGTAAATAAAAATAATAAAGAACTTAAATTCAATTACATATGTACGTCACGACGCATTGGTAAAAAATAATATAACTCCTGACACTTCAATATCCAATGATTGATAATTCGTTTCTTAACCATTTCGAACTTGTTTTCATTTTATAATATCATTTTAAATTATATAAGTATGTATGTATGTAGTAGCTGCTGGCAGTATTTTATCTTTTTTTTTTTTGTAATTTAATATTGAGAAGCGATGATTTTTATTTCATAATTAATTTAGAGTTTTTATATGTATGTATATGTTGTGTGTTAATATGTGTAGAAAAAAGGCTGGTGGTTTTTATTTTAATTTAATTGCTTTTTAATTAATTTTATATTAAACTAAATCAAAGTCCTTTGCGTCCATATTGACCTATAAAAGAACCATCTTCATTCATGCCTATATTTATTTGGTTCCAACAGTTTCGATGTCGCATCAAATGCATATTAAAAATTTAAGATTTTTAGGTGTATTTATTAATTTTTTGGTGGGAGTTGTTCGGTTTCAAGGTAGTTCAAATCGTAATAAGATACATAAAAGTAAAAAAAAATTAAAAAATAAATTAAAATTAAAACAAGATAGTATAATAAATTAGAACTTTTTTACAGGTACATATGTATGTAAACATACTTACATATGTACATGTGCAAATGCTTGAGTATTTTTGCATGATGATGAAAATGAGCTAGTGGCAGCTGATATTTTTAACGTTGGATATAATGATATTTTATTGCTTTCAGTAAATGATGTTGCTTCAAAGCGTGTTACTTGGCTATTCCAGAAAATAACTTATCGGTATAATATCTAGTGAGAACGGGGTTTTTGGTAATCAAAAGGCATTGTTTTATAGATTCTCATAGTAGGATACTAAACAAGTCTAAGAATAGGGGTGCTTCTTTGATTAGTCCGCTGCTTTAAGACTTTACAGACTGTGTGAATTCGTTAACAACGTTTGCGAAACCTCTTAGCGCCTAATTTTTTAATTTTGCAAATTTCCCTTGCCTTAGCACAAAGGGAATAACTCAGGCTGGATTAGCATTTAGTTATATAACAGGTAACCTAATCAAAAAGAAAATTTATATTTTTTGTGCAACTACGCACTCAGCATCAATTGAATACTACAATTTAATTGATTTCTCTTTTAAAATAATTTGTCAGGGTTGAATTTCAACTGGTCTATTGATTACAAGAGTATTTAATTATTATTTCAAGATTTGCGTAACCTTAAACTATTTCTTTTTATAAAAATAAAAGTCGGATTGTTCTTTTATTCAAGTATCTGTTAGAGAAATTTTAATCGTTTTACCTATTAATATTTAGCATTCGAAGATGACTTATTTTTGTCCTTGATAACCAGTTCTTGAGATATTCGTCAGCATTTTGCAAACAATAGAGATCTCGGCAGTATCTACAAACAGCTTTATAGAAAATTAAATAGTCTCTAAATTATTTTAGTGTTGTTAATAAAAAAAAGTTTTCTACAAAATTCTGTAACTATATAAAAATAAAAGTTAACAATGTTATCTATACATTTTAAACGAATGTGCTTGTAATGTGTAAGGGTTTAGCACGACTTACGTTGTGAACGACGATATTTTAAATAACTTTAAGCAAATATTGCAAAGGTGCGTAACAGCATTGAATTGTTAGTTGACAAGACAGAAACATAATAAATCTAATTGTTAAAAAGCTGTAAATAACATTGTTCATAGGTTTTTTGTTCAACATGCAAACAAACGGCTTAATCAATATTTTTTTTACCTTACTATTTTTATATATGGACTAGAACAATATCTGTTATTGCTTAACACCATACGATGAAGGCTCATCTATATGCTCTGATAAAGTAGGTAAAGTTTGAAATACTTTACGTGCACCTGCTGAGCTCATTTTCATCACAAATGTATACAAATAAAAATGAAATATCACAAATAAATAAAAGAAAATCATAAAACATATATAAAAATTAAGATAACGGGTTGTATACATATATAGAAATAAGTTCGTATTCACGTAGATATTATAAAATAAACATACCTGTATCTCCATCACCGTATTCTGCCATTGAGTCTGTATCACTTTCCAAACCTTGTTTTGCTGAACTAACAGATTGACGACCAGCGCTCTTATTGTCCAGACTACTTAAAATTTTTGTTTTATATAAAAAGTAGAATAAGAAAAAAAAACTTTGTGTACAAACTTACGGCTGTGAATATTCGTGGAAACCACCCTCTTCGGGGTAGTCTCGTCTGCCATTGGCCATTTCACGATCGTGCACATCATATTTGCCACCCCGATTACGACGGATTATACAAAGTATTATAAATAGTATGATTATAATGGCTAAGGCCAACATCATGCCGATAAACCAGCCGGCATTAGCGAGATTTTCATTGGGAACTTTGATGGGACCATCGACACCATTAGTGTCGACCTCTTGCGCTGCACTTTCAGTCATGAAATGTCCATCGACCGCAACAACACGAAATTCATAAACGGTATCGGGATCTAAGCCTGCTACCTCCTGGAAGTCGCGATTTTTCTCTTCAGGAGCCTTATTCCATTCGGTTTCGCCCTTAATTCTAAAGAAATAATACTTTATTTTATTAAAAGACTGGATACTTTTATACTTAAAATTTCTTTATAAACCTGTATTCTGTAAAGAAGTGTGTCCCAGCATGACCTTCGGTATTTGGTTTCCAATTTACGCGGAACTTCGCCAACCCGTTGTCGGAGGGCAGTTGTTGGTATTCAAAGAAAGGCACAGCAGGTGCTTGCGAGTCTTCAGATAATGTACGTTTCTCAATAAAATGTCTGTTAAAGTAATTAAGTCTCCACATTAAAAATCCCCTTTACAATTACGAACATATTTTGTTACTTACTCTGAACCTTCTCCCACTTTAGTGGTAGCAGCAATAGAAATTCTATATTTAGTGTTTGGTTTTAGCCCGGCCATTTTCATACTAGTCACATTGGGATCAGTGATGTGGGGATCATATTCACGTCTTTCGCCCACATAGCTGCCTTTCACTTCTTCATAATAGATTTTGTATCCGGTCAGTTTGCCATTAGGATTAAGTGGCTTTTTCCAGAGCAGCCAGAACGCAGATGAACCCATAGGATAAGCTTCTAGCGATTCTACGGGAGAGGGTACGCCTTCAGGTGTATCGAAATCAATAACAGCACTGGCAGGGCCATTGAATCGGCCATTATATGCCAAAACACGAGCGAAATTTTTAGAATCTGGCTTGAATTGCGTTACTAGGGCTTGGTTTGAGTCACCTTTGACATGAATTTCACGCAAACCTTCTTCACCTTCTTTTTCAGTCCAAGTTTGGATTTTGTAGCCCTTGAAATGACCACGGATTGATTCTATACTAACAGGATTCCAGCCTAAGATGGCAGAAGTAGCACCTGTTACTTGAATCATGCTGAAATTAGTGGGTGCCTCCAAAGGACCTATGAAATATTTCAATTAACTTTAATAAGCAATTTATTGTGAATGTCCATTCTGCCTCGACTGCATTTCATGCGGAATGAAAGTCTCCGGAATCATTAAAATTGTTAGAAATTAATATTTATAACAACAATAGTACGACATTTCCGAACATTTTTATTCCACATAAAATACAGAATGGCCAGGTTGTATTGAAGTCAAGATTTTAAATACATACGGTCCTCTCCGGAATAACCAATAATTTCTTCAGCAGCTACGTTAGCTTCTCCACGTTCATTAATGGCAACAACTTTGATGATGTAACGCACAAACGTTGGTTGATCGGTTATAAGCAAGCTATTTTGCTTCCAATCATAAATATCTTTGTTTTCCCAAGCAGCTGCTGGGATATCACGTTTCCATGAAACGCGGTATTGGAAGTTGGGAGCATTATGTTCCAACTGAGGCATGGGAGTCCAGGTGATTACTAAATTGTTCGGCTCTGTACCTTGACCAGCAACGTTGTCAGGATTTTTGAAGGGAACATCAGGTTGTGTTGTACAAATTTCACTATGCCCGGATGGAGGTGAAGGTCCGATTTTGTTGTAAGCAATTACACGGAAGGTATAATTTGACCATGGTGACATATCCACTGTGAATGAAAAGTCTGTCGAAGGCACCTTTTCAAATGCCACGTCCCACGAAGCGGGTGTAAACGATGTGTTATATTGAATGGTGTAATGCAAAATAGGAGAACGATTGTCACCTTGAGGTTCCCAGTTAACTTCTGCATGACGTTCCATACATTTAATACCAGACAATAAAGGAGCATTTGGAACATCTTGCACAATGAGATTTGCCCTAGCCGAGGCTTCGTCCAATTCAGTTCTAGCTATACAAGTATATTCACCAGAGTCTAACTCAATTGTCTTGGGAATCGTAAGGGAGTTGTCGTTGGTCTTTACAAAACGTGCTTCCGCTTCGAAATCGATTTGTTGTGAATCTTTCCACCACTCAATAGTCAAATTTAATGTGTCGTCGTGAGCTTCATTACAACGGAAGGTGGCCGATTGGCCAGCAGCTACTTCGTAATTTTGTGGTTCTTGAGTGATACGCGTGTGTTCCTTTACGATCAATGAACCATTTGCAGTTTTCTCGCCAAACTTGTTCTTAGCAAAGCACGTATATTGACCGGCATCATTGAAACTAACTTGTTGGATTTGTAGATCGCCCGATGGTAACACTGTGTAACGTCCACCAGTCAATTCGAGACCATTACGAATCCATTTAACTTGTGGCTTGGGAGCACCGAACACGCGGCAACGCATGGTTACATTTTTGCCATCAACAGTAGCTTCTTTTCGTGGAGGCTCTTCAATCTCCGGAGGCAAGGCCAAGACATTCAAGTAGACATCTTTGTAAACATAGCCCAAAGAGTTGGTAGCGTTACAACCGTAGTTACCAGTATCCAATTTAACCAAATCGCGTAAGATAATGCGATTAGTTTCAACTATACGTCTTGGGTTGGGAGGAGCTTGACTAATGGGCTTGCCATTATGAATCCATTGTATCGTTGGTTCGGGAGATCCAGCTGCTTCACAGCGAAACTCAATAGTCTCATCTTCGGCAGCATTTTGTATTTCGGGTTCAACAGTAAAATAGGGAATGGCATTTATTTGCAAATTTATCGAATAAGATTGCGCGTTACCCACACCGTTAGATACGTCACAGGTGTATGTACCGTTATCATCAAAATTAACATGGCGGATCACCAACGATTTACCATAATGACCCTGCGTTATTCGATCGCTCCAGTCTATCGGGCCGCCATTCTTTTTCCACACTGTTTGCGGCAACGGTGTTCCTCCATATATACAGAATAATTCCGCTCTTTTACCTCTTAGGGCCACTTCATTTTTTCGTGTAACATATTGTCTCCTCGGTGCAAATTTATTTTGGGAAGCACTTATACCGGTTTGCTTGACATCCAACAGCACTCGATTACCAATCTTGTACTCGCTACGGAATACCGAGGTAGCGGAGCAAGCGTAATAGAAATCATCGCTGGCATCCTCACGTGTAACATTAGAGAACCATAATGTCCCTTCTGGATCCAAAGTCATGCGAGAGTTATTTATAGATTTTATATTTCCATCAATGGATTGTTGAATCAGCCAATTTACTGTGGGCTTTGGCCAACCGTCAGGTGCTTCACATTGTAAAGAGAAGGGTTCGCCTTCATTTGCTTCAACCGTTTTAGCTGCTTCATCTTTGAATGCGTTTAATTCAGCCTTGCGTACAAATACAGAATTCGATGTGGCTATGCCGAATTCGTTTTCAGCAAAACATTGATATTGACCCAAATCTTCATCCTTTGGAGAAGTTATAACTAACGTACCACGTCCAGGTTGCTGCAACATACGATTGTCGTATGCCTGCCAGTCGAATTTTTTGCCATTTTTGATCCACCGATATCTAGAAAGAAGGGAAATTTATTAAATCCCGTGATTTCGTACATATTTTTGGTGCTAATTTCTCATAATAAATTGTTAAAGCGAACTTCGATTTACGTCTCGCTGCGCTAACACAAACACAAACACTTTATTGTGATTGAAAAAGAGCTACGAGAGCCCTGGTAATTTTACGTACGGTAACTAGTGGCGGAACTAGTGGGTTGACCTGGTAATTGTGCCATGCTGGAACACTTTGAAGTTGGTTTTATATTTTTTTTATTGAATACATTAATTTGTACACTCCTACACATGTATTTAACCACTTGAGCTCCATTTTTCCTATCTGTCTAAAATAGATTTTATTGATGTTGGTCAATATAGAAGACATAAAAAGAATAGTTTCCTCCACAAAATCCATGTTGGACTCAATTCAGCCTTGAGTACATGCACACTAACAAATTTATTTACTTATGTGCGTGTGTATGTAAATATGTATGGAGGCATGTATTTACATGGCAGGTACTTTTTTTATTCTCTTGCATTAATTCCATTGCAATTAAGCTCTCAAATGAATGTTGGTTGGAGCAAGTAGGCCAAGAGGAAAGGACATAAACTTTTATTATTGTAAATATAAATAGTTAATTTATGAATAGTTAATTGTAATTTATTTTGAACCACCTACACACACAAACAAAAGAACAAGAACGTAATAAACCAAGTATTCCACCGCAAAAGAAAAGAAACACATTTTTAGCATTAAATATGTACAGGATCCTTCAACAGGGACTAATGAACTTTGATAGTTGATGACGGCATGTTTTATAAAATGGATGTAAAATAAGTTAGCAATTTCATGTTAAGGGCATAGAAAATGAATGAAAGAATTATTGTTTTTTTTCAAAATCTTTTAATTTGAAAAATTTCAGTGACACTACGATACGTTATCTCTTCAAAGTGTGTCGTTGTGCAAATAATATTGAATTACCTTTATTGTCAATATCTACGTAAACAGCAGTTTATGACCACAAGAGTTTACGACACTTTCATTCAAAACGCAAGAAGAAATGAGTTCAAAACCACACGTAACTTAAATCTTTTTTTGTTCACTTTGAACACACAATTGAAAACTCATTTTCTATTTTACTTATAGTCATTTACTACGTCATTTAATCCATGATCCATTAGGCTACGATTTCTTCAGCATTTTATTGTTATTCAAACGACGCAAGCCAAAATTTGACAAGAGGAAAAAATGCGTAGCAAAACAAAACCACAAGTATAAACAATCTTGTAGAAGAGGGGAATCAAAAGAACTTTTATTAAAAAATGTTCACTGACCATAACGTCCCCCGTGTATCCCATTTTCCCTGGTCTACTCATTAAATGAAGTAAAAGGAAATGATGAAAGTGATTTTTGTGCACTTTTTTTTTTGTTTCACTTTTAATTTTGAGTGTAATAGAATCATGATGCCACATGGGTCAACTAATTCTTCTAAAGCGAGTTATTCCTGTTCACCTGTTTTTCCTGTAGAAATAATATTGTTAAGGACTCGAAAGGTTATAGATTCTCTAATCTAGAACTGAATTTGTATTTTATCTACTGCTCTTTTACTTTTGTTGAGAAAAAAACGCCTTCGCAACGATATAACTGCAAGCAGCTTTGCACTGTCACTGGACTGAAATAGTCGACTGTGCCTCTGAATAGTGTTTGCCCGCAATATTATTATTGCAAAGTTGTCTCAAAATAAGGGCTTCAACAAGCCGTGCTTTCGAATTCGCCTCATACTTGCTAAAAATGTTTCGATATTCAAATAAACTTGTGATTTACTTTAGCCTGCGTTACTTATTTTCTGCGTCATTAAATTTTCCATGACCCAAGGATTTTATTTCTCGAACTTTTCCATAAATCATACTGTTTTCTCCAAAGAATACGTACACAGTTTTTATTTCTTAATCTTCAACCACTCAGTGGCATAATTAATCTCATTTTTTTAATAAAAATAATAATCATTTTGTGGTTACATAGTTCGCTGTTCATAAATAAATAATTTTCATCTGTTGGGAAATGGCATACAATTACATTTAGTATCTATGTATGCATGTGTACACATACACATGGACAGATTCATCGAATCTTGCGGCTTAATTTTATATGGAAGAGAAAATCAAATATTAAATAAAACATTTTTGCTATTCGTAAATTACAACTCAGATTTGATTGAAAACTCTCACCGCATTTTCTTCACACAACAACAACTGGCATTAAAGTGCGTTGTTCTAGGAACGTGTTTCCATTTACCAATACATTTAAAGTAAAATTGTTCTGTTAACTTATTTTGCCATTCGTAAGTACACCAACTTGTTCATTACCAAGAAATACTTATTACACCAATTCAAATTGTAATGTGTCATGTAAAATAACCTTAAGAAGTTTGAATTCTTCGATAACATTAAAAAATAACAATTATTTGATTTTAATTTCAGTCTGTGCGCCCTTTTCTCTTGTGGCAAAATTTTTTTTTATTGATTTCATATTTTAATAAATAAAAATATATTCTAACAATCGCACTACATTTTTAATCTGTTAGTGGATTGTTCTATGATGCAAAAGAATGCACATTTAAGAATGATTTGACGTGTTTTGAATTTTTAATATATTTAATATTTTCCCAAACACCCTACGACCAGTAGCCACATGTTTATTAATGGTAATAGATACATTCAGGTACTTTTAACTGAGACTACAGCATCAAATGAAATTTTCGGGATAAGCCAACAGTTGGTTGGATGTTTCAAAATTCTCATTTTGAGTTCATCAGTTAGTTATTTGAATACAGAAAAAAGTTTTCAAGAAATTTTTGATAGAGGACAAGTTTAATGAATATGAATAGATCCAGTGCATAGTTTTTCGTACTTCTGTACGAATTTTTCATTCAGAGAATGCGCCAGTACATTTCGGAATTTCTATTGTATTCGCAAAATGTATTGTCTTTTTGTAAATACTCGTTAACTAATTATTCTATTTATTTTTTTCCCCTATTGTTTGGTTGTATTTAAACACTTGAGTTTGTATCAGAATTTTAAATTCACACGTTTTATGTTTTAATGCTTTTGAGTATATAAAGAAGAAAATATAAAAACTTGTATAAATAATTCTTCACAAGTGATTTTATTTGATTCGCAAATTTTTAGTAGAAAACAATACTTTTTTCGATTTAGTTTAGTGATTTGTATACGACTGAAATTTACATTTGACAAATAGATATCATGTAATTTTGGAAAAACAATAAATATACGAGACCATGAGAATATTTGATGGTGCTTGGACACCCCCAAAAACTGCTGCAATCCAGGTGAACAATTCACTTAAATTGATATTTGTACTCATTGAACTTGAGGTAAATTCATACAAAGTGGAATCGACACCGCTGATTATTTTCGATGGATATCAAAATTTCTTTTTGGGAAAAATTTTTGGCAAATTCCTGCTTAAATTTTTTTTTCACATAAATTATCAAAGAACTAGTTAAAATCAAAGTGCTTGCAGTTCAGAGCGAATTAATTACACAAAATGGTAGCAAGAGGCGAATAATATTTTTTTATATTTTTTTGATATACCATAAGAAGTTTGAAATCCATGTCTAAATGCAACGCTATTACTTGCCTGCTTGAAAAACTCAAAATAAATACTTCAATAGACAGCATAAGCGTACGCACTCACAATCAAATCAATTTTGACACGTTTACTACAACAATCGGCGTTTTAAGTTTTCAGGCACGTGTCTGAACGCTGTTCCATTGTAGAATACAATAAAAATGTTAACAGAAATAGAAACAAGAACAAAACGGTGGGAACACATACACTCCTCTCCTTAAAATCAAAGCTGATATTATTTAAGGAATCAAAACTAAAGGTTCTTCCTAACAAAGGAAATATAATAGAAATATGATCAAAACAAAAAGCTCTTGAGTTGTTTATGCACTTGAAACAAATTAAAATTCCATAAAATATTCTTATAACAGGAAGAGTAGCGGAAAATTATCCTTGTTTGGAAAATAATTAATATCGAACTATTGTACTCTTGAAATATTTGTTTGCACTTGTTATGGAAAATTAGCATTCCATAAGCCGTATAATGGAAGCCGCTAGAATGGAAGCATTGGACACGGAAGCATGGGGTAACCAGAAAAAAAATCATCTCGAACCTAAAGATGCGGTTTCTTAATTAATAGATCCGTTTTATGGCATTAATCGCTCTTGGGTTTTACAACTTTTCATTTTTAAACACAAACCATAAAGAGGTTTGCGATTCGGTCTCCGACGAAATTCGTGTCCACTATTAACAGACTGACAGGATGGCATTTGTTTACAACTTGAAAACTGCATTTCAAAACTATTATTACACAAACGCTATCATGTGACCACAATCAGGATAATGCTGTCAGGTTTTAAAGGAAAGCGGAGTATAAAAGATATTCATAGACACTTGAAACTAGAACAGTAAATGTACACGCATATCTGTGTGTGTACGAGGCGAGGCACATACACAGTTCTAACAATGACAGGAACAAGGAAAATGTGTACACAGCAAAAACTTGTGACAATAGACGTCTTGATGTTCTATAACACTAACACATACACACTCGCATATCGCACAAAGTACTTCTTATAAACAAAACAACAAGAAAAGGCTAATAATGTGTTTCAATTGCGCAATCATTACTTTGAAATGACAGCGTCTAACAGGAAACTAAAGCCAGACATGTTTTCCTTAAGCACGTCACTGGTTCTTTAACAAAATGTTTTCAATGGCTTTGCAAATATTGTTCTACTTATTTATTTTACTCTTAGTTAATATGTCTATGAAATAATTTGGAAATCAGTTTTACAAAAAAAAAGTTTTCAATTTATTATCTTCTCCACTGAACAAAACTTTTTTCATCGAAAGCAGAGGGCGAATCATTTTAAAGTTACGAAAAATTCAAACCTTTTTAGAAAATATTCAACTAAAATATTTAATTTCATATTTTTTGTCTATTCTGTGTGAAAGTGAAGAGTGTTTAATACTGAAGAAACAAATTTTGAAAAGCATTTAAACAGTTTAATTTTTAAAATAGTAAATTGCTGCCGTTTCTTCCCCCAAGAAATGTGCGTTAATCATTTCTTAATTAAAAAATTAATTTCCTGAAGAAGTCACAAAAAAGGAGTGACGAAATATTGAAAAACAATTTATAATTTAATAAAAAATAAAGAGACCTTAAGCTCAAAAATATTAGTGCATGTTATTAATTATAAGATATCTTTCCAAAAGCACCTTTCCCGTGTTTATAATTATTTAATAGTTAATACTATGAGACGTAAAAAATTGTTACTAATTTTGCCGTTTTGAACAAATTAGATCATCTCAAAATACATATTCCCATAACTATTGCACATAAAAGGCAAAACCGCCTAAGTCAAAAGTGGGAATGCTTGTGTGGCGAAAGTAGTAGGAGAACGGTTTGTGGCACAACGCAAGCCATTATGCATTAGTTTTATTTAAAATGTTTTTTAATACAAGTTTACAAGAAATTATTGCAACAGTCTCACCTTACACACAATTCCCAACTGTGCATCCTTTTTTGATGTTGCTGCAATCGCTGAAAACTATCGCTTCTCTGGTTGCATGAGCCTAGAGAATTTTCATTTTATATGAAAATTTATTCCGTCTACACAGAAAGAAAAAAAAAACGAATACATAAATAAATATGTACGTGTATGTGGAAGACACGCAACCGGAAAATTAATTCATTTCGTAAATCCTTCTGAATTTATGACATTCTTATTTAGTTTTCCTTTGCATTCAGCGAGTTCTGCTGTAGGAAACTTCATTAAAAGGGAGTTTTCCTCCGCACAGGTTAAGAACCTTTGAGTGAATTTGTTTATTTCCCAGTGCACCAGTTTAGGTTGGGCCTTAGATGTTGCATGACTAGTCAGTCGCTAAGATACATTTTTTCTTTCTTCTATTATTTACTCGCATTTGTCATTTCAAGTTGAATGTTCGTTTGCGATTTTCGCCACATTAACTGAAACCTGAAAAAGTTCATCATTTTAATAAATGGTATTTTGTCATGTCATAACTTCAACAAAAGAAAGAAGCCAGGGACTATTTACTTTAATTAAATACAAAGACATTTGGAAACTATATTTTCATGGCGCTTTACTATGTTTTGAGGTCGCGACTAACGTGCAAAAATATTGAGAAGCAGCGAAATGGTTTAATATTAAATTTCTAGTTATTGTTACTAATAACTTCTTTCATTAGGGAAGTCTGCTATTTAAAATTTCGTTTTGCTATTAATATAGATAATAATAAAACTGCTTTACTTTTAGAGTTTTTTTTATTTAAATTATTATCAAATTTAAAATTTGATCTCTTATACCGCCGTATACATGATGTATATATCGCCCATTTACTTCAATAGTGTCATAACTAAAAAAAACTTGCTTTGCATAAATCGCTTTTAAAGTTTCAAATTAATGGGTATCTAGAGAGTAATTTTTCGCTCAGGACTACAGCATATAAGATATTTCAACTACACAATAGCAAAAACGATATGTGGAATAAGTCGGCATCATTAACTCTGGAAATGTATTTTTCGAGTTATGACGTTAGAGAAGTAAATGAGCGATATGTAAATTTTATCTGTTGCAACCAGTCATTTAAAACTGCCTGATTTAGTTCCATTCCAATTTCAGAGTCCTGCAGTGCAACGGCATATTTGAAAAAACTAAATCTTCTTCTTGGAATTAATTTCGTATAAAATAATCTTATTTTCCTATATTTTGTTGGCCATCAAGGGAACTAACCACTCGACATATTTATTCCGTAAATTTAATGTAATTGATTCAAAAGCGTACTTCAATAAAAAAATAAAAAAAATCATAAACTCACACTCAATTAAGCAAATCAAAATATCAACGAGAAGAAAAAGAAACTCAACCCCTTGACTCTTTTCTACAACAGCCCCACTTTATTTGTTGTACTGGAATAAAATATTTATGCAATTAATTGAAAGAAGTTACTTTGAACGAAATCCCTTCAATTTGTTTTCGTTTTTAAATTTAAAAAAAAAATCAGCCAGCATAAATTTACGTTGATTACAAAATGTTAGAAGTGCAATTAATAATAATTGAACAGAATTTTATCACCAACAGGGCAAACACAAAATTTCAACCGATTAATAGATAAAAAAATTAGCGCTTTAGCTGTTCTAAAAAGCCAATTTCAGTAGATGCCATGAAAGCAAAATATTTATAATTCCTAAAATAATTTTAAATACAAAGTTTCCATAAAACCCCATGCGCGATGTGTCAGTAGTAAAATGTAAAGATTGAATTTGCCACCGAAGAACTGAGAACCTGACCACTTGACGGGTTCCCAAGAACCAAGAAGTTATTCGACGAGAATCCAAATATAGTGACACTGAATTGACAAATTCCGTTAGCACTTTCGTGCTACTCGTTTAAACCAGTTGTGACTCGGGGACATTTTCCACCAGTCGCCACAGGACATTTGGTAGATTTCCCGCAGGGAAGCATTGAAAGTGGGTCGATACAATTCCATTTTAATTGTTTTCAACTATAAATTTTACTTCAAAACTAATCGATTTGTATGAGAGTGCAAGCAATTTGCCTGCGTAATACAAATCGAGCCACATAATTAATTTATCGTTTTAATTTGCCAAAAAGTAAACGGATAAAAATTATAATTCAGCAGAAGCCTGCCGTCAATAGTCATTAAAAATCCACAGAGAGTGTGTTTAATTAATTTGCAGGGAATGTTGCAAACAATGAAAAATTATTTTGTATGCCAGAGAACGAGAAAATATTTCAGATGATACTGATAAGCTTTTTCGAATGCCACGTTAAACAAAATCAAAATAATTGCTTTAATTACATTTTGCTTACGGCGGCTGATTTAAAGGCTTCATTATTTATTTTGTCGATACATTTTTTTCTTTTTGTTTTGACATCAGCAAACAGACATTAAACTTATTTATTTCCCAAAGTGTCCACTAGGAGTTTTAATGCACGCTTTGTTTATGTCATTCGCTTTAAATGTTTTGCTTTTCGGTACCTTTTATGTTCTCAAATTCAAATAAACTCGAATACGTACATGTTGTGTGTTGGGTATCAACAAAAATTCGTAAACTTTCTGAAACGGAAGTGCCATACACACTGCTTGTTATGAGATGCAATGCGAAATGTGCCAAGAAAGTCAAGAATAGTCGTTCCTATTAAACAATTACATATTAAGCTTTTACGCACTACGAATTTACAAGTGGTTGCAGCATAAGAAAATAGTACGTCCTATAAAATAAACAATTTACTTACCTGTAGCGACATGAAAGGGAAGAAAAAGTTTCAATTAATTTTTTTTTCTGTTGGCTAGATATGAATCAGTTACTATTTATTAAGGTCTGAAAGTTAGGAGAGCTTAAAGTTATACGTAGTTTGTTGTTGTTGCTATTCATACATGAACAAAGGATATTTGTTATAACTACGAGAGTACTATAAATCAAATGGGGGTAGTTTCAGTAATAACTTCACCACTTACATACGAGCACAGACACACAGACATAACTTCAATAAAAAAGAAGAAGCAAATAAAAGGGAGTTTGTTCACACAATATATACAACTAATTAGATCGTTAGTTACTGCATGTATGAGAGAAAAAGAACCAGAAATGCTGGCGGTGAAGTAAGGACGTATTTGACTTACTTGTGTTAAGAGCTTTCAAAAGCAGTGCAATTAACTAATAAAAATGGGATCGCTACACTCTGCAGTGCCTAATTTGGTATGCTCTTGATGCACGGATTTTTTTCGTATACGACTATCCTTTTGCATTGTACTTGATATTAATGACAATTGCACTCGCACAAAGTTGTTGGTGTGGTTCATGTTCTTATCTTCTCAAAATGTGTAAATATTTTTACACACTTTCGAGGCACATTGAACTAAAAAATTAAAAATACACTTTTTAAGACAATTTAACTTAAAAGCTAAAAATAAATTTTAAAAAAAGTTTAACACAATAATAAACCAACATACAACTATTATTGTGAAAAAAAAAAAGAGTGAACGCCTTGAGTCCTATTTTTCATATATCGAGCGACTGGCGCTTTTTGCTCGCATTCATACTTGCATTTTGGTTCATTTTTGTTTTAAACTTTTTGTTGAAATTTATTTTTCACTTTTTAGTTTGAATTTCTTAGAAACGCTTTTCAGTTTTTTTCAAAATATATTTATTTACTAGAAACTTCACTGGCATTGTGCTCAGTGTAGTATTTGTATTACAAGATTTCCATGCATGCCATTTTACTTCATGCGTGGGGAAATTCTTTCTTTCAATAATAAAATATTATGTATTAAAAGTTAAAGATTATTTTACTTTTATTATATTTCAATGAAATATAAGGGATAAAATACCGTCTATTTTGTGAAACAGCACACTGACGTACTTGCGTCTGGCTATTGTCGAAGTCCTTTTTAAATATTATCTTGACAATGACGTCAACAAATAGTTTTACATATTAAGGGGAATAACTCACAACATGAAATGTGAAAGCTTTACCATATTAGAATAGTAATCAGAAGAACGAAATTATCACGCCCTTAATTAATTGGTGATTTTCTAAAAGCTTTCGGATTTGATTTCAAATAATAACACATAAATATTATGTAAAAGTATTAAATCTTCAATTGAGTCAATAATTCATGGTTAAATTATAGAAGAAAACCGAATATATTTAACAGTACAAGTTTGCCAAAAGGAAAGTAGTTGAAAAGAAATCTCTCTTTGTTTCATTAAACCCCTAGAAATCTGTTATCAATCGAGGTCCTCCAATTTTAAATTTCTCAATTTTAATATACCCATACAAAAATGTCTATATTTCTTGCATTATCACTTATCTTCGAAATTCGAGTCAATGGTCGAAATTAATACTTTTCCAGTTAATTCCATAATACATATTTTCTCCTATTCCTATTCCATTAGAAAAGAAGCACGTGGATTATCGATTATTTTCGAAACAAAGAACTTTTAGAAAAATATTTATGCACTTTTCCCTTCTTTCATTCAGCGAATCCGAATGGTGAGATTCGCCTTTTGTGATTTCTTAAGCGTAAAAAATGCCTTCAAACTCAAAATTAAATTTTTTTTCATAAATGGATGTGAAAATATGTACATGCATAAGCATGTACGAGTACATAAAGTACTTCAAGTATGCGTTTGTAAAGAAAATTAAACAAGCAAAAACATTTTTCCAAAGGAATTATTAATACAATAATGCAAAACGAATGAAAAATAAAATAGAAAAAGCGGAAAACAAACAGAGAAAAACACTTAACAACCAGCATGTTGATGCACAAAGTCCCAGTTCTAAAATACTTTTGACAGTCTGGTTGAGGAATTTTATTACAAAAACAAAAGGAAATATATAAACAAATAAAGAAGAGAGAGAGAGAATGTAAATAAGAAATATGTAAAATTGCAAAAAAGCACTGCCCACCACCACCCTCTGTCATTAAAAAATAATGAAAAAGCCAGACAACCAGCAACTCTGCTCAACAATTTGTCAATAAAACAGACAAAAAAAGATTTTTTATTTTGTTGCTTTCAATCTCAACAAAACCAAACATCAACGTCCTTGTCCTTTGAGCGTGCTGCGATAAAATGAATCAGTCAGAAATTTTCTCTATGCGCTATTCGAGATGACTCATTCGAAAAAGTATGTGGGAAAGTTCGCTCCACTGCCATCATTTAAACGGATTTTCGTTGCGAACACAATTCCAACGAACCCCAGTTAACTTCTTGTTGTTTAGTCGATGTGCTGCATCATTTCGAAACTTTGTTGTTCTGTGTTATTTACACATCTAAAACATGACATGTTTGTTGTTGCAGCATAACAGCGAATGAATAATCGTCCAAATATTAAATACTTGCAGATATTTCAATGTGCATACAGCAGAGCAAAGTCCCAAGGGATTTTAATTTGAAGAGCGGGAGGAGGAGGAGGATTTGAATGTTTTAGTTCCAAAGCAAAACTTGTCTGGACTTGAAGAAAGTAAAATGGCTCCTTTGCACAAAATTCCACAAGTGGGATGAAACAACTCCTCAAAATGTCTTGAACGCACGCAACTCAAAAACAACTGCTTTTTTCATAGGAGTTTTAAATTTTGTTTTGCAATCTGGGCTCAAATGCTTTACATCGTCACACAAAATCCTAAAAGTTTTCATTTATAATGATTTAATTAACAGGAACGACATTAATGGCGTTTTCTTTTTTGGAAAATATGTAACATTTTCTCTCTTCCTTTCCACAAGTTCGCAGTATAGTTGAGATTTAACCCAGCAACAAATTTCCGTAAAGGGTGTTGGATTAATTTTTAATAAACTCTTTGTTTCCAAACTCCATATTGTTGCCAATTTATTTTAAAAAGTGTAAGAAATGTTGCATTCTATTTTAAAAGAGAACACAGCGTAAGCGTGAGTTCATTCTATTTTGAAAAGTTGTTACATCCCACTTATGCCTGCTGTATATCAGTAACTTGTGCTTGCTGTACATTCAACTTCAATCTCTAAAATTAAGGGGGCGACTTTGATGCAAAACTCATCATGAGCGTGGAGGCACACCATCTTGGGAAGCGTTTTGTAGTCCCGTGGTCTCTTTTTTATCTGGTTATGGGAACACAAATTTAGGCGAATTAGATATAGAGCACACATTTTTTTTAACTATATGTATAATTTTGTTTCCACTAATCACTTTATTGAAACTAACCACCTGATATAGTTATCACTTGCGTAAATAATTAACTCACTCTGGATTTGGAAAACTTCAGTCATATATTAAAGGGAGTCAAGTTAAGTTAAGATTTGAAATCTTGGCCGTGAATAATCGAGCATGACATTTTAGCGTAGGAAGCGATCGCTAATGAAAACTAACTGAAGATTTCTTCTTCAGTGCAGATTATATTATCTAAACGGAAATATAATCGTTGTTTTATTACGACTTTTTATTTTTAGTTACTCCTTAAATTATTAACTACTGACGATGTTGTTCAAAATGTGTATCACTTAATTCGTTTGAATTAATTGCCCGCAGATGTGGCACAAAGTGTGACGAAATATTACAAATAAAATAAAATATTTTTTGTAAAAAAACGTGACCTCAGGGCTTAATAATTTAAGAAATAAACTAAAAGACAAAAATGTATAGTCATTAATTTGTGCATGCGGCGACATGTTTTTTATTTGTTATTCGGAAAAAGTGCTCGATGAATTCTTTTAGTTTCTTAAAAATGTCTCAATTGAGTTTTCTCTTGGAACGATGCTTTTTCTCAAATAATTATTTTATTCAGTAAAACATCAATCTTCTATCGATCACTTCTATTTATGACGTAAATAAAAATTATTTCTTTTAAGTGAAGTATTTTAAATTGAAAACGAAAATTTGGGTTTCTCTACTCACTCAAATAAATAAAGAGATATTAAAACATCCAGAAATTCTTAAGGTTGGCAACCCTGAAATTCGTATTCAACTTGTTGTTTTTGGGGTTACTACTTAAGGACTTTTTTCTATGCACGAGTACGTTGTGTGCATCCACCTTTTTGCCTGATGTGACCCGGGCACTTAACCTCTCGTTCAAGCATTATGGATTATATTCATGTACCTGTTAAATATTTCAAGTCTTGTCTATCACACGTCACGTTATGTTGCTCAGTTCGTACGAGACGTCTCTATTTAAGTAACTCTTATCGGTTCTCAACACTTTAAGGACGCGAGGAAAAGCATTAATTAATTATAAACAGCAGAAATCTTTTAATTGCATTAACTTAATGTTTTTTTAATTTTTATTTTTATATTATGAAAATGCATGATATAAATTTGATATGCAGGCGTATTAAGCCGCAGCAAATAACGCAACATTTTTCCAAACAATATCTTAATTAATTGCATTCAATTATATTTGTTTTATTTATTTTTACTGGGCTCTGTTTTTAGTCACATAAAAAACGATAATTTTTTTGAGTTAAAATTAAAGGGAAAAATTGCAACATAAATTTTTGCACTTCAAATTATTCAAACTACAGCCGGGATAATTTTACTGTCACACCTCGTACTTGTACATAAAAACCTGCATGTTTCACCATTTACGTGTCAGGTCAATCACTTTGTCACGCAGTTTATGATACGTCGGGAATAAATGATTTCATAACACAAAGACATGCATTGAAAAGGATTGCAAATAATATTTTCAAGTAAATAAATATCGATTTTTCAAATGGCAGCATAAAAAGAGGTGAACATCGAAAAATCAATTGACATACACGGTAACGTAAGTAACAGCGTGTGTTTGTGTGTATTCGGTAGACAGGTGCTCATTAATACTTGAACACGTTCACTTAAAGGGTCAAAATATCCAAAAGAATAGAAGCAAACAAATCAAACGAAGAAAAAGAAATAAATAAAAAATATGTTGTATTACAAACCATAAGAGTGATGCGGACGTGATGAGGGTGGTGCCGGTAGTGTGGACTCCCCAAAAACGTGTTTTTATTTCCGAACGGATGTTACACATACAAATTGATTCGCCACTGTAACATTGAAATCGACTTTGTTGTTTTCGTCGTCTGCATATATTTTCTTTATTTTTTATTTAATTTTTTTTTTCTGTCTAAGATTCCGATAACGGCTGAGTCATGGGTTTAGATTTAAACGCTACGATTACGACACCCTTAAAAGTGGCACACAAAGAATTCGTTAGCAAAATTATAAGGGCAGGGCGTATTAGCATATTTCTAACTAGTTCATCCCTGTTATTTTAGCATTGATTGCGTTTTTATAAGGAGTTGTGCTTCAGGCGTTCTAAATATGCAAATTCCTCATCATGTTTGAAATGTTGAAATTAAATTTTAGTTGAATTCAGTCTACAAAAATATTTCCACACACAAGGTATTCAAATTTCAACACACTGACATTTGGATATGACCAAATCGTGATTTTATCTGGTGGAATCGATTAACTATCGGCTTTCGGCTCTGTTTGCTTTCTCGGCTTTCCAAGACTCATAGAAAAAACGCACACAAAAAACAATTCACCAGAGTCTATGCCAAGAAAGTTCGCCGTTCAAAATCAAGTTTTTTTTCACCACTTTGAATTTTCAAATTTCTTATATTCAACATTTTATTGGAACTGTTCAATCTGTCTATCAAATCATTTGTTGTTCATTTTGTGCTCGAGTAGCTAAAAAGGCTTATTGGGATATCTAAAAACTCCCCCAATCACAGCACACCCACCCGAATATCTTCATCTTTAACTCCACACAATCGTCTGAATGTACATATATTTTTTTAACGCCAAAACTGTCTGCCATAAATTCAAAGTCATCACTCCTTTTGGCGCCACAATCAAACAACATTAATGTAGAGCAAGGAAAAAACAAGAGGATAAAATTTACAAAATCCATCATGACTACTCGTAAAAGCTACTGACTCCGTACGGTTGTTGTCTAACTACCACAGAGTAATAAAATATTAAACAAAAATAGTGTTTGTTTTTGTTTCGTAGCATTAAAAATATTTCCACCTCATGAACTCTTTGTTTTGTCTCCGTGTTCTTGTTGTTGTTGTTTTTAAATATTAAGTTAAACTTTTGTTAACGTCTTTTATGGTGACATTTCTTAGAAAATACTGCTATTAACTTGGCTTTAATGTGTAATGAAAGTGTAACTTGATAAGCAGACAGGTGAGCTGGTCGAGATGCATCTTTTACTCGGCAAGAATGTCGCTCTTAGAAACTAAAGTAATAGCACACACACACTGCCATTTCAAATAAACACATAACAAATGATGTTAAAAAAGCTTTTATGTGAAAAAAATAAATCGATAACTTCAACTTGTTAAAAATGCACAGACAAGCATAAATATTTAACAGGAATTGTGCTGGTAGCAGCAACATTTTCTTGTTTTCTTTGCCCTGGGGTCAAACTCCCCCTTTCCATATCGGTCGAAATTGGAACCCAATTCAAATCGAAATTTCGATTGCCATTTGTTCTTCTAATATTCTCATATACAAGTCCTGCGAAAGCCGAAACGTATACGAAATAATTGTAAATTGAAAAATTTACAAAACACAATATCGATTTTTTTCGAAAGCTGCTGCCTATTTAAGATATCGACAATTTTTATTTCGAAATTTGTTTGCAATATGCAGGAGTCAGTGGAGTATTTGCAATTGCAAATTTGATTTTGCAAAGAGTTCTTGATAATAAATTTTAATAAATTTTTTATAACTATGAAACTAGTAAAAATTAATAAGAATAATAAGAACATAATAAAAGGTAAAATGTGAATTTTCAGTATTGCCAAGTTATTGCTTTTGAATAGGCGGACATGTTTTTATTATAAATTTTTAAACACGCAGAATAAAACAAATCCCATCTCCTTGATATGCAATTAAATTTTGATTTGGTTTGTGCCTGTTTTTATATGAGAAAAGATTTTAATAACAATAAGGTGTTTTGTTTTCTCGTTGGATTTAAATAAGTCTTAGCAAAACTTATATTTTCTTCAGTCTTGACGAACTTTAAAAATTCTTGTAAATCAAGGAAAATTTATTCCGGCAGCTTTTAATATCTAGAATTATCTACGAACAAACGCTATTCCAAAGTGAGATCATAATGACAGCATCGGCAATCATTTCATCTTCCAGTATTAAACCCGTTTCACCTGTTGCCATACGAAAGAGATTTTTTATTTAGCCACGAAATAAAACGACTTTAAATTATTTCTTACAGTTTTATTTCATGCTGTAGTAATTTCTGTTATTTAATTTTCCAACTCATTCAAAAATAATTACTTCGGACATTCTCACTCAGGTCAATATAATTTCGTTGCACTCGAAACAAACAAATAAAAGGCGTGTGAACGAACGAACGAACGAACGAACGAACAAACGATCGAGAGAAAGTCACTTGAAAAGAAAATACACTGTTCACTTAATGTGTGTCATGATGTCAATAAAATGTTTATTTATAAAAAAAAAACGTTTATTTCACATTTAACTAAAATTCTATTTACGCCGAATTTAGATATTCACTCAATTCACACAATCACAAATCCATTTTCTTCGAATGTGTTTATTAACATTTTTGAATCCACACATAAATAAGTAACGCATAGTTTGTGTTTTTAGTTATTATTTTTTATACAATTCTTGCGCCAAGTTATAAACATTCTTTCTTTCCCAAAATTATTATTCCATGTTTATGTTTTATAGTAAAAAATATTAATTGCGCACACATTCTTATGTACATGTATATAGATGCATATACAAATACATAAATGCTTGTGTACGAGTGTGTGCTCGTAGTTATAAAGAAATATTGCAAAAATATAAAAATAATTATGGCGTATGTGCCGGGTTGGCATTCACGGCTGAATAACTAACACAAACGATTTGCATTTAGAAAATACTGCTGCCACTTCTATTTAATTTTTATATCATCATGGTATAGATTGAAAGATGCAGATAATTATTCATTGATTGGATGAATAGATAATATTTGCGGCCCTGACGTCTGTGTTTGGATTCAGCAAATACATTTTTGTGGTCATTTTACTTTGGGTTGCAAGTTAACGTAACTTCAAAGTAGAAAAAAGAAGTCGAGGTTAATTAATTTTACAGGATGGCGGTGATGGATCGAAGTCAATTTGCCTTGGCCACTTCGGTGGATCGTGCCATAAAAAACTCCATTATGAAAAGTGCTGTACTTTTGCACGCTGTCCCTTTTTTTTGAAATTAATTCTAGAACATTTCATTTCTATTCGCATGAATTACGGCGCAAGAGTACATAAAATATTTTAAAATGAAATCATAATAGATTCGATTCCATTGCGTGAGTATAAACAAACTGATCGCTACTGCAAGTCAATCAGCAACTTCTGCGATCGTTATTTGTTTCGTATTTGTTCTGTTCAGTGCACATGTGAAATTATTTTGACCGTGTTCATTTCTGTTATTGCAGCGCTGTTGACCTAATTTTGCGTCGCTAACATTAGAAAAATTATTTTCCATTTTTCGATTTTTCATTGAAAAATGTATTCCCCACATGCACGAAATAATGATGATGTTGATGATGTACTGGAAACAGTGTCGTCAGTAACAGACAGCCTTATTTGTGTATCCACGTAAATCTACATGGAGAGATACATATTTACTAAAATCCATTTAAACTGTTCTCGAATTGCAATACGGACAAATAAATTTGGACAGTTTTGTTTTCGAATCATGTTGCAGATTCGACACCATTATTTTTCTTGTTAATAATTTTTTAAATTTCTTCTATATGAGAAGCAAATCGCTAATGAACAGATCAAATAGCCTTGAAGTCATTATGAGACCACCAAAGAAGTTTTTTATATATTTATTTTGCAAAGCACTGTGACAAGCTGTTTAAGTGTAGGCTTACTGCGAAATTTCATTATGAATAGTACGAAAGCCGGCCATTGGGAAATCAATGAAATTTATTTAGAAAAAATGGTTTAATTAGAGAAGGTCGCGGACATTACACAGGCTATTATTGAAGCCCACGTTGGGAAATTTTTAAAATATTTTCAGGTTTAAATTCACATAGATTCAGGTAGAGATTGACATACTGCCAGTTGCACATGAAATTCGTGTGGGATCATATTTTGGTCATTGATAGAAATAATATTATTTTGATTCAAAAATATTATATTCATCTGTGTATATAGTTTATTATACCCCAGCAAAAAATATCCTTCCAAAGATCTTGTGATCTGAAAGCAGTGCAAAGGATTACAATAAATCCTCTCAACTGCTTTCAGCAGCAGGTGTTCAGACAGACCTTCCTATTAATTCCCTTTCATTTGCCTCCTATTACAACCGAGTTTTCTCCTTTCCGACGCGCGAACGACATTTGAAAAATGTTACTGGGCAACGTGTATTAAGCAAATTTTTGTAAAATGCTAACAACTAAGCCACCTAAACAGTGGTGATAAACACAATATACACATGAGCACTGAAGATGAAAGTGTAGCGACTTTCGAAAACAGCTGTTCTGCTCTGCTGTGTAAGTTGAATAAAACTGATGTTGACTTCCTTTGTGCCTAGGAATATTTATCATCAGGTCTTTCTGAGATTTTAACTAAGTTAGAAAAATTTAGCCTATATAAATATTAATATACTAACAGGATTATTTTTTATGGCGTTTTCTTTTCTGGAAAACGTGCAACATTTTTTCACTTCTTCTCTGGAAAGCAACAGTTTAGAAGAGTACTTAATTAGAAATGGTTTTTCGTAAAATATGTTGGACTAATTTCTAATAAATTCGCTGTTTTCAAATCACATAATGCTGCCATTTTCTGTTAAAAAGTGCAAGAAATGTTGCATTATTTCGAAGAAAAAAGAACAATAGCTTTTCATACAAAAAACAACAGCAAAATATATTAAATAATAAATGAAAATTCATTGAACATGAATATAAAAAGTTGATTTTTAGTTTAGTTTTAATAATTATTTTTTAAGCCTGAGATATACAGCATTTGTATTTTTTATATGATCAGAATTTTGGTACGTCTTTCGATATATTCCTTAGGAAAATGTGAAAAAATGTACTTTATCTATATTTTTACATAAAAAAAAAATACTTCAAGGAATCGTGGTATCCTTTTATTACGAAAAAGTTTGATTTTGTTATACACTGTTATCTGTTGATTTTATTATTATTATTTTTTTAATGAAGTAACATCAGCCGATTATGATGATCTCAAAATATTGAAAACAAACAATAAAATTGGCTTTTTCAAGATATTAACGAACATTAACAATACAATCGTTTAAGCAAACCAACATGCATGTTTAAATATTTATAAAAAATACGCTTGAAGGTCAAAAAATAAAAAATAAGCTCATGTGGAATAAAATAAATACAAACGCGCGCATAAATAAAAGTTTGTATGTGAGACCATGAAAGTGGGAATAAGTTAATAATACAATAACACATTTTGTAGAAATCTACACAACAATTAAAACAAACGCTCATTTGGAACCACCACGAATTAAAAACTCTTTCTGGGAGCACAAGTTGTTTATCAAGGTTTCAAGTTAAAGGCGTGAAATTATATTTTCTCATTAAATTCTTATTAGAATATCGACTCTGCGCGAAAATGTGAATACAAGCATTTTTATGGAAGTATTTTCAAATTAATATATTATAAACTGAATTCCAAACATATGGGAGTTCCTGAGTGAGTTATTTCAAATATAGTCTGCGCTAGTGTTTTCACATCTAAAACCTGATTTTAACATTTTGCGTTTTTAACAGCTGATTTTGCGTTCACGCTACAGGTTTAACAAATTCAGCTTTTATAATTCAGATTGTTTTATAAATTGCTTCAAAATAAATTAAATCTTTGAGTAGTAAATGTCCTTGTTTAATTATTTTCTACTTTCAATGTATAACACTTAGTTGACAAACTGTACTACAGATGTTTTTGTTTGTATAAAAACTAAGAAGTTTAAGAACGCGCTTTAAAATAGATATTATTTTATGATTTGTAAATGAATACTTTGAAATTATGAACACAATTTTGTATGACAAAACCAGGTTTTAACGTTAAACCAAAATTTATTTAAACCATGTCAGTGTCAAAACACTAAAATTTTTTAATGTGGCATAAAAAAATATCAAGATAACATACAAAAACATATAAATATTTTGAACACTTAACAAAGAAAGCGGTTCCTTAAAAAATTTATTTTGGCATTTGGGATAATTTATTGCTAAGGGTTGACTTTTTTAGGTTTCATTAAAATTTATTACATTCAAAATATCCGATTAATGATTCAGGCATACGCAAGTACGTGTGTTTTAATTAAATTGTTTAATAGATATAATATTACCACCATTTACATCGCACTTCGAAGCAGACTTCATGATGTCATCAAATTGGATTTGATATTAAAATGTTAGAAACAAAATATGTTGCCGGCAAAAACACGTCTAATTTATTTATTTCATTTTAGTTGAGTTGAGTTTCCAAACAAAAAGAACTCGTTTGGTTTTTTTTTTTTTTTTTATTTACTCTTAGTAGAGATGGTAGCGTGAGCAACACTTCCCTCATAATGATAATAAGATTTTCAAAGCGAATAAACTTCTAAATATGTTTTATTTCAAAACTGCTAGACGTTTGTTCTTTTCTAATGATTTTCCCCTTAAACTCAATATTCAGCGCACTATTAACAGCTAATGTTGTTATTGTAATTGAATTTTATGCCAAAATTCGCGTTCCTTTCTTAAAGTGACAAATGCTTATCCGAGTTAAAACTCGGATAAGCATTTAAAAATCTCAAATCAATTGTAAGAAGAGAACACGCCATTTAGTGTTGCATTCTCGTGCAGAAGAGTTTACAAGTAGCCACAGTAATTAATGCCACCACTAATAAGAGTAGTTTTGATTGTTTAAAAAATAATAGCTTAAACAAGGTTGCTCGCCAGCCAGGTTCTTCCAAACAAAAATACAATTGAAATGTTTATTAAAATTCAAGCACAATTAGCTGTGCATTTAGAGACTTCCAACCAGGCATATTCAACAATTTGTTTTGTTTGGGTTGCAGTTTTTAATGAAACATTTATTATCGTGATAAACAAAAAATTAAATCTTGACATGAATCATGTGTGTATTGAAACATTTTTATATACAAAATATTATTAGTAAAATGAAGCATCTTTGAAAGGAAATATTCTAGAAATGAATCACAATTTTATTGGAATTATCTTGACATCAATTAACGTGTTGAAACAAAACTTCACATCGAGTGATTGTTTCGGTGAGGTGAGGCCAACGTCAACTATTTCATTATCGTAAATTAAGTTTGAAGAGACAAACAATAAGGCTGCTAATTGTGCGACAATAATAGAATCGATGCCGCCTTTTTGGGCAAAGTTCGGTGGAGGGACACGAAACACAAATTGCTGTTACTTATAAGTGAAACTTTTACAAAAGTTCGGAATCAGTTAAATACGTCAACGAATACATTTTCATTTACTAGTTTTATTGATTTGTGTTGTAATACTTTTCCCGTTCTGCCGACTATTTTATAAAAGAAGAAGAGCTTTCTCTCAAACTCTCGCCCCACCCACCGTCAGTAGCCCAGATTTTGATATGGGAAATGTTTTCGGCTGGATTGAGATCCCGCGGACTCCCAACGCAATATTATTAGCGAGTACACAGTGACCAGGGGGCAAATTACGGCATTCGATACGATTCGAAATTTTAAAATATTTTCATATAAACTCAATTGAAATATTTCGTAATTTCGTTCGATAACGAGTGCTGTAATTTGCCCCCAGTACTTCTCAGCATTTTCCAAGATACTTACTTTCGTTTTCCTTAAAAAAGAGTCTTTACTTTTTTTGCAGAAAATTCACTTTCATTAAAAACCGACTACTTATTCGAAATCTATTAGTTTCAATAAAAAGCGAAAAAACTGCTAACCGCTTCTCCGGTTCCAATCGAAATATACAACAGGCATCACTGAGAGGTGATTTTAATACCATGAGTTACATTTTCGGAAAGCAAAAATCAAATAATTTTTCGCACATCAAGCCAATTTTTATTTTCAAAGTGAAGTTAACAAACGATTTCTCAATTCCGATGGGAATGTGTGACATGGCTGGCGTATTTCCTAAAATAAATCTTTAGTCTTGATACTTTAGCGATATACAAAGAATTTTATACAGCGTGTTTTAAATTCTCAACTCAACTTGGAGTTGCACCACAACAACTGATATTAACAGATAGAAATTATGATGTCGCAACCAAAAACATAAACTGTCGTTTTATGTAACGATATTTACAATACGGAGGCGGCATTACAATACACGGAATTCATTTTTCCAACAACGATGGTGGTGGGTGGATGGCTGACTAGCAGTCCATTGTTTTTCTTCTTAAGCGTAGAATGCCGTCCAAGTAGAAAAAAAAGGTGGAATGTTTCAATTTACTTCAGAGTATATCGCAACCGAGACTCCCCAGAGCAATGCACTGCAACAGTCTGCGGACTTTTTTGCGTCACAGATGAGGACAAGGATAGAAAAATATATATAAGATTTTTTTTCTGCAATCAGTTTATGTTATGAATGAAATTCTATTCAACTGCAATTGTCATGAAGTTTCTTCTCCTTTTGTTTAGTCTAATCCATGGTGCAACAAGGGGAAAGGAAGGCTTGCGTGCGGTAAACAACCTCCAATCTTTTTAATTCTACTTAATTTTTTCTCTGGGTTTTATGATACAGATATTGTTTGCTTCTAAATGAAAACCCGAACGAAAATGCTTATGACATTTCGCAAGTCACTAAACGTTAACGTTAATTATTTAAAATGAGTCCAAAGCAAACTAAATATTTGATTTTAAATGCAACTTTCAGATGCAATTTATATCGAACTTTGTTAATAAAAATTCACTGTATTTTTAGTGAATTTGATTTAGACATTCGCGAGTACAACTGATTTCCTCTGCAGACACTCTACTGCCAGTTTGAATAAAAACATCATTCACACTTCAAAGATTTAACGTGTTTCTCTGTTTTGTCTTCAGATGTTGCATGGATTGCAATTAAAATTATTATTTACGATACAAATTATTCCGTCATCTTATAAATTAAAAGCAATTAACAGTAACACTAATTCGAGTTGGAAAACTTGTCATAAAGTGGTCATGCAATTAAAAAATGTGTCACAAATACAGCGGATGCATAATTAAACGAGCGACAGACATTTAAAGAAAAAGAAACTATCAGAAAGTTCATTTTCATAAGTGCCACACAACTTATCTCAAAAATTAACGGAATTTTATTAAAAAAACTAAATATAAATAAATTATAGAATAGTTTCGTCCTGGAACGAACTTGTTCAGAAGCACGTGTTGCATGCAAAAATACACTCGACCCAATCTTCTGTCTTCGGCGAATTTTCAAATTTTCAACTTTCGATTTAAAAAAAATAATAATAAAATTCGCTGTACAAATGCGGCGCCTAATTTTTCATATCAAAAAACCCCAATCGTGGAAAGTGTAAAATTAATACAAAAAGGGAAACGATAATTTTTGAAAATTCCAAGTTATCTTGACATAAAATTTGCACAACAAAAATAAACACCAGAATATTATAAATTTGGTAGACTTTTTGCAAACAACTTAAAGTAGCAGACAAATCATTATTGTTATAATTATCACAGTCAGCAATTTTGTATGTTCTTCTGTCCGTTTGACAATCTAATTTATGGCAACATTTTTTTTTTTTGTTGTTGTCTTTCCGTTTTATTGCGTAAGAGTGTGACTTCATCATCTTAACCAGTTGCTTGCGGTTTCCATTTTTTAATTATAGTTTTTGTTGTAGTTTTTTTCTCTTGCCATTTTAATTAATTGCTTTTATGCATATTTGCTACTCTTGCAAGTACAGGGTGCTTGTTTTAAGAGGTGGAAAGCTATATATTGATGTTATATATATATATTTGTTGAATTTACTCTCTTCATTAAATTCATGTACTCTATAATTCCGTAACTATTTGTCAAAGCCACGTCAAGGCAATATCAAAGATAGGACATGTTTGCACTCTCTTCCACCAGCAATTGACCATTTGCAACAGGCTCTTGTTATTCGCAAGGCCTTGCAGAGCAGTCGCAGGCTATCAGCAATAATTAATTGTTGTCCGCAAAAAGTAGAACACGACTGTCAAATTTTTTACATCGTCTTGACGTAACGTTGACAAAAACTACAGAATAAATGGGATGATGTCATCCTTGGGGCACAAAGTGATGCATGATGAGTTCGTCGCATTGAACCACATATTTTCTATAATTCAAACTTTGTGCCACTTTCAATATATTCTTGATTATATTCATTAAAACTATGCCTAAAAAATACACCCTTTCAACTATTATTCAATATACTAAAAACATTGTTTTTCGTACAAGAACTGGTCTCAAATGCTTTTCAATATTTCATTTGTAAGAAAATAAAATGGAGCCACATTTTTTCAAACAATATTTTTCTAAAGCATGTAAAACATTCAAATCCAGTTTACCTCGATTTTTTTTTCTTATTTGCAATTTCCAGATTCAGCACACATCGTGTGATATGGATATGCGAATATTCTTATTCGTATTCGAAGAGTCGAATATTCGGACAATTTTACATAATCGCTTTCAAATTCGGTAATCAGGAGAATATTTTTTTAAATGTAATAACAATATTAATCCGTGAAAAAAAAAATCCAAGAATTAGAAAAAATTTACTTTAGTTTACTACAAAAATAATCATCCCTGTCGCAGAGTAAGATTCCGTTCGGAAGCAGACTTCATTTCTCTTCAGAAAACGGATACGGAAAATTTCTTTTCGAACGAAATCATTTTTAATATCGTGAACGGTGTTGTTAGTTTCTTGTCTTACGTCGCAAATAAATATTTGAAACTACCTTTTATCAGTAAATATTTACTTTTCTATCAATTTATTTTAGAAGCAAATCATTGAATTATTTTTAGAATGAATTTTTGGATATTTTCATAATTCCTTTCAACGACGGAATAATAAAAGGAATCAAAAATTTTGAAAGATAAAATTACCGGAAGTAAGCAGCATTCCTTTAAAGTTTTTGGTACTTTTTATTAGCCTTAATGTACGCGAATAGAATTAGAAAGCATTTTTTTAAAAACGATTTTCAATGCACCATTTTACAAACGTTAACAGAACCATAATAAAATGTCTTTCAATTTTACTTAAAAAACTCGTATTCACATTCGTTTCAGTTATTTGAAGTCGCGAATGCACATCACTAGTATGTGTATATATTTTTATAAGTATTTTGTTAATTTCCAGCTTTTTATGACTAAACAAAAATCTGAAAATGATCCTGACCATGAAACTTGAAAATCAGATAATGATTTTTATTGAAAGAATATGATTTTATTTCGCTTCATGAAATACACACAAACAGGCATTCATTCAAACATGCATTTATTTATTTATTTAAAGAAAGAATTGTTTACTCAAGTCCATGTACGAGTATTCCCACATAATTTTTTACTTTTCATTCGATCGTATGAGTGTTAAATTGTTTGTGGTGAAAATATAATAAGATGTGTACTTTATTTAAATCTATTTTGAAGCACTTGAAATTCGTATGGGGTACGTTTTTATTAGTCTGACTGAATTCACAAATAAATTCTTTCTGAATGTCTGTCTATCGAAATGCCACTTGTTGTAGTTTTCCCTTTGACTCAATTGCACACAAAAATGTAAGAGTAACAAACGACAGACCCACCACTTGTTTCTTCTGCAAGTTATTTCTGTAACAGAAGATTTACATAAGAAATTCAATTACACTTGAAGAAATTATTGTGTTTATAGTATCTCAAATTATTTGGTATTATTTGCTCTTACGCTTTCACAACTCAACTTAATTTGCACATGAGCTCAATTTGGTTAATATCAAACTTAAAATATTATTTTGCTATATTAATATTTATATAGGCTAAATTGTTTTAACTTAGTTAAAATCTCAGAAAGACATGATGATAAATATTCCTAGGCACAAAGGAAGTCAACATCAGTTTTATTCAATGAAAATTGGAAAAACGTTCACATATACTTAGGTATAAAATTCAAACCATAAAAGTTTTCAGAATTCAATTCAGAAAAATGGGACATGAAGAAAATAATCAAATGGTAACAAAGGTATCATAACACACAAGTGTTAACATCAGGTTGATACAGTTCTCGGATTGTTTTTCACAATAAAATTTGTGTAAATAGAAAACTGTTATCACATTCAACTAAGCCACCTAAACAGTGGTGATAAACACAATATACACATGAGCACTAAAGATGAAAGTGTAGCGACTTTCGAAAACAGCTGTTCTGCTCTGCTGTGTAAGTTGAATAAAACTGATGTTGACTTCCTTTGTGCCTAGGAATATTTATCATCATGTCTTTCTGAGATTTTAACTAAGTTAGAACAATTTAGCCTATATAAATATTAATATAGCAAAATAAAAATGTTCAATAAAAATAAAATCACTTAAAATATTATTATTTATACGAGCACGATCTAGATGCGAAATACTTCAATAAAGTATGGAAGATTTAAAGTCGTACTGTGCAGCAGGATTGCACTATTTCGATGTTGTTGTATAAGTTGATATAATAATATAATTCATACATCCAGTGAGACAGTCAACTCTCAATGTGTTGTTCTGCGTATGAGTAACGAGATATTTAACTCAACATCGTTACGCCAAGGAAAAGTTGCAACATTCACACTGCCACTGCACAAATAAATGGACAGTGCAGATCCCCGAGAAGCACTAAATATAATGTTGCATCACAAAGTAGAAGCAATAGAGCAGAGAAAACCACGGCAGATACAGAAAAAATATAAAAAAGCTAAAGAAATTTATGTTGTGCAGCTTATGTGTCACTTTACGTCGCATTACAACAAAATGAATACAACTTTTAATGATTGAAGAAAAAATAACGCTACTTAGTTTCGTTTCAGCAAAAAAAAATATAATTCAGTTTAATTAAAAATTCGCTATAGTGTTAAAAAAAAGATGAAATAAATTTAATTAAAACAATATGACGTATTTCATAACATCTTCTTGATGATGCGTGTTACTTAAGAGTTTTCTAATTTCTGAAAATGAAAAACATCCTACGGTGACTCACGCACTAGAAAAGAACAATAAAATAAATGATTCCAAAATCTTTTATCAATAATCAAGTCTGTAGTTTAAAGTTAATAACTTGTCGTCTGCAGTTTATTCACAACTTCGGGTATTCCTGGCACATAAATTATAAAGTTTAAATTTCATTCATAAAAACTTTAGGCTTCGTTTTCACAATGCGTTTGCTATTATTTTGGTCTAGTTTTTTGGATTATGGACCAAAAAAACAAGACAAAAACAAACAAAAAAATTTTTCGTAGCCTTCATGTTCACATAAATTTTAAACGCAAAAGGAACTTTATAAATTTCAAATATATAAAATATCTCTACATAAATAATTTAAATCAAGACTAAGAAATAATGTTATAGATATATTATTATGAACTTACGATGGATCCGGTTGTCCTTCAGCCTCACATTCGATGATGAAGGGTTTATCACTTTCTTTATTTTGTTGAGCAACTTTAAACAGAAGTTCGTCTGTGGGTGGTTGTTTGATGATGCGAGGCGGTGAATTGACTGAAATAAGGAAAAATAGAAGTGGATAAGGACTTTGAATGGTGATTTCGTTTCCTGAAGGAGCTGCAGAAATACTTTTATCGAAATATGCACAAAATAAAGTTTGAATTAAGATTCACATACAGTTATATTCGTACTAGAAAATGAAAATTAATCGATTAATCGAAATCCGGCAAACACAATATAATTCCACAAAAACTAATGATTTTAAAATAAAGGAAGCGTTTCGTTTTCAAGTGTAATCGGAAACCCAAACAAAACTGTTTAAAAATATTAAGAGCCCAAAACAAATATTATATTTGTTTTATAAATATACAAAATTGGGACGAAAAACAACAGAATTTTTTTTCGAAAAAAAAAACAAAATTCTGAAAAGAGTTTCATTCGATCTGCTCGAGAACAAATAAAATCACATTTTCTTCAATATGATTTTTTTTAGTTTCCATACGATCGTGAAACATTTTATGACCCAACCAATACATGAATGGATGCTTACGTACACGGAAAATTATTTATGTTTTGTCTTGGAATTTTATTTTTTAAACTGCCGCTAACTCTTACACTTTCACAATAAACTGATCACATAAACATATTTTAATAATTTATATTAAAAAAGAAAGAAATTATTGAAGTACACAAATCGTGCCAATTTTTTTATGACGAATATTAAGTGCGAAGTGTGTATGTATGAGTGTGTGGTCGTTACACTCAAATCCTTTTGCATGCGACTTGTAAAAACCCATGCTCGATGTAAAGTAAATAAATAAAAGCCATACGCGTTTATATGCGATCACATTTTAGGGGGAAACGTCTGTCTCTTCTTTTGTTCATTTAAATTTTAAATAAAATTAAACAACAACGCAGACGACATCAACTACATCAATACGAAGCAGAATAGACTAATTTTCCAAAGTGCACCACCGCAATCAACGAAATTCAATAAAACCGAAAGAATAGACAGGAAAGCAATTTCCCAAAGATGAAGAATATTTGATGATGTCGACGAGTGTGTTGGGCGCAGCGGCTGGCTGTAAGGCCAATTTAAAAAAATTATGTTGCACAAATAGAAAGGAAACAGAATTTGGTAAAACAGAATGGAGTAGATAAACGAATAAAAAAATTGCTTCTGAGAATGGGAAAGATTGCAGTTTCCATTCAAATGTTAGTTGACGTCTTCTATGAACTGGGACAGAGAGAGAGAGAGAGAGAGAGGGAGAGAAAACGGTGGTTGTGTATTTTTAGATGATCTAAATTTATTGGCATGTGTAGGTTAAACAGACAGACGAGCAGGCAATTCATTTTTGTTCCAATTCTTAATTTTTCTATTTTAGAATTCTTTGAGGAAACAACTTTATGAAAATTTCTTAAAAACATTTACACAAGCAAATTCCAATCAGATATATAATGAAATACATATTTAAACACAAATAAAGAGAGAACTACTTATAAATAGTTTCTTGTTATGAAAAAATTAATGGTTGTTGGTTGTGTTACTGCGCCAAAGTTTTTGCGACTGGAACAAAAAGAAGCCATTTTTGAGGATCTTCCAACTTTTAACTTTTCTGAGGATTTCCGTCCTACACGAATAATTAAACTCAAAAACAAATTTGGATTTTTTAATTCCAATCTTTTTTGGCATTAAAAATTGGAGAATATTCAGATTTAAGAAAATAAGATGAAATACTTACTCATTGCAGTTGTAGTGCTTAAAACAGCAACCAGCAGGACAACGGCCAGCGTACTAGACGACTGCCGCCCCATTTTGTCGATTGTTTGTGCAATTGATGAATGCGAAGAACTTGCGTTCTTAACGACTGATAATTTTAAACAAACCCCCTCTTCCTTCAATGAGGGGTAATTTAAAAGAGTACTGGAATGTTTACTTTTTTATTTAGTTCTTTTTTTTTTGCATTAAATTTCGCCTTCGCTTTTTGGCTAATAATTAATAGTCATAGAATTTACGATTTTGTTATAAATCTGAAAGAGAATAAAACGCCACTTGAAAGTTATTGACTCTAAAAAGAAAGAAAAAAGTAAAAAATTTGTTAATAATTAAACATTTTGAAGAGATTATATACGTAGTAAATAATATACACACATACCTACTATATGTACATGTATACATATACACATGCATATTGCACACATGTATGTGGGTGCACTCAAACTCAACTAACTCAAATTTTAAATTAAAACTATGAACTTGTCTGTCTGCTATTTAAGTTTATAATGCGGCCGAGAACTCAATTACTTTTCTTCGAAAACGTGGTGTCTAGTTCGGTGGAGAAGGGATGTGTGGCGTGTTATTTGTACGTGCAAAAAATACTCAAAGTAACGACTTGCACTATGCATCCATCTGCTGCACAAGTCGTAGGTGTATGTGACAATTTTATGCACATCGAAAGTGTTTTCTAAAATGAATGCTAAAATACAAGCCGAAAAATAATTTTGTTTATGTTTAACTCTGACAACAATATTTTTAAATTTTATGGAAACAAATTTCATTAAAAAGAATAATAAATAATAAGAATAAAATATCAAACATGTCAAGTCCTTGAAAACACTTTTCCTTTCTGGGTTTGGTTTCTTAGTTCATTTTAAAAGTGTAGGGTATAGCAATTGAAATAATATCAATAGACGTCGACCACGTTACAGTGGGACGCAAGTGTACATCCTACAGCTGCTTTTGGATTGTTGGAATAAAAACAAATTTGGTCTAAATAATCAAATAAACAAACTAATTCTTTCTTGGCAGCAGTAACTTCGAGCACACGCTTCTTTTGATTACGTAATATGTCTACGCTCATGACCAGTTCAGCAGATGTGTAAGTAAATAATGTAACATAATAATTAGAATAGAAATCAGTCCGTACCTTTTCACTGTTTCTGGTGTTAAAAATAATTTACAAAAAAGTGATTGAAAATGTTCTACATAAAAAGCAGGAAAAAACAAAAAGCGTAAACATTTCAAATGAAAAAAGGTGAACAAGAACAAACATGTGTTAATTGAATTAGTATCAGATACTGAAAACAGAATTCCAAAAATGCATTTCTGAGAGACACTAGAACAAAAATCATAGAAGGGGTACAACACTTGTGTGCGGTTTTGCTTTGAATGCGACTCATAAAATGTTCTCAGATTCGCTGCAGAACGGTGGCAGTAATTCAATCGCTACCATTTTGGCATTATTAATAATTTTAAATATTCTGGTGCTAATTAAATCACTTATGAAACAAAATAAAATTAAATAAAATTGTGATATTATCAAATAGATAACAATGGATTTACGCAGTTTATGTTCCAAACTAGATGTGGACGCACTACGAGGTCAGTAAGTGTTGCAAACAAATGCCACATAAAATCAATAAATTCTCAATTGTTTTCATGTCACGTTTAAAGAAACCCTTAAAAAACGTTTACTTGCAATTACTCGTCATTTTCGAACAGTTCGCATTATTTTAATTTGGATTTTGCTATTTCAGCCAAAATTCCCCCTTTACCGCAAGTCAAATTACCAAAGTCAATTTTAAAACTAAAGTCGCGTAAAATATTTCGCAGTTCTAGAGAAGATGTCAACGCGGCATCACGACGTGTCTCTTCAAAGCGCAAACCGACTGATTTTGACAATTTACCGCTACCGTTAGAACAGCCCTATGGAATACCGCCTTCAGAATTTATTAACCGAACGCCAAATCGAATTTCGACAATATCATCGTTGATGAACAAAAGAGGAGATGGTGGTGGATACGGAGGTTCAAAAAACTGGAGATCAAGAGAAGTTGATAATGAAAGCTTTTATCGCAGTGCCGGAGGTATTGAGGACTACTACCCTTCTCCTTTAAATAAAAGATATGAACAGCGCATATCTCGTCCCATAAGTCCAATTAGAGCGCCCCCTATAACCCAGGAATTTCGTGCGCAATCAGAGCAAAATATTAAAATGTCATTTGGCGAAAGGTTTCAAAGGAGTTATAAAGACGTTGCAGAATTCAAACTAAAACATCTGTTCGCTAAGAAAACTGTAGTGCGGACGGATGCAATCGAAATTACCGAATATATTAAACGATTTGATGAAGACCGCAAGCGGGAAGAAAATGTGAAACAAAAAATAGATCAAGTAATAGCAGATAATTACCGATTCCAGTTTAAAGTTTCCCAACAAAAATCTGAAGAATCGTACGGTGATAGTCCAGCCAGCACTCCGCAAAATACTAAATTTAGAAAAAATCATAAAACGGTAAGCGAATTAAGTGGCGACGAGAGTGGCATGGAATCATCACCACCAGCTCGGAAGCCAGGTATCGCATCAACTAGATTTTCTAGGGTACGTCATACTCCTCTAAACATGTCACTGGAGGAAGATGACGTTGATGATGATGGAATACATGTGGTGGAAGGCAAGTCATATAAAAAGAGTCCTAAGAAATCATGTGATTCACGGACCAGTTCGCAAAAGTCTATTAAAGCCAATAAATCATTTAAGTTATCGGAAGATCATCACACTTTCTTGAACCGTTCCATGGAAGATAATCACGATGAAAGTGATGAGAACTCTGACATCGAGCTTGATGTAAAAGATGAAAACTCGCCAAAACTAAAACCGAATTCAAGCTCTTTGTATAACATAAAAAAACCTCATACGCCCGAAAAGGTCAGTAACATGAGATCCAAGAGTATTAAAGAACGCCTGGGCCGGTTTACCAAGCAAACATCGGAGGGCGACGAAAAGAAACGTAGAGCTCCGCTAACTCCGCAGCAATCTGAAGAAAATGATGCTGCTCCAACTAAATCCGATAAGCCATTTGAAGCCATCAAACAAAATTTGAGACGGTTCCAAAAGTCTATTCGACTACCACAGCAACCACAATCGGGAGCCGAATCGGAAAATGACGAAGCGAATACCGAAAACAAAACAATACTTTCGAAAACTCAACAATTTACAGAACGAATCAAACGTTTCCGCTCCACCGATCAAGTTAATAAGATTTCCGAGGACGAGGAAAACAAGGGATCGCCTATTCACAAAATTACCAACAAATTACAGGAATGGAAGAAGAGTATAAGGAAAAAAGTCGATTTACATGCCACGGACAATGAGGATGATTATGCAGCTCGTTCCTCTCCTCCAAAGCCTGTGGGTTCGCTAATGAAGAAAATAAAACACATCAGATCCCGAAAGCAAGAGAGCACTGATGACCCCGATGACGATGAAGAAGGAGGAGAAACATACAAAGAAAGCTTAGCAGCCCGAGCTAAGCTCCAATTAGAAAAGGGTGTTGTCGCCGCCAGCCAAGTTCCCCAGAGAACTATGAAAAAAATATCTGAATCCAAGAAATATTTCAAAAAGAAACCACCAAACGATGAAAAATCTAAAACTGATGACGAAGACGAGGAGGATCAAGAAGCCAAAGCTTCCAAAAAAGTGGTGGCAAAAAGTATAACCAGACCTCCTCCACCACGGCCACCGCCTATTCCTCGACCATATTTTAACAACAGCTCTGATGAAGAGGACAGTGATGAAAGACAAATATTTATTGCGAAATCGATTGCAGAGTCCCAGCTGATTTCAGTACCTGCAGCCAGAGCAATGTGGACTACAAAACCAATTGTATCGGACGATACAACTGACTACGATGACGAATTACCCAGAGTACTTCTTCACCAAGATAATTCGGATGTTTTCGAATCCACTTTAATTATAGCGGTAACACGCCCCATATCCCGTGCGACGACACCAATAATCACTGAATTGCCTCCAGATTCAACAGAAGAGGCCACTACAGACACAAAACCAGACATTCCCATACCCGATCAAGACATGCCAGCATCCGATGAGGAAATGACACCAGATTCAGAGCAAAAAGTTTCCAAATACTCCAATACAACACACTCTAGAAAACATTCAATCGACTCCAGTTCAGAGGACTCTTGGATTAAAGACATACCCAGGGGTCCATCGATTGCTGTTCTAAATAGTGTAGACGAAAACGATGAACCCTGGAAGATTAAAAAAGCAAATCCTTCTGATAATTTGTACAAAACGAAAAGCATTGACCTCTTCGAAATGCAAAAGAAACACGGAGGAGTTTTAACCGCTTTCGAAGATTTTGATGATGAACTCAAGCACACGCCAGTTGTGAAGATTGAGAACGAGAAAATTCACGCAAATGAAACTCCTGCAAATGCTGGAAGTTATGACAGAGAAAGTAGCGAAGACCTGGAAAATCCTGACGATGACAACTCATCGAGAGTCACAAAAATATCCATGCATCCGCCAGATATTAAACACAATGAAAGTGCGAAAGTCGATTCAGAACTGAAATCTCAGCCTTATGGCAACAGCCGAGAAAGTTTAACAGGGAATTTAGACGACAAAGATGTTATCGAGAGCGGTGCGGAAGACGACAATGAAGAAAGTGACGACAATCAGTTCCAGGAGGCAGACGAATTAGGAAATGACCGGCCACCCTCGAAAGCTCCTTCTCCGCCACCATCCAAGTCACCAACTCCTCCCCCATTGCCCCAAAGGCAACCATCTCTAAGATTATCAACTCTAAACCAATCATCTTTAGACCTGGCTTGTCCTTCTGAGCCACCTCCACCCTTGCCCTTAACAAAGCCACCTTTACCATCCAATAGACCAGCCCCACCACTACCGCCACCGCCAAAAATACCAGATCGAAACCCCTCAGCAATAAGAAACTCAAAGCCTTTAGTAAAAACCGCTTCATTGCGACTTGCCTACAGTGAACAAGTCAATCCTGAAGACGTTGGCAAAGTCAACAAGCTTATATCGCGCTTTGAACCCGAAGGCCCCAAACAAAAGCCCAGAATTATACGTCGCAAGCCCTGGACGTCATACGAATCGGAGGAGTACAGCGATGAAGAGGATTCATTCGAGATATCGCCCATAAAACAAAAAGATAAACTGGTAGACACGACACCGACAAATCACCCCAGAATAAAAAAATCATTCTCAATTGATTCAGTTGATTTGCCGAATAATAACGAAAAATTAATTACTCCCAGCCATAAGATTCAAGCGCCACTATCACGCAAAGCCACATCACAAATTATACTGGATAATAGTGAATGTGCCACGCCTGTACCCAGCATTTCTATATCTTCCAGTTGTCTTGATGTCAACTCTAATTTCAGTCAACCAAGTTCCGTTTATGGTTCACCCCTACCATATCCCGCGAGTTTAGTTGGATCCACGGAAGTTACCCCGTTAACAAATCGAAAAGAGTCCGATTGTCTTGGCTCACGACGTAGCCGCCGTAGTCTGGCACGTGACGATGAACATTTCTACTCCTTCGATAGCGATGACGGTAAGTTAAATGTTTTGAAGTTACAATTTTTTTTTAATTTAAATTTCAATTTCTTCTTCTTCTTCTTCTTGTATATAGAAAACAGTTACTATTCGTTAAGTTCAACAAGCAGTAATCGTTACGTCGTGGAATTGTGAATGTTAATAAAATTGTAAGATTTCAAATAATATTAAGTAGTTTATAATTTACGATCAAACTATGATGTAATTAAAAAAATATATATATTCGATCACGCAAAACAGTCGTTTTTCTATTCAAATTTGAGTCCTTTAAAAATTTGAATAATAAATATGAAATGATTAACGGATATCTCAACAAAATTCGAAAAATTTAAATAGAAATTTCCTTGGAAAGTTTCCGTATTAGAAAATATCGTCCTGTGCGCTGCAATCCCAAAAGATACGGGTTAGCAGATGCACATCGAATGAGATTTTAATTTATTTGTTTATATTTTTATAACTATAACTAACCCCTGAGAGAGGACATCTTTTCGAATGTGTGGTTGAAGCACCATCGAATGCAAGCAGACACGGTGACGACTCTAATTTTAATGAAATCTAAAAAGTAACAGTGTAATTATATGATCCTGTTTAATGGATAAATTTTTTCATGAACATAAACAATTTCAGTTTTTTATTAAATTTATAACATTAAAAGCGTTTAGCTCTAAAACAAAACTTCGTTGAACTGAAGTAGCTCAGAGCCGAGAAACACAATTCTACAATGAAGTTCTATCTAACAAAAAATTAAATAGATAGTGGTTGCATTCATAAATGGCACAGGGAGAGGGAGAGATAAATGCAGAATGAGCAAGTGTGAAATGGAAGGACTTTTCAGTGTTCCATCAGAAGAGTTTCTGAACTGATCTTTTTTCCATTTCACTTTTGTTCCGTTGCTACAGTTATCGCTCCTTCACTTGTCACACCATTCACAATGGAACGCCTCTTACAGATGACTGCACCTTTAGCCGATTTTGGCAGTTCACGTGCGTTTATCGCAAATGCACTTTCAACTTGTGTGGTTTTCCGACAGCACAAAAATAAGTTTCAAATAACTAAACTTGAATAGTCGTAAATTTGATTGCATTTTCTGCTAATTTCTGTGCTTCAAACATTAATTAACATAAATAAAACATAATAAAAATATTCAAATTTATGGTCAACCCAATACTAAGCACACGTAAAGAAATACTTACAACTGACTGTCTGAATGTCTGTCTGTCTTTCTGTTTGTTTGCTACAAGTTCATACTCCCCATGGAGCTGTGAAACTCAAACTAAATAAACAGCAGGCTGTTTCCCTTATTGTTGGCATGCTAAAACAGGATACACGAATGAACTCATTTCACATCGAGCCGCAAAGCATGTGTGATGTAATCGTACAAAGAAATTCGTTTGAATAAAAATAAAAATAAAATAAAACACACCCTTATCATTTTGAAACCCATTCGAACGTCTGAATATTTAGCGTGTGTCAGCTGGCACGTTACCTTTTATGTTGGTTTTTAATATCTCAGCGAAATATTAAATGAAAACTAAAGGAAGAAAATTTGCGCTTGCGCAAAACAACCCCGTGTTACTTTTATAAATTGTTTATGGAAAACCCTTAATCAATCACTTAATCAGGCAGCCACCCAAGCCAAAATGCCAAATTTCGCTTCGGTACTCATGCAGCGATGGGAGTAGGGGTTGATTAGTTTCGTTACAAGTTATAAAATAATTTATCTTTCTCTTTTAATAAAACTAAATAGGACCGTGTGGTCTACTAATTAAACTCGTTTTCGAAATTGAAAAGAGCAAAAAGTTAGCAAAAGGTGTTATTTCCGCTTCCTAATTACGTTTGTTCATCGCAACGAACACACACTAGTCCAACTAACGCAATGAACACTCCCTTCTACACGTTTGTTTTAATTTATTATTTCTGAATTCATGCTGGCCAATAGATTGAATTATAAGTGAATACCAAAATAAAATTGGAAAAAAATAAAATATCGCTGAAATCCTTTACATGCCCCTGATTATTATATTCAGCCTGCAAAGATTTCTTTTACACACTAATCATTTTCACGCACACACACATAAACGTACAAAACACAGTGTAGAAGAAATGGCAAAATTTTTGAAACCCCGCAAAAACATTAAACTTCTTAATATATTGCAAATAAATAAATTATTTAATTATTCAATTAATGTTAAGTTTTATTTTTTTTATTTTCTTTTATTAGTACTTTTTCCAATTTCTCCCATAGTGCCAAAACTTCAACTTTCTATTTATTGAGGCGAACAATTATTTTTTTATTTAATTAAATCAAATATTTTGAAATGCTCTGCACCATGCCATGCCCTTTCATGTAGTTCATTTTGGATCCAGCTTGCTGTGTCTGCCGTTACTCACAGTTAATGGTTCCAGCTTTTAATTGTGTTCACTAATAAATTCACAACAACATTTGCGTGCGGTTTTCACTGTTGTTTGTTGGGCTTTGGCGAGATCACGTGGACTTTCTACATTTTACCACTCTTTTGTCTTGTTAATTAAACCGCAGTGAACTCATATTTGTGGCTTAATCCTCATATCTGGAGTTTATTTGGCAGCACAACCAGTGTTGCCGTAAGGAGTTTTTAAGAAGAGGCCTTGGTTTTATTGGTTTTTTAGTTTCATGGAATAATTGAGCCATGCAGTCATCTTTTCAGTGTTTCTCTTCTATCGCTTTTGAACAAACATTTAAGGACAAACTTTTCATTTGCCACTGAACGAACGACAGACAAGATTGTAGAACACGTAGCGCACACCCGTATGAACGCTTAAGTGCGGGTAAAGCAATTTCAGACGAAATCTGTTTAATATTTTCAATCTAGTTATTAAAAAACACACACTAAACTCTTACTTATCGAATTACAAATCCTTCTGTAGTATTTGCTTAAGTAAAAAATTCAAATAGAAATCAAATCGAACTTCAGACAGCAAACAAAATTTTCAATCATCAAAATGTAAAAACTTTTTTGTCTTTAACTTCATTGCATGAACGAATTTGTTAAACAAATTACGGAAAATTTGTAGTAACGCATCATTCAAGCACACTTACGAAAATTAAAAAAACAAAAAAAATTAATGATTATTATGTGCAAGAATTTATTTACCATGAGGGCTTGTCTGTCTCGTAGCTCATAACGATTCTTTATTGCAGTCAGTTAATTAAGACTTTCTTTTTTTAATTTTTTGTAATGAAATTAAATTATAAGGGTCAAAAAGCAATCACAAATGAATGATCAAGTAACAAAGAATTCAAACAAAATGTTCTCATAAAAATCAGAATGCAAAACGTCAATATTATTTTTAAAAAAAGAAAATTAACAAACAACAATAAAAAAAACATTCTTATGAACAAAAACAAAACCTCATGCATTTGGCGATACTTTAGTGACGCTGTCGATGGCGATAGTGACGAATGAGACAGTAAAGAACAGAAACCACAACTTGATATGGTGCACACACAATTCATGTTCGGATGCATGTGTCCGTGGGCATAGACGTTGTGGTCGCTGAGTTTTCAGATGTCTTCATGGTGATGGAAACAGAGTAAAATGCAGTTTTTGCTTGTACGAACCAACACAAAACAGCCAACCGTGCCACTGCAGAAGAAGTCACACATACATGCACGGCGTTTACAAACGGATGAGTAGTCCTTCCCGCCAAGGACACTAGTCAATGCGACAAGTTGCAATGATTCAGGTCAAGGCTTTGATATACTACGAAAGTGCATGTATTTGAAACCTTCACGAAACAACACCTTGACATCATCGTTTCATATTTAATTTATCTTGAAAAGCATCAATTAAAATTCGCATCCGACTGAAGGTCTTGGATATCCTTCTCCAACGATAGTATAGCAAAAATAGCTCTTCGAAGTAAAAATTAAAATGGTGACAACAAATTCTTTCTATTCTAACCTTTTTTCCATCTGCCTTCGTAACACAATCCTCACCAACGGAGATGCAAACCCAGTTAAAATAAAGAAATAAATTTGCTGAAGTTCAGATTCGCTCTGGAAAGATGCATTCGGTCGGACACTAGAAATTTAATAACCAAAGTGACACACAATTAGGAGTCTCTCTTCAGATTCTGTTCTCCTCAAAAGATTACGAAACTAATTTTATATTATTTTTTAATTAATTATATTTAATTGTTAATAACTTATTTTTGTTAAGAGTAGTTATGGAATATTCAGGATTAGCACAATAACTCGAATAATCTATTATTTATGTTAACGCACCTTAAGCCAATATTGAAAATTGTTTCTTAACATACCGGCCGATAGGTTGGATAGAAACTGGAAGCAGCACATGAACAAGTTGAGGCTTAGCCGCGTCCAACATTGAGTTACATAAACCGTTCTATCGATTCAAATGAAGATCTCACATATTTCTCTAACTTTGATGTTTTATTTTTAACAAAATCCCAAAGATCTTTAAATATCACCCATTATATGGATGTGTAGTTTTGTAGCTTTTTGAAAAAGTTATCGATGTAGAAATATTGTTTTATGTTGCGAAAGTCTTCAAGTAGGAATGGCTTGACCAACATCAATTATTACAATTATTTTTAATTGCAGAAATATTTAATATAATTTATTTAAATGTTGTCATTTTTTTTTCATTTCAGGTAAGAAATCGTTAAAATCATGAGACATTTACACTTGGTTTACTTGAGTAAGTGGAATTTATAATATATTTTACGTGAAAAAGGTAATTACGTTAATGATTACGCTCATTTCGCCTGTTGAATAATTTCTAAAATGGATGTTCCAGATCAAATGAATGCTGCTTGTTACCACTTTTGAAACAACTTATTTTTATAAGAGGCTTTTTTTGAGACAAAAACTATAAAAATAAACGACTATAAAATTGGGTTACATGCAGAGTTACCAGCTCAATTAACGTTTGCCTTCATGCGCATACATCTACAAGAAATTTACACGCTTTTCACAAAAGTAGCAATTAGGGTTGCCATGTGGTTTAAACATGTACAGATCTATTTCAACAGTAAATGTCAAAAGGCTGAAATCTGGATTTATTTTTCAAACAAAAATTAAAATTTTGTATATATTCCATAACTGTCGGCTTCACTACGTTACAAAATTCCATCAAAGAAATTCATAAAAGGCGAAAACCAATCCGGAAGAGAAGCAAATAAAAACATTTATCTTTATAAATATAAAACTCGTAGCGTTGATTATGTGTAGAGAAATTAGTGATGTCATTTTGACGTTACCCTTCGGTATTTTCCGAATAATCTTCTTTTGAAAATATTATTTTTTACACTTTTTCTGCTTTTTAAAAACGTTGTTTTATTTTTCTTTAGCTGTTGTGGTCTGCAGTAGTTATCATTTAAGTCTTTGAGAGAAAATACTTTCATCAATTATCCAACTCTTGGCTATTTTTTAACTTCCGTTTCCTAATTCACATATCGAGTTGGAAGAAACATTTCTCTTAACGTTTTTTTAAGACTAAATTTTTCAAATTATTTGAAGTCTCTGCTGTCTCCTTATTAAAAAATTATCTTAACATACTTTTTATACGGGTCTAAATATAAAGTGTTTGCCTTTTTCTAATATTTTTTCCAAGAGCAAATAAAAATGTTTGTTAAAATACTATCGGAGTATTTCCAACAAATTTATCAAAATAGAGCGCGATTTGTTTATCCCTTTTACTGGTTTTTACTAACACATCAGGGTTGCTTTCATTTCGAAAATGGCAACACTGACTGAAGTATTTGGTGATTAAATGAATAGGCAACCGTATTTTTAAGAGCCTCCAAAGTATTTTTAAAGTTGACACATTTACGGACTGTATTCTTCTGTAGTGGCATGACGATGACGAATCTGATTCAATTTAGAAAAAGCTTAAATAAAAACAACAAAAGTTGTGGCGAATAACATCTCCGTTATGAGCACAAAACAACAGGAGAACATTTTTTATTCGTCTATTCTAAAGAGGATTAAAGAGTACAAATTGAAGTTGCTATTGTTGTTGTTTCCCCCAAGTATATTTTATGCAAATACCACAATATGTACTTTGGCGGAAGAAGGTTGCTACCACCCCAATGACGAAACGTTTTGTGGAGGGGGTTTTGTGACACAAAATGCATGAAAAGTGGGCGTGTGGTTGCTGTTACATTTAACAGTCATTTGTCAGCAATTTGTTAAGAACTTGTTAATGTTTTTCGGCAATCAGTATTTGTTCTCTTTCTTTGTATGTCGGCTATTGCAGCACGTTGAGCGGAGCGGTGCATTACCCTAATTCAGCAATTACAACATGAAGTACATCAATTTATTACTCCGGGCACTCTTCGACTTTTTGTATTTTAACGTTCACTTGTCCATCTGCCTTTAAATTCATGGGTGAAAGCGTTTTGTGCAGATTAACTGGCGTGGACATATTTTGCTTCCTAAACATTCTTGATACTTTTAGGAAAAGTTGAGGTTTTAGTACTTTTTTTATATTTGCAAAAGAGTTTCTTAAATTCAAAATCTCAGGGGTTTCCCTGGCTAATTTTGTATTTGAACTCATGCGCTTCGAAATTCATAAACGGCCATTTATAGTGGGTGATTTTTTAAGATGTGATTAAAGAATTTAAAGTTAGAAATACAAAAAATATTGTAGATCTGCACTCGATATGAAATAGGTCACCTGGAAGAAGTTCGCTAGATCCAAAGCAAACGACTTGCTTCGAAAATGTTTAATGAATTCGTATATTCGTCGTATCGCTCTGCAAATAATATTTGGTTACTGCACCAAACTCCACGCTTTTTTATAACTGTTAATTACAACTGTGAAATAACTTCAACGGTCCTGTAGCACACGATCCGACTATACACTTGACATTCGTGTTTGCATTTTCATTTAACTTTGACAGCGCTGAATGGTTAACCCTTTTTTATTGGTTAATATTTATTCAACTGTATTTATATTTTCAATTAATTTTATATTTGTCATTTATTTAACATATATCTTTGTAATATATTCATCTGTACGATGCATTTACAACGAAAAAGTACAACTGGCGCAACTGATTACTAATGCCAACTGCTTTTGGGTGGGTCCCGCAAAGTATGTTCTAAATAGAAAACACGCCAGCAGATACAAAACCTAATACGAGCACACACAACTAAAATATATTTAGAGTTCCAGATATGTGCATACATCGATACGTACATACATACAGACATACATACATAGAAAAGCAGCATGAAAATAATAAGTCAGACTTGAAAAGTCTTGAACTTTATTTTAAAAAAAATATAAAAAAAACTAGTTGACTGTAACTTGAGAATGTTTCAATGAATTTATAATTTTTTATAGAGTCATACTTTAAGTACAAAATGAACGTTGTTAGAGATGACGAATGTATCTATGAGATACAAATATGTGTACATGCTTTATTGTACAATAAAAATAAAAACTAAAATGGTCAACCTCTTGAAAGGTCAACAAGTTATTATTATTGCTTTTTTTATTATTTATTTCAGTGTTTTATATGTACAGACACATTAAATTTATTTGAATTTTATTACAAACAATTCTTACATCAAATTAAAAATATACTTCTTTTAACACGCAGTTATAAATTGTTTGAGGTTATTCGACTTGCATGTACGAATAAGCACGGACGAGTTTGGGCCAGTCTGATTCTATGGTTCTATATATATAAGTATTTATGTATCTATTCGTATGTGTGTACAAACAAGATGTTAATTGTTCCACCCGTAGCAAATATAGTTTTATACAAGATATCAAAGCACACTCAAGTGGCAGATCTATTTTTAGACAGGGTTGTATTTTTAGAGAAACTTACGTCTGTTCATTTCAACAAACCTGCAAATACTCGATATTCGTCAAACTACTTCTCAGTAAATATTTTGCTAGCACGGGTATGTGATTCACTTTAGATGTTCGCATTAATCATAAAACAGAAACGTGTTTAATTATGAATTTTATTTGTCAAAATGGTTAAATGTTCTCATAAACTCGAAATACATTTCAACCGGTTTATGTCGTTTAATTGCACATAAATTCAAATTTTATGAACCGAATAAATTCAAGCAGCGATACATGTGGTACGTACGTTACAGTTTAAATGTTAATACATTTTATTTTTAACGTTCATTAACTTTTAATAACCGAAGAAATATGCTACATACTCGTCGCTTTTTTCCAATAGAACATTTTATTTTTTAATTATTTTTATTAGCAAATGAAAAAGAAACAAAAAAGTGTATGGGCCTTAATAATTTATGTAAAACTCTAAAATTTGTTCTACAGGTTTGATTTGTTTATAACCTGATCATCCACTCAGGATCCAATTTGGGTTCTCGTGGGTCCATCTCTATGGAGATATAAACTCTGAAAATTTAAACTCAAACAAAATTTCGTTATATGCTACGGGATATTTGATTACAGTCGCACTACAAGTTGCCCATTTCCCAAACTACAAGTTGCAAATAAAATACTCAAAAAAACGCAATAAATTGTTCAAGTGTTGCTTCAGCGTTAGATTTTTGGCTTGTAGTTTTGAGAAAGGGGACCCACATTACAAACTGCAGCAAAATATTTTTATTTTATTTTATTTTTTTTAATTCTCCACTAGTGCACATAATTTTATTCATAATTATGAAAACAGCTGGGAAGATTATTAATTTTTCCTTCATTGAGAAACAAATTGCACTAATTGTCTTTAATTAATTACGTCATGTGTAATTCAGTTGTGATTTATTAAATGCAGTGGTTGGCATGCGAACGTATTACTAAATTTTAATTATATACATTTTAATCTTTAAATAATTAATTGATTGCATTTTTATTTAAATTTCAAATGCACTCGTTTGTGAATACTTTAAGAGATGATAACTTTGCATTTTAATCGGATAACCAACGAACAGCATGTACTTGTATATGAACCCATGAAAATATGCACGACTTTTACACGAGTTCAACTTATTTTTGCTGGTCATAAATATTATTAATAACAACAATTTAAACCGGCTAGCGCATTAACAATTTAATTACATATTGTCTTTATTTTCCATTTCTTGTGATTTTCCTTCGATATAAATTTGTTATTTGTAAACTTTTTCTCTTAACCGCTTTCAGGTGGTTTCTAGCTACTGTTTTTTTATTTCCTTTTGTTTTGTTTTTGCTCTGTATAAAAGCATTATTTGTTAAGATACTTGTGCACCAGTTTTCTTTTTCCATTCATTCATAATAACATACATAATAAACCCATAAGTATTTTTAAAACATGAATATACTATTTTACTAGTTGTTGCGGTTGTGTTGTGGTGTGATTATAAAATTTTTACTTTTGTTATACTTCTCAGGTTATTGCACTAAAAAGTATCTACATGCATTAATGTATGTACGATCATATACATGTATGTTTGTATGTGGGTACGTTTGTTGGCTTTAGATTGCTATTATGAAATATTTTCCTCGGTTATCTTTTAGTCGCTTGTCAGTTTGTTTTTACACGTATAAAATGCAAATGTATCAATAACTTGTACTCGCACGTATTTATTTGAGAAAAATAGGAAAAGACGAAGAAGTAACAATTATAAATCGAATTAGAAGAATGTAAATTTTTTTTTTAATTGCTAAGAATCAACTTGCAATAATTTTCAATTTGCCCGCACGTATTTATTCCTCAAAAAATTTTCAGAATTAAATATTATGCGCTTTCGATCAATTTCACAATATAACGCTACAATAATTTTAGCGAAATACAATAGCGATTCTATTAATATATTTGATTCTATCAAGCTTTTGCTCAACAACCATGTATGCATGAGTGCAAGTGTTATTACAGAGCCTAAGATTTATTATATACAAACATCCATTCAAGTGTAGTATATTAGAACCGATCGACTATCATGATGATGGAATACTTGTCTTGGAGTTTTATGACGCATTGCAAAGTATTTGGGGTGTCCAGTCCCGAACACACGTGTGTCGGAATGTGTTATCTTGTTTTGATTTGAAATTTTTAATGTTTAATATTGTCAAGTTTATTTTGAATTTGATACCTTCAATATATATCTATACAATACTAAATTCCTTTGCGATAGTCAAATACTATAAACAAAAACTATAGGTGCTTGTTTACTCGCTTAGTTTTAAATTCAATCGGTTAACCGATTAATGAAAATTTTCTATAAATTATCTCTACTTAATTGAGATTTTATTCAAATAGAAAAAAGCACAACAAATATAACAATTTCTGAACCAAAACAAGCCGAAAAGCCATTTACAAATTTGCATTAGAATTTAGTTCATAATTTAGTCATTTATGATCTTCTGAAATAATCCGTTAGAAATAGTATTTGATTTGAATGTTTATGATTAAATGATTTTCCCAAATTTTAATTAAAAATTACTTTAAAAAGTCGTTTCCTTTATTTTAGAAGACAGAAAATATTATTCGTTGTTCCATAAGAGTCTGTTGATTTTCCATGTTCTTTTAATACTTCTAACAGTTTCAGTCAATTCTGTTACGGGACTGTTTGTAAACTAACGATAGTAGTTTTCTCATTCTGCGAAATTCGGGCACCAAAAGATCTGTTATTAATAATTATTTAATAATTCTCTCTAGACCATTTACAGTGGCTGAGTCTTTAGTAAGCTTTTTCTATATTCACCTCCAATGCTTTTCACAACACGTACGTAACTCTTGTATATGAAAATAAATAAATAATAAATTACATAAAAATATTACAAAATATATGAATACAGCTCACAAAACGTATGAGTAACATTAACAATAATATTAAGTATACGCTGGGAAGCACAATACGAAAATTCTATACAAACAAACATACAAGTGAAGTGTGTAAAAAGAAAATTTTGATTAGATGGTTAATCGACGGACCGGTTTAAGCGTTAATCGATAAAAGCCAATTTTAGTAATTAATCGATTGAACGATTGAATACCCTAATACATGCATATTATTTATAAAAGCACATAAACACAAAGTTTTCGTTGCCATAAAAAAGAAAACTATTCAAGCTAACAAGTGAAAATGAACGAACGAGTGATTATAAAGACAAGACGAGGCAAGACAAGACAAGACAAGACAAGACACCTTTGTTATGATTTAGAAAAGTACAAAATCGGGTTAATTGCTTTGCACACACACACACACCGGATGCAAAAGCAAGAAAAAGAAAATTGTAAAAATAGTTACTGTAAAAGTAAATAATTGAAACGCGGGTCAGCACTGAAAAATTAGTCTGACATACTTTTTACTAGAGTCCGATTGATTAAAAGAACGAGAATTCGTTTATATTCATAGAATGCCGGTATTTATTTTATATGATATTTTATATTTCTGTATTGGTTGTGCCATTTTATGGGAATAATAAACGAAATTAAGATTAAACAACACTTTTGTAATTAAGAAAAAAACATACATCATAATCGTATATGTATGTAAATATGTATTTATGTATGTAGGCTTATATGTATAGGTATATAAGAGACAAGTCACGTGTGAATTGATACTACACTCGGCCATGAATATGGGATGAAGCTGCCACTAGAGCCTGGTTATATTAACTGGTCACCACCAGCGACTGACACTCTCAAGTTGTAAGGAGCGCATTACAAAAGCATAAAGGTATTAAAAATTATTTCATATTTGTTAGATAAGATTTTAAATTAATTTAAGAAAAATCTTTGGATTTAGAGGAAAATGTCTCGTGTTGAGGTATTCTCAATAAATGGGCTCTTTGATTTAAGGAAGTTTTTTGTCACAGAAACGTTTATATGAATTTGCGAAATATTTTACTCATTAGAAAAGAAAGAGAGAGAGAGAGATCTATTGAAATTTTGTTTTTGTGTACATATAAATTTCACTAACGCAAAGTGATTTACACAATTAAGACCTGAATGTTTTTGTTTGATCCCTTTTTATATATTTCGTACAGTTTGTAAGAAATAGGAGTGACAAAAGATTATTACGGAACTGCAACGAAGCCTGGTCATGCGGAATATAAAATTGCCACTATCCACTCTTCATTTGAGACCGCGAGTGACATAAACGCACCCATGCAAGTCCACAGGGAAATTTATTAGTCTTAAACAAATCAAGGTTGACCTAATTGGCTTTTATATTGTTTTTAAATGAAGTATATCAATTGTTGTAAGCAATCCTAAAGATTTTGTATCTTTTGTTTGTTGTTAAACTTTGCCTGGTCGATCTTAAAAACAGACCACTTTGTTATGTGCCCATTGGCATGGGAGTGCGAGCTCTACAATGACTGTTAGACACATCCCCCAACGTGCGGGCATATTATCCTTTCTCTTTCTGTGCACAGAAAAGGAAAACTTTAAATGTGCGTGTTTTAGTCCAGCTTTAACTGTTACAAACCTCCTTAAATTTTCTTATCATCGTATATGAGTTTTATTTTGTTTTTGAATATAAATTAGCAGTGAAATACAAGAAAAAGTCACACAAATTATTTCATTTCCAACCAAAATTAACCCCCCAAAACATCAGAAAACACATCAAATTGTATAGTCAGAGCAAACAAATTTACAAAATTTACTTTATAAGAACGGCAGTAGCAAAATGACGTCATCTTGTCCTTTTTTTTTTGTTTGTGTATCCTGCAACTATTGTGTGTAGAAAGTGTTATTGATTTTATTAGTCAGTTCTAAGTTTCTTGGGAGCCTTAAGGAAATAAACTTCCTGCAACATTTTAATATTCTTTTATAGACGCGCTATATTCATGTGCACTAGCCAAAACGTCACAAATACATACAAGTGCATACATACACAAAAACTAGACAGAAATACAATCAATTGTTGTCATTTAAAAACGAATTTGGTAGAAAGGAAATACTCAAACAGACGCTTTTTTCCATCAAAATGACATCATTCTGTGAATTTTAATAATTTACGAGTACAAAATTATATCCACCAATTCAATGTGGTGTATCTAAATTAGGGATGACAACCTGAATTCTGGGATTCGTTGGGATTGGCGAATTCCGAACTCAAGCAACAGGCGATTTTTCAATAATTTTATGCTGCACTGTGTACAATTTTACAACTATCGATATAAAATTTAAATATATCGATTGTTTTTAAATATCAATCGATTGCAGAATAAAACCATCGAGAGTCACACAAAATATTACTATCCACCAGTAGTATGAATACCCAGCCAAGCTGAAGGCTTTGATCTGATAAACGAATTTGTCCCCAGTTAGATTTGCCTACCATAGAAATTAAATAACTCCGAAATATTTATAAGATAATTGCCTTAAAAATATGGAAGGCAAAAATCGTTCGATTAGCAGATAAATTTAAATACTAAAAGCAATATCTTTAATACTAAAAAAATTAAATTATCAGGAAAGCGTAATTCAGCCCGTAGTCATGAACAGCCGATTTTTCTATATTTTATGTTAAAAGGGAGCTAATTACTTCGTAATTAAAAAAAGTTGTTACTTACTTGAAAAGCAGTACTATAAGCGCACTACAAAATATATTCCAATTTCGAAATCAAATCCCATCTTAAATACTTCCAGCGGAAAGTACAGGAAAAGTAGTGAAATATTCTAAAACTCCTGATTTTCATTTTTATTTTCTTTACTTTCCTCTACATTAATTACTCCATTTTCCCACTCACTACGAATTTGCAGTAAAAAATATTGATAAATCAATCTTTGCGTAATCTTGTTCACGTTTTTTAAACTCTTTAAGCGTTCTTTCCAGTTATTTTCTAGCCAAATTGCCATTTTTACATAATTTAACAATAACGTGGCTTTATGAACACAATTTGCTCAAAATTTTGTACAAAATCACTATCGATCGCAGTATTCTGGCTTTTTCTGGGTTATCAATTTTATCTTTCAAGCTGGTTTTATAAAATTATTTTGTATGTAAACCTATAAAATTATTCACAAAAATATTGCATTAATTTAAAAAACTTAAAAAACAATGTAAACTTTGAGGGTTCTTTCTTTAGAGCATAATTTTCCTTCAAAATTTGATTTTGCTGCCATTTTAAATTGTTATATTCCTCATAGAAATATGTATGTACGAGTTCCTATGTATGTGTGCATGCATGTGTATGTGTATTTTATAAAAATATACAAGTTCTACATAATATTTTTAGCCAAATGACGTAATCTTTTTAACAACATGAAGTCAAAAACTGTAAAGGCAGTAAGTAACATCATATGCTAAGACAGTGATCACCAAAGTCGCCGATGCGATCCCCATGAATAGGGGGTGGCCTCATACTTATGAAAGATTTTAAATTTTGCGATTCCTAAAAGTCCAGTTTCTAAGATATTAAATTTTATTTAAAAGTTTTACAGAACTAAATGATTATTTTGCATCCGCAAGTAATATTCGCCATTGGGATCATTTGCATCACTTCATTTCTATGGGGTCGATGATCAAAAAGTTTGCCGCCCCCTGTGCTAAAAGAGGAGAGAAATACAAATAACAAAGAGAACATAAATAACCAAAACTATGCTGTTGAAATAATATTTGATAAAATAAGTTAAGCAAAAGCGGCAAGAATACAAATGAACACAATCAAATCATGGTTTTTTTATAAACCAAAATAAATAAGAGATCGATTTTCGGCCATGTCGAACCCTGTACACCCTTCACATATTCATGAACATACTTTTTTACAAACGTAACTTTAAATCTGGATTACAAACGCAATAATATTTATTTATTTTTATACAAATTAAAATTAGCGAAATATATGCGAACGAATGAATACATACACACATGTGTACGTATTTATAATCAGATCGGATGAATAGCGTGACCATTGTTGGGCCTAAAGTAACAAATTGCTGCTTTTCGACTGGTGACACGATATTTGCTCCTACTTGCTACCGTTTAATCTTCTTCTCTTAACAACATTTGCTTATGAATGTGTAGGTACATTTGAAAATAGAAATACATCCATTCATATTTTATTGAATGAAACTATTTTTATTATGTACTATAGAAATTTAAAATAATTAATTGCTCAATTCGCATGATTATATGCATCGCAGTGGGGGATTTCGAAAAAGTTAAAACAATTTTCCAGTTTGTAAACGGGTAGTCGAAGTGTCATATAGAAGAGGGAGCAGACCCACGGACCACGAAATCATCTAGACGGTACAAAACATTAAAACTTTGATCTAATAAAAATAATGTTTATGAGCATCTATTTCTATCGATGACTCAAAAATATTTTGATGTGCTTTTCCTTTTTAAATCATTTAGTGGTCCTTTTTTAAATTTTAAGCGGCCACTCTGGTAATATATCTAAATCATTCCAAGAGCAAGTCGAGTCGGGTAGTGGGTTTACATGGGAAGCGTCCACAACGAAATTATTAAACACTTCGCTGATTTGTTTTTATGTATTCGTGTACATAAAACAAATCAACGAAGTGTTGGAAATTATTTAAAAGTTTTTGGTCATCGTCATTAATTGCAGACGTCTCCTCGCAATAACTGGGGATACTGGAAAGAGAAATATATAATAAATTTTATGGCTTTTATATTGAAATTATTGCCAAAAATAATTAAGAGTGTAAAAAAAGCATATGAGTGAGTGTACATTCGTATATCGACCATCCAGTGCAAATTTTTAATTTCATGTGTTAACGCTTGAATAATGATTTAGAGAAAAACACAACTCCTCAGAATATTTTGAATAGGAAGGATTTTTAAGTCATCAATTTAGAGCTGAATCATTTTAAATAAACAATAATTAGTGAGTAAATTCGAAATTCACCAACGAAATGGCCTTAATAGAATAACAACAATTCTGAATCAGACAATTAGACCCTCTTAAGAAGCTGGCAAAAGTGTTTGTGTTGTACACAGGCTTCCAACCCTGATATAAAAGATATTTATTAAAACTTTTATGAGAAAGTTGAAATATTCAATTGATGTTGATTTTCCCTTGGAACAGTTATTCATAATGAATGTAACAACATATTAAAAGCATATGAAATAAGCATTTTAATTGAATTTAAATATAGGAAATAAGAGTTCGAACACAAGCTAAAAAAAGAAATTTGTTACACGTTTATAAAAATAAAACAATAGACGGATGACCCCAAAAGTTTAAACAAAAAAACATCACGCAACAGTACGCATAAAAACACGAATGTGAACTAAGAAAATTTGTGTAAATGCCAAATTTATTATTTATTCGTTTTCTCTCTCTCTCTCTCTCTCTCTCTATCTCTCTCGCTCTCTTATTTTGAACATTTTTGAAATCTTCTGTTTGGCACTTTTGAAAGGCCTGACGTCATTTCTATGATGATGATTGCTGATCATAAATAAGAGAAGCGGCATTCTGTCGGTCTTCAACGCAGTCACAATTTTGATTATTTACAATGTAGCGATTTTAGCCTGCCTGAATGTTAATAGAAAATTATTACTTTGGTAAATAACAATTGGATATGCTTCTTTTTCGAATTTTTCAATCACCATTGTTTGATACCTCAGAGGTATCAAACATAATAGACAGTGCAGTACGGCACAGCCCAATTACGACATGTTTTGGAGAAAAACTAGTTTTTGTTTGTTGTTTTCAAACACTAAAAATTTATAGATAAACAAGTAACAAAGCACTCGGTTTGCGCAAAACACGACTATGGGAACGGGCTATTATTATTTTATGTGAAAGAGCGTATTTCTTTTAGTTAAGTGAAGATAGTTTGAACCAAAAAGTACCCAAGAGGGGTACGAATTTACACCATACAAATGGGATTTTCCAAAAGATACAAACTTTTTTTTAATAATAAAACAATCTAAGAAGATTTCTGCTGTGCATCTAATTTAGATGTATGAAGTGCAAAAACGTACTGAATTTATTTAACTGAAATATATCAAACGCGTACCAAACACGAATCGAACTATTTTTTAACATTATTTATGTGCTTTTGAAATTTTGAGTCTTACGTAGTTTCGGAGACAAAAATAACAAAAACAAAAACAATACATCTTAAAGTTGTATTCGAAAAGACATTTTCACACAGTATATCGCAAAATAAAAATATTTATTTTTTGAGAAATTTCGTTTTGGTATTTAAGATCAAATTGTAAATTGAGCAAATATAATTGAAGTAGATATAAATATTATGCTGGATATAACAAAAGAACATAATCAAAATTAGAAGTAAATCGCCGACAAGTTTGGTTACAAATCACCATATTTGGTAGTACTGATTGCAAATAAAACTTAACGTTCTAACGCTTAGTGTACAAGCCATATTCATTATTAACACTGGCAACAGCCTGCCCCACCTTTCTTCAAGTTGAGTGTGAATTAGTTTGTCTCTCAATCACTCATTATATTACGGTTGCTCTTTGAAAGATTGAAAAAATAATTGTTGTTTGAAAACCAGTTTTTTTTTTTCTAAATGGTTTCACCGTTTCTGTTTTTTCTGCGACAGAAAAAGGAAGGAAGCTGGCTTTGATTTAATGGGGTATGAATAGATGTGTGTGACTGCGAATGAATGTTTATGTTAGATATGTTAAGGAAAAACAACAAACAAAAGGGGAAAAGAAAAACAAAATTACCAACATGTTTGATGAGAAATTTTACATTTTACACTCATACCACCACCTGTTAGATTTTGCATGCTTTACATTTGAAAATAACAGAATGGAAAATGTAATTTCGTGGTTTTTCACAAATTGGAATTTTAAAATGCTTCTAAAGAGCGAAGAATCTGTCATGTTAATTTAAATTATATATTTTTACTTGCACACATGGATACTGCGGTATCGCCATATGTTGTGATTACGGTCGTATTTACATTGAAATATTTAGAACAGAAGCAAAAAAAATAACAAGTATAAAAATTTGCCAAAAATAGTTCAACATTTTATAAATGTAAGTTTATAACCAAGTTATTTTTAATTGCAGAAGTGTACAATTTTGCAGTGAAATGCGTTATTTGACGGTGAATTATGGTCAATCAAATGGTCAATTTTAAATTCTGTTATTGAAACACATGAAATGTGTAATATTTGACAATATATTTCATTTCACTTACTTTTTTTACAAATCAAATTGTTAGAATGATAGAATAAACATACTACAAGACATTTTCTATAACTTTTAACAAACAGTTTAATAATTTGTTTATGCAACAGTTTCATAAAACTGGTTGCCCGACGAGTGTTAATAATCTTCACAAGCAGAATCACAAAAGAAAGATATGTTTTTATTTTATTATTTTATTTACCTACATATTTTTGTTTTTTATTATATTAAAGCGTTGAAGTTTATTTATTTCGAGATATAAGAAAAAATTTTCGACTATTATATTATAAAAATTATTGCAAATTATTTGCCTTATATCCTAAGCTTACAACAGTACTACCAATGAAAAGCATACTTCAATTAGAATTAGAAAACCTTTTTTTCCAAACTTGGTAGATATATTATCGGATTCTTAAGCTTTTATATGCCTTAACTAACGATATTATCAAAAGTGATCCATTTCCTTAATTAAATCATTGGTAACAAGCGTATATGTACATACACATTACATACATACATACGTATGAAGGAAAATAGATAGTTCCCTCCCCCCGCACATCAAGTTATTTTAATAAACTGCAATTAGCTAACTGTTGTAGGTACCATGGTTTCCTTTCGATATTTATGTTATTTATGTAGGTATGTGTGCATATGTATGCGGCTCCATATGCATGTAAACAAGTTAATATGTGAGCACGCATTTATGTACATATTCCGTTTTTAAAGTTTTTAAAGGAATAATTAATTACAAACAAAAATAAATGCTTACCTTGTATGTAATTCACAAAGCTGATTGCTTTCCTTTAATTGTTTTGTGAAAAGAAACTGCTATATTGTTTATTTGCATGGCAATGCCTTTAATAAAGAGTGACATCAACAATATACCAAACAAATACCTACACAGTTTTGCAAATTGTTATACATATTAACAAAAGCAAACAGATCCATAAAATCCACACACATGTATGTATGCACATATACATGTATATATGTATATGGATATTATGTGAATGCGTGTATATGCACAAGTAACATCACCATCAATTTAGTCACTCCAATAAAATAACAAAAACACATCAACAAATCGTGCGTACATTAAGTCATCACTCCACCGACACTATAGCATGGCTGTTAGTTACTCTATTAAAATTATGCTGCCAGTTTTGAATTAACTTTAACTAAAGAGTTTTAAATATAGAAGCTATATACATATTTGAGTAGAACTTAATTAGAGAATAGATATTCAAGTTCGAAAAACAAGTATATTTTCTCTCCTTAAAATGCAAACACTAACAAATTTTTACAAATTCCGGAATTTATACTAAACTTTTCTGAAATGCAAATATATGGCACGCAGCCACGGAATGAATACATAAAAACAATTTTTCAAATCGTTTGGCTTACATGGTTACTGCATGCACTAAGCGTCTCATTTTATTTTTTCATTCTAAAATAAAGGAAAACTTTCAACTTCAACTCACTTCCATACACAACTGGATTTTTCTCTAACAAAACTCATATATACTTTCATACATATGTATGTGTTGGTTAGGGGGGGGTTGATTTTCTTTTTGCACAACAAAGTCAAGGTTGCCAGGTTAGACATTCTCCGATGAGGATATCTTCCCATTTAGCAACACATACATATGTGCATATCAAGTTTGGAGACTGGCTTAATTTTTGGAACCACCCATGACTTTAACTATTCAATACGAAACTGTTATTAAAACATATTTTATCATGGTCGATCAATCGATACAGGGTTCTCTTTTATTCGAAGTATCTCGAAGCCTTGAATAAATTAATTGTTTTATGATATTCAGAGAAGGGAACATATCATATTTTTCCAATAAACATGTTAAATATATTGGAATATGAAATAAAAACATTTTAAAGTTTTTGCAGATGTTTCAAGCTTTCCTTCGTTTGCACAGATAACCTTTATTTATTATTTATTATCGAATTTTGTTTAATATATTATTTGTGTGATCGAACAAAGCTTACGACATAGGCGATAGGGCAACAAATTCAACTTTAATTTATTTCATAATTTTTCTTAGTTCCATTTAGTATTTTACTTGACTTATCGAATAAAATCGATTCATCACCGATTGGTATATAACATCGATGGTTTTTACGCCAGAGGTACTAGGTGAAATACATAGACCTTGGATTTACTTATAAAGCACCTATGGCTCCAAATAGAACATGGGGGCTTTTGTATGCTTAACTCCAGAACTTATATACTTCCAATATACGACCGACTATCTTGAACTGCATATAAATTATTTCCATAGTTGGCAGCATTGTAAAATTACACCAGAGGAGTAGAGAGCAAATAAAGCCACGCTCAGGTGAGCGTGAGAAATTGTCTTTCCCAAGAGTATATTAGGTTGTTTTTTTATCTTTTTTTTATGTTGCAACAACAAAATAATTTTTTCCTTCTTATTGTATACATTTAGTTTACGTTACATGTACGTAGATGCAAATGAACGTACTTTTCAGTTTATTATTTTCACATGTATCTATGGACATATGCATGTGCGAAGCCAATTTCTATGGAAAGCTACGACACTCATGTATGTATGTACACTGTACAGCAATATATAAATATGTTTATAAGTATTTAGTTCATATATTTTTCCCTTTTATTTTGATTATATAGAGGCAATTAAAAATGCTATTATGTTTTCGTACTCCTACATACACATTTGCAACCAAACATGCAAAGAAAATTTGATTTTTTATAAGCTTTTTCTTTTCTGAATTTATTTATTTCTATGCATTTTCTAGGGTGCGGTGCCCTGAATTCACAATTATTTATTTTAATTAATGCCACTATTATGGTACACAAGTTAAATTAACTCACTTAAGTTTAATCAAAACGAAAATTAAAGACAATTTTCATGTGGTACACAAATTTTTGTTTCTTACACAGACACAATACACACTTTATTAACAAACGCGCACACGTCTTAACATGATTCGCTCCGCTAACTGGACCAACGAGTATAACGACTAAAAACGTAATGAATAAACCGCTTCTATTCCACTCAATGCAATCTAATAAATACATTCTCTCCATTGTGCAAAGAGCAATAACTGCTCATGAGTCATGACTCAAACAAATTCGTATTCGACTTGGCAGCCCTGCCTACAATTCGTTTCTGTGCTGTAAATTTCCGTAGTACGTATGGTGGTATTGTACATTTTGACAGCCCTTTTAACTTCTATAAATGCTTATCGATCTGTCAAATGACACGTATGATGTATTTACACGTTACTATATAAATCGTTGCATATATGTGCTTAATATAATTGTACGGAATACTTCTTTTGAATTATACTCCCTAACAATAAATCATACATATACTAAAGATCTATCATAGCCAATATTTGGAACAATTTATATAAACCTATTTTATCACTTTTTTAAATGTTTTAAAATGTTTAAGCAGTCAAAGTTTTGTATTTTAAAAATCCCATTAATTAATAAATAATTATTACTGTATTCATCTAAGTAATAGGTACACCACACATATTCCAAAATCGATTTTCAAACTAAATACAAAGCTAAAACTCAGTTTTATTTCTCATATATAAACTGCCCGAAACCGTTTAGTATTCAATGGCTATAAATATTCAATTACTTTATAAAGTCATATAAAAGAACATTAGCTGAAGAGTATACAAATACTTTGTGACTATGGCTATTGGTCAATGTTTCCATACAGAATACCGGTTTTCATATCGTAAAGGGACTTTGTTTCGGCTATGAATATGAGACATTGTTTTTATAAAATGTATATATAATATACATATATATATATATATATATATATATATATATATATATATATACACATATATATATATATATATATATATATATATATATATATATATACATATATTTATATGTATATATATATATATATATATATATATATATATATATATTTATTTATTTATTTATGTATAATCACGTGATATGTACAATCAACAAAATACATATGAAAAAAATATTAATTTTTATTTGATAGTTTTCTTTATTACTTAATTTAAATAAACAAAAATAAAACAAACACACATTACATTAATATTTAAGATAGAAAATACTTAAACTAGCCTCACACTAAATAATGTCTTTTATTAAAATATTATTTACGTAATTTACTAAAAAATAATTATTTGTAACTAATGATTTAATTACTTGTTTCCTTAAAAATAATTAATTTAATTTATTTACAAAAGAGGGTAGAAATAAAATAAATTGCAAAATTTTTTGTGTTAAAAACAGTTTGAAGGATGTGGACTATATTTTCATATTTGCGGTCTGGCCCAGAGTTCGCTTAGATCTTTAGGTCTGAGTTTTCCAATGTCTTGAATAAAGTAATATATGTTCGATTAGAAATTCATGAAATTCGATAAATTCAAAGTGTACCTAATTGCCCCGGTTTGGGTGAGGGCCATGGAATATCAAACCTGGGTTGTACACTTAAAGAACTGCTTTGTGATGGTCTCATAGATGTACCGCTATAAAATAAAAATAAATAAAAACAAAAACAAATATTTGTATAGTTATATTAGTTTGTACATTTCTTTAAAAACATTCAAGTTTTAAATGAATTTTCAATTATTGCACACAAGTTTACAAATAAATGGTAGATAATCAGGGACCATAATGATCACACACTTTATATAAAAAGTCTATATTGTTTTTGGGTTGTATTTTTTGCTTAGGAAGTAGTAATTAAGAACTTAACTAATATTTAATTCCCGAGACTATGATCGTAATTAAGTAAATTGTAAAAAGGTTTCACTCTCTTTGTTTTATTTTATTCTGTTGGCTTTTGTTTTTTGTTTTGAAGACAAAGCTGCACACGGGAATTTCCGGACGGGCACGGTGAAGTATGGAAAACAAAATGACGACAGTTGTTTCTGTTTTCAATATAAAACTCAACCTAAATTTACGTCAAACTAAAAAAGATAGAAACAACAATACTTGTATAATATCTATCATTCTCCCAGAAAATATAATTTGAGGCAAGAAATCTTTCGTGGCTGTTGCCACGAAGGTATTTCTTCAAAGCGTTTTTTTAAAACTAATTTCTGGCTAAGGAAATGCACATTCTTAAAATTTGTTTACATATTTTTTAGTTATTTCTATAAGATCAGGTGGCATCGAAGAATATGGTCAATCACTAGCTCAAGACGATTCTCAATTTTCTATCATACTTGACAAAAAAGGTCACATCTCATTTGTCGCTTTGAGAAATCGATATATTTTTGCGATTATCGATATATTAAGAAAAAGCTCAAACGAAATGTTTATTATCGCAGTATATATATATATATATATATATATATATATATATATATATATCTAGCAAAGTCATGATATTAACATTTGATGAGTAAATTTTTAATATGTTCTATATCTTTAGCTATAGCACCACCCACCTATTTCTTCTTCAAGCTTTAATTTTTAACAAAATATTAATTTTGGAAATGTATTACTTTCTATCAAACAATAAAACTCACAAAATAGTTATTAGTGGAATTTTTTAATAAAACTTAAAAAATAATAAACATTAATGCAGCTAAAGGTAGTCCATGTAACAAGGATTATATTAGTGTAACCCTTATCCACGCAGCCTTTCTCTTTCAGTATAATTTTTTTGGTTGAAATTCGAAATATAGTCATTATTTGCGGTCCCTGAAATGAATGAACTTGTATATTCACATTTACGGAAAAATGTGCAAAACTTGAACATTGATTTAAGACCGTCAGCACTCTGTACATACCTGTAAGGGTGTTTGAGACAGCCGTATACTTCACGATACCGACCATAAAGTGTGCCATATGACACACCTAAAATACGAGCAGCTTTCTTCATTTCAAGTCTTTTGTTTTTTATGGCATCTAGAACCTGTAAAAACATTTCTGGAAATTAATTTCAATCAGGAACAAAATAATTCAAATACTAAATTAATTATATAATAATACTAATTAATTAAATACAATTAATTAATACATTTTAACATTTATGTTCAATTCCGCACTCTAGAATTGATCAAAATGAAAACTCTTTATTTGTTAGGATTGACCAACAACATATTACACATCACAATATACATGAAAAAGGAGAGCAAAAGGTGTCCAAATCTTACGTAGAATAAACAAAATTTGTACTAATGAAATCTTATATCATATAAGATAATTATTCTTGGCGCGTGATTAACCTGCGAGATTTTTTGATTTGTTCTCCTAATTCTTAATTTTTTTCTTAACGGATTGATAAAAATTATTATATTATAATTGCAGTTTATATTTGCAATTTACGTACCCGCCGAGTAAACGGCTCTTCCCAAAACTGTGGGCGCCTGCCTTTAGCTAAATAATCGTCCATTTTAATCACATCCGACCACTGAGACATTTCTTCTGTAGTTAAACGCATTTCAGCCTCACTGAATTCTTCCATTTTGATGTCCATATATTCATCAGCATGATGACCATTAGACGCTGAAATCGATGATGTTGGTATTGAGGCTGTAGGTGCATGTATGAAATCATGGGTCATTAATATACCGTGCTCATTGATCAAATATCCTTCGGGTACATATTTTCCATAGTGATGAGGATGGTGTAGAGGCGGTGGTGGAGGAGGATGATGGGAATGTGAGTGGGAATGCTGAGAGTGGTGAGAATGATGATGGTGAGATGAATGTGAAGTAGTGACAGCTTTATGAGCTGCGCTTGTTGATGGCGATGAAGGCGAAGATGATGTCGCCGAAGATGAGGAGTTATTTGTTGCAACCGATGCAGAAGATGTTTTAGTTGTACTTGAAGATGGTTTATCTTTTGTTGATTTCTTCGCCGTTTCAATTTCTTCTATAGTTTGTGGCACATTCACAGAGTCTTCTGTTTCGAGTTCATCTTCGTGTTCCGACTTGTGATGTGACGTATCCTCTTTTGAACTTTTATGTTTAAGAGCGATTGCTTTGTGGTAATCAGAGCCTACATCTTTAGAATGTCTGTCTGATTGCCTTTTTGAACTGGTTGTCTCATCAGCTTCTTCTTTTACTTCTTGCAGTTCCTCTTCATCTTCCTCTGCTTGAGCTAAAGGATCTTTCGGCTCATTCTCATGTTCCAATGAACTAGTTATCCATTCTGGTTCCGTGCCCGATTCATCATCCACTTGGTCGTCGTCCTGTTGGACACGTGTGGGTCTATAACGAAGCCTTTGCTTCTGTTGTTGTATATGTTGTTGATAAACTGCAGATGCTGCTGAAGGTGAATTTGGTCTAGAACACTGTGTTGTTGTGCCGTGATTATTTTGCTCATCATGGTACTGAGATCCCTCTAAGAACGACCCACCCTCGCCTTGATCGGAATAATGAGTCAATTTCCTTCTGTAACATGAAAATGTAGTTTTTTTATTAAAGTTCTGTGAAATTTGTTAAAGTAACTGTGATTAATTAACAAAGACTTTGTCTTAAAATCAAAATTAAATAACGTGTTTTTATTTTAATTATCATGGATAAATCGTTATCATTTCACAAATCGTGGTGGTCCTTTATATAGTGAAATATTGTACTAAAATTTGTCAAGACTAACAATAGTCCATTGGTAGGATTATGGCAACTACGAAATGGACGAAGCTGCAGAAACATTACTCGTACCCTCCCATATCTGCCATATTTGAATCCAATCGAGAAATGGCATGCCTTTCAGATACGAAACATTGTAGGTTCTTTTAATTTAAATATTTTTTTAAATCCTGCTTTGAAATACTCTTCTAAGAAAATAGAAGTAAACCATACTTACACATTAAATACATCGTAAGCATCATCCAATGGAGGTCGACCACGTTTACGCTTTGGCCCCAGGTAAGAATCTATTGGGGAACCTGCTGCCGTTACTATTGAAACAGCTGATGTAGGTATAGGTGTCAGTGTAGGCATGCGTACATTCATGGCTGAGTGCTTTGGAGATGGTGTTTTCCTTTCACGTTTTGTGTCCGGTGATTGAGATCTATGTTGAGTTTCATCATAACCGTCGTAGTTGTGTAAATCTCGACGAGACTGTGATGGTGAATGATATTCTGTCTGCGGCGTTGGTGGCGGAGGAATATCGTCATCATCTTTCCATGTCACTTCAGCTAAGCCCTTGATTTTGAGGTCATCAGCAGTTTTAAGGAGAGATGCTAAATTAGCCTTAATGAGCATACGAAAACAATATATTTGTTTAAATTTGTTAATAAATTTATTACACGTCTCTACTTACATGCTCTACATTTATTTCGCCTTTGTACATGAATTCAATTAAACATTTGATATCTGCAAAAGTAACATCTTTCATTATTATAATCGGATCCCGTTCGCTGGCATAGTTTGTCAGAACTGTGTCGAAAAATGTACTGCATGCACATAATACCACCCTGTGGGCTCTTATCAACTGTCCTTCACAGGCTAAAGTTACATCACAAAAGCAACCGCGATCCAATAGTTGGGAAAACATTGTCTGCAAATTACTGTGATGGTATTTCCACCGCAAACAATACTGTTGCGGCAACATGATGATTAAGTTGTTCTATATTTTTTTTATTTTAGCTAAAAACAATGAAAGAATATTTAAAGTTATTTCATTACAAAATCAATTTATGATTTATTAATAAGGCAGCTAAAAGAATGTCCCAAAACATAGATATTTTTATAACCATCAAAACATCAGATATGCAAATTTGTTTTCCTGGGATTTCAAAAATTTGGTGAAAAAAGCAAATATTCAAAACAAAAACAAAATAATGTACATAAAATATCAACCACTTGGCGCAGTTTCGAGTCAGCAACTCTACAGCAGATACAATTTATATGGTCGAACGACACAAGCAAGTTTTGTAGTCAATTGAATTTCGGAAAACAAGAAATAAGTTATATTGTTAATATTTAAAGTTATGAATTAAAACTAAATTGCCATTCCAGTTGTTCTGTAACATTCTCTACATAATATTCTTGAAAAACTCATACAACATACATGTAACCTAAGCACTTTCTTCTTTATTTACAAAATTTGGTTCTATTGAGGTCGTAAAACAAATAGAGATATTAACAGCAGGTAGTTATTGAATTAGATTCAATTAAAATTTAATACTTATTCATAGAGCTTTTTACTTATTTAAGTGGAAATGTTTAAGTTTTGACGAACACAACACACTTTATTCTAATCTTTGTTTTGTTTTGGTTATACATACTTGTTCAAAGACCGAAGCCGTGAAATAATTCAGCAGCGGCTGCACACAAAACTTATCGTCGGAAGCAAAGCTTTACCCACAAATGAATTCAAATATATTTAATATATATAGTCCATATCAACTCGGTGTGCACACTAGATGACTTCACATTGATATCATAATAATATATTATATCATCACGTATATTGCCATTTAACCTCATAGCTTGATAGTTTTATATTTGATATTATATGTCATTATAGTTGCAAATTTGTATTAGATATTTTAATATATTATATTTTATATTAATAGTATATGTGGCCGATATTCAAAATCAAAAATATATTACAAAAATTTCATTTAAAGGAATTGAAGAAAATTCTGACGACAGATAAGAAAATCGTATGTATTGTTTACACATCCCCTACTGCCGTTATGTGTTCTTTAAGAGAAATATATCTAGTGTGGCCATCGTGTAATGCAACAACAAGAATAAGCGAGAAAATCTTTTGTATAGACTTTTGACTACAGTGATGCCAGTCTCTTTTGACAATATGCGCCAAAATAAGCTTAAAATGTCGCCGAAACATCCAAAGTGTGATGACCAACATATACATCGCTCCTTCACTTGTATAACATCTTAACTCAAAAATTTGCATTTTCAGAGCTTTAATCTACGTATCGTTTTTCCTATTGTATAAAAAATTTCATTGAAATTTATACTTTATTCCTGAGGAAAAATTTAGTTTATTTAGAAAATTTAAAACTTTACAAATGTTTTACGCAAAACAAATAATTTTGAGTTGCGACACTATTGAATTAAATGAGCGATATGTAATTTTTGAGTACTAAAAATTATTTCATAATAATAATAATAATAATAATAATAATAATAATAATAATAATAATAATAATAATAATAATAATAATAAGAATAATAATAATAATAATAATAATAATAAGAATAATAATAATAATAATAATAATAATAATAATAATAATAATAATAATAATAATAATAATAATAACAATAATAATAATCGGTTATTTTGTTTGTTCCTCAAAGAATGTAATAGAAAATCTACATTTATTTACTGGGTAAAATAATTGTCCTACGGCGTATCAACGCCAGCCATATGACATATGTCACCATGCCATAAGTATCTTTTCTTCATTATATGGAATTTTACACACTCCGGTACTGCCTTATGCTTTCGAAATGTTGTATACAAGACTGTCGCACTTTAATTCGCAGTGTTTGTTTTCCTATGAAGTTATTTGAATTTTCTCCAACAATGTTGTTGTATCTTTTGCGCGTGAAGAGCAAATCGCTCAATTAAACAGAAATTTGTCGTCTGGCATTGTTTGAAGTTTCCAATACGCAAGGCCGAATAATTAATCACATACATATATAACATGGAGTTTTCGCTGCTTTTAATTATGAATATGCAAACATACATTCATATTTAAATATGTATTGTAAATATCTGAAGTCAACACAATTAATTATTTGTGGGACTCATACGTTTTTCCCGATTTGCACGATGATTTCAAAGCATCAGCAGGTGTTTTTGTAAATTTTCGCGCGCCGGAAACAAAAAGAGGTACACAAAATATTACGATTTCCGCTTCATATTTTGTTTTGTTTTCCCTTGCATTCATTTCCGTTATTTTTTTTTGTTTGTTTCTACTTTCAATATTAACCAATTATACACAAAGAAGCCAACGGTGCAGTATAACAGAATGCACTTAAATATCATGTAATAATTGGAAGACCTTTTTAGATCACAACTTTAAGGATACAAAAGATATCTAAAGGCTTTACAACCATGTTGTGAATAAGATAGACATCATATTTCCGGAATATTGAACATATAAAAATATCCATGTGTTGATGCAATAAAGAATAACTATTAAAATAATATATAGAATCGTAAATAATAAACTGAAATCAATAGTTGCTCAAATATATCGGACATTTTAAAAGCCGGCCTAATATGAATGTTGACGTTGTTAAGTAAAGCGCTAGAAAGTAAAAATATTTTTATTGCAAAACATCTGTGCCCCCCTGCTAACAACAACAGTTAGCAGTATTACCACGGCCAAAAAATCGATGGATTAAATATTTTTGAAAAAGTTGAAATGTGCAAAGAATAGCGATATTCAAACACACATTTATTTTTTTGAAAAATAAAATCAAAATTTATTTATTTCAAGTTTCATTTTAGTTCATGGACTATTTACATTTTACACGTACTTAGACTTGTATTAAAATAAGTGTTTTTTATTTCTTTTAAGTTTTGTTCATCAAAGATATTTTTGTTTTACTCGTCAAATTCGCACACATTTTATTGAAAATGTATGAAATTGAAATTTTTTAAAAGAAACAATATTTTTGCCACGCGCTTATATAACTGAACAAACAAAATATTGAATTGTTTTATTAAGAAATTTGACCAGCATTAAAATTGTTATATTGGAAAGAAAACAGAGTTACACTTCACAGTCACGACAAACAAAAGAGATGGCCTAATTGTTGTATGTATGACTGTTTCTAACTTCTCCCAGATCCAAACTATGGGAGGCTATAAACTTCAAATACAAATCATACAGAAGTCGGCTCCACATGCCCCCACACCTATCGGAAATTTTTTTTCCTAAAAGAAAAATTTATTGTTTTATGAAAGACCTTATTTTTGTCTTTAGAAATCCTTTGAATAAAAGTCGTACTTAGATTTATATGACTACTGAGTTATCCCACTTGCCGTTGGCGCTAAAAAATTACTTCAAAAGACGACGTGTTGATAAGATGTCACAGAAAGAGGATTCAAATAGATCAAAATAAAAATCTCACCCAGTTAAAACTTTATATAAAGAGAATTGAGTGTACTTTCTGTTAAAATTGTCTTGTTTAAACATAAATTCGCCGCTTATTTGAATGTTGTTAAAAAAAATTGCGGATTAATAAGCCGGCCTTAGGGGCCTTCATCTAAATACACACACAAACAAACTGTAGTTGGTTTCATTTTAATGATAAATGAAAACTATATCTTAATTTTATTTCATTGTCCGAAAATATATTTCAACTGGACTGTATCCACTCCAAGAATAATAAATTTTGAAACTTTCTCTATCTCTCTCTCTCTCTCTTTCTCTCTACATTTGTCACAATTCATAACACAACAACTACATATGTATCTCCTTCTGAAAAAAAGACTTCCCTTAAAGATGAACAAAGTCCATCAAAACAAATTTCAATATAAGTTTTTTATTGGGGATGCTTTTATACTTTATTTTTATTGCTATTTTTTTATTTAAATTTATAAGTAAAAAAATCATCTCGTCAAATATATATAAAAATGCTTCATGTATATTTACGCATGTACGTAATAATGCACATAAGAAAGTTTCATAAAAACTATACGTTTGTAAATATCGTCAGCCAAAATCGAAAAGATCACAAGAAAATCGATATAGCTACTCTTTTGATTGCTTACGCCGCATATAACTACACAACAGCTACATCATAGTCAATCAGAATACATATTTTGATTTTTTTATCAGTTACGGCGTTGTAGATTTTAGGCGACGATATGTATACACATACACACCTATACCACGGAAATATCAACATAAAAATTTGTTCGAATACATCTTGTATGTGTATTAGTCTGGCCCAAAAATATGTGCGTGTGAGAAATTATCAGATACATTTTTCTGTGTCCTCACGCCTGCACCCAATCCTTTTGTGTGCCAAAAATTAACGAAATCAAAATTAATTTTTTATTTAAAAATTAACGGATTATTTAAATTAAATAATTAACGGATCAAATTTGAAGATTTCTATGTATAATTTCGAATGTACACTCTGTGATATTTTCAAAGTAAATGTCACATGAAATGCCGAGAATTTGCACACTCGAACCTTATCAAAAAGTCGCCAGAGCATGCGATTTTTATAGTTTTCATGAATATCAAACACATGATTTTAAAGTCATTTGACGTTTTTGATCATTCCATGCACTGAAAAACATTCGCATGCATGTGTGTGCTGCTGCTACTCCAACCATAGCTTGCGAACAAACTGAATGAAACAAAAATCCACCACTAACGAATTACCCTATAAACCCAATTCGCCACCCACTCGCTCATCTTAAAATAAATGGCAATCGGTTAAAAAAAATCAGATAATTTTTATGTTGCTTTTATTTTTTTTGCTTTTTGAAAGAAGGGGTTGCCTTTTAATAAATACCCTGCTGAATATATTCAGAAAATAAAATTAAAAAATATAGGGAAAAAGGAGCTAAAAAATAAAGATTAACAGGAACCCGACATGATTTCATTCAATTTTTTCAAACTCGATTTTTCTTTCGCTTCATATATTTTTTTTATTCGCAGCTGTCTTGATGGCAGTGGCGGTGGTCTTGAGAAAGAAAATAAATGTTGTCATTTTATGACATCATCGCATTCTTAGTCCTTCGTCCTTTTGCTGTATTACTCGTAAATATATTAAACTTATATCACGTCCAAATTGTCATGTTGGAAGAAACTGGCTTTTAAGAAAACAAATTTGAAGTTGTGAATAAACTAACAACTTCACGGATATGTGGAATTTAAATATCCTGTCAAGAATGCGTACTCCAGATATCTGTATGCGTGATTTGGAGATCAATGAAATATCACTGATTTTAAAATTTAATTCTTAACGTTGCGACACTATTGAAGCAAATGAGCGATGAGTGCATTTGTTATTGCAGCTATTAAATTTGTTACTACCAATTTGAAAAAATTCAACCCTACTCGATAGGCGAGAATTTTATTAAATTCATCATATTTTTATTTACGAGATGAAATCATCGGAAGAATCTGTCTGTGGAGTTCTACTACTTTAACTTTTACTAGCCCCGATCTAGCGATCTGTTCTATACCCGCAAAGCAAAGTTCTAACAGAACCGAGTCTACTGCACACCCAAACAAGGAATAATAAGAACTCAACTCCTTTTGAATTCCTTCTTGCGTTCGTACGCAAACGAAGTCGGTAAACAAAAGTTGATTTTATTCCTTCGCAACCAAACAAAGATTATCTTTTCCTACCCTGCGTAGCGAAAAATTTGTTATAAAAAGTAGGAAGTGGAAAAATGACATGCCATTAGACCAGTTGAAATTTACGTTACAAAAACGATAATGAAATCGATATGGAAGGATATCATGTATCTTGAAGAGATTTGTGCCCCATTTTATAATTTTATTTAAATTTTGTTTATCTTCACAAACAATAAATAAATAAAACTCAACTAAAATAGATAAGAAATTATAATCGATCAGTGAACAACAATTGTTAGAAAGTATAAAACGTGCACCACAAAATCATATCAATCAAATCTAAGATAGAATGATGCAATTCTCGTATACTATTTCCTCATGAAATTTGTGTAAATAAAAGCTGCAACTGCGATCATCATACATCTGACTTGAGTTAGTAAAATAATTTTTATTATTATTAATTTAAATTTTGATTTTCCAATATAAAATCCCTTCTAAGTGCCAGAATTTTTTTTTTTTAAATTAGGGATTGAGTAAATGTTTGGTGAATTCGGTTTCATTCGATATACTTGTAAATTTGTAGTGGATTTTTTAGAAATACAAGGTGGCGCAAAATAATCCTCCTATCAGAAAATGCTATAAATTTTGCGATTGGCCCCTAATGTCAGTTCTGTCTTGACATTTGTGTAGTAAACACATGCGAAATACACGTTAATAAACAATGTTACGCTACACTGCTCCAGAACGCGGAATATTGGTGACTATTTATTTGACCAATAATCGGTCGGTGACTTTGGCACAACGTGAATTTCGTCGCAGATTTCCTGACCGTCCAACGCCTACTGGTGAAACACTGCGACGTTTAGCCGCTCGCCTCGAAGAGACTGGCACAACACGAGATGCTGCCAGGCGTGGCAGACCCCGGAGTAGCCGTTCTTCAGAGAATATTGCTGCTGTAGCCGAGGATGTCATGGAAGCGCCGTCCACAACGACCAGAGGACGTGCCACGCAAATGGATATCAGTCGACGGTCTTTACAGCGAATTTTTGTACAAGCTTTAAAGATGTTTCCGTACAAAGCCCAGACGGTGCATCAGCTGTTAGCTGCTGACCACCAATCGCGTCTAACATACGCTCCAGCCATCCTTAATCACCACCAAGAGGAAGATGATTTTTCATCAAAAATAATCATGAGTGATGAGGCTCATTTCCATCTTAGCGGGTACGTAAATAAGCAAAATTTACGCTTCTGGGGCACTGAAAATCCGCGTGTAACAAACGAAGAGCCATTACACCCGCTCAAAGTCACTGTATGGTGTGCTGTTTTCGCTGGAGGAGTCATCGGACCTTTTTTCTTCGAAGACGTCGCGGGCCAAACGGTTACTGTGAATGGTGAGCGCTACAGAGCAATGATCAACGAGTTCTTTTTGCCGCAACTTGATGTATTGGGATTCGAAAACATGTGGTTCCAACACGACGGTGCAACGGCACACACTGCACGTGCCACAACCGATATACTGAAGGATGCATTTCCCGGGCGCCTAATCTCCCGTTTTGGCGATTTGCACTGGCCAGCAAGATCGCCTGATTTGACCGCTGCAGACTTCTTTTTGTGGGGCTTTTTGAAGTCGCGGGTTTATGTCAACAAGCCTCAGACTCTTGCAGCTCTTAAAGACAATATCCGTCAAGAATGTGAGGACCTATCGCCGGAAGTTTTGGCCAAAGTGATGGAAAATGCCATAAAAAGGGCTCAAATGACAATCAACTGTGGCGGCGGCCATTTACATGACATCATATTCTCGACTTGATGTAAAAAAATTAAAAGACCAAATAAAAATAATCCACAAGAAGAATCAAAGCTTTTCATTTTTTTTTAAACTACAGCAAAAAAACATCGGAAGGTTATTTTTGCGCCACCTTGTACTTTTATATTCCTTTTTAGCAAGTTCTTCAGAGATGAAGCATTTTTATGTTATTCGCTTTTGGCAACACTGGTTCCTGGGCAATATAATGCGAGTTGTCACAGAAAAAATGTATGCAAACTTTTATTTAAAAGAAGACTTTTTTCCTGTAAATATTTCGTGTCCTTTATTTTAATTTGTTGCTGTATATTATTTGAATTTACTTTAATGACTCCTTTTCTGTATTTTTATGGGGTTTTTTTTAATAGTTTTTCATTCTCTTGTGATGTGAAGGACCTGGAAGGTACATAAAATTTTACATTTTCATATATTTTTTTCAACTGAAGAAAAGCAGCTCGTGTATATATAAAAGTAATTTTTTTTCTGAAAAAAAAGATATTTTTCAAGCTTTTTTCTCCTTCTCTTTAATTATGCTACACCTGGAAAAGGCAAAAAAGAATATTTGTTGCATTAAAACGAATATATGAAATACAGGCGGCTGCATATAAATCTAGATGTTTTGCATGTATGAAAATTTCGTTTACGTACAGGATACATCAGGAACGAAAAGTTCGATTTCGATTGTTTTATAATATTTAAAAATATGTTTTTTTTTTCTTTTGTCAAAACCAGTCTTGCATAACTATCAGATATTTTGTTGAAAGCATTTGTCCAAATCATGACACTCGATATCGATAGCAAGCTAGCCTAAAAGTTTGAAATATTTTAATTAAAAAATAAAATATATATCACGTTCAGGATTTTGGACATCATCGTTTTCGAAGACATATGGGCCAATGACTCCGCCAGTCCATAAAGCGCACCAAACAGTAATTTTTTTTGGGTGTGATGGTGCTTCGACAAAAGCTTGTGGATTCTCCTCACTCCAAATGCGACATCGGAAAGTAAAATTTTGAATGGACGAAGTGCACGATAAGTTTGACGAACAGAACCATTATTTTGATCAAAAATTTCCACAATTTGCACGCGTTGCTCTGGTGTAAGTCGATCTATATGAAATGTCAAGGCAAACTGAACAAAAAGCAACTGTCAGCTGTTAAATGGGTGGTCAAATAAAGCAGTGATGCCAACTCAAAGTTGTACCACTCCATAAAAAAAACCCCCTATATATGAAATTCTAAGTATTTTGTATCGAAAACCTGTTCTGTTCTGCTAAAACTGGAATATTTATCATGTCCTTCTGAATAAAAAGCAATTTCCGATTTTGATATACATAAATATATATGAAACCTCGATTTCCTGCGCTGTAGCGGGTGATCAACAATGAAAAAGATATAAAATTCGTACGTCACATCTGCAATACTGAGATACCTGAGGCGGAATATCTAACTACTTGATTCATAAAAAATATTTTATGTTTATTAGAGTTAATAAACATAAAATACTTTTTATGAATAAACATGTTTTTTTTTTATTTTAAGCATATTTAAACGAAATATCTAGCCAGCAATATTAGGCCTGCTCTTTTTTATTATTTATCCAGGAATATATGGAGAAATGAGTGGCTTATTATAATAAATTTTTAAAAATCTATTTGCAATCTACACAAACACGTTTTACGGCAGAAAACTAAAGGCGCAAATATTTTAATTTTGTAAAGTTAATTTTATTCAAAATGCAATGAAAAAAATATTGAACTGAAAACTGATAAGAATAAACGACTAAATATTTGAGTTTTTTCAATATTAAGGAATTCATTGAAAAATAAAATTTGTTCCATCGTTGCCTCTAAACAGATACTCTCTTTAAAGCGGCTAATCGTAATTGTATTTCCTATCTGTCAATTTAATATAAAATATCTGTATAAATAAAAAAATTTTTTGAAGTGAGAAAACAAAAATGCTCTTTCAACAGAAGCGTTTTTTTTTTGTTCGATATGTCTTTTTGGTGCATACGGATCAAGTTTATTCTCGTCCTTTATATTTTCGTTTAACGACCCTGTATATTTTTTATTAGTGCAAGTTTTATATAATACCGTAAATAAATGAACATTTTTTTATATAAATAAATTTCTTTTTTCATTTTCATTTTATGTCAGAATTTTTTATTTTATCACATTGAAACATCCTTTCATCCTTACACTACTGAAAAAATGGATATGTATGGATGTAGTATGTGTGTATGTGTATACAAGTCATTCTCGGTAGGAAAAAAATTTTACAAAAAGAAATTTTTTCGTAGTTTGAAATTCCTCTTAACATTTTTGTTGATTTTATATGGTATTTTTGAAAAGCTGCCAAGGCGAAATTGGAAAATATATGTATTCTATATAAAAATAAAACACATACTTTTTTAATAAAAACAGGGAAAACCCAAAAGGATATTTAAGCTTTGCCAAAAAAAAAAAGGAAAATATTTTTTAGCCTATAAAATTGCATGTCCCTTTTTTATAGACTAAAATAATAAAAAATAAATATATTTACGTACATACATACACGTGCCCTTATGTATGTGTGCATGTAATAAAATATATTCACCCACAATGTGTAGCCCAATTTCAAGAGGCCTTAATACACCAACACTTGTTAAGAATTATCTACGTATGTATGTATGGTATGAATTCGTTAAGAATTTTCATCATGTGTGTGTGTGTGTGTGTGTGTGTGTGTGAGCATCATGAAGAAAGACGGTTCAACGTAGGCGCACATGCACACATCCATACGTATTTGCACATGTACACAAAACAACACATGCGTTTGTATTTCTCTTTCCGGCTTTCTTCTTTCTCAAATTCCATTTTTAATTTGGAAAAACTTAATTGAGATTTACGTCCTCTTGGATATGTTTATTTAAAATTTCAGAAAAGTTCACATGAATACATAAAATATATTAAAAATCCTAGTCATATAAAGTTTATTCCAATCAATGTTGTCGTTTTGGATCTTTTCAGACAAAATTATTTGCTGCTTTGATGGGAAGTCTGGGCAATTTTCTCTTTAGGATTTTTCTTTGTACTACTTTTCATGTTCTTTTTTACAAATTAAAATTAAAATTGAAAACTATTTTCGTGCAAAACAGAATCAGTGATTTGGCAAATTTTTTTTATGTTCATCACAATTTTAAAAAGTGTTGAATATCAAAAATTCAAAAGTCAAAAATTCTTAAGGTATACCTGCTGCCCCTGCGGTACCAATAGTACCATTTCAGTTCCTGGCAACACTGGTTGCAGCAAATGCCCCTCCACCAGTGGTTTCTATCAAAAGCTTTTGATTTTTTTACTGGCGTGGAAAATATTTTCTTTTATATTTTTATATTTTTCCATCACGGCTTGTATGTTTGTTTGGGCTTTTGTGTTCATTTTTCGTTTAAAAAATTTTATAATAATTCGAAAAAAGGGAACACAATAGGTATGATGCATACAGAGAACGGAGAAGAAGGTGACTACATGAAGGGAAGTGGTGGATTTTTGAGAAAAAATTTATAAAAATAAAAAATGCCATTACACATATAAAAATATGTGTGTGTGTGTGTGTCTGGGTGTATAAAAATACAACAAATACACCAACAACAGAAAGAAGAAAACATTAAGAGTAAAAAATTATAACGACCATTTTTTTTATTTATTTTTTTCCCTTTAATATTTTTCTGTGTGTTTTCTTTTTTTGCTTCAAGATATTTGTTGAGTTTTTTTTCAATATTTTTCTTTTTTTATTTCTATTTTAACCATGTTTTATTTTTTAATATCCTTTTTTTTAATATCGATTTTTATGTCATGACTGTAATGAAAAAAAGGTGCAATTGTTTTTTATTTGTTTTGTGGAAATGAAATTTACACTAAAAGAAGTTTTGAAAAACTACTTTTGGTTTGACATTTTAAAGAATATCTAACAGGAGGTACACAAGTGCCAGGGAAAGCTGCACGCCTTGAGAAATTCATGCAGGTTTCAATAGGAATTTAAGACAAGACTTTTGTTAACTTTCTTCTTGAGTTGTGAACAAAACCGTTTGTATGAGTTTCTGAGATGAGTTTTTTTATGTTATGGGCCAGATACGACGTAGAAATATTTATCAGGCTCGAACGAATATAAAAGTATATGTATATCTACAGGTTTTGAAAAATTCAGGTTTCTTCAATTCACTTTCAGTGAATTTAATCACTAGTTATAAGTGGCTGGATATATACTTTAATTAAATTCCGTACATTTCAAATATGCATTCGTAAGTCTTGTAATTGTAAGTGAGAAAATGATATTATAAAGAAATTGAAACCGTAAAAGTGGCATCTAAAATATTATTTTCGCCAACTAACGGAGCAATCAACATCACTTTAAAATGCAACTCACATAGCAGAGTACGACAGCGCTGTTTTCGAAAGCCGCTGCTTTTTCTCATTACTACCCAAGCGTATTTTGTTTTTACCACTTAGTTGGATAAGGAAACAGGTTCCATTTATAAAAATTTACTACCTCTTGGTGTGGAATAGATCCCGGATCAAATACCCGCTGTGACGGTGATTATTTCTCATCACATATCCTTTATCCTTCCTTAATGAATTCACTCCATCCCTACACAAGATAATTGTTAAGCTTTACCAACGAAGCACAAGTTAATATTTCAAGTGTATTTTGTACGAATAATTCTTCCACAAACAACTTTTTTATGTTGGAAAAATGAAGTTATTTTTTCATTAAAGAAATAAATAGCACTTTTTTAATTTATTTACTATGTATGTAGTGGTACGTTCATACTTCTGTACATATGAATGTATGTGCACTTCCATGCTACATATAAAAAATCTATACACGCACACAAACGTAAATGTATCGACAGCAGCAAAAACCAAAAACTTAAATAAAAAGTTTTGAAAAAAACTCTACAAAATAAATTATATTTTTCATCAGTTAAAATAAAATAAATATATTTTTTCAGCTGCAATACGAGTGTAACGCCCCGAACGCATAAACAAAGTCTACTTTAAAAGTTAGATCCGTTTTTTAAATTTAGCGATACTCAAATCACAATTTTGCTTTAAGCTGGTGAAGCGTGCTCTACCCTTAACTTTTAACCCGAATTGAGTCCATTTGCGAGTTTAATATTGTGTTTTAGACTGCATAATTAAAAGGTTTTATTTCAACTTCAATAACACTTAGAAGCCCTAGGATATGACGACTAAGCGGCTTGGAAAATATAATGTCTTTTGAATAGAACTGGAAGGCATCTTGCACTCCCTAATTGACAGCTTTGCCACAGATTCAGTCAGAAGTCTTAAAATTCTAATTAATTAGTGGAGTATCAAATTAAACAATTTTTAATATAATTTCTTAACTATAAGAATTTTTCGTGGAACAGTAACTTTTTTTAAAAATGCCTCAAATATCGGAACAAAAGAATATGCAAAACTTTATTTCATGATTATTATTTACAAAATGAATCCGCTTACGCTGAAGAAGCAGACGAAGTTCCCGAATCGGATGGCAAAGAAAGTCTTCAACAACGTTGGAAATAATAAAAGCATAAGAAATATCAACAACATTTTGGATGATTTAAATGTTTCTTTGGTAAAATTAAACTTGATCTGCTCCTCAACGGATATTTTATTACCAACTCCCACTATTTCTGAAAGCAACTTTTCTACTTGATCTTTTATTAAAAACAAAAAATAGAGATTATTTCAAAGGATTTAAATAAAGTGTTTTAACATATTTTTATGCACACACATACACACATATTTACGAATATTTTCAAAGAATATGATCTCGTTTTTTATGCAAAAATATTAGAGTGCTTTTGTAATGGATTCTTATTGCTGATATATCGCTTGATTCAAAGTTGTTCGAATAAAATGTTTTATTCGTTATTCGTTCGAATATTCGAATACATTTTGAAATTATTCGTCTATACGAACGAAAACATAAAATCTTTCCGCATAAGTTGAGGAACAGGGATACTGTGACTTATATGTTGCAGTTAAATAATTCTTTTCACTGAACCACGTTGCGAAGAAGTTACTAAATAGTCAAATTCTATATGTTTGAATTGGTAAGTCAGAAAAGAAACTTCAAATGTCCTTGAAAGAGTTTTTTTTTATTTTTATGATATTTTTAGCTCCGATCCAGTGGATAAAATGTCTGGTAGTAGTCTCGTTTTAGATACTTCAGCCAACAGCACCTTAAAACTCTTATTTGACGAATCAAAAATTATATTTAAGTTGGCTTTCGCTTGTTTTTTGGAATATGTGTCACGTCGTTTTGAATCACGAACATCACGAATATGTTGATATGAAATTTCAAAGCACCGCAGCTTGATGTAACAGGATAAAATATATAAAAACTTTCAAGAACGCATTCACCGGAATACGATCGTATTGTGGATATTGTATTATGTTGGTTTCTAACCAACATAATAAAAAATGCTTGTAAAGCTTCTCACTTAGTAAAGTGGAAGTTTGAAATAAATGTCTTTAGTTATTCTAAGAAATTTTGGGTAAAGGTTCCCTGATGATCTGCATTAGCCCCAGTGAAATGCGCATAGGAACTAGCTAAAACCCCTCAACTGATCACTTTGAATTTTCTTTAATAGGATTTTGGGAAAAAAGAACTAGCACATATTTAAAATTGAAGAGTTTAAAAGATGTTTACTTTTTACATGGAGATTACAGGACGTCGTATTGTTTGTAATACTTTTATTCTGAATGTGCCGCACAGATTTTTTAGGTGTTCTTTAATGACAATGAAAACTTTTACTTACTTTATTTTAAAGCCTTTGCAACACTTTTTTTATTATTCACTTCTGGAACAGACGTCTTTTTTGACGCCTGAAATGCGTCCAGTCGTTCGGAATTAATAATGAAACAGAATACGTCCTCGTATTAGTTTTTGAACAGTCATTCTAAACCATTGAATGAAGTTAGAGAACGGATTTGGGGCTTCAAAATATAAATGGAAATAAATCTAGGCCTATCGCTCCTTTATTGCAACATAGTCATATCTCATAAAATATCAAACGCGATTGAAGTTTATAAAGTGTACGCTTTAAGCAACGATTCGTTTGCAATCATTCTTGTTCCTCTAAAGCGTGTCAACTGAAAACGACAACAATTCAATAAATATTCAACGAAAATAAATAAAATTTCAAATGAAAGAAAATTCCTCAATTTGCACTATTTTAAGAGATGGCCAAGTAGTACATATTCACTGTGCGTATCCCAAGAATACTGTTTCGACCGTGTGCAGTTAAACATTATCTTGAAATACACTAGACTTCTAGCCCAGATGCCAATAGGCGGGTTAACCCATTCTGTTACGCTAGAAAATTTCACAACAGACAATATCTCCATGCGCGAGTAGGCACATATTCAAAATCACAATATTTTATGATTCTGTTCTAAAAAAAAACTTTTAGTTTTTTAAAATTTTATTACTTTGTACTTGAGCCAATTTAATTTCTTAATGTGTACATCTACTTATTTTTTGAATACGAACACGCGTGTGTTTGTTTCCGGTGTGTAAACACACAGAGTAGATAAAGCAGTTGAGATAAGCTGGGCTACGCAAATAGATAATAACGACGAGCAATTTTTGTCATTTGGGATAGTCTACTAAGAATCTAGTTTCGGTATACGTGACAATACTTTTTGATTTAGTTTTCTTTTCAAAGAAATTTTAATTTTTCATACTCCCGATTTCCACATGGGGCATCTGTGCGAACAAGTGTTTGTTATTATTTAACTCCTACAACAGATCCATTGAATATGAATAAATAGTGGAACGAGCCTTCAAAACAGCAGTACCTACGTATGTAAATATGTATTTATGTACTTACATACATACTTACGTTGGTATGGGTATATAAATAAAAACATGTTATATTTATTAAATGCTGAGAGGATTGTAGAAAATTAATATTATCAGTCCCGATCTTAACTTCATAATAACGTAAAAAACACAAGTAGATTTTATTAGCTTCACGAGCATGCTTGTGTGATTGTAATCGACTCCTTTAGACTCCGTTGTGACCCACTTTGAATGGGCAGATTTAGCTTTCATTAGTACTCTCATCAAGAACCGATGGCAATTTTAAGGACTTGATAACTTTATCTCATTATCCGGGTCAGGGTGGATAGAATTAAATAATTCTCTTACCCATCCTCTGGGTGAGAGCGAGAGAAAGAGAGAGAGAGATACAACAAGCACGTAGTCTGCGCATGCGTGCCATTTCGATACTCTGGCCAGCACAATCAAAAACATACACATGAATTCTCTTGTTTACAAAAATTAAAAAGACTTTTTTATATCAAATCAAATTAAAAAGGAAAAAATTTATAAAATTTATAAACATAAAATAGTATTATAAACTAAAAGAGTGGTGGAGTGTGGTCCGTGTATGTTCTTTCAAAACTCCTCGCACTTTTTTCACAATAACGCATTTTTTTAATTGTTTTATACGCCTGAGTTTCTTTGGTTCTTGCATGAAATCATCAGTAGACTTCAAACTAATTCAAAACTCACAAAATAAACTCAAGCTACGAAGACCCATGAAATGCAGGCATATAGACATACTTAATCTGTAACAAACAAAATAATTTTTATTACAACATACATACATCTATGTATTTAACCGACAAGACAGGGGAAAAAGCTACGCCAAATACAAAAATTTTGTGCATTAAGGTATTAAAAGTTTTGCATTTTAGTAGACAACGAGGAACAAATCTTTTCGGTTCATATATTTTGATGAATTGCTCAACACAAATTCCAGACTGAGTAGGACACAATCCGTATATACAGCAGATATAAATGTCTGAGAAGCTCATCTAAGCCAATCAAGTAAAAACAAAGGGAACTAACCATCCAAATATAATAAAATCATATAGATTCACACGTACATATACATATATGTATATATATATATATATATATATATATATATACATATATATATATATATATATAAATATATATATATATATATATATATATATATATGTATATATATATATATATATATATATATATATATATATATATATAAATATATATATATGTATATATATATATATATATATATAAATATATATATATATATATATATATATATATAAATATATATATATCTATATATATATATATATATATATATATATATATATATATATATATATGTACATATGTAGGTATTTCACATCCATACAATACCGCAGCTTGAGAAATATTTTTGAAAATATAACAAAACAAACTGAAAAATATTTGAAGTTCTTCCTTAATAGAAATTGAAAAAATATCAAAAAATGCTTGTATTCTTTATTTCAAGAATTTTGAAGAATTTCTCTTATATTAATTCATTTCTATGACAACAAAACACTTTTTAAACACACAAAACTCTATTTGAAAAACAAGTAATAAAATGTGTAGTACACAGATAAAATGGTAGAGCAGTAAAGAAAGTTTCTTTGTTCGGCTATGTCGACTCCAAGATACCCTGCACCTAAGCATATTCGAAGTATATAATAATAATTGATTTCTGGTACATAAAAGTAAATAACGAAATTAAGCATATACAAAAATTCGATTCCAGGAATGGTGCAAAATTGAACATATTTGGTATTTTGGAAAGAAATTTATTGGTACTCAAAAGCCAGAAATACACTTCCGGAGATAGAAGATTAAGTTATTTTCAATAATATAGTAACACCAATTTTTTGGTAATCAAACATATTTTATAAGTTAAAAATCAGACGACATCAGTGAGATGATTCAGAGCTGGAAAGTTCAAGCTAATTTTTATTTATATACCAGTAACTATCTAAAAAATCAATTTCATACTTCGCGAAGAATTAGTATACAAATCGAACCACATCAATGAGATGATTTCAGAATTGGACAATTCGAACTTGTTTGGTATATCAGTGTAGCATATAAACGTGGGAGAAGGTTCTGCAAGATGCAGCCAGCATTGCCGAGTGTAGCACTTTTCCTTGCTTTTTAAATTACTGTTGCTGCTGCTTGGAATATTTAAATATGTACGATGTGTTATTCCTGCTTTGAATTTAAGTTGCACTGTACAGTTTCAAATGTCTTAACATAATTAAGTTATAAAAAGCCTAAATTTGACTAGAAACAAAATGCTCCCTCTTCCTTATCTTTAACTTTTTGAAAACAAGGCCATAAATTTTTTTTGTGTGTTAAATATGTACCCTATAATCGGCAGAGACCGCAGATCCAGCTGTTCCGCTGTTCTGTATTTCTATTCGTATATGACAATTAAAAACTATTTCCTGAAGAAGCTAAGCGATGCACCCACTTTGTAGTTTTGCTATAGACTAGAAACTCTCATGCGTTACAAATTAATATTTTATGAAAATTGGTAACGCAAATTTACAGAAACGTTCAAAAATTCAGCGTGATTAAACTTCCTCACAATAAATCACATTATTTTTCAAATAATATTTAATGCCACGCCCCACAAAGGGAGTGGGGGCCAAAAGGCATTGAATGGTCAGCTGGGCCCAAGTTTGGGCTTATAAACCTTCGCCAGTATTGCAAATTGCATTTGCTAAGCAAAAGTACTGAAAAACTTAAAAATATATTTCATTTCCCACAGCTAGAATTATGTATATTCTAAGGGGAATTATGTTTACTTAACTTAAATTTTCAAAAAACTTTTGTCAAAATTCTTTTCGCGAAAAAATCATCTGCGAACTATATTCAATTAATGACGTTTCCCAATACGATTCACGCCACATAAACACGCATTGTTTTTCTTAAGATAAATCATCCGGACTGGGTTTGTGCATTGAACATACACGGTATGTAAGGAAGTGTGTATATACTTTTACGTATATAGTGTATGTATGTATGTATGTATGTGTATGTTTAATTACAAAATCAATATAAAAAAGCTTAACTTCTAACGATTTCCAAACTTTCCTTAAACACATACAATTAAATATTTCTTTTGCTGTTTTATTTTATTTTTTAATGTTGGTGTTGATTTTTAATATTGAAAGAATTTTATAAAAATAGATGCAATAGAAAATTTCAAATATTAGGAAGGAAGAAGAAAAGTAAAATACAAAAACAAGAAAAAGAACTGGCCAAGACGTGTAACAACAAAATCAACAATTATTGGGATGATGCACCTCCCGCCGTCACAACCCAACAATCACACACAAACTCTACTGATTTCTTTACTTGCGTCCACAATTTCCTTTCATTTCCTTGTAGCAACATTTTTTATTTATTTATTATTATTTTTTTTTTAATGCTAAGAATTGTTTTCTATTTGGAAAAAAGTAGAAAAATAGACAAACGCATTTGCTGGAAATAAAAAAGCAGTTTAGCAACATACGCTTCCATGACGATCGAGGGGAATGGACTAGCGACGATGATGACGACGATGTACAAAACAAAATGTGTGGCTTTTTTCATACAACTGCAATCTTTCGAGATGGGTTGTTTTGTTGCTGCTGCTGCTGCTGCTGTTGATGATGATGTATGAGTATCTAGAAAAGTGTTCAGCCTAGCAAACCATCTAAAGCCGAGTATACACGATGCAACTGTTCAGCAACGTGCAGAGGGAACCTGTTGAGCTTGTTAAGGACATACAGAGCAACCGTTGAATTTGGATTTTTTTTATATAGGCAATGAAAATTGTTTTTATACTTCAGGCTACTATCGTTTTTCTTTCTGAAAAAATGGACCAGTTTTAAAAACTTTGTCGTCTTTAAAATCGAACAACTGCAGCGCTAAATTGGATTATAGTTGCATCGGGTGTGCAAATAATTGCTTAACTCGGCCGTGCGCAGGCTGCTCAACTGAGTAGTGCGATATTTAACTGTATTGCAGGATAAGTTCTTATTAGGGTTTTGGTTAATTCCACAATTCAACGGCTTTCCGGTTGGGAAACAAGTTGTATGTACGAGTAGGAAGCTGTAGTAAGCTCGTATTAAGCATATCGCGAAGTAAAAGTGTTATAACTGCCAAATACAAGCACACACAATAAGGAATTTAAATATTTCAGCTGCCAAGAGCTGTAAGTGTTCCTAATCCTTAATTCATGATATCTGACTTGGGGTTTTGAAAGGAAATGGGGTTTCTCTGGTAAATACGGTCAAACAAGTCCTGATAGAATTTCAGAAACATGAAAGATACGTTCTGGTCAAATTTTCATAACTAGGAATTCCCAAAAAAAATTTTTACAACTTTCCACGTATTCTGTTCCAGGTCACAAAGGATAGAAACCCTACTGTACATGAATGCATAAAAACTAATACGAAAGTAATTTTATGTGCGTAAAATCCTCACAAATACTTTGAAACGTATTTAGAGAGACTAGAAACCAGATTTCAATTTATTTTTGAATTTTAGAAAACTTCTTTCGTTTCGTTTTTTTTCATATCTAATAATTTTGCTGTAGTAGTACTTGAGGTTAGAATATTAAAAATAATCACAATAATATTTCAGTTCCCTGTGAAACACTTTATGAGAAAATTCTCTATATACACTTTTCTTTTTCGGGACAAAATTAGTTTCAAATTAATTCTTAGTTTCTTAAATTGAATATTCTCATATTGGAATACTCATTGTTGTCACATGGTAGTTCAGATTACGCTCCAACAATCCACGAATTCTATTTGCGAAAACCATGTGCAGATGCAGATATACACAAGCATGTGTGTATGTGTGTACATTCTACTGGTGATATAAACGATACTTAAACGATGCATGAGCGATACTTCCGTAAATCGTTACCTTCGAGATTTTTATGCCGATATTCTGTATCGTAAAATGTATGTATTTTTGAAATTTTTTTAAGACGGTCAGATAAAACTTCTTTTCAATGCAGAGTTGTCAATAAGAGACAAAAGATTAATTTTAAGGGATCCAGATGGCATTGAAATTTATTTGTATTCTTTCAGTGTAATTTTGGTTTAAAACTTCTTCAGATTTTTGTATATTTAAGGAAAATATATTAAATTACCTTGAAATAAGATTATGTGCAACAAAATTATGCTGTCATCCAATTAATTTGTGCTACACCTCTAACAGGGAAACACTGTTATTTAATTTGACATTCAATTGCAGCGAATGTCAAAACTATGCCGGAAGTCAAATTGAAATTGGATCCAGTTTACAAGATTTTGATGCCTGGTGATACGTTTCTGAAAAAATAATTAAAAAATCGAGGAAGATCAACCGAGGAAGTTCATCCTAAATTTGTTTTACCTTAAAGAGCGGAAATGCCTATTTTGTAATAAAGAATTTATATTCTTGTTAATTTTACCATGAACTCGAATTTAATTCGCATTTTTGTAAATATTAACAACCTGTTACACTGTAATTTTGCATCATAAAATATTACTCTGCTTGAATTTTGTTAATTTCAGCTTGAATTCAAATCCAATATCTCCGATATTTCTTTTCGAGTATGGCTATTTTTTTTCGTTATGTCTCCTGTTATAAATGTTGTATCGCACCGAAAAATTAGGATTGTTTAAATTGTTTGTATCTTTTTTAATACTTCATTCTAAGCCTATTTTGAGTTACACACAGCAAATTATTAAAACTTCGAAAGCAATTTCATTAACCTGACATTCAGCAGTATTACAAGTGGTCAATATTTCAAGGACTTAATTTCTGATACCTGGATAAGACTGACTGATTCGATTTCAATTAAATATTCTCACGTACACACATACATGCACATAATTGCCTTCGTCTAGCCGGTTTATATTTTCGAATTAGTCTACAGTGCGTGTAGTGCAAATAGAGACCCAGGCCTTTGGTCCTCCGGACACTTCATTTTGTTAATTTTCAGATTATTTGTGCACTTATATGCAAGATGCTACTACGTACACACCATGTATGTGTATTTATGTATGATAGTGTGTGTGTGTGTGTGTGTGGTTACAATTTTTTGCCAAGAATCTTGACGTCAAATGCCAACTTTTTTCGTTATTGCTTTTTACAGCATTTAATATTTTTCTGTAAACCAGAAAAAAAGCCAACAGAAAAGAGGGAAAAATTAACTACTGCTGCTTTAACTTTGCTTGCCACACACATGTTCCTTTCCGTTTGGAGTCCCCTCATCAATGGGTTCTTATCTAAAACAAAAAAGTTGTAATATTTTATTTTCTTTTTCAGTTTGTTGTTTTTTCTCACCTTTTTTCACATTTTTCGAAAGCAAGTTTTTCTTTTTGTGTACTTTTTTATACACTTATTTTTTTATTTTTTATTTTATGGCGTTTTTTGTAGTTGAGTTGGGGTTTTTTATTGTAGAATTTCAGCCTCTGAATGTTTTTAGTTCTACAGCAACGACGTTAGTTTTTGTTCAGTTTGTTTGCCTGTTTGTTAGCAATATAACCATTATTTTATTTTTCTAAATAATAAAAAAAATAAATAAATAAAATAGTAGAGAATCGGCTGCAGTATTAGTGGCGACGTTAGCCTTTCCTTGAAATCTTTTTTTTTCATATTTTAGTCTTTAAGCTTACAACTGCAATTTATTTATGTGTGTATATACATATTTTTATAATTTTTTTAAAAATAATTCACACACACATACATGCATACATACATATGTATGTATATATTAACGAGCATGGCGTTTGGATATATTCTTATACCAAAAGAAATGTTGTTCGTTCAGTTCGAGAAAACAGATAAATTTTGGTAGAAGGAAGTAGTAGTTTTTTAACGGTTTTATTAATATTGAATGGTCCCCACTTCACCACTTCTTATTAATAATACAAAGTAAATAAACTCCCTTTGCTTTGACATTCATACATACGTGCTTACGTACAGACATGAAAGAGGAGAGTTTCGAAAATAGACTCTGAGGCATTTTAATAAGAAATTTTTTTTCTATGTATATACGGAGGATGTGATAATAAATATAGGGCTTGTCTTACGCCCAGACCTCGTTAGGTCAACGCAGAAGCTTTATTTTTTTACAATAACCAAATTTTAAAAATTTATAAAAAATGATTATTACGAATAGCACAACAAAACGAGCTTCGCGAGTGAAAGCAGATCCGTACCAAATACCACTCTCCTTTCCCCTCTCCCCCAGAGACTCAGCAGGAATTAATCTACATGTTTTATACGTGCATCTCGGCCTTCAAGATATCACTGCTGCTTTTGTTATGTCGAAGGCATGGTTTCATGTTCATCCACTTAAACTTGGAAATAAAGATAGACGAACATATGCCCTTCTTATCGTATTGATTCTTCTATTTACTTCTTATTTTATCAAAGTAAACTTTCTTTCCTCCCCACTAGTGACAACAATTTACTAACATTTACCTTCCAGTGTAGGTTAGTATACCCGCAGAAGCAAAATATAATTCTTCTTTTCTATTAAATTTTTCTTTTCACAATCTTTGCTTCATTTTTAATCACGAAAAAGCAAATAGAGAAAAATGCGAATACCTTCTCTACAAATAAAAAAATCTTAATTTTGGTACGAACCGAAACAGAAAAAAACAACAACAATTGCGAACAAATTTTATTTACCATAGAAAATACTATCAAAGAAGGCATTTTTGGTGTCTGTAGATTATAATTGCAATAAAAAAGCTGGTGGGGTTTTTTTAACATTCTTTTTGTAGTTTCAATAATAATATTATATGTACGTCTTAGTGATGTGTGAATATTCGTATTCGAGCATTTTTAGTTATTCGCTTAAAGAAATTTTTACTAAACGGCACATATTTTCAAAGGAAATAAAATATATTAAGTGATTGCAACATTAACTTCCTACAAAATTAAAGTCTAAGATGGTGATGCCCCAATATCGTGTAATCCTATTACGCATATTAAGAGGAGAGTCTAGGGTTAAAGACACATACATTTCATTGGATTGGTTGTGCGATTTTGTGTAGCAAGTGCGACCGAACAAGTTCAATCCAAGTCTAAGAAGTTCATTTTGCAAATGTTAATAGTACCCCAATAAAATGTCTTTAAGCTTTATATATGTTTAATATTCGTATTCGCAAATATTCTTATTAAATCGAAAATTGATCTTCGGCACATCACTAGTAAGTATGTACATACATACATATATACATCGACGATATTCTTGAAATTAAAAAAAGTTGGACCACGGTAGCGCATAGACACAAATGTAAGAAGAAACACACAAGTAATTACATAAAAATTATGTTCAAATTCTAAGAATATGTAAGTTAATCGACCGAAATTAACCATTTTAATAGTCGATCGAAAAATACTCATTTTATATTTACCGGGTGGCAATTAATCGGTTAACCGATTGTATATTCACATGCAAACATAAATTATGTGCATTTGAAAAAAAACCCTTTTGAAAGCTTTAAAGAGACAGAGTGTGGCCTGTTCCCGTAGAAAAGTTCAGCAGCATAGGCAATTCACTGCTGACTGGTCGCTGGAAGAGGCAAATCTGTCAGTATTTTCACAAACTTCATGAATCATGTTTATGGGTATTTTGAGTATTTCTTATCTTGTCTCGTTTTTGTTTCTGAAATTATTATTTTTTTCCTTTTCTTATAATTGCGCGAAACCGCAAGGTAGCCAAAATAAAAAATAAGTTAGAAAACACATTCATGAATGTATTTATTATTAACAATACACAACTTTAGGAAACTAAAAGCCGGCTGCAACAAACAGTAACATGTACACACATATCGTTGGTATGATGTGGAAAGGACCCAACTCACATAATTGTAACTTTTCAAGAGAAGATTAGAACGTATATATCAATTGCTTGTAAGACCGGTTGATCACTGAAAAATTCAATAGGATACATATATATATATATATATATATATATATATATATATATATTTATTAACATTCTAAAAACGTTTCTTTGATATACAACAACTCAGTACTCACGGTTTTTTCTTAGTAGAATAACGCCTTAAGCAAGTAACATAATGAGCAAAACGTTTTTGCGACAGTTTCGAAGTCATAACGAACTAAAAGCTAAAGCATACACCCTTCCTCAAGTGAACGAAGTCAATTCCGAGTCCGAACCGATTTATCAGTCAAGAGTATGTGTTTCAAACAATAATATATCAATGTCCAGTGATGCTAACAAGCTCTTAAGGTAATAAACGCTTGTAAGCCAGACACTGAGAACTAGTTCCTCACTAATTAATCATAATTTAAGATAACCAAATTCAATAACGTGCTAAGAGTTGCCTGTTTTGGCTAGAAGGGCTAACTTTGTTTTCAATACAGATGTGCAATTCTTGGATATATTTTATGTAAATAAGGCAGCGCTTAAAAAGGTAAATAGCTTAAATTTATTTAAAAAAAATTGAATTTTTTATAAGTTAAAAATTAATAAGTGGTCTCAAAAAAAAATGACGCTGCAATAAAGGAGTGAATAATTTTGAGTACATCGAAATAGACGTTTCTTGAAATGAAAATTTATTAATCGAGCGCTAAAAAACGTACAGCACGAGTTCTGAAAACCGAACTCAGCGTAAGACTATTATAATTTATAAGTCCATTTAAAAATATATATCAATTGTTTATTAATACATATTGCAGCTACAACTGCCTTCATTGTTAAATTAAGTTCTTACTTCTTGATCATTCGTATCTTCGTTCTATCAATCAAACTATCTATGCGATGATGTGACTCTCTGGAAGTATCGTAGAATTAATTTCGTAGCTTTTGTATCAAATTTTATTTGTAGATAGATTACTTCAAGACCTCTTAACTTAACTTTTTGAGTGCAGATGTATTGATTTGTTTAGATGTTATCACATGGTATCAATATGTCTGTTAATGCTATAATTTTGCCCACAACTATGTCGAAGATCGTGGGCCACATCCCGTACTCAGCCAAGTGATGAATACGGGATAGATTTTTGTGTTAATTGTTATTCGGCCTGCTTAAATGAAGAAGAATCGCAAGCCAGACATGTACATATTGCAAACTTATGTGGTACTCTTATGTCTGTGTGTATACATATGTCCACATGTTGATATGTATGTACACATATATGCACCCCAAAATTTAGATACATAAGATGCTAAAACTAGAGAGTTTTTACGAATTTTCGGTGTTGAAATAATTTATAAAGTGCTTACTCCAAGTGGAGCCTTGTTTTTCGAAATACGCTTTCTGTGGAAATGGTGTTATTGCTTACGCAATTTCCATTACATGGGGTAGTAAGTAGATATGGTATATGTATGTATGTATCTGTACATATGTGTATTTCCATATGGATGCATCCAAGTTAATTCCTGTTCTCAATATTATTTATTTAAGCAGAAATAAAATAATTTGATTTATTATGAAAATTAAATCAAAATCATTAATTTCACTTTATATATACATACTTTATATATACATATACATATGCATGTATATATTTCTTTTTTTTTTTTTTGTAAATATTATTATAAAGTTGCTATCTTCCTATACACACTGTTCATACACACTTGAATTTTTTAATTAAAAACATTGAGAAAACCTTTTGAAAAAATTTAACTGTATTTGTTATAGTAAATTTTTTGCTTTGCTTATAATTTATATTTTTCAAAAGGTTTGAAAAATGCAATTAAAATATTATTTATCTGCTGTGTATGTGGCAGTTATTTTTCCCTCGGTCACTGCTGCTAACAAAAAGCTTAAAAAAAGTATTAAAATAATTGCCTTGTGCTTTTTTCTTAATTTTTTATTATTACCCATTTAAGTTTTTTGAAAAAAAAAATTTTTCTATGACATACTCAAGGGGATTTTATTTTCTGTGTATTTTTTGTAAACAAAAATAAATTTGTTTAAATTATTCTATAAGTTTATTGTTTTTATTGTTGCGTTTTTTTTTTGTTTGTTAATATAAAAGTAAAAAAACGAACCTGCAACAGCAATAATAAGCAAGTACGAACAGCAGAAAAAACTATATACACTCACATATTTATTTATTTACATGTATTTGCTTTTACGTAGCGGGTGATTTTTCAAACGGAGAATTTTCAATTCTTCTCTTTTGTGGTTTGCCATTTGTTTGGAAAAATAGTCCGAAGAGATCATATCGTCCATAGGGGATGATGGGTCCGCAAGGGGACCAATTGCTTGAAAGCCTCTTTTGAGTGCTTTTGAGAGTTTATTTTAATTTTTGGGTGTACTTCTTTCATTTCAAATGTCCTGTAAGTCCAGATATACGCAATGTATACCCGTGTATAAACACACGGGTATATCAAAAAAACCTGCTACAAAGACTTGTTTCGATTAATGTAATTCTCATCAGTATCATTTTTCATATTGTCAAATCTGAGCCTTTAATACGAATGATTGAAGGTATGCCGAGCATACGATTTGTATATTATGGGCTAACATGAGAATATTTGGGGAAAAAACGAACGAAATACAGGTCCACTCACATACTTAACCCACAATAATAATCCTAACATGTATTTGATATATTAACTAAAGCCGAAACCACACTATGGCATTTTGTGCCATCGTAAGCAAACAAGATGGTGTAAACTTGTGGCAACGTTTTTTTATATTGTATATTTTATTATGTGGCAGTGGCATCTAAACTCTAATATTCCAAATGGGTGCACTGATAGTGCGTTATTGGTTTAAAACAATATCAAATTGCACTTAAATTGGTAAAGCAACCAAATAAATTTTTCTATATGTATCA